>JAVHJN010000010.1:0-1200000 GCA_036971655.1 Arthrobotrys megalospora | reverse complement strand
AGACAGCTTCAATGATATCCCGGCAGCGAGCGACCTCTATGAAGACGGTCGCAATAAATAACCACTCCTCGTATCCGGTTAACTTTACCAGGTCTGCAGTGTCGCCTGCCAAAGCTTCAATCCAAAATTGCGACCATGGTGACAGGGCGCTTGCGAAGTTATATTGATCGGCAAGAACGGCTATATCTCGAAGGCTCTTGAATGGAACTGAGCGAGGTGTAAGCCCGACCTGATGATGGAGAATATCGAATACTATCGTCAAAGAAGCTTTATCAATTCCTTCTACGGTGGTTTTCGGATATTCAGCGCCGTCCACCGTTATCCTCTGTAGTGGGGCGAATCCGGAATTGGGATCCAACGCCTTCCTCCAGACGGGCGAGACGACTCTCAGAATCGCCGATGAGACGAGAAAAAAATACTCAGTAGAGTCGACGGTGAGTTCGACGACTAGGTCAGCCACGGGAGAGAATGAATGTAACGACATCGTCAATTGTTAACAGGGTGCACCGGGCTGCTCGTGAGAGTGTTGTATTTTCTCCGCCAACGCCTTAAGGCATATGGGCGAGACTGCATGGGCTGGTCCCAAATTGCCTTGTCTCATAAAAAAGGGCTATCTATAGAAACTAGATGCCTTCGAAGCAAATTACCACAGCATTGAACATTTTCCGGGATCTTGACCCAAAACCTGTATCTATCTCTATAATTTTCCTTACCCGTATATACTTTCTAATGTACAATATTTACAAATAGGTATGCACTACTCCTTCGTTTTAGCCCAATCATCCATGGTCAACTCCGGTGGTAGGTCATAATCCTTCAATAGGTCGTCGTCCGTCTCGCCATTACCATCCTCACCGTCGCCATCCCCGCTGTCGCCATCCTCGTCACTCCCATCGACATCAGGGATCACCTCATTCTCCTTCTCCGCCGCTTTCTTCGCCAAAATTTCTAACAACTCCTTCTCTCGTAGACCGCCATCATGGACCTGTGATCTCCTGCCCACGATTTTCGCCTTCATCATTGCCTCCCACTCATATTTCCCATATTCCATAAGATCCCAAATCCTTCTCGCCCAGTTAATAACTTCACCCCACGTCATCTCAAAATAGGCATCTCTCCTCATCCACGCCCTTTCGCTTTCTGACATTGGTAGGTTCTCCAGAATGCCTTTGGTGGCGAAGTAGTCCCTCTTCTCCCTCATCGCTTGATGGACGATCGTTCTCAACGTGATCATATCAGGCACGACCACACCTTCCAACCGCCTTTTATTCTCTTCCACTTTTTTATTACCAGTATCCCACTCCGGACCCCTATTCATAAGAATTCCGGGTCCGGTTCTGCTCCCCGTCTGATCTTGCTCGTCGTCGATTCGCCTGTCTCCACTTCGATGAGACTTGATTGATTCGTCCAACATTTTCAATAATTTCTTGTTCGGCAAGCAGTACAGTTTGAACATTCTCATACCCTGCACTGATCCTTCCCTACGGCACACTCCAGAGAGTAGGGTATTAAATATCCTAACACCCATCTTCGATGCCGCCCTAGGATCGCTAAAGTCGATACCCAACGCCTTCAGCGCTTCCGATGCCTTCTCCTTATTATTGCCCCTCACGGCAGCCACCAATGTTGCGAACCACGCAGCGGGACCGATAGGATCGTCAATTGTCTGTTTTACCGGCAGAACCACCCCGTTTCTAAATGTTTTCTCAGTCGTTGCATTGGCCAGTGCCTTTTTCTTATAGTCCTCGGCTCTCGCGACAGCTCTGTTCATCAATGCGTACCCCTCCTCGTGGCTCTGCTTAAAGGTGTTTCTGGCCACAATACCAAGATCCACATGATCAGGCTCAATTCCACTTCTCTTCATGAAGTCCAAGATAGCTTGTGCTTCTCGTTGTTGTCCAAGAGCCAAATGCATGTTCAAGACCGAGGTAATCGTCCGGTGAGCTAATGGTGGCGCAAGGAGCCCCAGGCAATACTTTGCGAACGCGAAGTCCTTCGTATCTCCAGCATGCTGGAACATCAAGTTCAACAAACTGCCGTTATTGCGGATATGTTCCTCTTGAACTGAGGTTTTGAGAATATAACGTAGGAGGGCAAACTTTTTGCGGCTTCGGCAGTGGCTGATCATTGCAATGGTGACGTACATGGGGTGTGCAGCTGTCCCAGATGGTGCGAATTCCACGGGCTTCAGTTCAGTATGGACGTCGACTGGAACGTCGAGGACAGGGGACGAGCCGTATATAGCGTTTTCGATGTCTCCCCACGCTTTGATAGTTCGTGAGAGGTCACGGCGAAGGCAAGCGCCCATGAGGATCTGGTAGTAGACATCTAGACTCCATTCACCGCTTATCGGAATTTTGAGGATATCTTCTGCATATGAGGCGAATATGTTTACTTCGGGGTGGTCGAGGAGAGAGCGGACGAGGGTTGCATCAAAAGGACCTGTGTTTTCGGCGATTTGTGTGAGGAGCCGTATCATGCGGCCAGGGGTCTCAGGTGGCCAGGCATCCAAGGCGGCATTGTGGAGACAGGTAGATGTAGCTTGAGGGATCAAATAGGATGGGAGAACAAGCTTTTTGGCTGGTGAAAGTTCCGGGGGAATAGTGGTGGGGCTTTGAGTTAAGTCAGCATCGAGCTTGATGGTTTTTGGGGGTCCGCCAGGACTAGCCCCTTCCCACGATATTTCCTCACGAGGTTGGAGCAATAGCCACGTTGCACTGACTCCAAGCCCTCTTTCTGCAGCAATACAGTTGACTAACTCAATCCATAGACTCCAATCTACTTTTTCTTTAGCCCTGTCTGGCTGTGGTATATTCAGGCCAAGTTCTCGCCCGTACTCTGCTTCAATTTCAGCCGTCATAAGTCGTATGATATCAGCTTGTTTGGAACTGAGTCTTGGGTGCTTTTCGGAATAGACAATGAGTGGAACATGGTTCTCCACATGAAGATAAGCAAGAAGCTGTGCAACAGTAGAAAATATTTCTTGTGCTGTCATTTGCATCTCGTTATCTTCCGTTGGTTGGTTGAGAATACTACCGAGAGGAGATCCAAGGAGTGGGGATGGGGCTGGGGTCGACCCTTCCAAAAAGTCAAGTATGGGGGGCGTATCGATCATAGTGAGTGCATTGAAGACGGTGATCTCTGCCTTAGCCTTTTCCGCTCTCCAGCCGCTTAGTAGCATAGAAGTAAGGCTGCTCAGAAGCACACCAACACCGCGCCTTCGACGGGCGATATCGGCTAATTCTTCTTTTGTGTACATTCCCATACCGTCTTGGAGAGTATTCGATATGCCTGGCAGCTTCGGATTGTCTTGGTCGCCGACAGCGTTGACAAGCCGCCAGACGTTGATATTCGAGTCGAACCCAGGCATCGCATCGACTATCTTTTTAGCAATCCAGATCACCTCTCTTTGTCGCCTCTTTAGCAGAAGTGAATTCAGTAGGTCAACTCCGTCTTCGCGAGCTATTTCGAGTGTATATAGAAGCTTATTGAAAGATGTTGTCGTCCATCGGGTCTCCCATTCGGCTTCCAACTCTTGCATGACCGGTTCGAGGAGTTTTTCTTGCTGATGGCTAGGGATACCTGACTCTGGCTCGAATGATCCGAAAACAGATGGATACGTCGAATCGACAAGCTCAGATGCGAGTGACGGAGTTGAAGCAGCGGATTTAACAGGAGGCGTCGGATGGGTGTTTTCACCCTGTAGATGCGGCGGGAGGAACTTGTCGACATAGAACGCATAGTAGTCTTCCTTTTCGGCGTCTGAGCTAAACGGCGGCGCAAAAACGACGAACTCGTCAAGAGGCGTTGTCCGGAATGACACAGACTCGCCACTTGTTTGGAGGAAATTTGAGGTATCGGTATGCTGAGGTTGGGTATCCGATCGTTGTGCTGTGCTAGGTTCGCCCGTGGACCCCACATCTTGGTTTTCTGAGGAATTCGGCTGCTGGCGTGGTGGAAAAGCGGCTTTGACACTTGGAAGATCGAAAAGTTTCTGCGGAGCCGAAGGTCCCCCAATTGGATATTTCTCCTCTAGCAACATGAAGAAATCTTCGTTGTCCTCGGGCCGATTATATCGACCAGGCCGTACATTCCAAATTTTTTCTAAATTGTCTCGAATTTGTTCTATTTCCTCCTCGAACTTTTCTCGTCCTGCGTAGTATTGGTCTGTTTCGTCCGCCATTTGATGGAATAAATTGTCTTGTTCCTTTTTCCTTCTGATTATGCTAGTCTTATGGGACCTTGCTTTGACCTTATTTTCAAGCATCGAGAAGGCGTCCATCGGTTCATGGCGGTTCTTAGGACCTCTTGCTGCGTCCGAAACACCACGACTACCCTTCCATCCACCACCGTGCGAGTACCGCCGTGTAGCATTTCGAGGGCGAAATCCCAGTCCAGGCTCCCGGTTTTGCTTAGGACTACAACTATGTTTTCGTCTGGAATCCGGGTTGACGGCTGGTCCATTTCCAAGGGGTGAACTGCTTGACGCAGACCAGAGTTGCCGTGCTACCGCTCTCGGTTGTAACGGCTGCGTCCGTAACGCATTCTTCCTGAGCAACCCGCGAAGGAATAGTCTTGTTCTGGGCGGGAGCAGGAACGGCAGCAAGAGGAGGCATGCTGTGGGATCGGGACGGAGAGATTCAATAGACATTCGGGGACCATTGGTGCGGATATAGCGGGGGTTTGGAGGCGCCGGAGAAGGAATTGTAGGATCCACTTCCGATTTGCTAGCCGACCGGGCGGCGACGCTCTTGACCAGCGGTGTCGATGTCGTTTTGGTCGAGTCGTGTGGATGTTTGGCGGCAGGTTTATATTGAAAAGAAGCGAAGAGGCGAATAGTCAAATTTTTGGCTGAGAAGCGACCTGCACGCTTTCGGTTAGCGTCAAAGGAGGTGGGATGATAAGATAAGATCCAACCCTGCAACACGTTTTCATGAATTCAAGTAAGATCTTAGGAAACCGACGATATCACGAAACTTGTAAAGCCTGATGGAGATATAATATCTGTCATTGGCATATGTGCAATTAAATACATTCGTCGACATGTGAGCGTATAACTTGATAAACCCTTTCCAAAGTTCCAACATAAAGCGCTAATATAACAAAGAAAGTATTAAAATTCTAGGGGGGGATCGAATCTAGTACTAGTGCGATCACGGCCTATCGCTGTACGACTGGATGCCGCCAATTTCCCTGCTATTCATTTCCATACCGCCCATTTGATGGGTCTGGTAATCTTTTTCGTAGCTTGGCGGTGCTCCTTGCTCAGCCGTTGAATAAGAATTATTGCGCTTCCTGCGCAGAAACCAGATGAAAAATCCAACAATCGCACCGAGAACTGCCAAACCACCAACTACTCCGCCAGCTATCGCGCCGATATTTGTTGACTTAGGCGACCCATCGTTCGAAGTTTTAGGAGCAGAGGTTTGTTCTGGTATCGTGGTAACTGTAGCAAATACTGTTGTGGCGGACCCGGAAATGATCGAAACCACATTTTTTGTTTCTACAATGGGGGTTGGGGAGCTTGGTGCGGATACAGGAGTGACACTCCCAGACCCTTTGGAACCCAACGCCGCAGAAAGCGAAAATCGTCAGCCTCAGTGTTTAGGCTAAGAAAAGGGACACCACAATGGCCGCGCCAGCACCGAGCAGGCTGTTCCTCATTCCAACTGTCGAATAAAGATCCGACGCAGAGGAAACAGTAACCGTCGCCGTTACGGTGGTCAGAGCGACAGTGGTGGTAGCAAAAACAGTGACTGGCGCACCTGCGTTACCGGACGGTGCTGGTAAACCCGCCGTTATTCCCTTGTCGATGCAATATTGTGAAAGAATAGAAGTCGCAGTAAGCCTGTCGATGCTATTGCTGCAGGCGGATTGGGCTAGAAGACCGGCAGTAGAGATGGCTTCCTGAAGTGTGTCGGCCCGGCAGATACACTCATTGGTGTCACAGCCAACTTCCTTTTGGATAGGACGACCCCGGTTGACTTCGTAGTCAAATACAAACACGCCTTTCAGGCATTTTTTAAGGTCTTTGAATATCTCGACGGTTGAGAAATTGATCGTATTCTGATTATTCTGGGCTGCAACCAAGGAAGCCGATAACACGGCCACAGATAAAAATGCTGACGGTCGCATTCTCGATGTCTTGGATGTGCGTTTAGGTTCTTAGGTAAGACAGTGACCTTCTTCGTTCGCTTCTATTTAATCTCCTGGCGAAAAACGGAATGTCGATATCGGGCGCGAATCCACCACTGGCTTTTGGGTGAATTGTTGAGGAAGTATGCAATCTGGAGAGAATCTGCAAAGAAAAGCTTCAGGAATATCCTCCGTGGGCGCTGAGGGTTTTAAGAGACCGCACAATGCGGAATCGAGGAGAAAGGGGTCCGTTAATTCCGACCAACGACCGTGAATGCATGGCAATCCGACTCTCAGAGCGAGTCCAGACTGGGACATTCCTCGTCTGTTTGGCTCTGTTACACACGAAATTTGCCCCGGTCTAGTGAATTTGCCCCATGAAGGCGGGTGCTTAGAGCCCTTGGCGCCGAGCGGCTGAGAAGGCTTCTTATTTTCCCCATGAACAATCCAATAGCATGGGCTTGATCCCGCCAATAATTAAATCCTTCGGCGTTTCCAATACTCTTGGTTCGTCCCATGCATGTCCGTGTGGACTGAGGGCGGTAAGATAATGGGCCTACAGCTGTCATGTGTCAATGTCGACACTTTTCAACAGAATTTATATTTTGAGGGGTTCTATTCAAAGCTTTGTTAGGCGTCTGAGGGAAGATAGCATAGAGAGTATAAAAGAGCCGGTATCCACGTATCTAATGACTCTACTAATGACGATAGTTTACAACAATCTACAAATTAACCACCCATAGAGTTTTGATTTATAATCAACTCCTTAAGGCCTTGGGCCACCTAGGTTCACCGAGTTCTATTTTTATGGGTTATAATTGATCACTGAAGGGCTCAAGCACAGCGCGCCGCCGGCCCGATGCTAAAGATCCGTGGCACCGAACAGCTTTTTTCATCAACATCTTAGGTATCCGTATTGGACGAGTGTTAAATGACCTTTTAAATTAGGAGACTGGCATATGCGGTGTATCGGACCCAGCAAGAGGGTGAGTCTTAGACACTATCTAAAAGCCCAGAGGCTCGCCCTCTACCTATGTTTCGACATACTCACAAAAATACTAGTATCTTATATACTAGCATTTGAATACCAGCATGGCACATATTTCTGGCATACACGCTCTTCAAATCGGTCATTATAATTATAGAACGGTCCATTGTTATATACAGGTATATATAGACGCCGTCCAACATCAATATTGCAATATGAATATATTTGGATGGGCCCACGGAGGGGACGATAAAACCGTAACATTTTAATGTTTCAAGTCGTACACTTGTTTAGCTCGCGATTGTATTATACTACCGTGGTTCTATATGGTGCGGCTTGTAAGGTTTGATGTAAGTTGACGGCACAGACGTTTTGTTTCCTTCAAACGTTTCGAGTTCTGATTCTCTCTGGTGACTCGAGTTGGTACCCTTTGGCTTTGCAATTGTGCAGTTGTGCAACCAGTTGCGGTTGTAATATATTCTTATCAGTCCGACCCCACTTGAGAATGTCTGCAGTTTGTGGCTAAAGGAAGTATCTGTGGATTCTTTTCTTGCCCCCTGTGCCACCATTGATGCTCCTACGGTTAGCAATTTGGATATTTAGAATGCCCACAGGCGACAATTCGATAATCGATAGTGTCTGTGGAACATCGAACTGATTGATGAGCGCCGCCCAACGTCACCTCCAACACAAGCAGTGCCGACCACAACACAGGGCGACAATTGTAATACGCAACGTCGTCGCGTCGAAAACAGGCTATGTTGCACAAGAATTTCAAATCGCTTTATCGATGGCCGGGACCACGATTTAGAGATCTTGATCGAAGAGCCTCATTCCCAGCTTCCAATGTACAAGCATATAAGTTTCCCCGCCGGCTATTTTGGTGGTGGTGGTGGTGGTGGTCTCTGTCCAACGAGGGATCAGGATGCTGTGTTCACGTTCCTCGGCATGATTCTTGGCTCTACTCAGCCGCACCAAGGACCCATGCTTGCTTGGGCAAAAATAGCAGTCAGTTCTTCTGTTGATTTGTGAGATGCGAATCCACAATGAGTTTTGCCTTGGTCCAGCTCCCCACTCTTGGACTTGTGCCTCTTGCTCAAAGAAGTTGGGCCGTCAAGGGTTAGCTTGCATGCTTCCAAATACCGAGCGAATGCTGCGGGTTTGCATGGTGGGCACCCATTGCATTGCTAAGCTTCCGTCGATAGCACCTTCGCTTGTCGAGAGCGAGCGATGTCGACAAGATCTTACGAGAAAAATTGGGGCCGTAGTACAAAAGGGGTATTGGCTACAACGATAAATCTCCCGGTATCCTTACTCTTCGTCCGGGAACATGCTATCGATTAGCATTCCCAAAGATCAGACATATGCAAGCTTCTGCCGGCAGCGCTAAGCAAAGCCGGTGACGAGACGGTGGGGATCGAAGGCATCCCTCCTTGCAGACGCAAGACCAGCCCAGAATTAGAGATAGGAACCCCTGCCAGTTACATTTTAAGGTCATTAATCCGCCGGCTATCCTTTAACCTCTTATGTGCAAGTCACTTCGCGAAAAAGCTGACAGCTTGAAGTTCCAAATCTGAACGGCTGAGGAAAAAAAAAGTCTGCCTCGAACAATACATATTATAATCAGACAGTGAAGGCGCAGGTCCCGAAACTTTCCTCTCTTCCCTCTTCCCTCTTCCCCTTCAGCTGCCTTCAATTCCCCCTCCTGCCGGGATATTACAGATGCAGGTGCCACAACGATAAGCAGCGGAAAGAAGACTAGGGACTTGGAGCCACATCCGGTGCCGCAATTCTTACTCCACTAAGCTTACAGAAACAGAAACATTCTCTGGTCATACAACTTCAAAGACAAAACCAATTCTCCCTCACTAACACACTCTAAAGTTGTAAATCCAATCACCTCTATCAAAATCCGACCACCGACAACATGGAACAAAGTCAGGACCCATGGGATCCAACGGGAAACAATCCCCAACAATACGTTTCGAGTCAGCCAACGGCAACAACACAAGCTGCGCCAGAGACGCCCACCCGGCCGACAAGACCTACATATACTCCTTCCACATCTACTTCGTCGATTCCTCAATACCATGCCGGCAGCAGTGGAGACCATTCGCACCTACCAAAAATCAATAGGCGACCCGTTGGGGCTTCCAAAACGCCGTCTGAATCTAGTAATTCGCCCACTGGTAGTGCAGGAACTGGTACAGGAACAACGGACTCGTTAATAGGTGGGCGCGCCGGGACTCCACAAGACGAAGAACATTACGAAGGATATTACGATTTCCCTGGGCATTTCGGTCCGGATTTTCAACCAGCTACTACGTTATTTCCCAGCCAGCCGGCTGGCCCTATCAGAATTTCGTCTCCATCATTTGATGCCGCGGGCAACCCGCAGTCGCCCGATGACAGAGATCCAGAAGCCGGACGGACTTCGATAGCAGCCCTTGCTGCCGGTGTTGTAGGAGCTGGGGCGGCGATGCAGGGGAATATCACATTAAATCCTGCTGGCCAGCCATCATTTTTACAAACAGGCCATGGGGATTCCGATGTTATCAGAAAACCAACTATGGCTAGGAGATTATTCGATCGGGGAAGTTCGACATTGCAAAGGATGAAAACGGGAGCAAACAGAAAATCGAATCCTGCCGGAGATGGAGCATACGCCAAGCTTCAAGATCAGGAAGAAGAAGAAGATAGCGAGTACAGCGGGACAGGGTGTAGGTTAAAATATCATACTGGGTCGTAGTATCACTTGCTAATTCTTTTTTCGCAGTTGATGTTACCTCGTATGATAGCTTCCCACTTTACAACGACGATAAAGGATCGGCTACGTCTTATGGGAGTCGAGGGATTGAACTTCGCGGTCTCAAGCACCAGGGTAGTGCGATCGATCTCAGTACGTTGCCCGTCTGAAAAGTATCTCTGGTGCTTAGAGCTAACATTATTTCTAGGTGACCATGAAAGGTCCTACGCGATAAGAAGCGGCGGGACTTTCTACGGACAGGAGCTTGCTATCCCAGTCGATCTTGATCCTCCAAACTGGCGACCATGGGAGATGGACTGGCCCTATCTTACTTTCCTGAATCTTCTAAGCTTCGGTCTCGCAGGTGTAACAGAATATCTAATCCAGTTATCAGACTCTATCGGCGCGAGGGGTTTGATCCAATACAAAACTGCTAGAGAGGTCCCGATCGACGAGTGGATAGCCTGGAAATATACACCTACAATCGTCGGTGTCATATTTGGTGTTCTGTGGCAGGTTACGGACACGGAAGTCAAAAGGAACGAACCATACTACCAGATGTCCAAGCCCAATGGTTCCATCGCCAAAAACTCTCTGAACGTCGACTATTTCGAGTTCCTCAGCTTCTTGACACCGTTCCAAGGAGCTAAATACCGACAATGGGCAGTTACATGCAGTGCGATCTGCTATTTCCTTTCCTACGCTATTGTTCCTAACTTGCTCGGTGCGCTACTCGACACTGAAGACCTTAGCCCCGAGGAACAAAAAGAATTGGGCAACGGTAACCAAAAATATCTACGAGTCGACTCCAGATACGCAAGACCTCTGGAAGTGATGTTCATTATCGTCGGTTTAGCCGGTGTCTGTCTACAAGTCCTCCTCATGCGCCGAAAAAGCGGTCTCGTTGGAGACGTCTCTGGTATTGCTGGTATTGCCGCGATGGCCAACAAGTCTCACATCCTCATGGACTTCAAGGGGCTTGACGAAGCTGATGAAAGGCAAATCCACGACCACCTCGCAAAGCGAAGATACCGACTTCACAAGATGTCTCTGTACCTTGGTGCCGACGTTGCCATGGCCGATCGCCCCGAATTCCACGAGTCGAAGCGTAAAAAGATCAAGAAAGAATCACCCAATCACCCAATCTTCACCCTTCTCACTGCAATTCCCTTTGCAGCTTTCTTAATTGCCGTCCTAGCGATTATGCCAGTTCTATCCTTTACTGACGGCGGTAAAGCTTTCATCGATAAAGTTCCATTCACCGCCACCTTCCTCGGTATTCTTATCAAATCTATCTGGGAAGTACTCGACAAACAACTTCGTATCATTCAACCTTTCCGCACACTTAGTATTGGCAATGCGATGCCTAATATCCTTACTCTTGATTACACCGGTACTATTCCTGGATGGGTTACTATCAAAGCGATTCAGAATCGCCACTGGCTTCTGGCGCTTGTAACTTTCAACTCCGTCCTCATCGAGGTCTTAACCGTTACCATGGGTTCTTTCCTCAATCGTTCTGCCGATGATGAAGAAACAGTCACTTCCATCAGAGTCTCTTTCGCACTGGCAACCGTAATATGTACCGGCCTCCTCGCTACTCTCTTCCTGGTGGTCAAGCGCCGTAGGAATCCATTCCTTCCTCGACAACCTGGTACTATTGCTTCCGTTCTTACTTTTATCCATCAAAGTAAGATGGTCACGGACTTTGAATCCATGGAACAGTGGCCAACATGGAAGAGAGAGGCCAAACTCATGGAGATCAACAAACGCTATGCGTTCGGTTGGTTCAGTGGAAGAGACAAGCAGATTCATTTGGGTGTTGACCAATGCCCAATCAGTAGTAGTTACGAATACGGAAAGGATTACAAGCAGGGCGTGGTCGCCACGGTTGGAGATTACGAGTACTATTAAATTCGAGCATGTTTTATTATTTTTTTCCTTCTTTCCTTCTTTCCTTCTATCTCGATATGGAGCCTATGGGTTTATGTTTTTACGAGGCATTATTGGTTGCATTTTTTATTATACTTTCCATCTTTCCTTAATTTTTATTTTTCCTTGCTACGGAGTCAGGCCGCATCTGAGGCCAACGATATCGATGCATCACCGGTCGTTTTATTTTGATTAGCGCTGCATAAGGCAATCAGCGCGGATGGTTAGATTTACAGCATATTTGGGATCGAGGAGTTTTTTCAATTTTATGTCATGTTTTATTAGTCTTCCCGACTTTTTTCTTCTCCTTTCTTTCTCTTACTTCTGTTAAATTTTGGCGTTGTCTGTTTCAATATGGGAGTCTCAAAAAAAAAGAATGAAATGACACATGTTTAAGCATAGGGGAGGAAACGTACAAAAAATCATGTAGACAGGATCTATAGAAATCAAGCTGATGATTATTTGATTAAAAGTGGCCCGTCACTGTCATGATGAGTAAACGCTATGCATCTCTGCGCATGAGAGAATATTATCTTAGATGCAGGATGCGAGGCATACGTACCCAACCATTTACAAATTACGCTCAATTGATTTGCTTGACGCATTGAATAACTGCCACACGAAGCGCCCCAACCGCCTTGGGGGTTTCATAGCCGGGGTAGAATTTACGTAACCATATTCTAACATGTATAATCATAAATTGAGGACTGCCTCGGTACTTGAATTGAAGTCTATTGTCTGCTTTCTATCCCGCCATTCCCCTAATATGGTGGCCACACGGCGAATAACTGTATCGGCACCATAAACCTCGGCAAGCACCCGTAATCAGTTATCGGGCGCGTTACTTTCCCATAATACAGAGTACTTGAACAAATCACAAACCTCCCAAAGTCGCCGTTCTCACATTTTAACTCTTCACTAGGTTGTTCGATCCTACACTTTAATAACAGATTTGAGGAAGGGGGCTTAATTCCGAACACGGGCCCCGCTGCGTCAGGGAGGCCGCCCGGTGTAAGCATGTATACACTCATCGTTCCATTGGTTAAAGCGCCTTCCGGTGTGATAGTGAAGAGGGTAGGTCGAATGACTGGGTTATCCGCTGTTGCGAAAGAGATCTCAAGGCCGTTATTTTGAGTTGAAGGTACGAGAAGGTATTGGCCGTTGCGGAAGTTTGTAGCTGAAATTCTGAGCGCAAAGCCCGTGGCAGCGACTTGGACGGTGGAAGTTTCAGTGATCGTTGTAGTCGTTGTGAGGGTTGGGATGGTGATGTAGACTGTTTTTTCGAGGACCCTGATGGGAGATGGGATTGTGATTGTGGTTTGTGTGACCCCGATGCAAGAGCAGGCGCTGGAATAGCGGATCGAGCCGGAGCAGGGACTCGCGTAAGCGGGGATTGCGGTTGCGGGGTTGGTTATGGGTTCATCCCGCTTTTCAGCAGTTAATGTTTCGGTGCTACCCTGAGGGGTGATAGTGGTTGTGGCGGTGGTTAAAGTAGTAGTGACGGTTTCTGTTACAACTTCAGTGTAATCGTAGGTTATAACCTCCCAGTCAAACCAAGAGGTTCTACACGTTAAATAGATTTATTCAGTAAAGATATACAGGGAACAACTTGTGTTTTGTAACTGATAAATAGAGAATGGATATGGGATACATACGATACCGGGGGAGTGACAATCGTAGCGAAATAAGAACTGCAATCTGCGGTACCCGAACGAGTCGGGAAATTGGTCGCTCGGATAGCTATGTCAAGAACATGTAAGAACTCCAAGGTTGATAAATTGAATCAATTGAGGATCTCTGGGTATACCTCGGAGACAATTATCCTCAATGCATTTGGTTAGCGTAGTCGACTGAACAGGTAATATGGCAGTCGCCAGAAGCAATAGACTGGTTGTCAACCTCATCATGACTAATGGGATAGCGAGCGCAACGCGATATATCTTCAATCTGGCGTTGTATTTTGGACCCGACGTTTTGTAACCAGAACACTCACAAACTAACCACAAGGAGGGAAGCTACTGAATATATAGTTGCTCAAGTACACCGTCCACGTCCTTAAATTCGCTCGGCCTTCTCCTCGCACTTCCCGCGCTGTCCCTGACCGTTATGAACGGCTGAACCATGATGCACGTTGGAATTGTTAACCTGCAGGTTATACAAGCACTGGATTGGTCAACTAGTGCGCCACCGGATCCCGGAGAATGTCGTTTTAGCGAGGTAGAGTCTTGGCCTTTATCCTGGTTTTCATCTCAAGAAAGGACCGGGTAATCAGACCAGGCGGGTGGTTGGGATGTTGGATTTTGTAGAATCGATGGGCGGACCTTGTTGTTAGCGGTAGCTGTATGGGGTGTGGATGATTCATTTGAATTAACGGATTTTTTACAGACTAGCAAACTAAATTTAAATCACAATCTTTCATTTCTCTCCTATCAGTTTTTTTTGTGTGCGACTGTACATGCGTGTAGAGGGGCTTGTACATGAAGAGATGCTAGTGATAGGGGAAATCGAGAATCATAATGTCCGGCATGGTAGAGAGGGCAGGATTAGTAGATAATAAGTAAAAAGAATACGGATTGCGAAAACAGGAGTTTCGTTTGAAAAGCAAAGGCAGGATATTAGTTCGTAGAGGTTGTGGTTGACAAACTGAGGTCGGATCAAATGTATCACTAGATTGATAGCCATATTAAAAAACTTTCATGGGAAGCATGCAGGTTAAATGGCAACTTACAAATGTAAGAGCGTTAATTTCTCTTTGGACGTCCGCGACCACCCTTAGTTTTGGCGGTTGTAGCCTCGGCCTCCTCCCCGCCGGCTTGGTCTTTGCCGGAAATAGTGGCTTTAGTAGCCCGGCCCTTCTTTTTTGGTGGCTCTTCTTGCGGTTCCTCAACAGCTTCGGTAGCCTCCTCAGGCTCGTCCTTCTTAGCGGCAGCACGTCCTCGCTTGGTAGCGGGGGCTTCCTCAACTTTATCTTCTTTAGCCTTAGCGGCCTTCCCACCTCTCTTCTTTGGGGCGGTGGCGGGGGCCTCAGCTAAGACCTCTGTTGCGGCAGCTTCGCCAGCGGTTTCAGCTGCGGACTGTTCGGCCTTCTTCGACTTTTTGGAACCACGGCCAGTTGGCTTGGAGATCGCTATATCCGCAAGCGTATCATCGGCCGTGGCGGCGGCAGGCTCTTCAGTAGCTGGTTCAGGCTCCTCGGAAACCTTAGCTTTCTTAGTAACACGTCCTTTCTTGACTGGGGCAACTGGAGCAGCTGGTTCTGTAGCCTTTTCTTCATCTTCGGCGGCAGATTTGCGCTTGCGAGCATTGGTTTTCTTGGGGACAGGTTCCTCGGTCTTTTCATCTTCCTTCTCAGCAGCTTTCTTAACTGGAGCGGCTTTCTTGCCTCTCTTTGTAGTTGGTTGTTCGGTTTCTGGCTCCTCAGGTTCAGCAGCAGCTGTCTTCCTTCCTCGCTTCTTAGGAGCAGGAGCCTCCTCTTGTTTCTCTGCCTCTTGCTCTTCTTCCTGTTCTTCCTTGTTGTCTTCATCTTCATCAGCGGCTGCAGCCTTTCTCTTCCTTGGAGCGGCGGCTTTCTTTTCTTTGGCGGGAGCCTTTTCTTTCTTAGCTGCAGCCTTCTTTTTTGGGGCCCTTTGTAGATATCCGAGTTAGGACCATACATTGATATAAATGCAACCGAAGGCACAGATACTTACTCGTCCTCAGAGACCTCTTCATTTTCCTCGTCTTTTGCAGCCTTCTTCTTGCTCACACGCTTGGTCATTCCGCGAGCACCAGGAACATTCATCTCTTTGTCCTGAATTAGAAGGTTTATTTAGTCTTCTTCTGAATCGCCAGAGACTTAAAGGTGGTTTAAAAAATGTGACTTACTCCTTTCCAGATCTCGTCTGGGACGTGTCCGTCTTGGAGACTCGACAAAACGAGCTCCTTGTTTTCTTCGGGCAATTCCTCGTAGCCATCAAGACTAGTGATATCTTGGTCAATCTCTTTCCAGACATTGGCAAGGACGGTTGGAGTAACACATCCCCTAAAGTTATGATGGATTAGCGCCAGTTCTTTCAAGGAATTCGGCTTCCATGTTGAATGGTCGAAGGCAGCTGGTGGATAAAAATGGAGAATACTTACCAGTGTCTGTATTGGAAACTTTTGAATGGGCCGTTCTCGAGCCAAGTTCCAAGCCTGAGTTCTCCTTTGAGAATTTTGTCACCAGCTTTGGCGCAAACAGAGCCTTTGCAGCCGGCTCTGCCAGTACTTGCGATCTCTACATTGTTCAAATTTTCGAGTTAGATCACGTATTCAAGATTTTTGAAGAATTGGGGGTTGAGTTGTCTGGATTTCATCGGTGATCTAGGGAGTGATATCATTCTGACTTACCAACGCGATATGGCATATTGTCGTGATCTGTAAGATTCCTTTCAGGGGAAAGGAAAAAAATATGTTAAGTGAGAGAGAGGGGATGATGCTTGAGATTCACGAGAACATAGTTAGTTTCAATGATACCTTGATAGTTGTTCGTCGGGAAAGATGGAAGGTGGAAAGATTCCCCCGGGTTCTGATTCGAAAGGGATGGGAATGATAACAGAGATTGCCAACTCACAATCTCGCCCCACGTTGCTCGAAAATACTTACGTTGGTTATTGGGAAAATGTGTGAAAGAAGCACAGCTTCAGAGAGTTAGCAGCTAGACGAAGTCTTAGATGGTGTAGGATTAATGGGTGAAGTGATAAGTGGATGGAAGGTGGTTGATGAAAGGACGTCGATGGGAGATGAAAGAGAAGGGAAAGGCCGGTTGGCAACTTGTGACGCGTTTGAATTTTTCTTGGAAGATTGCTGGACCAAAACCACAGGGACAACACACGCCCTCCTCAACCTCGATTTATATCGGCCGCAAAATTCAGTTTATTTGCATAAAATAATCTTGAAACAGGATCTAGGAAGGCGTTTGGGTTTCGTATTTATCAGGATCTTGCGTTTTTAAAATTCTTTGTGTGGTTTTGAAATTTAAGGTGCAGAAGAAACAGGATCTAAGCTGTGACATGACTAGCCACCGGGCCGCCCCAGGGTTGAAGGAACAGGACTGAACTCCAAAGTGGTTGTTAAAATAGAGGAATGTGCATCAAAATGTGAAATTATGCCAGTCTTAGAATCTTAAGATTTCGAGATGATAGAGATTTTTCTTGCTCAATTGTACGGATTTTGAAAGTAACTGGAGTCACACTGCTCTAGAATAATAACCTTAGCCTTGGTCGAATTGGACAAGATTGCAGTCGAATACGTTACTCCGTGTCGACTAAATTAGAAATTGAAAAAAGAGAGAGTATATAGTGAGTGGTAGTTAGCACTGAAGAACTATATGATTTTTATAGGGATAGATGTAAGTCCCCAACTACGGTTGAACCGCGTGCGACAGCCGGTCTACTGTCAACCCCTGCTGCTAGAATGGCTTATTATTTTGTTAGCTACCTATATTCTTTCCCGAAACTAGAATTGGTATACAAACTAAAACTTAGCTGGATTGTTGTCTGATACAGAATATATATCATCGCGCATCGTCTCCAAAAGTTTTCGGGCTCGCAGGCTTATTGATTTCAGGACTTACGATATAATATAGCTCTCGCTCTGGAACTTTTAGCATCGCGCGACAGCCAAATTAATTGCACTCCCTCGCCTATAGTAGGAATCCGAGGACGAGCCGACCGACGGAACATGATATCATAAACTAAATTACTTTTAGGGTATATGATGGTTAGATATGAAGAAATATAAGGGAGGTCGCTATCATGAAGATACACCATCCCCCATAACCCGTATCTCAATGTCGCCCCATAACGCAGAACAAATCTACGTACTTCAAAAATACAACATGGTTCAATTGATCTTCTGGCATATGTTGGTGTTTCTGATTAAATAAGTCGTCTTTTCGGCATGGCAACAGACAGGTGATTCGCAGCTGTGGAAAGGACGTATATTTGAACGGAGGAATACATGGCATAGATATACAGCCATAAATACAGTGTCAGCCATTAAAGCTTTCTGCCTCCTCCCGGATTCCTTTCTCCCTTCTTCTTCTTCTTCTTCTCCGCTCTCACCAACCTTCATCTCCTCTCTAGTACCCTTTGGATCTATCCTTCAAGGCTTTCTCCAACTTCCTATAGACCAATCCTGCTTCTATATCAAGTTCCATAGGTCTCTTTGGTCAATTGAATCTTCCAAAATGAATTTCGTTACCCTCCTTCTCACTCTTCTCTTCGCTCTGGTTCCTTCCTTTGTCCTGGCTGAGTACGACAGCAATGCCTTTACGGCTCCACTCGCCGGTGATTTGGTTACCGCTGGAATTCCTTTCCAGATTCGTTGGATTAATCTCGATGGTGGTATTGTCAACTTGGTTCTCGTTCGTGGTACTCCTAATAGTCTCAAGACCGTTGGTGCTTTGGCTGGTATGCTGCATCTCCCTAAATGAATCTCCACGGGTTTTGAATTGCAAACTGACTTATCTTCGCTATATTAGCCGGAATCCCAAATGTTGGCGTCTTTAATTGGAACGTCCCCTCTAATCTAGAGGCTGGAACCGACTACGCCATTGAAATTCAGTCCGGTGCCGAGAAGAACTTTACCCCTATGTTCACGGTTATCAACCCTGGGCCTGGGGCTGTTTCTGCCAGTGGGTCAACCCTTGTTGTCAAGCCTCCAACCATCCTCGTTGAAAAGACAACCGACAGTGGTCCAGTTCTTACCGAGTCTTATCCAATTGATCCTGCTTCGGTCCAAGCTGTTCAAACACTTATTGTCAGCTCTGAAACTACCTTGATCTTCCCTACTCCAACTGAGAAATCGACTAAGGATCCGGAGGACTTGTTGCCACCCGCACCACCCACGAGCAAATACAGCTATACTGGTGGAAAGATCATTACCTTGGATCCCAGCCCGAGTCCTAGATACTCTCAAACCACAGTTACATTCGAGAAAGTCGTCCCAACAACCATAAACGGTACCTCGACAGCATATACCACAAACGGGACTAGGACTACTAGCACCTGGATGACCCCGACCGCAGGGGGCTTTGCCAATCACGTTGTCATCGGTGCTCCAGTTTCTCTGGCCATCATCCTCGCTGGTCTCATGATTGTAATCTGACCTGAAAGGACAAGGTTGGCTCGGCTCCGGCCTTTGATATTTTGCTACGGAAGTGATTGAACACCTGGTTTGCAATTCTGGTTGATCCCGGTTTTACTAAGTTTTTTTTTTTTTTTTGGCATTATGCTGTAGCAGCGACTTCGTCTTGCATGTATGGACGATGTATACCTGCATGTATAACCCTTGGACATCCTGTCAAGTCTCTCTACTAATAGACCGTCAGCTGCTTGGTAGCTCTGGCTGTTTAGGGAGGCTTACCTATGCATGTTCTTTTCTTTCCTTTGTCTATAGTATTAATTACTAATAACGGGATCAATCAATCAATACAACAGTGGGTTTAACCAGGAATAAAGTTTCTGTGGCCGGCTTTTCCTGTTTGTAATAAGAATTGATATCTCCTAACTCCATCCTTGACTCATTCGCACAGGCTCTCGAGATTCGATTCGTAATCAGAAGCGTTCTGTATATAGACAACGCATAAAATCCAACAGTGTCCCCCGAAAGAACTTCCATTTTGCAACTCGTGCACTCTCCGAAATCCCAGTGTCAGTCTGATATATCTGTATACTGGCTCCCGAACGTCAATACTGTCCAGAAAGAATCCCCAAAGACAGCCGGAACACATGGCAGACGAGATGGCAGCGGCCTTAAGCATTGCCCGTCGTCTCCCCTTGAGCAGCGGCAAAGGATCGATACCACAGCTCGGATACGGGGTACGAACTACTGTCTCTGCACTACCAGCCTTTGAATAGGATTGCTAACCTTACTTGTTGGTATAAAGGTTTATCAATGGTATTCTAGATCCCATATCTCCCTTAGGGCCTCTTAAGATGCATTCCTAACTAACGGTGGTAACTGCAAGTCCCGCCGCCAAAACCACCGCCACCACTCTACACGCACTTCAGACAGGCTACCGCCATATAGACACTGCGGGTGTCTACCGTAATGAACATGCTGTCGTGGCAGCTACCACACAGTTCCTCACTCTCAACCCGACTATCCCACGCTCTTCACTTTTCATATCCACCAAATTCGCGCCTCACCTAAAGGGCTACAAAGCCGCTAGGAATGCTATTGCTCAAAGTCTTTCTCACTTTAGGAATCCATTAGCGCTAGATGATCCTAGGTTAGAGCTCCCTGCGACGCGACCGAACGGTGTAGATACTAGCGCTTGGCCCAGAGACCCGGTGTTCAGCGCCCCTCGAACGGAGGATGATGGACTCGGGTATATTGATCTATATCTAATCCACGCGCCATCTGGTACGCTTGAAGAACGTAACGGGGCGTGGAAGGCGATGGTTGAAGCTCAGCAAAGGGGGGAGATAAAGCACTTAGGAGTAAGTAACTACGGTGTCAGGCATTTACAGGAGTTATTTGAGTTTATTGCGCATGAAGAGAGGGAGGGGAGACCTGGTGGGAAAGTAGAGGTTTGGCAGGGTGAGATACATCCTTGGTTGAGTCGACATGATGTTAGGGGGTTTTGTGAGGAGTTTGGGATTGTGATACAGGCTTATAGTCCTCTTGTGAGGGGCCAGAAGTGGGGGGATCCTTTGTTGAAGGAGGTGGTGCAGAGGACTGGGAAGACGGAGGCGCAGGTTTTGGTGAGGTGGAGTTTGCAGATGGTAAGTATAAAATCTTTGTGGGGGGTCCTAGTGGGAGGGTTTTGGCTGACTGAAGTTTCTTTGTGTATATAGGGGTTTGTGCCGCTACCGAAGTCGGAGCAAAATGAGAGAATCACTGCGAATGCAGATGTCTTTGACTTTGAACTGACGGAGGAGGAAGTTAAAAGGTTAGATACTGGGAAATACGAGCCTTGTACTCAATGGGATCCTACGGTTTGGACGCAGTAAGTGGACGAGTTTTACCAGGTGAATTTTGTACGCGTTAATTCCCGAGTATCTACCGCAAAGCTTGCAATGGGGACCACACGTGGAGAGATTAAAATCATGTAGCTTATTAACTAACCTCTTAGTCGAATATGAATGAAATTAACTCCAGCTTAAAAGCTATATACATCCCAACTTGACAGCGCTCCCAAATACAAACCAATTAATGTAAATATACATCAGCGATTCTATCTATACAAATAACGAACATGCCGATGTACATATCGCTCACAAAAGAGTCTAATATCGAGATGTGAGTGTAGAAGAAATATGCTAAGCAAAATTAGTCAAAATCAATCTCTCCGTCAGCTTAACTTGTCCCGCCACATGCACCAACGTCTGGCCACTCCCCATCATCGCCTCTTTAATCGCAAATTCCCAGTCCCCACCGGGCACATCAGGAAAGTCCATCGCCACAATCCCCAGATTCGCAGTCTGGCTCTCGATAGTGTCCAACCAAGTCTGCATCCTCGCATTGATCTCATTAGCCCAGACCCCAGGCTTATATAGCATAGTTACACCTTCGATATTCACCGCAGACAGGAAATTAAGGTTTAACTGTGAAGAGTTGGATGGTCGGTGGGTTTCTAAGAAATGGTTTACTGCATTCCATTTTGTGTTATAGTCTGGCGTGCCATCTGAGAGAGTTGAAGGACTATATAGATCCTGAACGCGGAATTGGCCGGTAGAGTCCGTGTGGTCTGGTGTATTATTCGCAACATCCATGTAGAACCCCAAATTCCCACCATACCTCCTTAGTAAGACGATTTTCCCACGCGCGTCATCGAGTTTTGGAAGTGTTGGGGAGGTATACCAATTCCCATGATTCCCATCGTTGAATAACGATTCCAAACGAGATTCAAAATCCGCCGGTTGACCTGCGCCGTCAAAGTCCCATTTTATAGAACAAAGAATCGTCTCGCTTGGATGAGAAGTCAAGAAATCTTGGAAATTTCTAAAAACATCCTGCGCGGTACCTTCGAGTTCTAACATTCCATGACGGAGTTTTAAAGGATCTGAAGCCGAACCAACTCTTAAATCAAAGAATCTAATCCCATTTAGCAGTTGATCCGGGATAGAACTACTCTGCGTACCCCCCAATTCGGGCAACCAAGATACTCGTGAAGTTTGAGCGGCAGAGTCGTGGGTTCCGGGTATTGTAAACCCGGAGACCAGTAAACTACCATCTATATTTGCCATCCAGGTTGTGGTGTTTATAGCAGTGGTTTGTTTAGCGACGGGGACGAAGGTGATGTTATCTTGATATTGATAGTACCGCCCACCGAGGAGAAAATCTTGGTTGTAGATTGTGCTGAACGTGAAGGTGCCGGACGAGACGACATAGGTGTTCCAGAGGTAGGTACTATCCCATATTATACCAGGGTCCAAAGAATGAACTTTTTGAGTGAAGAGGAGGTTAGAAGTTGGGACTGTGTAGGGGGTATTGTGGACGATAAAGATTCCATGAGATGGGTAGGCGGATTTTAGAACGGATAGTTGCGTGTGCGCAGACTCGATTTTGGGAAGAGCGGCCAGAGCTGTGGAGTTCCAACCCGGGGGGTCGAGGTTAGGGTTTGTAGTGTCATTCCGGGGTTGGAGGAGAGGGAATCTTTGGGTGTGTGGGTGAGCACTCGTCCTAGCGAGTAGGAGAGGCACTGCCGCGATTAAGGGATGTATAGCTTTCATTTTGTGAGAACTTTCTGGACCTTCACAGCTTTAGACGCTGCTGGAGTGCCGATGTATTCTAATTTTAAAATATGCTAGTCCAGATATATGGTAAAATTAAACAATTATAACGAGAGAAAGGCCTGTCCGCTTGCCACGGCTAGCAGTGAAAATACTATGTGACGTTTTTGGTCACAGGTGGTCGCTCCGTGGAGGCTGGTTTACGAGACTAAGTCGCAGTGCTTGTGTAATTGTGGTCGTTGATGCTGAGGTTCAGAAGACCGTATTATATCATGATGCTGGTTTAAAGTTTTATAGATCTAAGCATAGACGATTACGGTGCTAGGATGCTAGGTACCCGTTTCCCTAGACGAATGGGTCCTAGTCTGCTAGATCTAGACCCTATCGCGCAGAAAACGAGTCGCCGGAATATCCGAGTACCAACTAAGTTAGCGGCCTATGCAGTTATGTTGTACTGGAAGGGACGCCTATTACAAGTTACGGCAATACTGACAGTTATCGAGAGGACTTCATGCACATTGTTTCACGATTCTCCGTTTTATGAACTACTGAGAAACTATTCTAAATTCAAGCTCTCAAATCCTTCAGGCACTCGGAGCAGTGTCAAAGTTGATCGTAGAGCTTAGCGCGCTTTGTTGGGCCAAGGCGCCCGTGATTGCAAAAGTTTAAACTTCTCATGATAACATCCCATTTTGAATCATGAGAAAAGCCCCCAGCCGAAAAAGGCCATCCAGCAGAAAATTATGCAAATTACTAGCTTCAGGACTAGAAAGTTAGCAAAGTCGGTTGCTAAAATTGCAAATATTCCAGGCCGTTCTTTTACTTCATCAAGCTGTGAGTTAGTCTATCAACTGCCTTCGTCCTAAAATTCTGCCTGCATGCTGCAGAACCTGGACCTATGGAAGATACGAGACTGTGGTATTTTATGCGTTGAGATACACCACCAGATTCGAGACACAACTAGCGTATTCAGGGAGGATGAAGATCGAGATAACAATATCTAGTAGATTCAAGAGAATTAAATAGAAAATAAGGTATTGTAGATATATACGTATATTTATGCACATCTTTATTGTTCTCAACTCCAAACGGGGACTAAGCTCGCTACATGGATGCCAACCTCCAGGTGCAGATATCGCAGATAGTGTATGGAACTCAAAAACGCAAATCCTAGGATCCTTCACGCACGGCATTTTCGAAGCCTGTTAATCACACGCTCTTCAAATCTTAACTGATGTGCCGTATTGTCCTGCTGCTGCAAGGTTGTATCACCCAATTCTTCGAATTCCGTGAGACATGCCCATACCGCAGCTTGATAGTCTACACCCATGTAGTGACCTAACATAGGTACTCGTTTTTTCAGAAGATGATCCAGCATTTCGCGGGTTGACAGAGCTTTCTGCCCGTCGACTTTCACAAGTTTTGACAAGCCCTCCCACAGGCCAATTTGCAATAGGACCAGGCCTAGGCTGTAGTAGTCGTAGTGAAGACGATATGGACGCTGAGAGCCAGGGTTTGGGGTATAGCTTGGGTGGTAGTATTGAGCTACTTTCTCGGTTTCAGTATGCCCGGAGGTGAAAACCAAGGTATCATCCTGTCGGCTACGATTGAATCCTATCAAATATGGATCCTCGAGCCACCCAGAGGTATTTTTGTTTTTGGCGGCCGCTGAGTCCGAGGGTATCAATAGGAGAACGTTATAGGCCGAGATACTTTTATGCAGCCAACCGACTTTATGGAAACCGGACAGTGAAAGAGCAAGTGTTAGGGCAAGGTTAAAGCGAGAGCCAAGGGTGGGTCGCTCGCGAGACTTATACGTCTCCGTGATAACAGTGTCAAGGCTTTTTGGCACAGATCTAGTCCGCTCTGGGAGGTCAAAGACTAGGGAAAATGCACAATCGCTGGGATTGTGGATGTAACCTGAGCAACGAAGAATCCTAAAGTCCGTAGGTTTATCAGCTGAATTAAGCAGGGCTGATAGAGATTCGATCCGGGCGAGAAGGTTTCCGAGAACTCTGGTCTCATAACGGTGATACTGAACCCGCTCGACTAAAACTTTTTTCTCCGATCCATCTTGAGTTCGAAGTTCAGCATGAGTATGGCTCCCGAAGGGAGCCCTTTGCCTGAGAGAACTATGGTCGATTTTCAAGCAAGTGTCAGTGGGGTTTAAGGGAACGGCGTCATTTGTCGCTACGAGAATTGACATGCGTTTGATCCGAGCCAGTGTCGCGATCCTGTTACTGACTACCTCTGCTCCCTCGGCAGTCTTGAGCAAATCTCCCAGATCTTCGGAGCGGACCATTTCGATTTCCCAATATCTCTTTGCGATCACCCCTAACTCTGAGGGTAAGAGATCGTATAACTCTTCACCTAAAGAGCGTAGCGAGCTGAAGAGGGGAGATAAAGAATCTTCGAATCGCTCAATTGTGACCTCCAACTCCTCCTGAATCTTTGCCAGGCACGTATACATCTTGACCAAATCCATTTCATCGGTAAGGCCAGATGCAACGGCATCGTCCCCGTTCTCTTGGGTGAGCTTAAGGACAGACCCCCAACTCTGAATCTTAGTATATTCTGCGTAAGCTTCGAAAGAGTCGCCCGCTTTTTCCGCAAGTAAATTATAAAGATCCCGAACCGATAAATAGTAGGCTTGGACGGAACTCTTTTGTAAAGAAAGAGTTACCTCTTTCGCGCTCGGGCGGGCGCTTCGGTCAAGGGCAGTCATTTTTCGGATCAGATGGACAATATTTCGACTGAAAGTGTCCGGTTCGCCCTCTAGCAGGCATAACCAGTCCCGGAACGCTTTGTTATCTTTTTGGTACCCTTGGTGAAAAGCCGAGATTATCCTGCTACCAATCTGAACTTCGCGCTTCGCTCGAAAATCCTTCACTCCAGCAGGACCCATCTTCATATAAGTGAGAATTTCGGAGATAATGCACCCAAAAGACCAGACATCACTAGACCGGTCAATAGCCTTCCTTTCAAATTCATTGTCAGCGTCGGTGCACTCCGGTGCAAGATAATCGCTTCCTCCTCCTGAGTATAACTCCTGGTCACTTTCACTGGACAGCCTCGATATCCCAAAGTCCGCGAGCACAAACGTGGAGCCTTGAATCAGAATATTCTTTGGTTTCAGGTCATAATGGCAACCCATCAGCTCAATATCAAATTTATCCAATGTATAGTGGTGAACCTTCTCAATAGCTGAAGATAACTCGCACAAAGCGACTAAGAAGGTTTCGTTTCGATGGAATAGCTCGGGGCGAGTACCACGAAGGAGACCACCAAGATCACCTCCCTCCATGAGTGGAAACACAAGGTTATGTTTTCCACGATACGTGTAAGAAGTGACCAATTCAATGATGTTTGGATGTTTGAGCTCGTTCAGGATACTGAGATTCCTGAGTTCCTTAGCATAGATGTTCTCCGAGGTCGCCATGCTATCGGACCGAGAACCAGGTTGAGATTCGGGCTGTGAGCCAGCAGAGTCGAAGGTCGGGGCACGAGACAAGGCAATAGACTTAAACTCCTTTCGTACTATTCTTTGGTTCTATATTACTCCGTATTAGAAAGTTGGTCTTCTTGCGCAATTGCAAATGGTGGTTTTATATACAGCATATAAAACTTCGACAGGGATCATAAACTTACCTTATTTCCGGGGAATAGAGCCGTTCTTTGATGATCTGGGTGTAGTTTAATTTCATATACCACCCCAAAGCCACCGCGGTCTATCCTCTTATTGTATATAAATGGTAGTCTGACATCCGGTGGTACTTCTCGGTGGACCACATTCTTTGACCAGACAGGTGAAACGAACTCCCACTGCCTCTGGTAAAATTGGGGAGCGATATCTGGGATGAATGCCTCCAGTTCCTCTTTACTGAAAGGAAGTTTTTCGTCGAACCTGGTCCCCTGGAAGGCTTGACCCATAAACTTCGTGATGAAGTGCCCTTCTCTTAGCAAGGTTAAGATAGCAAAGATTCGCCTTCCGTGAGACTGTATCCACGTTGTTACGCTTGTTTTGAGGAAAAACTCTATATCTCCGATACTGTCCACTTCAGCCCCGATTCTCTCGGGAGTTAACACCCTCTGAAGAAGTTGAAAAGGCATGAATTTGCGATCATCTTCACCAGCGCCATCCTCGCATTGATGCAATAGCGCTTCTAGTTCTTCACACAAAGTACTCATCGCGAATCTCAATAAAATGGGAACCTTTTGTGCTGGAGATTTGTTGTAAATTTGATTTTATGAAGTCCGGCGGCCGGACCAAAAGAAATAAGAACAAAAGGAAGAAGCGGACGAAGAGGAAACGGAGTCCGAATAACAGGAAATAGCAAGAAAGAGAGAGGGAGTGAGAGTTCCGGCGATGATGAGGTCGGCTAATCTTTTAATCGTAGCACTCTCTTTCGATCCTGTCGAGCTGGTCCTACCGAAATTTAAATTCCGGTAAGCTTCGAGTCTCTGTGTGGCTCTTTCCATAAAATTGAAATATCTTACTGACCCTCGTAAGTTGCGCTCTCGCGTCCAATAACGTAATTATAAGGAATTCGTCATCAATCTAAGAAATTTCGAAAATATCCCATGAGTATAGATTAAGTTTCGCAAGGTAAGGAAAATTAGAGGTCGCCGGTCGCAGTCTTGCAACACTATATAGCAACAGCCCTCAAGCCTTTTCCATGCATTGTCAACAGAATGAGATGAACGTGTATACACTTACGGTTTTCCAAGTAAATCTACCGTTCCCAAACCACTTTGTGAGCAAAGGGACGAGGATATGCGATTGGAGGTATCTGGAAGAAATCTTTTGAGTGTATTCAGGCATCTCCCGTTGTCTATTTGAAGTTGGTGGGATCGATCCAACGCAAATTTAATGCGCATGCAATATGAGGTCCGTATGCGTACTTTGGCTGAGAATCTCAATTCTTAATTTTTCTTTAGCGTTGAAGCTAGCCAGCTCGTAAGCTCTTAAATGACCTAGGCCCAGCGGGATTGCGTGATATAAATAATCGACCGTCTACTGTGGTAAAATACTAGTTAACGTTTGGCACAGCTGTAATGATCATGAAGGATCTTAGGGTGGAGGCTGTAATCAGATCCTGCAGGGATGGGACGTCGACGTGGGGCACAGACACTTGTTTTCTGGATTCGACTGCCAACTTGGCAGTCATCAACTGATATCTATCTCGCCTCGCAACCGAAATCTGTTCTGCAATGACACGTGCATCGGTGGCACTAATAGATTCTGTGGCGAAGTGCATTCAGATTCTGCAACTATTGGGACCCCGCCAGTGAGTTATAATGTTTTGATCTATCTGCCATTAGTCTTTCCGGAGGCGCTCTGAAGCTGAGATACAGGAGGGGAATATTCGTCGTCGAGCCTGCCCACTCTTGTCGTCGTCTCTCTCAGCCTTCCCATCTTAGGTCTTCATAGCAACGTTAACAACACACCCGGAAGTGTTATATCCCCAGTTTCAGACGCGAGGCCAGCTTCAGCTAAGAAATACCGAAGGCACAGCTAAATGTGCATCAAATCGATGCCAGACGACTTTCACCAAAGACGGTTCCGGAGGCACTCCTCTGACCTGTTCGAAGAAGGCGTCAACAATGTTGAATGCCTCCGTATTTTACGTAATCATGAACATCTCGACAGACGTTCGATTGAGAGTAAAGAATCTTTGCATCAGTTAGTGGTGCTGGTAGAGGTAACTGATCCGCCACTCAGAGAACATCCCAAGGATTTAAAGTTAATCCAGAAAACTAGGAGAATCAAGACAAGGCGAAAGAAGTATTCTAGTGAGACGATTCTTGGCGCCGGAGTCTGCATCTGTTCTAACGAAACGATGTTGTAGCATCATACGGCAACGAAACACGCTGAGTCGACTGAAGATTTCGGAACAGGGTCTGCAACTGATAATAGATGCTCACAACCTATCAACACGTTTTCTAAGGGTGGTGACATCGTTCGGATGGAGACGACACGATGAGCACCGCGCCTGGGATGGCTATTATATATCGCCGACCGGAACGAAACCGTCCCGTAACTTTAACCGCGTAACTGGTATCTGAATCCAACGGATCCTCTGCCGTTTTGCTACTGAAGCTAATTCCCTGATGTGTGAATCCTAAATTTCAGAGCTATCATATGTTGTGAGATATGTGGAAAGGCACGACAGGTCACCTCAGAACCCCTGGTCAGTGCGGCAGATCGGCGTCTGTCAGCAGAACGTTGTCGGGACGGAGGATTCGGTATGGGTCTTACTACAGCCTTCACAGAGCGTCTATAACGAACTTAAGGACACTCTCGAAAGAAGGGCCCAAAACGGCAGTACTTCGCCCGAGGATTCTTGTTCGCTGCATTTGGACATTCTTGAATCACTAGCGAGCAGTTGGGCAGATTACGTTGAATGGTCTTGGGGGGAAGTTGATGGCCCGGTAATATACCTTCTAGCTATATTCTTAGGCCTGTATGACATCAATCCCCGTTACTGATGCTTCGATATACTTTTAGGACGACAGGGCGACACTCTCGAACATTGAATTTCCGACTGAGAAGGACCTAGGCGCTACATTTCAAGCCGCTCAAAAAGTCCAGCGGGTGCGCCGGAGACTCTTACGAGCAATATCCGTGCTAGACTCGAACTATGCCTTAGCCGATGGGATAGCAGCCCATTTCCCCAATACTTTCACAACTAGAATAGAGAACTACAAAGCGGAGATTAATATGCACCGAAGGAACATTCTTCTCATGATTGAACATCTCAAAGGAACCTCGGATTTGGTTTGTATACCCCACCCCAGCTCCTGCGAATTCAGTGTATCAATACGGCATCAGCGCTGACTATGTAATTGACACCACTAAGCTCTTCAACATCCTAAGCTCGCTCAACGATAAGGTCTCTTTAGCTGGGACTCAGGCAATGCAACAAAGCCTAGGCCTGATGGGTAGTATTGCACAACAAGGCAGGGAAGACTCGACTGTCCTGAAATTGCTGAGTATGATTGCCACAGTGTATCTTCCAGCATCACTTGTAGCCGTATGTTACCTTGTTACTAAACCCTCGAGACTGTGCGGAATACTGACTCCGCCAATCATATGTTCTAGACAATATTCAGCTCCAATCTGATCGAGTTGAAGACCGATGACAAAGGGCTCGACACCTTTCATGTAGTTTCACAGTTCTGGCTTTATATTGTGATAGCTATCGCACTCACCGTTGCAACTTTTATATGTGCAGCGTTTGTGCTCAGACGAAAGATACTCCAGGACCTCCACAATTACCGTTGTAAATTAAAGGCGAAGATATCATCGGAACCGGAAAAACAGGAGGTATAATGGCTACCCCTCTTGACTTGCCGACCCGAATCTAGAACCTGGATTTATCGGACAAGCCAATGCTCCAATCCCAATGCGCTTCAGGGTGGACATGTACATAGTTAAAAATAGGTTTGATCATACCCGGCCGTCATTTGTCCTGAGAGAGTCAAGAAGCCGCGGTGAGATGAATATATTTGTGTCCCAGCTGATGAAACGGGAGATATTTCCCCGCCAGAAGCTGACGTAGGCCCTGAGAAAAGGGGCAGAATGGTAAATATTTTCGCGGTTCAAAATCGATTCTTCAGATGACATTCTCGAGAGTTTCATCCCATCTTGGCCTTTGCTCCAAGACACTCTTGAAGTTCCGGCCCGCTTCAGCCGGTTAGGCGGCCGCTAGGGTTTCCAGTGGTGTGGGTCCAAGGGTTGGTCTGGGCGAAAGCTTATTTTCCCGGAACATACCGCCGACCCTTGAATAATTAGGCAAGTGACATCGTTTCGGTACTGTGGGGAAGTACTCTCATCACTTTGCGCGGTTCCATGTTCGAAGGCAGGAAATGGCGACATGGCGGGAGCGTTTCCACGGTACAATTTAATCCGACGCTTTGGATTTCTCCGGTGTAACTTCATACGGACATGGTGTTTCAAAGCCGAATTAACTCTTTCGTATGTTGAAGTTACAGGAAAGCATTCACGGAGTATGCTATCTCGACGGGAAACCTCGGGGTATATATATTCATGATATCATCCGAAAACTACTACAATCCTCAGGCACCGCTTCACATCACAACCGAGACTAGCACCAGGTCAGAGACTACACGTGTATACACTAGATACTCAAAATGAAGTTCACTTCTCTTCTTCTATCATCCGCCTTGACGGCGACGGCCTTTAGCAACCCGCTCCCTGAAGATCACATGATCGAAAAGCGAGCCACCTCCTGCACTGTCAGCGCATACTCTTCTGTCTCTTCTGCGAAGTCCTCTTGCACTTCGATCACCCTTTCCAACATTGCCGTTCCAGCTGGTGTGACTCTCGACTTAACCGGGCTTAAGAGCGGACAAGTCGTCACTTTCGCCGGCCGCACTACCTTCGGCTACAAAGAATGGGAAGGACCCCTCGTTTCTGTCTCGGGTACCGGTGTCAAAATTGTCGGTGCGTCCGGGTCTGTGCTTGACGGCGAGGGTGCCAGATGGTGGGATGGTGTAAGTTTTGAAACACTCTGAATCCAAACCTTATCTGAAACTAGGCATTAACAAAAACCCTTTTTTAGAAAGGTGGAAATGGTGGCAAGACCAAGCCAAAGTTTTTCGCAGCACATAGCTTGAAGTCATCAACTATTGCTAGCATCACCATCAAGGACTCTCCAGTCCAGGTTTTCAGCTTCAGCTCTGCAACCTCCGTGACTGTCACCAAGCCTACTATTGATAACAAGAACGGCGACACCAATTCTTTGGGCCATGTGAGTTCTACCCAAAATAAATTGTGCCTTTTAAGAATAGAGGGTGCTAATAGATGATACCGATTTAGAACACTGATGCCTTCGATGTCGGCAACAGCGACCACATTACCATCGACGGCGCCACCGTCTACAACCAAGATGACTGCCTCGCTGTCAACTCCGGTACCAACATCATCTTCACAAACGGCTACTGCTCCGGCGGTCACGGCCTCTCTATCGGCTCCGTCGGCGGTCGCTCCAACAACGTCGTCGATACTGTCACCATCTCCAACTCTCAAATCGTAAACTCCGACAACGGTGTCCGCGTCAAGACTGTCTCTGGCGCAACCGGCAGTGTTACAGGCGTCACATACTCCAACATCAAGCTCAGCGGTATCAAGAAATACGGCATCGTTATCCAACAGGATTACGAGAACGGATCCCCAACCGGAACGCCGACTAATGGTGTTAAGATTAACAAGTTGAAGTTGGACGGAGTTACCGGAACGGTTACTAGCTCTGCTACTGATATTTACATCCTATGCGGCAGCGGGTCGTGCACCAACTGGACTTGGAGTGGCGTTAGTGTTACGGGCGGAAAGACCTCGACCAAGTGTACCAACGTTCCTAGCCCCGCTAAGTGCTAGATGCGCACGAGGGGTTAGGATGCGATATATAATGCACACTTCTGTAGACGGATACCTGAAAGTTAAGGGGGTGGGGAAAGTTAATATTGTTATTGTTTATTGTCATTAGTTTGTATATATCTCAGAAATAATACTACGGAGAGCAAGAATCGCCGTCGACATCGAACTTAATCTTATTCTTCGAGCTTGTTGGATTTTGTGTGTTGTTTCACCCTTTCAGCCAATGGTTGCACAGCAGATCCCTGCTCTTTCAGGTCGAGCTTACCGCTTTGGGGCCCGGTTCGAGTCCAGTTGGGGTTTCCAGACTAGTTTCTGGCCCGGCTCTGGCCCGCAGATTGTGTTTCTTGCCCTGTACCCTGGTATAGGGAGAGTGGATGGTGATACTTACTTACTTAGCATAATACACAAGACTATTGCTAGAGGATAGAACAACTACACCTACGGCTAGTCTCGTTGTAACCTACGGCTGGTCTCGTTGTCTCAGTATTAGCTATGTACACCTCACCACTTCTCAGCCAGGGCTCGCTCTTCCCCCAATATAAATTGATAGGTGAGACATTCGATCAAAAGTCGTATAATTGACTTTAATGGTTATTCAAGTAAAAACAAGTTTCGAAAACGAAAGTACCACAAGGTCAAAAGTAGGCCAACAGGCCAGAAGGAAAGTTATCCAAGCGCCTAGCCTTCTTTCACCAAAACTTGTGTCTATCCGTAAGTTGGGACCGGAGCAGGGCTGCCGGTTTCTGCGAACTCCTGTGGCAAAGCAACGACCCAACGTGCAATACGGTCCCTTTGTTCAACGGGAAGATAAAGAGTACGCTCACAGATGGCAACAATCGGAGCAACATCCTGGCGACGTTTGACAACAGCAGTCTCTCGCATCTGGATTACCTCAGGCGTGTTCCTTTTAGCCTCCCTCTTTTCGTTCCAAAAGTTTCGCAGAGAACGGAATTGAGAGGGCGCTTCAGCCCTTGGGGGGCGATTTTCCTTGTCCTGTTTCGCCTTTTCACGCATTTTCTGGTCGTGGTCGTAGTCACGAGCAAAACTCCATGCGTGCTGCATCCTGGCGTCTTCATTGGTATTGTATAGCTCGAGTTCGCCCATCTTTTGAGAAAGTTTGTCTGTAAGGATTGGGAGACCTCCGATGGTTTCCCCGTGGAGCTTTCGAAACTCAATCACACGATGAAGGGCTTGGATTTCTTCGCGGGTTTCTGCAAGAATCCGGTCAATATCCGCGATAGGCTGGTAACGCGGTTTAACCCGCGACGACGAGCGAGTGAAGAACCTCGGGTAGTCCGTAGCGGCGGTACTCCTGGTACTAGTAACGGTTCCCCTTAAAAGAAACAATTTCGATATTAGTACAACAATATAGATACGGACTGGATTAAGTAGGGAAGGGTTTAGGATAGTCTTACAGCTGAGGATTGGTAAGGATGTTAGGATTGCCCATACGTCCTCCCGGTTGGCCATGCTGTTCCCTGAAACGGTCACGCTTCGTAGAAACACTGCCAAATCTAGCGGAGCCAAGGCTATAGATGCTGTCACGAGGATTCCCTCCTCTCTGTTGAGGCTGTCATAATAGTTCCGATGTCAGTGGATATTTCGTGATACTGATATCGAATGGCCATAGCAGATACGTGTGGGAAACGGCCATAGCAAGACATATCTTGGGTAGTACAAACAACGAAGATGTCAACAGGGCTAGGGATGATGTTTCGTACCTTTGAAGCCTTTGGTCCCAAGAACATGATGGCTTTCCAATGAATGTATGTGGCGGTCAAAGGCTTGTCGATTTGGAAGGTCAAGGGATCCAGATCTATTGAGAAGTAGCGTGATTCAGTGGTAGTTAGGAAGATGTTTGTAGAGAAGTGCTTGTAGCGATGTAGGAAGCTTTTATACTGGCAGGTTCAGCTACCGCAATGGGCTTCAACACTATCCTCCACACCGATATCAATATCGCCAAGTTGCTTCACCAATATTCAAAATATCTATAGAAGCACTCATCCTAGCTTCAATAGCATTTAGAGGATGCCATAGCACCCAATCCAAGAGGAGACAATTCGGCTGTAGCTGGAGATTTCACTCTCAATGTGCCATATATAGTCAGTGTTCGGTGTATGTCAACATACCAAAGTATCTCCAGGACGGAGCATCGGCGTCACGGCTTGGAGCTCGAACCGGTGCACTTTCTCTTGTCAAACGCCTCGGCAGGTAAATTATTTTAATATAAGCAGTAGAGGTCATGACTCTGGTTTCATTTTTTTTTTTTAAAAAAATCTTCATCTTCATCTCCAACTTCATCTCCACCTTCACAGAGTCTATCCGTTCAGTTGAGTGTAATCCTCGGGATATCCCAAAATGCCGTTCAAAATGGCCGAGAAAGAGAACCGCCAATTTGGCCCGGAGTACAACATCCAACCGCCCGGTAGCTACCCTCCCGCTCCCACGCGTCCTCCACCTCCACCTCCCCGCCCTCCCCCAAACATCTTGAACATCAGATTCGACTGGGAAGACAGACACGGTAAGCATCCTCCCGGAGACCGCCGAAATTCTCTAGCCATCACAGATCCAGACTCTCTAGAGGATTATACGTTCAACGGACGCCGCTGCAGCACCCCAGGTGACTGTTCTCCAAACGACGGTGGAACCAGTCCTGGTCTTGTCCGTCGCCTTTCTGAGGCCAGGTATCCCGCCGAGAGCAGCCCTACATCGTCTGGGTACCCAAGGACAAGCCCCGGGTCCCCTGCCTTAACACCGTTGAGGATCCCAAGAATCTCGATTCCATCTGTCCTATCCTTCCCGTCCCGCGACTCTTCGGCACCAATCCACGGAGTCGAGTACCACTTGATCACTAAACCCCCTTTGGACTCCACAATGCCTCGCCAATCTGCCTTCGTCTATATGGACAAAGATGCTGTTATTAGCATTCTTACGACCTTGGACTACGCCAATCCAGTTATGATGGAGGTCTATCTTCATACTCAGCTCTCAGTAGTCGCGGGAGCCACCAGATCCTGTGAGATTACTTCTATCAGCAACTTTCTCGAGGGATTCATGGACCCATTGCTCGACCCTATCCTAACGAACAAGTTACAACAATATTGGTGGTCTCTTGAGTGTACATTGTCGAACGGAGTAATAATAATCCATTCTCTAGCTCGATCATCGTACAAACATGTCTACATATTCAAGTTCTCACCAGTTACTGGTGTTTTCAGCAAGCTTGTTCCTCAAGAGGTCTCGGATATGAGAGCCTATCTCGAGCACCATAAGGATGACTATCAATACTTCCCTCGAATTCCTGGTCCCCACAAACCCAGCAACCAACAGAAACTGCGAACTTATAGCTCTAGTCTTGCTTCTAGATCAGTAAGTAGTCTAAGCAATCTTCTTTCACCCTCGGTCAGCCGACGAATGTCAGTATCCAGCCTCGGTATGGGGACATCTTTCTCGGGAAGTTTGCTCAATGGTATCAAGAACAACATCATCCCCACTTTGATGAGCTGGAACGGGGTACACTATAATGAGCACCACTCCGGTGGGCTTACAAACCTTCCCAACACTACTACCTCCGACCTTTCGAAGCAGAGTGACGAGAATCGACCAACTTCAATTCGATCGAGACGGCCATCATTCCTCCGAACAGGGTCGTCGAGCTATCTTCGGCATCCTCTTCAGACCCTCAGACACCATAGCTCAAGTTTTTCTCTGATTCCATCTCTACACCCTTCTGAAGATTCCCTGGTCACTATTACTCCAACAATAATTCTCACTACGCCTGACCAAAATAACACAATCTTAAAGCTCAAGGCAGCCATTCCTCAGAACCAGAAAGACAAAGGCTTCTGGCAGTCTATGGGGGAGTCCCTTAGCCCAAAGAAACCCGAACGTCCGACTTTTGTCTTCTGGAAGGACGTTTTTGACCAGATCAGTTTCGAAACAGAGATCTCTCACAAAACTCCAAGCTTCCCCCTCGAATTAGACACCAATATCAACCAACAAGTTGCTGAAAACCTCAGTCGCCTTCTCGCCGGTGTGACAGAGATGTACATCAAGGATGCTGAGGGAATGCAACTAGATTTCATCCGAATGAAGCTCCCCTCAGACGAAGACAACCAGTCCTTAGGTATTCGCATGTTTAAAGGGTCTCGCGTGTCTCCTACGCTCAAGACCAAAGACTCTTTCAGCACGTTCTCAAAAACTCCTACCATATTTACGTTGGGTGACATCAAGGACAAACCACTTCCAGACCCTAAGTGCATGGCTGATGAGCAAGATTTCGATGACCTCTGCTCCGAAATTTCCCAAGGTAGTATTGCATTTTCTGACGAAGCCGAGCCGACTGAAGAGGAAATACGAAAGCAGGGTCAGATGCTTGCCAACAATCTAAAGCCTGACCAGAAGTTAGAGCTTAACTTCGACGTATCTGAGTTGGAGTTTTCTTCTATCCTGCTTTCGCAGGATGTATATCTTGTCGAAGCTGTTCTTGCAGGATGGTTTGCCGACGCCGCCGAATGGTATCAACCCCCTCCCTCCGTGAAATTGAGTGTAAGTAAAGTACTAATAGCCGTATGCCACCTGTAGGATTAGAGAGAGTAACCTCCACTGGAGGCACATACTTTTCGATCGCCAAACTTCAAAAATTTCCGAAAAGAAAACTATCGACAGTCTACTTTAAGTATACCCGTATCTCCTCCCCTGAACTAGCCCTCGAAATGCTCTGCTGTGGCTATTTCGCCGCCCACTGAAACCAATACTTCCACCTGTCGCATCTACTCCCCAATCCAACCCCTAACTATTAGCCCCTGTTCTATGGGAATATAACATTCCCTACACGTGTATTCAGAAGATAGTCCCCGCCTTGAATTTATGAAATCGTGGTTACACCGATCGCGGAATCCACAATACTGTTTTTGCATCTTCCAAGCTCACGCCTAAACCTCTCAATATCCTACGCGTTCCATTGCCTTATGAATCAAAAGACTTTCTATCTACACCTCCTCAATATGTACTTCTAATCTCAGTTCCAGAGTGCCCGTCAGGCGACATGCGTCTACATACAATCCACGATAAAGTTTTTTGGTTTTATATGTCGATAAACAGATTTAAAATTGATATGTTGATCCCTTGACGTTACTACTATTTTCGGGGAATAACTCTTAGCCCCTTACCCCTAGGCTCAGGCATGAATATGCCAAACGACCTCTTCCTCAATCTACCTCCGGCAATGTCAAGGGGATCCATGCTTCTTTTTGTGAACATACTTCCTCCCATTCCGCCACCGGTCCCTCCAGAGAAACCGCCCATTCCACCGCCGCCCATTCCGCCACCGGGCCCTGGAGGGTTTCCCTTATCTGGCCCACGATCGGGAGGCCGGCAACTGTTATTATTACCTGGAGCAGGTTCGTCTCTATAGTATCTTAAAAATGCGTCACCGTCTCTTTTGATCGTATCATCTCGATCCAGCTCCTCTTCCGGGATATCTGCCATGTCCCCATAAGAACGGACGTTCTGGATAGACAATAGTCTCAAAAATGACGGGCTGGTAACACTTTCTCTCATATTGTTCCTCCCTAGGCCTATCATCGTGCTTTCACTCGCAGACCGTTGTGTTTGTTGGCCCTGTGTTCCCGGCGTCTGCTCTACTGTTACTTGTTTTTTTTCCTCGGCACCTAAGTAATATCCAGAGTTGCTTAGCTTAGCTACCATAACGCTAGAACGTAGCCTCAAAGGTATACGTCGAAAGGAGGGGCATAAGAAGAGGAATGCATGCCGCAACGTACTGTTTGGGGCCGTTCGATGCCTTGATATATTTGAATTTTCCGCTTCAGCTCTTCTACGGGCCTCATCTTCTTGCCGTTGAAGGTAATCACCTTGGGCTTGTGGATTGTTCACAAACTGCCAGAAGGCTATGGACCCGCCAACAAGTAGAAGTACCTTTTTATTCGAGCCAATTCTTCTAAGGTATGCATGGAGTGCCATAGCGATGCTGCGATACCGTTAGTCTTTAGGGTGCCCTGCGGATAAGAATTTCTTGAGATGTACATAAATAGGGCAACAACTTACGCTGGGCTTCTATTCATTCCTTGAGCACAATGTACGATGACTAAAATTCACAATTGTCCATGGTAATTAGTATACTACGACTAGTTGAATTCGAGTAGTATAACCCAAAGTACCCAAAAGTTGAAGGGAGATATGGTCAACTTACTATACCTTGCCCAAGATTGTGCAATCATCCTAGCCACCTCAGGCGCCAGTACGTCGCACTCGGCTGTACTCGCAGGTACCCCTTCCCTAAAACTCAAAAACTCATCTATATATAGGCACCATGTCAGAGTGGATCGCCCAAAGTAGCCTGCAACGAACCACAGAGGGAGGAATAGTGACTTACCATCTGAAAATTTCGTCTTTTCATCACCGTATGGGATCACGCGAACCCGGTCAAAGGCCTGTTCCAACCCACTAAGCCTATCATTACCCCCTTCCCCTCGCGTATCAAGAATGAGGTAGTCTACTGGCCGAATCCCTGGTCTCGTAATATAGGCCCAAAGATCCTCCGGTGTGACTGAGCCCATATCTCCTCCGTATTTAGCCCATAACTTCAACGCAGCTAACGCACCGAAACTGACCGCTGGGTTTCGAACATTTCCAAGTGACTCCACGTATCGTAGTTGCCTCAAAGGCACAACCGTGTTGTCTGATTTCCGGACATAGGAGTCTGGACTTGCACCTGTGAGGCCGCGGGACGCGTTTTGGCCGCTAATATTTCGGCCGCTACGTGGACCGTTGTGTGCATCTACTCCTTGTCCATCAGAACCGACGTCTTCAGGTATTATCAATAACTCATCTCGACTGGCTTGATATTCCTGACTTTGGACGGCGTTGTTCCCTTGATTTAGGGTTACTGTTGGCGGGTTATTTATTTGCGTGCCAACGTTCGGGAACTCGTACCAGATATCGTCAGAGGGTTGTCGGCGGACTTCGTTGCTCTTTTTTTCCTCTTCTTCGGGCCAAACCTGGCCCTGCGGGTTTTGTTGTCCTTGGTTCGCTGGTATTTGTTGGACTAGCTGCGGGTTTTGTGGATTGCCTTGCGGATTGCCCCCCTGGAAGGGGTTGTATAGGCCCTGCTGGACTTGATTCTGTACCTGATTGGCGGTGCCCTGCCGACCAACTACCTGTAGCTGGTAGTTCTGGCCATTGTCCTGCGGCTGGAGTTGTTGAGGAAGCTGAAAGTTCTGGGCAAACCTTCGCGCCGCCGCCTGAGCAGTCTGTCTGATATCAAACGTGCCCTCGTCCTCCATAGCGTGGGTGAACGTGTAACCTGGTAAGATGGCCCTTCAATTTGAGCCCTCCAGTACTAGTTTTCTCCTATCACTTTTCGTGGTCGAGTCTACGTAAGACACGTTGGTAATACCAGTTGACAATAAAACGCCAGTTCTTTCAAGTATTACAAAGTTATGTTTTACTACGAGACCACGTTTTACTAGATAATGAACATGCATCCAAGGAGCGTGGCATTAACGTGCTGAAACCCCCTCATGGGCATTCTCGATATGCCTTACGGCCGCTTCTGGTAAGCGTGCCTGGTACCGTAGATGAGGGATATAAAACTCGGGGAATAGAGAACTATCAAGCAGATTTGAATACTTCAAGTTGGCGCAATTAGGCTCTCAGGATCAGGTGTGACGGAGATGTGTCAGCCATGAGGCTGACTGGCTAGAATGTTGGGACAGAGTTAGTCGACGACGTTGCACGTCCGTTTTTGTGTTGTGCCAAAAATGCAACAAAGTAGCGTGTTGAAGTATCATTCCAACGGCAAGTTCCAGCCAGCTGCAAACGAGAACTCACCAAGGTGGATCATGTTTCGATACAGGCGCCTTTCCATGGAACGGCTCCGTGCTGCGGATTCTGCATGGCTGTCCAATCCAACGGGTTACACTTGTTACCTATACCGGGTACAAAGGTATGCAGCCTTCGTCATGTCACATTCCAACTTGATATCCTGTCGCGTTGGAGTCGACATGGGTATCAGAAACTCGATAACAAGACATCACGATGCGCCGACTTTCGAGATGACTTGAGCCTCTACATTCGTTCGCGCTTGCTGATTAAGATCCTGCAATAATCGGTCTCATAACGATATGACGGGAAGCTAAGCTTTGCGGCTCTCAAAAACGGCCAGCCTGTCTGTGTCATGATGTGAGTGACTCCAACCACAAGTACTGGGCGCCCGCAGTGTCATGCAATGTTTGCTAACCCTGTCCCTTATTTGAGATAGCTGCGTCAAAACCCCCAGCCATTCCCGTTTCAATTGGCTGACACGGCGGGCCTGTGTAACTGGGTACCTCCGAACAGCTATACATGCTAAAATCCTTTGAACCCCTCAGCCGCAAAGCTTGCGCGATCATGGGTGGTGGGAGGCCGAGATTTCTAAATTAAGGAGCAGGCCGATGCACGAGAAAAAGGTGCCTTCCTTTACACCTTTTTTCTCTCCCCTCCTTGCATCTAGAAACCTCCAAAGCAAGCAGAAACCTATAAGGCTCAGATGATCGATCGATAAAAAGGACAAGGCCGGGCTGCAAGCTGACGGAAGCGATTTTTTCCCCTCGCTTCTTCAATCCGAGATCTAACGCATCTCAAAGACATCGGTCGCGAAGGCTATCAGTTATCAGCATTAACATGTCTTACATGCCTGTCAAGAGGTAGCGACAGCTCCACCACGCCGCCACAGGAATACAAAAGAGGAAGTTGCAGACATACAATCATAGACTACACTCTTCGATATTCAAGATGCGTTTACCAGCAGCCATTGTGCTGCTGCTGCTGTATACAGCGAGCGGAGTCGTCGGTCAGCCACGAATAGTCAACCCTGGGGAACCAAATCCAGATGCGCCGACCACGACGACGTCCCTTGAAACAACTACGACAACGTCGTCTGAGACGACTACATCAACCACATCTACAAAGATAACAACCACAACAGCCACAACTTCAAGTGAGAGCACGAGCACATCGGTTTCGACAACGTCGGGGACTTCAAGTTCCGCTTCAACGGGTACCACCACTACTACTACTACAACTGAAAGTAGTAGTAGCAGTAGTTCGTCATCTTCGTCTTCATCGTCGTCTTCATCTTCGTCTAGTGGTACCACCACAACGACGGAAGAACCGAGTACGACCAGTGAAACTACGACTAGCGAAACTTCAACCTCAACGTCGGAATCTAGTACATCAACTAGCGACGGCGAGACTTCCACTACAGAATCAACGTCTACAACGTCTAGTACGACAACGACCGAATCCGAAACATCTACTACTACCACTGCTGCTCCCGATACCACCTCTACAACTACAACGGAGAGCACTAGTACGACAGAATCAGATACAAGTACGACTGAGTCTTCAACTTCAACAAGTGATCCCGCAACTACGACATCATCTTCTACCACTACTTCTGAGGAGAGTACGACAACCACATCAGATTCTAGTACTAGTGAGTCTACCACGTCCGAATCTACGACCTCGGAGACCACTACCTCGGAGACCACTACTTCGGAGACCACTACTTCGGAGACTACGACTTCAGACACCACTACTTCGGAGACTACGACTTCGGAGCCCACGACTACAGAAACCACGACCGCCACGACAGAGTCTACAACAGAATCAACAAGAGAATCCACGACTACAGGATCTACAACAACAGACTCTACGACAACAGATTCTACGACAGAACCGACTACAACAGATTCGACCACCGAATCCACGAACACAACAGAGTCTACAACTTCTGAAACTACTACAGATACCAGCACAAGCACGACTGATACGACTTCGGATACCACCACAACCGACTCCACTACAAGCGAAACAACCACTGAAACCGATACTGCGACCACGACTACTGATTCTACATCTACCGATTCCACAACTACTGATTCCACAACCTCAGAAACAACATCGACTACACAAGGTACAGTCACAGAATATATCTACCCTACCAATGGGTGTAAGGTCCCTGGGGCGAAATGTCACTTCTATTCGATAGAAGTGAATCCTACCGTCTACTTCGTGACTACCTTGACTGTCGATGATTCTACAACTACGTCAGCCCCAAACTTCACTGTCCCCACACCTGCTGGATTCTCGACCGAAAACCCAGATGTCACAACTATCCAACCTAATAACACTATTCTCAGTAACACCGGGAATATCCTCCCTTCCTCTCTCGCCACACTCTCGGATACCGATGTCAACCTTGTCTTTCCTACTACCTATCAGTTTATCTTTGAATACGATCTTCCGGATGACTTTGCAACAACTTACACCGAAGCGACTGCAACTGATACCGCGGATGTTCCAGTTACAACTTCCGACGTCTGCCCAGACAATACTTTCCTCGTCACGATCCCCGCGTACAGCGATTTCAGCATTTCAGCATTCAAGGGTTGCACACATTATCAAGAATTCCTCAATTTCACTCGAACTTTGGCAATAACTACAAAAACTGCGGTGGTTATTGAAACCAAAGGCAAAGATAGCATCGATGGACTCGGAGCACCGATTTCAAAGTCTTCAGATAGACAAATTAATAATTTACCTCCAAATAGCAGACCGACACAAAGTCCATCTCCCTCCCCAAATTCGGGCGAGCCTCAGAGAAGCCCAGCTGAACCTCAGAAGTCTCCAGCTGACCCTCAGAGGACTCCGGGGCTCGCACCAGCTCAAACCACTTCGGACGAACCAAATAAGGGTCCGAACCAAAACCCGAATGAAAGGCCTACCAGGGGACCAAATATAGAACCCACTGAAGGACCATCTCGAGGTCCTAACCGTGGCGGAGGCGATCTACCTGACCAGACATCTGCAGGAGGGCCGAATGAGCAACCGACTCAGAGGCCGCGGCCTACCCCCCTTCCGAACCCGGAACCAAATACCACTGGATCCAACATACAGGGTTCACGGACTTTCAACCCGGCCGACTTCACATTGGTAACGATGCCCACAAATTCCCGACCCGCACCAGGCCAAACTGTCACTCCGGGGCCTGGACCGACAGAAAGACGCGCTCCTGAACCGAGTATCGAGCCGGTTCCAGTTGTAAGGACCGTCAGCGGAACAGTAACAACGTCCACCAGTTTTGTGGGAATTACCAATGTGCCCAAGACCAGCGTTGTCAGAATGCCAGGTGGTGGTAGCACAACCATTATCCTCCTGACTGAATCTAGAATTCCGATTACATCTTTCCAGCCTCGTGTTTCCGCCGAACCGGTAGTCACTACTATCAATGGTCGTCCGACCACGTTCCTCAACGTCATATCTGTATCGGCGAAACCTACAGTGGTCCTTGTCACTACCTCAATCAACGGCCGGCAAACGGTTCTCACATCCACGTTCTTCCTCCCTACAACTGCGCCGGTTCCGCAGTTTACTCCATTCCTAACTACAACAGTCGGGCCTACAGTCATCAATGGTCTTCCAACGTTCGGCCCAACCGTGATAACGCTCGCCCCATTAACAAGGACAACCTTCTTAACAGATGTCGTATCTGGAACAACAGTGCTCCGAAGAACGACTTATATTTTGCCGGCAACCTCGACCCTGCCAAATCCTCTCGTCCAAACACTAAGAGTATCAACTGTTATCGACGGGAAACCCACAACTGTCAACTTCCCGATTTCTCTCTCAGCTATCTCCACCACCAAAGTCATTACCACCAGTATCTCTGGCACCAGAAGAGTATTCACAACCACTTTCTTCGTACCACAAGGAATCCCTATTCTCAACCTTCCATCCGTAATTCTCGAAACAACAACCATCAACGGCCAGGAAACCACACTCTCCGAATTTTATACCATCAAGCCAGTTAGCATCACCACAACCATCGGTGGCAAAGAAACCGTCATTCTGGTACCGTCCGTTGTCCCAATTACTACACCGAGAACCTTCTTCTCCACCTCGTTCCTCAGAACCACCGTTAACGGACGCCCAACATCCATCCCAGAAGTTTACTTCCTCAAGCCAACAACTTCTACAACAGTAATTGACGGTAGAACTAGCTTTATTCGAACCACCACCGCTATACTGGTTACAACCGCATCAGTACCAGAAACAACATCCACTCGCGGCCCTTCGCCACCAAGAAACGGCACCGCGTCAAATTACACGGTTCCGATCGTGTCAAAGATTGTGCCAACAACAGGCATCCCTCTTCCTCCTGCACCTTCACAAACGGGCGCTGCGTCGAGCATTGGCCTCGGCAGTTTGCTTGCTTGCTTTGGAGCCTTGATTTCTGCAATGTTAATGACATTGATTTAAAAGTAATTTCCTAGTGCACGCTGTTTTTCCTACGGGATTCTTGCATATTTTTTAGATTTCTATCAATTCATAACGGTGGGCGCGATGGTAGTATTTTTTGTCATACTACTAAATTGTCAGTATATATTGATATCCCATTTCTTATGTTAACTGCGGGAATGCTTGCATGTATTTACTATGATATCCCAGCTTGCAAAAAGCCAAATGGATACAAATATCCTTTATATGATTATGTAACTTCAATGGACTTTAGAAAATAATCGAGACCATGGGCATATGTGCATCGGGCGATATCCAATTCTCCCGTCTCCCGTCGACTCCGCCTACAGACTCAAATAATCAATTCGCATAGCGAAATTATCCGAACGAGGCGCAGTCCACAAGGCGCACGTTGCCTACGACAAAGGCCCGACAAACATACCGCATACGTCAGCAAAGAAATTCTGAAAGTGTGCATGTGCAGAGACCATTTTGCTCCAGGACTAGTGGCAAACCCTCACCGACGAGTCACCTTGTAACCTTCTGAGAAGGTTCCTCCGACGGGCGAAAAAGTGATAATGGCAGATGACGAATGCAAAAGTCTTGGAAGGCGCTGTGAAGAATCTTGTATATATATAATCTCGGGAATGGTTTAAGTAGTTCTGGCAAAACCACCAGATTCTTGGAGTTTTTCCTAGATATTTCCATTCATAACCCAGGCTTTCGAGCTACTATTTAAGCTTTAACAGTACAGCTTCTTAAGCTCTTTTTTAAGATTCTCCAGGTGTTCGCTCTCGACGTCATATCCAACACAACACACTAATTAGACCGACGCTACCAACAACATCCTCTCGATATCCTTTCCCTCCGCTCGATAGTCCCATAAACCTCCCAAAATGTTACTGGAACTTTGTCTGATAATTGGCGGCGTCATCTTTTACAAGAACAGAAAGTCCGTATTTATTCCACTTGACTCCAAATATACTCCTAGCTAACAACTTTCTCATCCGAACAGGAAGCGAAGAGCCGAAGACGCTGCCAGACAAGAATGGTACAACTCCGGACGAACCCAGTCCCCTCCACCGCCGCAGGGATATCCCCCTTATAACGATAATCAAAATCCTCCAAAATCTCCCTCGATGCAGAAACCACCGGTCGTATACGGGAACTCACAACAGCCTACAACACCACAATATCAACCGGTGATGTCAGGGCCGGCGAATGGCGGTTATCCAAGTCAAGACGCACCACCGGCATACGCGTCCTTGAGACCACAGAGCCAAAACTTGGGGTATGAGAGACAGGACTTTTATACCAGTGGAGAAAGAGACCAGAAGGGCGGATCTCCTCGCAGATCGTGAGAGACTATTGGTTTAGGAAAAGTTTGAAGTTGGATGTTTCGACTTCTCTCTTTGTTTGATCATTCGTTTATAAAGTTACGAGTCCGGAACCCTCAGAACGCCCGCAGTTATTATTAGGAACAATTCTATGTAACAAAAGTTGGGGCGGTAATCAGAGTGCAAACCGTCAGGCCTGGACTTCATGTCAGTTTGCCCAACCATGACGGATGAGGTCCCTGAAACTACAGGGTTTGGTGTTTTTATTCCTTTAACATATCGGCGTTTTCGCTAGTTGCATTGCTTCTTTCTCTTTTCTTCATTCGTCCAGCGGTATGGTGTATTTATTTTTAAAGGGTCTTGGTTCCTTTGCTTTCGAACCCACCTTTGCGCGAGCTCTTTGTCTAACTAAGATTTTTCTACGTGTACGATTTGATATTTTCCCAACTCTCGAACATCTGTTTTCCTTGTGAAAGCTTCTCTACGGGACAATTTCTCAGCTGAACATGACACCCTCGATCGATCCAGACCTAAGCCACACCTACACATCGAAGTCGTCTCTTCGTTTCCGGGCAAAGACGTGAGGACCATACTAGCTTCATCTAGTCAAGTGTAAACGATAGTCCTTCAACTCCGCATTTGGAAGCACAGATGTCTTCAGGATTCCCGCCTTCACCAACAATCCGGCAAAAGTAATATCGTCGATGCCGAAAATTTTTGACTCCATCCCCGGATACAGTGAACGAATAGCTGTCGGATGCTCACTGCTTTCTCCGTGAGGATGATTATCCGATCTGTCTGAAGACAGCTTCCAGATATTCCGAAAACGGTACTCGAAAGTTCCAACAATTTCAACACAACTTTCAATAAAATCTATGAAAATCGCCCACTCTACCACCTCTAGATTGTAGTGGCGAACCCCGGCTCCAGTAAATATAATTGTACCTGCATCAGGGGTACTAACGCGGATTTCACAAGATCACCGGCCCAGAACTATTTAGCTTTGTTAAGCGAGTGACCGGAGATGTCAGGCCTGCTGGTTATCATGCGTTCTAGAACAGGTCTCGAAAGAAAGAATATTCCATAGTGGGGGTATACTGACCTCGTACCTCGAAGTTCGTGTACATAAGTCCACAGAACTATGCAATTCTCGAAGGCTCTCTTTCCCTATCGGCCTGCGGCAAGCCCAAGGACAGAGTCCCCTACGACATCATCTAGTCTCTCTTTAATCAACCGATTTTTAAAATTCTCGCACTCTCTAGGATCCTTTGATTCAACTGCTCTACCTCTCCTTCTTCTATTATAACACACTCTTTAGCATATATTCCACGAGATACTTTGGAGCAGGACGCACACTACGTACTAAGAGGCGTGGAGAGTAGTACTTTCCCTCAACATGAAGACTCAGAATTCAATTTTGCTAGCAGCTCTTGCCACCCTCTTCTTTGAAATCTCCTTCGCTCTCCCTGCAGCTGCAAAAGCCAAGACAACCTATACTACTATCCCAATCACCACGACATACGTCAACCAAGTCACGACCACTGTTCCAGTGATTATAAATACCTCAATCAAGTCAAAAGGGACATACACATTTACACCCAATGTAGTCCTTACTATTAAGACAGTGCCGACCAAAATTAAGACAACGATATATGGGACAACAGTGAACACTGTGACTATAACGTCAGTGTACTACACCAAGTACATTTACCCTACCACCATTATTGTTGCTCGAGAGCACGCACTAATGAATATGAATAGAGTACCTGCCTCAGCAGCTACGGCGATAGCCAAAAAAACCACTTCCGCCGCTGCGTCAACATGTACGGGTGTTGAGGGTACTGCCTCGGATGCCTACTTCAACCTCCAAATTGGCGACTGGTACCAAAATATCCCCGATGCCCAAACCTGTTCCGATAAATGTGCCCTATTCAACGACTGCTACGCATTTGAATACCTCCCTGTTGCAAACGTAGACCCAATGTATCCTCAAAACTGTTGGCTTTACGCGAAGCCATTCAACAGTTATGTCACGAAGGGTACTACCGGGATGTTCTTCTATGATCAACCCTGCTTCGCATCAGTAAAGGGAGCTACTACACCAAAATATCCAAGTGACAAGGTATGCGGCGTTCCTGGCGGCGTTTCTACCCAAAACGGAAGGACAAAGGTTGGCGATATCTTTGCTGGAAGCATTGATAGTTGTGCAAAGTACTGCTTGAGCCTTAACAACTGTCAGTTGTATATGTACAGTGAGATTGAGTTCCAAGATGGACAGAATTGTCATGCCTACTCCAGTGATTGGATGGCTGGTAGCCCTTTGGCTGGCCAACCCGTAGCGACTGTTGAGGATATGAGGAACGCGAACATTTATAGAATCGTCTTCGAGAGAGCTTGCGCTTTGGCTGTTTAGACGATTCAGGTAACTCACTTTACGAAATAAGTATAGATCAAAAGTGCTTCGGCTCCTTGTTCTCTCTCTTCTATATACTACTCGATTCAACGGTCACTCTTTAAATATATATATTGATAGCCTCTTTGGCCTGTTCTATAGCTCTTAAAGGAATCTATATTCTCAAATCTTATTTAGGAAACCTTTTAAAAACGTTGTAGGCTTGGCCTAAACATACTAGTATACTAAAAGCAACTTCCCATCCTCATAACTTGATCATAAATCTTCTAAAATAAGCCTCCAGGCTTCGGGTGTCCTCCACTGCGACGGTAGTCGCAACGTATCCATCTGGCCTAACCACTACAATACACCCTTCGTCTTTATCGATCCCAAAGTTTTCGTAAACTTGACCATGACCTTCATGATAACTTTCGTCATCAGCGTAAACCTTCCAGTAATCCCAGCCCTTTGCCTTATCAAAAGGGTGGAATGCTTCTGGCAATGGTTGTAACTCTATTTCCGTTCGCTTCGCCGAATGGATAGTAAGAACCTCTATCACGGAATCCCTAGGTGTGTTCTGTGGTGTATAGGACGAAACCACAGAATCCGGAGAAGATAGGTACTCTCCGAGTTTCTCGAAGCGTGAGTAAATTTCAGGTTTGGAAATGTCGCCAGGGAAGACGACTAGCCGGAATCGCCCATCTGAGGGAAGCAGTTTTTGAAGCTCGATTGGCAATGCATCGGATTGGTTCACAATCTTGTGGCTGGGAAGCCGCATACCAATCTTTAGCTTTTTCGCAAGATCTGGTCTACACCTTACCCCCTCCTCCTTGCCCTCGTCTTCCTTGACAACCAAAATATTCGGACCATAATCCACGCTCAGCCCGGCAGCGAATACCGCGCCTTGGTGGAAAACTTTTCGGAATTCCTCCAGACTAATACCGGTTTCGTCAGATACGTCCTTCGCCGGTCGGCCTGAGAACAGTTTTGAGAATTTCTGGTCGAATGCAATGAGATCTCTGGCGATTTGCTGGCGTTCCGTGGCGTAGGTCTTAAGAATCTCTGGGCTGGCTTGTCCACGGGCCACAAGTCCGATTTTCCAGCCCAAGTTGTAGGAATCCTGAAGCGAGACGTTTTGGCCCTGTCCGGCTTTGGGACTATGTGTATCTATAAAGTTACATGTTTAGCGCTGTAACAACCCGCAATCTCTGACGAAATTCGAAAAACTTACGAACTGCATCCCCCGCCAGAAACACCCTGTCAAACTTATCAAATCCATCCGATACTCTCTGCGCGATTTGATATGCAGTGAACCAGTCACATTGCTCATAATCCAGCTTATAAGGAGCAATGATCTTCTGCGCCGCTTTCAAGATTTGGTCTGGTGTAACTTTTGACCGATCAACGGCGCCTCCTCCAGCTCCAACTTCCTTTAATTGGATATAAAGTCTAACAACCCGCTTTTCTCTTGGAATAACCATCAAAGACCCAGCACTGGCAGAGTGAACGAGACATCGTACTCTGATATCCGGGAAATCAGTGATCGGGACGATGTCTAGAACTCCCCAGATGATTTCCGTATGCTCCCCTTCCATTTTAAAGCCCAATTGCTTTCTAGTCCAGCTGTGAGCGCCATCACAGCCAACCACATATTTAGCTCTGATAGTTTCTTCAGTCCCTTCCTTTCCAGATGATTTTCGAATCAAATCTTCAGTGTCGTCGGCAGTAAGATTGGAACGGAACAGGCCGTTGGGGATGTTATTCCCTTGGTCTGGAGTCGCTTGTTCATCCGTCAGATGTTGAAGCTTGAGTGTCACGGGGTAGGCCGCCGGGTTCGTAACTTCGGCCTCATCTATTTGGAGAACCGAAGGAACTATAGGGCGTTCCACGCGGATTCTATCTCCATTTTCTTTGAGATGGTCAAGGAAAAAGCGCTCCATTCTACCTACGGTTTGTATGCAACGATTAATTATTTAATGCCGTCATTTTTGAACTTTCTTTAATCTACGAACTCACCTTGGTGCAGCACACATTCTGTAAATCGACTAAACCCTGTAGGGGTATCTGGAGCCCTCACGGTTCGCCGAATAACACCGTTTTCATCGGGATTCCAAAAACATACTTCAAGCATGTGGTTCGACTCTTTCCAGATCCTATCAATTCCAAAACTGTCTAGGATCTCAAGAGTACGACATTGGAAGCCATCTGCCTGCCCAGCCATGATCTTTGTGGATCTTTTGTCAATGATCCTTGTGCGGATTTGGAGCTGTGATAGCCACGTTGCTAGCATTAGGCCTAAATTTTTAATTGATTAGTGAAAGGTACTAAAATATCTAGGTATATTTTAGCTAGGGTGCCTTCGCCTTCTTGAACTTACCTGCCGGCCCAGCGCCAACGATGAGGACATCGACTTCTGAATCCACTGCGGGCGCCATATTTGCGTTGTTCTGATAAAATGCAACGAAGTTATGATACTGATATCTGATCCCAATTGAGGAAATATTTAATTTAGAGCAAATACAATTTGGATGCTATGTTAGAATTTGCCGCGGCTGATACTTATAGATCCTCCGAGATCTCGAATTCCTGCCCAACTGGAGTTGATAATTCACCGCCGTCCATTGGCCAGCCGATGGCACCTGCGCAGTGCGTTTCGGCCCGAAACGAACTACCGATAGAGCAGACAACGTTACCAACCTTAGTAAGACCTTTTTGTCTCTCACTAAGTGGGGATTTTGCGGGGTGTAATTTTGCGGGGACTGTCATTCCATTCGATGCAAGGTCTTGATAAGCTGCTTGTCTAATCAAGCGCCGCCTTAGTAAGAGACTCTAATATACCTGGAATGACATGGGGGAAGTCAGGGTTCTTTGGAATGAAGATGTCAGTGGCGTTTCTTTGGATCCACTCCTGTCGGAAACCAGGGATTGTAACAGTAAGCTTTTTTGATTCTACATTCCGAAGACATAAGTGATGAACTAGAACTACAGCAGAATGTGTAATTGGAGCCTACGAATTTCTAATGGGGTTAGAAAATATGAGAATCGGAAAAACCAAACTTTTGAGGAGCTCAGAGTCGTAAGAAGCTGCATGTACTAAAAAGAAATCGCGCCGTTCAATGCTGAATCCCCAAACTCGACAGTATATTACAAGCACTGTAAGTAAACCACCCAGCAAACAGCATGACTACAATGTACCTTTAAGCATATTATAGCTCCCCAAACAAACTCCAGTAAATACACCTTGTAACAAAAGACTCAAGCGCGAGATGCAAGAACCAACTCCAGTAACAAAAGATAACGAAATTAATATAGCCACCGTATCCGTTTAGAAATTGCTAAACGAATTACTACCACCAAGGCCCAAGATATTCCAAAGATCGATCGCGGTCGCTCCCATCTTAGCGGGGTTGAGAGAGCCGCCAGCCATTTTCGCAATCTCTGGCGCTCCATTATACCCAATCGAACCCCCACCACCTGTAACCGGACCGCCTTCAAAATGGAACGGCATATCCCCAGCTAGCCCGCTCATTGCCAGCCAGGTCAGATCAAAACCACCAGCATCTTCTCCCCCGTGCCCACTAGGACCACCCATTCCCATATTATAACCCCCTCCACCCCAACCATCAGGCCCAGGTTGATGCCCCATCATATCTGGATGCTGTCCATTCCACATTACATGGCCAGCAGCATCGGGACTTAGGGTTTCATGATTCCCAGTATTCCAGAAGACTGGTTGTCCACCAGACATTGGACCACCCGGCGTTGGTGTCGCGGAATTTGGCATTTGGTTATGCACGCCTGGTGGTACAGCACCACCCTGTCCGCTCTCAGCGAGTTGTGGGTCAATGGCCAGCTCTGGAATTCCTGCGTGCGTGTTGATCACATCAGCATCGTCCACAGGGTGCATTCCACCATGCGGGTTATGAGGATTAAGTCCTGTATGACTGGCTACATCTGGGGGAACGCCAGCGCCCCCACCGACAGAGATCTCTGGTTTCCCTATCCCAACGAATTTGTTCTTGATTATGAACTCGAAGAGACGGAATGTCCACGAAGATGCTGCCCAGATTTTCCGAAGCTCACCGAGAGCCATCATGCCCACATTGATTTTGTTGGTAGCAAGGCTATGGCGGGTTGAGCCTTCCGGTGCTAGTTTGATTTCTTCGGCGTAGACAATCATGGCGATGAAAAGCGGCGTTTGACTAAGGCTGGAGATTAGTACACAGCATCAAATGACAGCACTCAAAATGATCCAAAAACTTACACAGCAGCAGGAGCGTATTTCAGCAAGTCATGCCTCAGGAGATCTTCAATCAACCTGAATGTATTGCTTGCAGCACTAACAACCGCCTTTCTAGCCTTCTCCCTCTCCTTGATCAACGATTCTTCATCGGAGGGAGAGCCCTCCGTCTCCCACGATGTGCGACCTTTTGGCAGAGAACATCGTGGACGGTAGTGCATAGATACTGCACGGTCGTGGACGAGCTGAAGTAATATTGGCCAGAAGTTTTCCGGTGTCCACGTTCGCATTTCGTCATAGCGCAGAGTTGAGAGCTCGGGCGGTAGATTGTTCTTCCAATCTGCAAGGTCGTTCGCGAGGTCGTCGAGATCCTTGCTGGAAGGTCGGTGGGTGCACGAATACTGTATAGATGCAATCCTTTCGTCTACGCAGCAATGACCAGTTAGTCCCAGCAACGCCGGTTTTCATAGGAAGAACAAACATACAAATTTTCCCGAGTTTGGCAATTTCGATAACATATTTGATATTCACTGCCTGTTGAGGTGGACAAAGCGTAGCTATTTCCTCCGTGTTCGCGCTTCCCCAATTCTCTACGAAGTCATCTTCTTCAAGGTCGCTTACATCACAATCACTTAATCTTATCAGGCTAGGCTTCCCAAGACTCGACGCTGTGATATGATCTCGGCTCTGCGGTAGAAGTTAGTGTTTAAATCTCACCGTACCCGAGGAATATAGGCCATACATATAAAGTCCACCATATCCGTTTCCACATCCGCCGCTCACTCGCACCAAGCCCCCAGCCCGTACGAATCGAGCGGTGCATACCCATCCGCTGACTTAGCAGTACAGCAGCCTGTAACCAAAACCTAGTTTCTTTTTCTTCCTCGTATCTAGTCCACCACATGCTCATCAGGGTACAGCCCTGAATGGTGTATAGATGTTCTTTTTCTCCATCCATCATATGCACCAGCTTGGCGCGCGAAAAGAAGTATGCCCTGGCAGTGAGACGGTTCTCAAAGCCGCAATTTTTGAGTATCTCTGTCGGAGCATGGTAAGTGGCCGCATACAGCACAGTATGCATCAGGAACAGGGAATATATTCCTTCGCCAGACATCATTTTCCTATAACCTCGGATAAAGGATGGACGATTCAGGATGGGTAGATGTGGGTATATATAGCAAAAGAACGTGTGGACGAGCTTGTCACAAAGTTCGATCGGTGGGAAGACGTGGACTTTCTTGTGGTCAAGGAGGTAAGACACATCATCATCAGGCAAGATCTTTAGATCTGTGATATGCGCTCTACTAGCGATAGTCGTCCAGCTAGATGGTGGCGTGAAAGAAGGAACATGGTTGAGTGATAGCGATGAATCCAGGCGGGGATCGAGGGTGGCAGTATTAGCGTTAGGCATCCTTTGTAGTCCAGCGATAGTAGGAACAGCGCCGTCGAGAGCTGTTTCTCCATTGAATATCAGAACCTGTCGCTTGCCTTCTTGCTCTCGATCAGTGGAACTCTCACGGGTTTGTTGGTAGTCATCTGCTCGAGGACGGTAATTAGAAGGAGTACTCTGGGCAGTAAGCTGCTGTTCTAGCCCGACCGGTCCGGACCCAGAACTGTCATGGACCTTGTCCAAAAACTGGACCCACACATGTTCGTCACTCAAGGATGGGTTAATTTCCAGATTCGGGTCCTTGTGCGGCGGAAACGGTGTGTAGGTGGACTCGCCATCTTTGGGTGACAATATAGATCGGGTGGGATGGTACGCTGTTCCGGAAACACGCGAATCAGATTGTCGTCGTTGACGGCGCTGGTCCGAGCTTGAGGGTTTTTGTGAAGTGGATTGACCACCTGCGGTAATGGCGGCTTGCTGTGCAGCAAGTCGCTTCTTAGTCTTCTGGTAAGTGCTACAAAGTGGGACGGGCAATTAGCATATCGTTCAATTGAAGTTTAAGCGGCGGCAGCGAATGGTCGTGCGCCTTGCCCAATTGACAAGAAAGGCGTCTCAAGACCAAAAGGAGGTCTAGGACATGATCGGGGAAGAACGGAAGGTGAATTATCGGCTTAAAAATTGGCTATCGCGAGCTGCGATAATACTATCGGGTTAGTTTGTCTTACCTTCCGCGTCTACCAGGTAAAAGTACGCACTCGTGCCCAGTGCTCCGACAATAGGAACACGGCTGGCCATCGGCATTCAAGTGAGCATCGCATCGCACCTTCCGACGATGACAATTGCCGCAGGCCTTAGGCGCACGCTTTGAAACGTGAAATGAAGTGGTCGAACGAACCGCGGGGGAAGCCGACGAATTCGATGATGGGCCTTGAGCGTCGGCAAGAACTGGTGTGACCTGGATCTGGGCTGTAGGTGAATCGTCGGTCGTGGCCGTGGCAGGGCTGCCATGGCCGTCGGAGCCATCCAGGCTCGCCATGCTGGATGTCGGCTACTATACTTCCGTTCCCTATAGAGCCGATATGCAAGCCCGCTGTTCCCTTCAGATAGATTACGGGAAAGCCGAAAACCGTAGGTACAATATGGCTTAAAATTTCGGAATCACAGAAGCGAGAAATGCTGCTCTCTGGTCGGTTTCTGCAGACTGCAGTGTTGGTTGGGTTTGACTGCTAGTTAATTGGCTGGAACTGCCGCGGCGATTTTGGGGGAAGGAAAAGACGGCGTTACCCCAAGTGATTATTAACCTTGGTTACGTTAGACAGACACCAGGGCGGAGAAGAAGGTCGTGGTCGAAATTTTGAACCGAAGAACGAGCCAGGACCAAATAAGAGCACTCCGCGGCCTCAATAAGATCAGTTAAAGTCGTCCCTTGGTACTGGTAACGGTGGCCACTGGTAACGAATGTTAACGAGCCGGTGCTGTGAAACAGGAGGGAAAGGAAAAAAGTGTACACCACCATCCCATTCAACACTGCGCAGCTCCGTGCCTGGTGGTGGAAGGAAATGCGGGGAATCCAACCGCGCCGTTGTGTCTGTTCTTAGTCACTTTAAGGGTCTTACCAAACCTCACCCTATACCTCATGAACAAGTATCGAGTTTCCGGAGTTTACGAGTTTTCTTTCGGGAGATTGCGGCAGCAGCATCACGACGGTTCAGATTTACATTCAAATAGCCTATATAATGTCCTTACTATTGCCTCAATGGTAAGAAGCATCATCTTCCCAAGGTCAAAAATCGAGTCAAGACACTTATACTCGGCCTCACATGTTAAAAAAAAACATGTTCTCGAAGGGGACCCTCTAGACGCAAAGCCAGATTTTCTATGCACTCGATTCCAAACAACCGCCAGTTCAGAGCTTTCTCGTAGAACTAACTCCCTTGATGGATGGAGTAGGGCGCCGCGCACTGACTTGAATGCAGTTGTTTCCCGTCTGATCCGTTACCGTTTAAATTGCAAAAAAAGGCCCAAGCCACTAGAGCAGGCCCAAGCTCACCCTCAGAATTTATCCCCGGATTTTCCAGAGGCTAGCCTCGGATGAGGTCGTTTACCGAATGCCACCCAAACTTGCCTTTTGCGGATCGAGGGAATTCCTACGGACAAACGAGATCTTGTTAGATGTTTTGCGTTGTAGATGTTCAAATTCCAACAATCTGCATGTTACACAACTCGCTTCGTTACAACCGAATACGGAAGGCTCGACTTTCGCGCCGATCTCGAAATCCCCTCGAAATCCAACTATAGTACGATACTATAGAGATTTTCATATAATCTTAGGCTCTGTATCATCAATGTGTATACCCATGTACGCATTGGAATGCGGGTTTATCTGAACCCGTAAGAAACGGTACTTTTCTTTCACTTCGAACATTCGGAATCCTTCTATCATTAAGCTATACGTCGATGCTCCAAGACTCAGAGCTCGGGAAATAATTGCTTTAAATCGTAATCAATCATGTCCGTCGGTTCTGCAGTGCAATGCAATGTTGTAGAATGTTACAATTAATATATATTCCTATATCATTCCAGCCTTAAAGTAATTCGATTAAGGACTAAGTCGTTTGTTAAACCAATGGATCGATTGACTTCAAGGCTATGCATGGTATAGAACATTCGACTAATACCAAGAGATAATAACTATAGGGCTAGCCTAGGTGCCTACAGGGCCAACATATATCATATATTAACTCTGCTAGCCCAGAGTCTCATCTCAGTCACCACTTGGCTAATATATACACAGGTGTATATATATAGATATATGCGTATAACACACCATTGCCTTGTACAATTGTAACTCCATTAAATGAATCTATGGATTGTTCTTCACATCCCGGCCAAATGTTAATTGCGAGCCCCACCAAACCTTCTGCACGAGACTAGCCGACTAGATGTATCTACAAAGTCTCGGCCGCCCCGCACAAAAAAAGCTACACAATTATATTACACACAAGCTCCATTTACTACATGTATACATCCCTTTTACATGCCGTCAGGCTTTGGTTGTGACGTCATGACAGATACTAGATCGACCCAGAGCCAAATACCAAAAGGCCCCAGGGCCAATATATACTGCTACCTTTTCTTATTCCTTTGCCATGTAAATCAGACTGCAAACCCTCAGCAGATACCCCCATGACAAATTGATGGGGAGTAACACGCCCCCAAAATTTCAAAACCAGCATTTATCCTGCAACGAGCCTCCACAGGAGTAGCGAATTAAGTCCTATCGTCCCTATTATAAGTTTATCAGCACGATTTCTCCCAAAACAGTAGCTTCTAAATATGGTCCTAGAACTACCCCACGCGATACCGCCAAGAATATAAAGGCGAGATCGATTACGTTATATGTAATATTATCAATGCACCGATACCGATCAATTGGACGAGGTCGAAGTTGGATGTAATATCTGCAAGAATTAAAGGGGCCACACGCGTACACGGCCTTGGAAATTAATTTCGAAAGAAGCATATACATGTAGTAACCAATATATAGATTGGTCAGTAAAATAGATCCCATTAAGGATTCCAACAGCCCTTGTCACCGGTACATGAATTCAGTCACGTATCCCTAGGGCCCTAAGATGTGAGCGATACATACCAGCGCTGCAGCGCACCGTTGGCCCTACCAGGGCGTCAATCTGTAGATCTTAGTCCTCGGGCTACTTGCCCACCCGGCATGCTTGCCTACACGCCTCAGATTACTATACCTAGATGATCACCCGGGCAAATCCCCGATAGGATATGATAAGGATTTTATCACGCATGAACCCGCTGCCTACCGCCACCGCGGTACTGCCTCGGAGCTCGAATGTTTGAGTTCATGTTTATTGGTCGAGATCTATATCGCCCATAGGTACGAGACTAATATTGCCTTAATCAAGCGCTAGACGGAACCTCGGAAATGAGTCCCCTCATACATCGGAGAGAATTGTAATGCTAATATCGGCCGATGCATCTGCATATGTAGGCGCCAATCAATGAAAGCCGCTGCAGTAGAAGCTATAGCTCAAGCCCTCTATAGATCTAGACCTAGCCGGCAGACTAAAGGCTATGGTGGTACGGTGGTCTCGGGCGCTTTTATACCTATATAGGCAATGGGTATTGTAGTAATGGTGTCTAGATTTCTAGGCAAGGCCGCCCGAGGGTCCAAAAGATGGCCATGAAGGAACTGTATCGGGGTGGCAACGAAGTACTTGAGTATACCTGCACAGGGGCCTTGAATGCAGAAGGCCACAAACGATGTAGTGGATTCGAGCGGTGATTCGAATCTGGGAATTTCAGTGCAGGACTCAAATAGATCTAGGGCCTCAGTGCCTCTCGGTCGGTTAGCGGCTAACCATCTAATTGCCAGAGTAAGCTTAAATTGTGACAATGAGATCTATATATTGCATCGATGCGCATTCTGATAGCACTAAATGCAGGGATTACCGGCTGTTTTTGCTCCTCTAGTCGTAAGATCCAGGACGCCCCTTATCAGAAGCTTTGCAAATTTGGCGTTAACGTTCAACCCTAGATCTACGATTCCCGCACCCCGGTTGCCCCGCCATGCCGGTTCAGAAGATATGCCTTCGGCGACAAACGACCTGACCAAGGGCTACGTAGCACCCTGGGAAGCTATCGCCGGTATCACGACGCACGCGCTGAGGGCCTTCTCATAGTGAAGGGTACTGGTACCTATCATGGGCGTTCCGAAGTCATTGGTATCGTAGACTTAAGACCCATAATAACGCTAAGGTACCTAGATCTAGATCCGACCATGGCTGAGACACATTGCATCAACTTTCCCGGATTGCCTTTATCCGATCGACAATCCCATCATAGTTGATTAAAATCGAAGTAGCTTAAGATATAGGCCCCTTTTGGTCATCGTTTCGAGGGCTTATAGTTGAAACCCATTATAGCCATCGTTGATACCTCAGATGATGGGATTCCTTAGAATCAGATCCGGATCCGTCTTTATCCCAACCCCTTCGACTGCACATGCTTCGGCAGCCATTTTCTCCATCTTCGTTTCGACGCCATTCCTGAGCATCCCGGTCGGCCCGCGATCGACCCGGCGGGAATGTATCGATAAGTCGGACCCGGATTGATTCCTAAGAGCTCAGGATCGCAAGATCCCGAGCGGGGTCGCGGTGCGCTTGCCAAAACGGGCCGAATGCACATGCACGTACTCTGTAGCGCTAGCCCGCCCGGATTCCGTTGTAGATAAACGATGATTCTGCATGATGGCCCCCTTTCGAGCTGATTCAGAGCTCCCTAGCTGCGCGTTCGAACCTATGAAGTGTGGTCTAGAACCAGTAGCTTGGACAAACTGCAGCAACAATTTCGTCACAGCTCAGCCCCGTGGACCGTGGACATCCAAGTAAGCATTAGAAAATTTAAAACAGCATTATGCATAATCGTCCAAGAAAAACTCACAGTTCCAGCATCTTCCAAAGGCCTTTATCAGATCGAGAATCTGAAAGCTGCGCAGCTACTCTGTACCCCCAAACAAGTATTTGCTAGTCTCATTGGTACTAAGTATACCGGTACCAATGGTCGAATCGATGACGTCGATGTTCGAAATTCGAATTCCTTTGAACTCAATTGCGAAGTCATCCTGCGGAACGGGGCCTGTCTGCTATGTTGACTACGTGTAGTAGAAATAGCTGTGTACTAGCAAGGGAATACACAGTGGTCTGGTAAGCTCTTGCGTATTCTGGGATACATCGAGCTCTATGCTTCAGCCGACAGATCAGACTTCGATCCTGGCAAAGCTTGAACGCTTGGCGTCTATGCCACAGCTGTATTTCGAGAATTCAGTTGTATCTTGGTTCCTTGATCGGGAAGCTCCGTAATACTACAATCACTGTATCTTTCCTTGTGGTTAGTGAATTCCGAACAACGCGACGCACCAACATGAACTTGGAAGCATTGAACTCGCGTCTTTCAATGGTTGCATGAACTAGATCGAGGGGCTGGAAGATGTTCGCCTTTAGTGCGTAATCCGTTACTTTGGCGCAAGCCCCAAGCAAGCCGCCGACAGAGAAAGGGATATTTACTTTGAAATAATTCGGCATCGTGGATTGAGTGAAGGGGAAGAACTTAGATGGCCGTGATCCGACACAAACTAGCATTTAGACCAAGTGCTCAGGAGGATATGGTTTTTGGACAAAGGACCGCCGCATTGCATCCAGGAACAAACAATGTTTCTAAACTGGTGATATTTACAATCTTGGCACATACATGTTCAATTCAAATATTCCCATCAAACGATGGAGTGCGGCAGCCAGCAGCTCTCGACACAAATTCACACTTGCCACGGTTGTCGATATGGCCCGTTTGATATAGTATCCCCTTTTTCCAACCGAATCCTACATGCACCAAAACCTCAATTAAATTTATAAAAGGATCAATGATACACGGAGAACTGGGCGAATTGATGAGAGATATCGCAATCCGATGGCTAACGGGTGTCAATATGGCCTGACCTAGAAGCACAAATGTGAGGAAGCTTCAATTTCCCTCGTATTCAATACCAGAAAACGGGATTCATAGGTTACATAAGCGTGCCCTTGCGTATGCAGGTTCTTTTCTCTCTGCTAGCTGCTTCGTACCCCCTGATGGAAGGACTTGAAGCCAGTTGTTTACCTTGCCGTAATGAGGAGCTAGTGCGAGGCTTGGTCGGAATGCCAGCATGAAGCCGGGACACCATTCTATTTGAATAGCCTGAATATTCAATACATAACGTTGCTAACCATCTTGGAGTGGCCGATGAGACAAAACATTGTAGGTACCCGTTAGAATTGTTTTGTCAGCCGTTATTAAGTAACTCCAGCTGTAGACTGTTACATACACCGCTAAACTTCGGCGCCATGAACCGCGGCCCTACACAGAGCCACTCTACACATTTTTCTAAAGTACAGACTTTTGAGCTGGTGGAAAGGAGCTTGCATGATCCTAGGAACAGATCATTCAATATGTATATGAGTTGCGATAGACATCACATTTCGTCTAACCGAAACGCTGAGAGACCCCTGCATGAAGGCTGCCTTCGTTTCCAGAGTTCGATTTTCTGAACAATGGGTCATACACCCTCCGGCAAAATTCACTGTACAGATGCCCATACATATACACACGGACTTTGTTTTCGCCTCTCACCGCTTGCCGCGACGAAAATACCCAAGATCCTGGGACACGGCAGGAAACCCACCGTCCTGGATCCCAGTCCGCTCAGAGATTAAGGGTGTGGGGGTGGCTCCTCTCAGCGAGGTTACCTGAGCTCGTTCTGCAACAATGCGGGACAGTCAGCCACTCACATCGCTTGTTCATTGTAGTTCCATCCCATTATTGATCAAGAATGCAATAAAATTACCGATTTTATGGCGTTTTGACAGCTTGGTGACATAAATTGATCGCCTCATTCACACGACGGCCGTTAGGAACAGTTTGAGAACATGCTGAGTCCGACATCACCAATCCGGTTTCAATCACATCGTAAAAGCTCCTGGCCCACAGATCACAGTGCAGTGGCGGCTTACCAACCCAATCAGTGCTTACAATAATCTTTGCGCACAGGGCGACTTGCTTTTATAGATTCAGAGGCAGAGGCCACACGACCTTTATGATCACTCTCAAGTCAATTCAGTGACAACCCTCTCAAGCCCAGATGCATATTTGTTTGGAAGCAGTTCCATTTGGTGGAAAAATTCGTCAGATAGATTGGCGTGTCGCTCACAGACCTCGGTAAGGCCTCGTCCACCAGCGCTCGGGACTTGTGTTTGAGTGAAATCTACGAAAACGCAGTTCTTGGCTCTGCTGCAGGGTGAATTGAGTATATCGCGAAGATGCCGGCGGAGCCACGGCTTCCCGGCTCCAGTCGATCTGAGCGGCCCAGTTGACAGACAAAAAGGGGTCCCGATTCGAATCCAAGGAAGGTGAATTGGTCATCCAGTAGCAAAATACAACACGACAAGGCATCTATATGTCATCGTATTATGGCTGTTCCCTGCCAGCGACCCACTCCAATGATACGAACGATAACATTTTCGGCGTTTATGAGAAGTGGAGCAACCATTGACTCCGAGATCAAGGAAATTTTTGAGGCGGCGGGAGTATCGAAAATCTTCATGTGTAACCAATACCACCCAAAGAAATATTATCCGCTGAAAACCGCGCGACCGCGACCAGTCACCGAGGAGAAAAATAACTCGCAAATCCGGTGGACGATGTACACAAAATCGAGTAGACACATTGAACATAGAAAATCTAAAATCAAAGAATTATTTCGGTAACTCGACGGCGACCTCTCTGAACTTTTCTTAGTTGCAGGACTCTACAGATGAAAAAAAATATATTTTGTCCGAAATAGTTCTCGAAAAGATAACTCAACACATGCATGCACCGCAAAAGGAGGCGGAAATTTTTTTGATCCCAACTCGGGTCCAACCCTTGACAGCGGAAGTTGGATAAACAAGCCTCTTCCGTGTTGAAACCAACCCTTTCCTATACGTGCTTTTTATGGTAGGCAAGAGAGATATTTCGTCAAGATTAAGCTAAATTACATCAGGAAGATATGCAAGTCAAAGATACACCAAGTCTAGCATCAAGATGTTGGTCAAAAATGGTATTGGAACCCCAAGAACTACAAGCAACAAAAACATGAAGACTTTTGACAACATCTTATGTTGCTTGTATGATTAAATTCAAGAATTGAAATGAATACGAGGCTGATCTTGTAGGCTTGCCTCTGTCTCGCTAAAAAGCTCGAAATGAAGTTTTTTTGAAACCAAACGCCACGTCGAGTGAGCCGTATTTATACAAAAAAGAAAGGATATCGCACGTGCATCAAAGTACTCCAAATCCCCATAGTCTAACAGAATTGATGGCTTACAGTGCCCTAGGCCTCTAAAATGCCTCCTTGGTGATTTGAGCCCTTTCACTGGTGACAGAGATGTTGGTGTGAATAGCAACTCCAGGCCCCGACCCGCGGAGCGCTTCCTCGCTGCTATTGTTTCTCTCATAGTACATACTCGAGACTTGAGCCTGCTTAGAGCTACCAGCTTCAATTTTGGTGATGTGAGAAGATTCAGACAAATCGTCCAGTTTAACGTGGTTCGAGGTTCCAATCCTCGAGTTGCGAGCATAACTGCTGCCGCCGACGCCGTATTTTCTAGAGCCGTAACGGTACTCGCCACTTGGATTATCAGAAGATCCTCCGGTAATCGACCGGCTAAGCAGGAGGGTTCGGAGAGTAGGGAGACAGGCGACGATGAGGGCGACACACGACTCGCTAACAAGACGATTTGAATGTTAGTCTTCGTTTTGATGTAGATACTCTGGAAAATCATAGCTGTGTCGCAATTTTTCTTACCTCTGAGTCCAAACACCGAGCCAAATAGGCATAATAGCATCGCCTACAATCGAACCCACTCCTCGAATGACAGCAAAAATGACGCAAAGTAACCCGAGAGAGAAGATAAGAACCAAGCCGAACTTTTGTTTCCTGTTGATCTTGAGTCCGTAGAGAAGACGTAACGGGAGCGCCATGATCGTGATGTCGGTGACGATATCTGCGCCCATGGCGTAAAGAAGGGCTCTGGCCGACGTTCCAGGGTGTAGAGTTTCGCAAGCTCCCTCGCCAATTAGGAAAGCAGTCCTAAGGGGCCTGCAGTTCAAGTACTGGGACATAATCGCGCTCATCCACATGATGATGTTGAAAATTGTGACGCCCCACCACCACTTGCGCATCGTAGGAAGGCCATCTGTCAATCTCCATATGAAGATCAAGAGTGAAAATTTAACAGCCCAGAGGATATTCCAGAACAGTGTGATGGCGGCAAACTGCAGTTTAAGGTAGCGCTGTACATCCTCCAAAAAAGTCGCACCTGGTTGCGCAAGTCCCATCATAATCAACCCCAACTCTGTGAAGCAATGTCAATTAAGAGTAACCGGCGAGATAAAGTCAATGGTTTAGATCTATAGACTTACGATGCGACGTTGGCGTCATCAACGTATGGAGAATCGCGTCTGTTAAGACAGCCGCAGCTGCAAAGGAGACGAAGATATCGTCAATTTGTAGGCCATTGTTTTTCGAGAGCTTCACACCAAGGCGCACAAAGAAGAAGATAAGAGCGATTGCTGTCGGGACCCAGTATATGATCTAAAGGATATTCTATCAGACCTACGACTCTCTATATATCCTCAGGGGCGTATTGGGATGAGACGATATGAACTTACGTAGTAGTTATTGATCGGCAGCGGCGGGGACGCTGCACCGAAACCCATATTGAATGTGCGGGTGTCGCTTGACGGGTGGGTATGTGGAGTGCTGTCGTCTCTGTTGACTGCTTGGGGATTAGAGTACCCTTATAAAATGTGGAAAGCTGTAGATCTTCAGCTCCTTTCAGGCCGTCCTCCTCATATATTTTGACTTGAGATCCTGCAAGCTTCGGGGAATAACCAAAAGAATGGATGCAATGACCCGAGACAATGGCCAGATTATAAGGTTTTCTGATGCCCGGTCGGTAATGGAGCTCGCTAGATATGCCGTTGACAATGTACTTATGTATGTATGTATGCTCTTGAAACTCCCATGTCCTGGGCCTTCACGGCAAGTTCCAGATGCAGGTTTAGGGATGATCTACCAATCTATCTCGATGTTGGAACCTGGGTTGTTTCTTTGGAAAGGGTCCGACCAAGGACCCTACGGTCGACGGACCCAAGCGAAAAGCCCAAGATCTAGCTTTCGACGGCCGTTGGTACACCCATGCCTCGACGAAGGCAAAGGCATGCACGTCCGAAATTGGGAGTGCCGAGTAATAATTACTTATTTCTCTCGTATGTACAGACGAAACCCATAACTTCCTGGAGGCAGTTAAACTGGGGCCCATGTCCAGGGCGAGCCAGACTGATAGTGGCTGCATGCAGATGCCCCAACTGGTCTACTATACCCTTCTCAGGTTTCAACAGCTAAGAGTTGGCTTAAGGCTTATATCCACGGTTTCAAGGAAGCCTCAACGCTTGGAGCTTTGGAGAAAATAATATATTACTAAAGGAGGCTGAAGCTTGCCAAGAGAATGCGGATACAGTTCCAAATCACTCAAATAATCCATCCCGTCCGTGTCGATACATGTGAACATTCCAATGATGTTGGAGGTTGTGTGTTGGAACCAAGGTGGTTCCGTCAACCTTCAACTGAGGCTCTTGGCAAATATAACTTTCCGGCATGAAACATATGGTAACACTAGGCCGGAAGCCTCTTTTTGCAGCGGCCAAAGGCCACCAACTTTCCCAACAGGCCTGATGCTTGCAACCGGATTTTCAATCGATGGCCGCCAAATTGTGTATAACACATGCTGATGTCGACATTCCCAATATGTTTATCGAACGAAGATAAAATTTGAGTCTGCTTTGCATTGCAAAATTTTTTTGGGAAATTTATCGGCCAGCATTGCATTGCAGTAGCTAGACTTTTCTGGCCAGTGGGCCGGCTGCGGATTAAATCAACTTACAGACCGGACTATGTCCGGGCGTCCGTGAACTGAAGGATTGCTCAAGGGCTGGCATAAGCACTGGTCTTTGGGCAAAAGGGGTTTCCTTGGGAGTCGACCGGGTATTAAATTGACAAATTGCTTTGTCCAGTCCAGAGCTGACCAAGCGATACGAACCTGCAACGTTCGAATCGTCAGTAGCATACGTAGTACGAGTGAATTCAACAGCAGGTTTCGATAGACAAATATTTGTACCATAGTCTCCGGGCTAGGACGGAAATCTAGAAAGTCAAAATATTAGAGCCTTTCTCTTGATGTACTCAAGAGGTATTCCAGAACTAAAGATGGGTGTATATCGTCTATCGACTCTGCAGTTCTTCATCGATCGATCAAGATCAGCGTTACTTATCGATACGTATCGCGGGTGGGTACTGAAGGCTTTTGGGCTTGATCCCCGCCTTCCGACGCTCTCGATTGGCTGAGGGAAATGGTTCCACATATATCGCCTTTGCTCTATTCGGTGTGGTTTTACGAGGCATTGTTCGCGACTAGAAGGAAGGTGCGAAGCAGACTTGACAGGGGTATCCTAGAGAACACGGCAAACTCGGCTGTATGCCTCGATTCTACTATGAGCCGACTGTGTGGAAGTCAATAGCACAAAATTGTCTCCCTATAAAAGTCCCCACAACATTATGGGGACTAAAGATCTACTAGAGGAGGCAAGAACTGTTCTCCCAAAGGAGCAGAATATCCAGCTGTAATAAGATATCGAGACGCAAATGTATAAGTGCGGACCCAGAGGGTGGATATTTAGTGTGCCAGCTCCATGGATATCGATGCGCAGCAACTAGTAGTCGGCTATCTCGGTCAGCAAGTGTGGGCACCTTAACATTCCCAATTAACCGTTGGGTTTTAACATCTGTGTGACAAATCCCAACGCAGAATCAGTGCAATACGACCTTGACTTCGTTTTTATGAGGAACTCACACTGATGTCGGGTGTGCCCGATGGATGCGCGCGGAGGAGATCTCGAGTCACGATTCTAGTTTTCTTTCTTGGTTCGTGTTCGTACATATTTACCAACGCAAGGGCCAGAGGCGAAGAATTTTTTTGTTATGGAGGTGCAGTATGCAGCATTCCAACCATTTGAGCATGGTAACATCGCCAGAGCTATCAGCTCAGATGCAAAAATCAGCTAGCTATTGTCTGATTTTTGCCTTTTAAATTCGATAACATGCATCATGCTAACGCCCATTCAGACAGCCTTAATGCTTGGTTGGAACCACTTCGATTTCGGAAATGATGGTATGCAGGGGCCAATATTTTCTGCCGTTCGCGTAGCGCCTTCCACCACTCGCGGCAAATCCAAAGTTGACAGAACCGGCGAGTGTGGTGGTGCTACAAGCAAAAAACCTGTTGGCGCACGCCCAAAACGGGATGGGAGATGGCTTTATCTTCGACCGTCTACGGAGTTCATGTAGGTACATGCGCCCGCAGCAGTGGCACCGTACCGACGAGGACTCTATTCTACCTAAAGATGGTAACAGACCGGTTCCTGGATCCTGCGTAAAGGTCTAACGTTTACGCCCCAGGTTTCTGGACCCTCACTCTACTCCACTCGTAATCCAGACGTTTCTTGTATCCGCCTAGCTCCATGATCAAACTGGAAAACGACTGGGGTTGCCACTCCCTGTGGCATTTGTACCCCATAGGACTAATCTCCAGAACATGCATCCTCCACGGAGTACCTGCGTTCGCATTTCTATAGATGGGTCCAAATCAAGTTAAATCTTACGAGGGCCATCTCAATCGAGCGAGTGAGCGAAGGCTAACAATATCGAACGACGCACATATTGCTTCTCGATGATCTCGGATTCCTGCGTATCCGGTCATGTCCACCCCGTATGATTCTGGCCACGAATAAAAGGGCCCTCCTGTACCCATTCGCTGCACCCCTATCTCAGCATCCTGGAGGCCACGCGAGAGTGAAGGCTTGGTATCACTGCAATTACAACAAGTACATCCAGCAGGCAAAAGTTGCGGCTTTATTATTACATTTGGTAGTTTCTTCCAAAGAGTCCTTCCTTCCTGCCTTTTGGAGTTCCGATACCCAGCTGTCTCCCTTAGTCTTTCCTTAACCGCCTTTGCCCTGACCTTGTTCCTGTCGCAAGGTTTGGTATTCCGTCAGCAGTCCTCTAGGTTTCTCTCTTTTAATTTTCTTTCCTGCCCATCCTTTCTTCTCCTTCCCTCATCTCTTATATCAAAATGGTTCGCCTCTCGACTATCGCGCTTGGGTTGGTGTATGGTTTGTCAAACGTTCTTGGTGTTGTCGCCGACACCGCAACCCTAACAGACCCTGCTATCGATGGAGCTGTTAATGTTGGTTTCCCAACTGTCAACATCACAGCAGTTCTAGCGGAAGCTGAGAACGAGCTTGGTGTCAATGGTACAGTTACAGACAACCTCCCTGCCGACTACGGCGCTCCCGGGACCACAATTAGCGCCCGGGACCTTGAGAAGTTGCAAGAGCTTCGCAAACGAACATTCGGCAACACTGTCTTTGGAGCCATTGCTTGTCTCTCCTTGAAGATATTATTCCCAAGCAAGACAGCTGCGGTGGGGAGCTCGAATTATGCTCAATGGAACAACCCTTCCTTTTGGTCTTCTACCACTTACATGACTCCTATGTGTGTTTTCCGACCTGTGAGCGCAGATGATATTTCTTGCGCTATGAGAATTATCGCGCTTTCACAAACAGACTTCAATGTCGTCGGTGGAGGACACAGTGCGATCAAGGGCTGGGCAAACGCTGAGGATGGTGTTTTGATTATCCTTTCCGGTCTCACTGGGGTGAAGATTAAGTCCGGATACGCGGAGGTTTCTACTGGCGAACGCTGGGGCAATGTCTTTACTGCCCTTGATCAGAACAAACTTATGGCCCTTGGTGGTCGTATGTCCACAGTTGGTGTTCCTGGGTTGGTCCTCGGAGGGTAAGTCGATTATATCATTTAGTCTATCCATATTAGTGGTCTTTGGTTAATGTTTTTAATTTGTTCATCGAACAGAGGAATCAGCTACTTGTCAAACAACTGGGGGTAAGTCCAGTAACATTCCTCTCGATCCACTTTGAGAAACAGCTGTTAACTTTTGATCAGATTCGTCGCCGATCAAGTCAAGAACTTCGAAGTTGTCCTGGCTAACGGATGGGTCGTGAACGCCAATGCAGGCGCGAACGCGGACCTTTTCCGAGCTCTCAAGGGAGGAAGTTCAAACTTTGGAATTGTCACACGGGTCGATCTTTACACTTGGCCATGCACTAAGGGTGTCTATAGCGGTCAGCTGTATTTCGCCGATACAAGAGACTACCCGAAGATGTTCGATGCCGTTTACAACTACCACACCGTTGGTGCTCTGCAGGATACCCAAACCCATTTAATCTCCGCCTTCGTTTATGTCGGCGCTCTGGGAATGCATATGGGCGCTTTCACTGCTTTCAGAAACGTTTCAGTCCCAGACGGAGGTCCAGCATTGAAAGAGGTCCTTGAAATCAACCCCGCTGTTACAAACAGCTCCACGCTTCAAGTTAGGCCTTACGGAACCCAAGCCATCGAGCTTGGCAGCGGTGACATGAATGGCTTGCGACAAGACATGCGAGACTTCTCTGTCTACGCCGACAAGGAGCTCTACAAGGAACTATTCCAAATCTGGAACACGACCATGATACCAAAACATGGCAGCAAGACTGGATTTATGGGAACCATTGCCTTCCAACCTATCACCATCAAGGCCGTCGCTGCCGGTGTTGCCCGAGGTGGAAACTCACTAGGGTTGGAGGGAAATACGAAGACCATGGGTATTATCAACCTTACCCATCAATGGGCCGATCCTTCCCACGACGCTGCTATCCTCGCCTCTCTCGACGAAATCATGACCGCATCCATTGCAAGGGCGAAGGCCAGGAACGCATACCATCCATACTTCTACCTCAACTATGCCCGCAAGCAGGACAATCCAATCGGCAGCTACGGTACAGCTTCTGTTAACAGGCTTAAAATTGTTAGCAAATACTACGATCCTTGTGGGATCTTCCAGGACCGTGTTCCTGGCGGTTTCAAGATCCCGGGATTGTAGTTGGCTCTTTAACTAAAGCACAAGAACCCGTTCGCATACTATGGGGGTTGGTTACCTGTGCTATGCTGCATATCTCTGAAGAGTATTGATCGTACCGTTGATGTCCCTGTATATACCTTGACCTAGACTATAGCCAATCTTAATTAATGTAATATTTGCATACTATTTGAAGGATTATACGGAGATGTATACACCTTCTGCACAATCGCAACGCATCTCTATCAGGGCGGGGCAACAAAATCCAACACTTGGCCCAACATTGCCGCTGCTCTCAAGCTCTGAATAAGGCATGGAACATATCAGGCAGCTGATGTTGACGTCTATAGAGTAACGGGCCATAATGCTCTTGCCTTTTCGAAACAGGAAAGAAAAAGACACACTAAAAAAAACCAAAGTGGTGATTCCCCTTATAGGACCGAGTGCATCCCAATTGCAGTGAGAGAGATACAGAGTGCTACGTCCCGCAGTATACAGTATTGTATTACAATTGTATCGATCTCGCGAGATCCCACTTGTACAGCTGTTGTTGACCAGGTTGGATTTGGAGCTTGTACATACAATTGCAACATCCCTTGCTCGGAAAACCTTCACGCTCAGCTAAGCTAGTCGCTTTTGTATCACTATGATTCATTTCCGTAACATAACGAATGAATTGAAAAGATACTTTGTATTCACGACATACGAGCCTCGATGCTTAATATACAATATACACAGTAGCTATCAGACTTTTCCTGTTTCCAATTTACGCTGCCCTAGCTATAGAAGTCTTCCTGTCGGGTGCCGTTCCAACTTGTTATAATTTTCGTTGCACACCCAGCTTTGGAAACCTACTGTCCCCACACTATCACGATTTCACCCAAGCCAAGCCAACGCCAAATATTGCAAATTAATATTCGATTCCCGCATCAACCACCATGGCAGATACGTCCAAACTAGAACTGCTACAGTCAGAGGATCAAGTGCAGGCATACCTCGCCTCAATCACCGACGCTTCATTCCCTGATGTCTTTCGATCCCCGCTGTCAACTACAAAAATTTCAAACGGGCTGGGGAATGGGGTCCACCGCCTTGTCCTCAACACAACATCATCCTCAAACGATCCAACCTTGACAGGGACCGTGATCCTCAAACACTCTACTCCTTACGTCTTTAACATCAACAATCAAGAGGTTGTTTGGGACCTTTGGCCGTTTGAACTCTACGCTTTGCGAGATGTGCCTAACACGGAGGCTGTCAAAACCCCAAAGTTGTATTGGGTTGATGAGGTCAACCGTGTCATGTTCATCGAGGATGCAGGCCCTCAAAGTAAAAACCTGAAAGACCTGTTGCTGAGCGAGAATATACCCCACGCTAAGGTTTTCTCAAAGATTGGAGAAGAACTCGGAAAATATTTATCCCAGTTACATTCATGGGGTCGCGACACGACGGTTTTGGGGAAATATGAGAACAAAGATTCAAGGGTCATTGCGAGCTGGAGGACATACGGCAGGCTTGAGGATTCTTTGGTCAAAACCTATCCCGAGTTGTCAAACGACCTTAGACAGAAAATTGCTACCTATTGCGAGAAGGAGAAGACGAAAGCTCTGAATAGCAATGAAATTGTCATTATGGGCGACTTTTGGACTGGGAACGTCTTGGTCAATCTAACAGACGCCGGGGAACTGGAATCGCTCTACATCGTCGACTGGGAGATGATTCGCCCTGCCGATGCGGCCACCGAAATTTCCCAAATGTTGGCGGAAGTCTGGGAAGCGGGGGAATTTAGTCAAAACCCAGAATCGAAACCTGCTGCTAAGAGCCTATCCGAAGGTCTCTGCTTAGCTTACAAGTCGCAAGTAGGGGACGTTCCTGCAGGCATGTTGAAGGAAGTTATGCTAGCCGCTGGAGCGCATATCGTTGTCTGGGGTGAAATAGGATTTTCCGCATATGGAGACGAGGAAAAGTTCAAGGCAGTCAAAGATAAAGCGTCACAGTTTATGTGGGAGGCTCTAGGTGAAAATGTAGAATCTCAGGACTGGGGTTTCCGGGCGCTTGGATTGTAAAAGTATCTTACGAGGAGTCCCAAGAATGTAGATTATAGATACAGATCCGTGATATCGATCTATTCCCGCCGGAGTTGGTGACCCATAAGATATGTCCAACATTTCTCCGGTGCCTAGTAGATACACCAGCTCGGGCTCATGAGCTCAGGACTCTTTTACCAAACCCTAAACAGTTTCCTATAGATACATGTATACAAACAAAAGAATCAACTTCTTGAATATGATAAAAACAACAACAGCTGTACAGTACACGAACTGTCCCGCATACTAAGAATCCCTTTAAACAAACGTACACTTTTGCGCTTTTCAAAACAATTACGAGGGAGATGGTTTACTGCAAATGGCGTTTACTATGCCGTCCGTGGGTTTGATGTCCATCCCTCTTGCGCCATCTCGGAATCGATTCAGGATGTCCACCCCCATTGTCCCATTCATACTGTGCTGCGCCCTCTGGAAGCACCAATCTCTTCTGGATCTTACCGGTTTGTTTAAACGCGTTCCAAAGCTGGCAGAGGTTTCCAACGCTTGCTGCGGTAACACTATCTGAACAGAGGGAGTTAAGGAAACGGGATACTTCCGAATCGCTAGTAGCGGTTGAGGTCGCAGTCGCCGAAGAAGTCGTAGAATTGGCCCTAAGTGAACTCGAGCTGGAGCTTGAAGAAACTCTGGCGCTACTAGTCGAACTCGTCGAGCCCGTTGAACTTGTTCTGCCTGTGGTCGTTGAAGATGATTTTGCTGTGCCGGAGCTGCTCGAGCTCGTCGTTCTAACCGTGCCAGAGCTAGAACTGGAACTAGTCGCTCTTGCCGTGGCAGTACTGCTACTACTCCTAGCAGAAGCGACAGAAGAAAGGGAGACAGATGCAGCGGAAGTCGATTTCGCGGCAATAATATCGGATACTGGGAAAGATCCAATCAGACTTGTACTTGGTAGAGTTAGCGTTGGCAAGGCCGTTGTAAGTGAAATTGCCGCCGAAGTAATATTGACTTTAGTGCCCTGGCTATATTTGAAGTTAGTGGAATATCCGTTGACTGAGCTGTGATGCTCTACATACATTTTAATCGGGGTCTTAAGCTGAAAAGAAGTTGGAAATTTGGAAACCCATAAAGTCGTCGGCTCAGTCCCAACTTGTGAAACCCGAGCATTTGATGCGCTTACAACGTCGCCGGGAATCATCACGGGAATCTCCCCTGCCCAGCTCGAGTTGGTTGAATCAACGGTCAATCCGGTTATGGTCGTCCCATCATCCGAAGTCGTCCAAACGACCGAAGAATCACTATACAAGTCCCGATTCATCCTATCGACGAAGTCCCTTCCTAACTATGGTCTCCCAGGATTTGGGGTTAGCAAAAGTTTACACATATATGACCCGAATCTCCCACCTACATCATCGTGTTTTAATCCTTGGATGGGCCAATTGACATATTGGACAAACTCGTCAAGAATACTCTCGGTCCACATCTGGATCAATGACCAAGGTCCTGCCACTCCGTTGACGGAGACGCCTGGGTCCTGCCAAACCCGTAAATTGGCCTAAATTTTGATAGAATTCCGGTTAATCACGCATTAGCATTTCATGGATTCAATTAGACTACCTGGTGAAACATAAATGGGTCATGATAAAGACCTAGCAAATACTGGGCAGTGGTGGCTCTTTCAATGCTGAGCAGGTTCGCCATGCTGTTCGTCGCTTGGCTTGGAGAAACATCAAGCCATTCTTGGACATCGGAAGCGACCCCGTCTCTTAATGTATTATATATGTTAGATGAAATCCGAATTATGGTTACTAGGTTGTTGCTTACGCATTGTAGTAAATCCTGTTCGCCCATCGAGGAATAATAACGAGGCCCGGATACCCATTGTCAGCCGCTGTCGAAACCAGCGGCCAACGGTCGCTTTGCTACAGCTCCAATTAGCTCCAACGATATATGCGGAGTTTATCTCCAAGTTCAAACGGTTTCTTAGTTACCTGGTTTCTCAAGGGAGCTCGAGTATTGTCTCCAACAACATAATTGATTCCAGCTTCCATCCATGCTTTGATAGCATCTGCATTGTGCAAACCAGTAATTGCGGGAGGGATCACCCCATTGGGGCTAAACCTTTTTGCTTTATCAAAAAAAGATTTTTGCTGGAACTGTTGGTTGTATGTGATTTCCTTTTTCGAATCGGCATAGGTAATTGGATTTTCGCCTTCATGGGTAAATGTGTGAGAGACGAGAGCGAAAAGATCAGAGACTCCGTTGATATTATCTCCCCCAGTATTGTTCTGGGAAAACATCTTGGCGATCGGGTCGAAAAAGATACATTTATCCGGCCAATTGTACGTTTGGTTTGAGGGCCAAAGATCAGTACCGGTTCCAGGAGGCTTCGCATATTCGAGAGAGGTTACGGGTTGCGGTCCGGTGTAAGTCACTGAAATTGGACAGGTTCCGTTTTTGTCAAGCCCGAGGACAGTTTGGTCGTAGATAAACGCTCCATTCCCGTTAAAACCGAATTCTAAGAAAACCTCGCTGCCTGGATTCGATGCCTTCAGGCGCTTGTTGAGATCAACTTGCCACTTAGCGTGGTTGACAACATCGTCTACTGTAAGGCGGTAAGTGTAGTTGGCAGCGTAAACGGCAGTGGGCAAAAGTAGATCGTCGACTAGAAATCAAACGAGAAAGCTGTTAGATTGAATCCTCCGAATTTCCTATATATCAATGTATAATGTGAAAGAGGTAACATACCCTGTAGACCCAATAGAACTTGCCTTTGGCCCGGAATAATACCTCTGAGTGCCCAATTAATCCAAATATGATTCATATAAATGGATGATTCAGCCCATTGCGCAAAAGTGCTGAAAAACACCATCTGCTCACGCCCGGAGCTGTATCGATTAATCACGCCCAAAGCGGGCTGCGAAATAGATGCCAGTGTACCGGTGGCAGGGCTTGTTAACCTAAGGGGTTCGTTATAAAGGAACGCATTTTGGGACGTCATTCCCCAAGCATATTGTAGCAACGTATCGTCACACCATCCTGGAGTATGCCATGTACTAGCGAAGCGGGCATTCTTAGGGTTCCTATGAAACGGTTAGAGATACACTGGGATAAAGTGTCAAAGATAATTCAGCAGCGTACTTGAGATTTGCTGTTGGAAATTCCGCTTTAGCAACATCGGTGTCGAGGAAATATTGATGATTTGTCGAGTATAAACTGTTGCTCTCAGTGGCATCATTGCTACTAATAAGAGAACAGGCGAAATCCCATTGATTGGGAACAGCTCCAAGATGAATCAATCGAACACCGCAGGATACCTGGTAATCGTAAATCTTCTGCCACTGATCCGAACCGATAAAAGAAACCCAGGCGCCTTTTGAATTAGAACTATAAAGTTGACGAAATGCCACAATGATACCGTATTTGCAGGACCCGTCACTATTTGTAAGGGACGGAAGGGTGTAGCCAGAGTCGCTCATAACGATGCTATCATATGGTATTCCGTACCCGTTTAGGGTACCAGCAGCGGCTTTGCCAGAATCATCTGTTGCTAGAATTAATACTTTTGTACCAACAGAAGCTTTTGCATTTGCTGCCCTCACCCCAGCACTGCAAGCAGTGAGGAGGTGGATACCAATATGATAAAGCTTCATGATCGGAATAGCCTAAATGGTGACCCCGTATCACCTTGAAAGCACCTGTGCATCTGAAGGCCTCGCTTATGAGCTTATAAAATAAAGAGTAATATTGATAATTACTTGATCAGGAGAGTTTGAGGTTATCAAAGAGAAAGAATTTACATTCAGCAGGATTCGACTTGCCGGGCTTTATAACGAGGGTCCACGACGGGAACCCAACCCGGGCTCCCGATTTAAGGCACAAATATCGCACATACCACCGATCGTGTTCCTTATGCGAAATTAAGTTGACTGGCTAGAGTTCTGTGTTAATTTCGAAGACGTTTCGTCATCGGAACGAGAGCCGGGCGGGCAAGAGATCTCAAGAAGCGACAACACAGTCCCAATCTAGTCAACCTGATGCGGATAAGGTTCGCACGAAAACGGGTCCTACTAGATCGATGAAGTGTCGTCCTCGGCGATAAAGGACGGATCACCGCGTGGCTCCCGGTCTGCCGAAGTTTGTGAATCTAGACCATCCCTCGTTTGTGGGAATTAGCGAGTTAGAATATCAGAGATATAACCGAATACACTCAACAGAACATCTGAAACCCGCCAAACAGTAATTAGATACTGGCGCGACCATATAGCCTCCCGATATTAAATACTGTCTTATATATTCCACTTGCACTTAATACCATACCAACCATTCCATAGGCTTTTGCCTTAAAAGGTAGAGAGGATATAATATTATCGGCACACGAGAACGCATCCATGATGCCGCCGTATTAATGACATTAAAGCAAAGTTCACCGTTTCCCGTTTGCGCTAGTTTCTATTCCGGCCGAATTCTTTCGTTACAAGGAATTATCAAATCGATGCTTGATTTCGGAACCGAAAGCTTATCCAGGGATCTCCTGGCTAAACTAAAACCTTAAATTAAAGTAAATCTACGACAGCTTTGACCATCGCTGCGGTTAGCAAAAGTCGATGGGAGATCGATGGGAGTATAGATACGATATAAAACAACCAAGCTGTTACGTCGCCACATATAGCATCGTAATCAGTTCATTACATTAACGTATAACTACTAGTTCTGCGTTGCTTGTGAAAATCCAACGTATTACATAATCATGACAGAATCCAACGATCCGGCTATGCTACAACACACAAACCGGCATAATCCGCAATCGCATTAGGCTTCCTTAGTAGCATGGGGTATAATGCCATCTTCTTCCGCCTTCGCGAGTGCTTCTTCGTCATTGACATCGATCCCTTGTCTTTCCGCTTCAATTTCTCTAATCGGTCCGACGAACCAATTCCTTGCCCAAACTACCCAGCTGCCAATCGACCCGACAGCGATGATACCGACCGCGACTGGGGTGTAGTTGAGTGTCTCGCGTGTGACTGGGTATACTCCGGGAAGGCAAAATACAACAGTGATGAAAGTAATCCAGAGTGTAGCTATAACTGCAACTGGAGCTGATAGAACCCCAAGATCGAATGGTCCTTTAATCTGCTTGAATCGAGTTGGGTTAAGAAGGCCGAGAAAAATTGGAAGGCCGTAGGATAGATATAAGCCACTAGATGTTTTAATTCGAGTTAGTTAAATCTTCTGGTGGAGAAATAGGCTTGCTGGTGGGGTTCTCGCTTACATTGTCGCAATACTTGTGCAAGCTATAATTTGCAACCGTTAGCCGCACGAGGTCGTCTTGAAGCTACTTGATTTGAAACTCACCTGCGAAAGCTACGGCGGATCCAAGGGAAGGAAGCGCGAGGCAAAATGCTAGAAGTGCGGAAAGCCAAACTAATTTTGATTGGTTGTCAGTTAATTCGTTCGGTGTCTTGCCTAGCACGAATGTAACTTGCTTGTGCGGATCGGGCTCTGGAACTTCTGGTCCGTATGTGCGAACCACCTTGGCAAACCGGCATCTCTTGCAAAGCCATACATCATGCGGCTGTTACTTGTTAGTGAAAACAGCCCGCAATGCCAAACGCAGATGATTATAACTGCAAATAGCCCAATCGCGCCATTTTCTCCGAAGACATCAACAAAGATTTGTAGAACGGGCTAAAGGTAATATTTCTTAGCAATTGGTCTATGCCATATTTAGAGTACTTTGGATTTTAGAATGACCTACCTGTGCATAGTCGCTTCCCACAGTCCTGTCGAAATCCTGAATGCTGAATAGAAATGCGAGCATGATGAAAAATCCGAAAAATGCCGAGACGGCAAGCGACATTAAAACTCCGTATGGGGCTGCACGGGCCGCATCCTTCGTTTCTTCGGACATATGGGCCGAGGCGTCGTATCCGGTGATAGTATATTGGGCAATTAAGATACCAATAATAGCGACATATGCGGGGCTGGCGATCTCGCCCCACCCCGGATCACCGGTTCCATCGTTAAATGTGGCGAACACGAATTTGGCCGACTGGAGTTTGGGCGCCTTTGCAAGTACTGCAATCGCAATACATGATATCCCAACCGAATGCAGCGTAATTGAAACATTGTTCAAGTACTTGAGAATTTTGACGCCGAACGTGTTTACGACAGCATGAGAAAAAAGTAGAGCTGCGTAGATCCCAATGATTTTGGCAGGGGTTGGCTCGTAGCCCCCTTTCACCGTTGCCAATGTCGAGATCAAATTCGCCCCTCCGAACCTATTGTCCATTCGGAGTCGTTAGTGGATCCTGCGTATATCGATGGAGTATATCATGCACCGCTTTGCATCGCCGTCTATATATTTTCGAATGTGTAACGGATACGTACGTTATACCTATGTTTCAATATTGTTAATTATATCTCCCCGTAGTATAAACCGGGTAGATCGATTGCTCCGGGACTCACCTGTTGTTACAGCGACCTGGCCGAGAAGATTGAACCACCCTGTGTACTCCCGACTATCAGCCCGATGATCGATACATAAGCTAACGCATTCTGAAGCCCCAGAATAACGCACCCGTAACCCAGGCACAGAACGGGCCCCATTTCTCGCTCGCAAGTACCGCTGCCCAAAAGTATGGCCCGCCGCTTGTCGGGACGGCACTGACAATTTCCGCCATACCCAGGCCGACGAAAAATGTGAAAAAGTTGACAACAATCCACCCAACGCTCCTATATTTCACCCGATCAGTATGTATCTCCGTATTGACTCCCACTAATTGGCGGAGTATCTTACATAACCCCAGGACCACCCGTGGTCAGTCCATATTGAAACAGAGTAGTAATACCCGTGATAACACTAATGATTGAAAAAGAAGCTCCAAAATTATGGATCAAAGACCATTCACGCTTGAGATCCTGCTTGTAGCCAAGCTCCGCAAGACGATCTTCGTCTGCAGTCGCCGTATCTGCGGTTCCGGGGAGGTGCACCATTGTGGCTAGTTACACGAGCCTTAAAACCGTTATTTCCGCCGTTTTTTCGCGCTGAAATTGTGACACACGCGAGATGCGAAGTCGAGGAGGAAAGGTGTGGTTGTCGGAATTGGCGGCTCGTATTCGAGTCTGAGCAAACGGGGAGACCGAAGATTTTATAGCGGGAACGGAGGACGGACCAAATTCATGTGAATCGAGCTAATCCGTGACCGAGCCAGCCTCCGGCTGAATTTACGCTCCTCAATCGTGGTCATGTCATCCCATTATGTTTCAAAGCCTTTATAATCACCCTCTTCCAGATAAGAAATCCGAAGATAACATGCGCCTGCATGCATCTTGGAGAATCTGATGTCGATAGCGTGGGAGGCATGACCTCTCTTGATGGTAAGCGAGACCGTTCCAACAGGGGACCCAGACTGGCACTAGGGCATCTAATTGGTCCAGTAGGCTTCGGCGACCTGCGAGACCCACGGTTATCAAAGTGGCACCTGTAGGCTGCAACCTGAATCCACACACAATCAGGATGTTTAAGCTCAAACTTATATGCACGTACGCAGACTTTTTCTGACTCGATTACGAAATATCACAGTCTTCCAACTTGGCGTAGATGTCGGACCAAAGGCGCGAAGAATCGACGGTCGAGAGAACATCCAAGGACAGCAACCCCATCCATACGTGGTCGTCGACAAGCTGTGGGTGTGTAAATTCCATATGCTAATCCTCTTGAGATCTCGAGATCCCCACTATACACCAGCCACCCTTCAGTCAGTCGCAGGGCACAAGTACTCAAGTTGGAGTCGGAAATATCCCATCGATTTAAACTTCCCCAGAATTAAATGCACGATGTTGCTTGGAATTTTAAGGTTTGGCGCTAACTCGCAATTGCAATCAGAAGATAAGACTCGGTCTCGTGACAAGGACAAGCAAGCTTTCTTGTCCTGCAGCGCTCGCTTATTATCAATGGCATGCCAGACAGTGGCCGTTTTTCAGCTCACCAAACTCTCCTATTGATTCCAACCAGGGCTTCTCAACACCTAAACTCGAGGATTTACACATACGCGTGTGCACCCGAATAGCTTTAAACCCGACTACCTGGGTAAACAGCTGTCGGCAAGGATGCGAAGGTTGTAGCTTTGGTCGGTTGACCATGCATTGCGGACCGAGGGCAATTTTAAATTTTAGAACCACCAGACCGGAGAGTTAAACAGAACCAACCATGTCGCACTCACATCCAGTCTCCACAATTTTAGCTTACCCTGTGAATCCATCGATACACTAGAGGCCGAAGGTCATCATGAACCACCTAATTTGCTGCGGCGCAGATCGCGACCTTTGAGGTTGGCCAAACCTCAGACATCGACCAATCCATGCGACCAATAGATAGGAAACTCAAATAGCCAAGGCATACCGCAATAGAGATATGCCTTCCAGTGCGCTTTTGGGTAGTTTGTGCAACGCACAAGTTGATCCGAACTGCCGTGACTAGAACGAAACAGGCACATCTCATACCTTGTGAGATGGAATGACATCACAGAATCGAGGTATGGTAGTACTGGTCGAAAAGTTTAAGGTAGCTTTGGTCAGCCGAAAGGTGGCACTTTGAGTGTAGGGCAGAAAGTAAGTCCATAAAACGCTCTTTGGTTCGCTTTATACATATCAATTTATATAAGATCAATTATCCCCCAATTGCGGAATTCAATACCTTCATGGTATATAAGAAGCGCCAGGACTAAGGGTTTCCGATATCAATTGCAGCCCAACTATCAACATCATATCCAAATTTTTGGCAAGCGATACTGCATTTGGTACCATACCGACTACGGGCTCACGCCCAGAGACGACTGCTATTTTCGACGAGACACTCGAAAAGGATGCATTAGGACAGCCGATTTAGTATCCGCAACATCAAAGATTGGGCAAACCGGAGGAAGCTTTGTAGTTCTACGCGACTACGAGAAAAGTGAGAGCGAGTATGTGGAAGATTGACCCATTTTCCCTACTAAAGCCTCAAGTAGTGGAACCAAGTCCGCCCGAAGCTCCCAACCCGATCGAAACACAACCGACGTTCCCAGAGGTTGTGCCAGGTGGAGGCCCGCATCATGAGCAACCTGGACTAGAAGTCGTAAATCCGGTATATCAGCCGCCAGCATATGGCCCCGAAAGTCAATACTCAGGAGGTAAGCAGCATGGCTATGTATACGGGCGTACGGGTTTGCAATTACACAGACAACACATCCCTTCGACGTTCTCTGTTGAAGGATGCAAATGTGTACATACACACGATGCAGTGCACTGCATGCTAACGAAAACCTGTGATAGCAGTAAAATCTTCTAATTCTGTGGAATACGAAGACCGAAGTGCTCGGGGCAAACGTGTAATATGCGGCATCAAAAGATGGGTGTTCTTTGCGATTTTAGGCGCCGTTGGGGTTGCGGTCATAGTTGGTGGAGTAGTTGGCGGCGTCCTTGGATCCAAAGGGTGGGCTTTATAAATACACATCTGGCGGATGGCAGTAACAGGTTACAGACGGCCGAACACAGCTAATCATAGTATAATGTTTAGTTCAGACGATAGTCCCAGCCCTTCGCCTATGGAAACCACCACTCCAATCAACATAGCAGCTGTTCGTGGGGGACAAAACGACGTCGGCACTACCGTGATACGACAAGACAATACGACCCAAAGATTTTACATTCATTCGATGGTTGATAACCAATGGCGAGACCCGATCACCATTGAGGGGCTAGATCCGCCACCCAGTAAAAACACATCCTTCGCAGCTTTACAGGCGCCCAATTCGAGTACAGTAAGCATATCAGCAAACGGTTGCAAATATATTAGGAACCTTTGACAAGCTAGAAGATGCTGAAAGTTGCCATTGGATCTCACAGATACAAATATTTTATACTGCCGAGAATAATACGATGTATGATGCATCAGGCACCGCCGACGACGAGTCTTGGAGAATGGGTCGGCTTGCAAGCGATACCCGATATGGGGTATTGGTATCACCCAATTCCGGGTTTGCGGCCACTCCTTGGGTGGTAGAAAACAACGATAGAGAATACTCGTTCCGAGTATATTACATCGACAGAACGACACAATTTGTTCAAGAGCTCGCGTATGACAGTAGGGGGAGCTGGGCCGGTACAACTGTACGGTTCTCTCGAGCCTCTGATAGGGGTAAGGTTGCATTAGCATGGGTGCGAGCCTCGAACTTTAGCTATACGGAAAATCAAGTTTTACATGTATTCTACCAAGACCAACGGGCAAACTTGGTGCATGTACCTGGGTATGACGGAGAATGGGATTTTGCGGAGAATTGTGAGTGGGGTCTGATCCGAAAAACCATAAAAATACTAATATGGCTCGGTGTAGCCGAAACTTTAGGCACATTAGTAGAGGGCACATATCTGGCGGCTAACATCATGCAGGACACTGTAGCCACGAATAATACGGTTCGTATCATGTGGGTGTCTCCAGCAAATCGTTTGACCCTTCTCCGTGGTAAAGGCGCGTCCCCTAAGGTCGTAAGGGGTTTCCAACCCCGCGGAACTTTCACAAACCCTATCGACGCTGTCGGCCTCCCAGAAAGTAGAAACGTTGCAATTGCTGCCGTACGAGGAGGTTCAATAGCATCAGTTCCAGTAGGCGAGGAACTCAGAGTATACTATCAGAGTTTACAAACCCCTCAGTCAATAGTGGAGATAGGATGGAATCGACAATCATGGTATACTGTTGGGCTGGTGGCCTGACTTTTAAATTTTCGCATTCAAACAAGACCTGTGCCTGGAAAAGGTTGCAGGAGAATTATAACCTGTACTATGGAAAATCATCCTTGGCATTGCATTGATTTTGGGCCGTTCTATGGCGTTAGGTTTGACATTCAAGCGCATAGATATTCGATTGGCGAATCTGAACGATATTCAGCTTATTAGATTGCTGGGCAGGTAGATACCGGTAGTAAGTGAGTCGAAGCCAATTTTTTAAACGATTACGTCTTCAGATGGCCTAGTCCTGATATCTCACAAGTGTCGATATGGTAGGCAATCCTCGATCTATGCAGGTATCCTGAGCTAAGGACATACAAAGTCTCAGTTCGTAAGCCTGTCTTGTTGTATGTAAGACACTTCACACAGGCCTGCAGAAGGGCGGCACGGTCGACTGGCCAGCTGGGCGCTAAGCGGACCCTCCGACAGACTTTGACGCTGTGTAACCGGAAGTTCCCGAGTTGCGTAGTTCCCGCAAATTAAATCGAAATCAAATTCATCCATGTAAGCCTGCGCTCGCGTCATGATTGAAAGGGCTAGGAGAAGCGCTGTGTGACACTCCCGCAAAATGTTGCGGGAGCTTCCGGAATTTCAGAGGTATTGAGTTTGAACCAAGTCGTCCGGTCTCGGCCCATCTGGCCCGATAAATAGGGACACCGAGGCCAATTGGCTATCTCGCTACTATAGAGAAATGGTGTCTCGTCCCACGCTCTATCACATTATGATATATGCAGAGTCCTGGGTTGTAGCTAAGGTATCCCCGCCTCAACCCTTGCTTCAGCATCAACATTGTTGTCTGAAAGTAGCGAAGGTAGGTCCAAACGAAGGTATAAGGCGAGGCGACGCTTAGGTGCAGCGGAGAGCGGGGTTCCTGGATGTTAACTGGCCAGGTTCACGGAGCAAACTTGTTCATTTTACCATGCCTGCTCAATCAGCTGAGCCTTCTACCTGGATTTCACCCTGATATTAATATTCTGAAATCACACAGACAAGCTAGTGCCCAATCACGGATCACTGAAATTTATCGAATTTGCTTTTGTGGCAGCATTTCTCGATATTTCTCGTTTACATGGCCAGGAAGCTCACAAAGTGATTAGCGCCGCCAAGTTGTCAAGACGGATACCCAACAAACCCGAACGTATCCGTGTGGCACGAGTTTTTGGGACTCGGGATATCTGGTTCTCGGGTCTTCGAGTTCAGCTTCCAAGCAATCATGATCCTCCAAGTATTGATAAGAAGCTGCAGTGTGCACCGGAACTTCTGAATACTTCCAGTCAGGATGAAACCCCCACCCATGACTCGCTGTCCAGGGTAGCTATCGCGCAAACCTTGCATTATATCGCTCCCTCGGGTTTATAATACGTTAGACCGTACCATGACAATGGTTGCGTCTGGTCAAGGTTTGTTGGGCTCCATTCCGTCGAAGGAGGTGACATGGGTGACATTGACAGTCCAACCGAGATATCTCATCCAGGACAAATTTAATGCACGTCGGTCTTTACGAAAGGGAGGGAAATTTTCTCCTCCGCGCACGAAGCAGGCTGATCCGCTTCCCGGTTGAACTGATACTGATGAAAGCGGGGCTGGGTGATGAATCCATGCATACCCTTTTCCATCCAGGCGACTGATTAGGAGAACTCTGGCTCGAAAAATCATGAGTTTGAGCCCAAGTAAGCGGACGAAGTACCCGTGGAAGCGCAATTTCGAAGCGGCTATACCACGTGGATGATACCCGGCTACGGAAAACCCTTTACAAAGTGAAACTATTGGACTTCTTACTCCAATGAATTTGGTGGTTCCATCATGTCTCCACGCGATAATGAGACTGCTGCAGCTTTCCCGTCTCCTCAAACCATGTCGGTGGCCCGTTAGCGTGGTCGTGGAACTCCGGCAGATGTTCCGTACCCCAGCCAAGCGCGAATTGCTAGCGCCAAAACGGTTCGTGCTTGTCAAATGTCCCCAAAACGGGAAAGCCTTTGTTAACCAATACCGAGTGTGGAATTTTGCCAATCTTTGAGAAAAATTCAGTGCTGGTTGGCCCCACCCCAGGTTCACTCTGAACACACTCGCCCACAAGACTTGTGCCAAATGAGCGGATGGTGGGTATCCCCGACAAGCTGAGTTAGTTCCTTTGCCTCTTTGCTCTGAAAGCAAAGTTTGGCACTAAAAAGGAGAGGATCCGCTCCCGTCCGCCTGGCCATTCTTCCTAGAAAGCCTTCAGTCGCTGCACTTGCTGGTTCTAACTTTTCATCTTTCGTGATCACGCTAGACCTACCGGTTGGGTAAGAAATCTCGATATCCGCAGAAACAAGTTGCGCCAACTACTTCACCGCCGAGGACCCGAATCTTGCTTTCGTAGGGGATTGAACGACCGATAATGTCGACGGTCGAGAAGAGCTCATCGGCGGAAGCAGGGAAGGCCGGAGAGAGCCAAGCACCGGCCGTGGAGACAGCTTCGAGCCAACAGCCAGCAGCAGTCGCACCGGCACCGACACCTGCACCTATACCTGTACTTGGTACTACAAGCCCTACAAGCGCCGCCCTCGAACCAAATTACACAATCGCGATCGACGACACAGAGAATTTCCAAACCGACTACGTAAGTCGCGACTATCTTTCCTGTTCTACTGTTGTTTAACGGGGGACAATGCAACATGCATATCTGCAATCTATATGCGGAGAAACGAGACTTGTGTTGCCCTGCGCCCCTGTTTGGCATCCCGCAGAAATGAGATGGAGGAAAGGTGCTTTACGATATTGACGAACTCCCCAACGTTAATAGACATCGAGCGGCTCGGACTATGACTCTCTATATGGCTCGGACTCGTATGTATAACCAGAATATAATAGGCTGACTACAATTTCGCTAATCACGTGATCTATAGTGGTTCGGCAACAACATCACTGACAGAGTCAGTGAAAAGTGAGCCACCTATCTCGCTGTCGACTTGCATTTTACTCCTAAGCGCTATATCACTAATACTCTTAATCGGGCAGATTACAGATATCATAACGGAAGGCGGTATAATGCCTATGGCACTCAATACTTTATTCCTAATGACGATGTGCGTATCAAATATCTAACTCTCATAAACCGAATGTCTATCGGTTTTAATACTCGCTATCAGTTTTATGAAAAATAAAAATACTAACATACGATAAAATAGGTCCAACAAGAGCAGTTAGATCTCTTGTAAGTCGACTAACTCCACTGCATTCTGGTAACCTCAGGAACCAGTTGCATGCTATAGTATATTGTCCAATAGTTCTAATGAGACGGGAACAACCAGTCACCATGTGTTTCTCTTGAGACTGCAGGGAAAGCTGTTCTTAGCTCCGATCGAAAACCCTCAAAAGATCATGGATGTGGGAACCGGAACTGGAATTTGGGCGATTCAGGTCGCGGAAGACTTCCCCGAGGCTGCCGTTATGGGAAATGGTACAGACTTCCCGCCGCAACTTCTTTAATAGATACCCTAGATACTAACCAGTACCCATCCAGATGTTTCTCCTATTCAACCTAACTGGTAAGAAATATGGTTCTCCGGCCGCCCCTCCAGGGGCTAACAGTTTACGCTCAGGGTTCCACCAAACGTTTCTTTCGAGGTCGACGACTTCAATGAGCCGTGGCTCCAAACCCCGGAATCTTACGACTTTATTCACTCTCGCGACTGCCACGCTGCCGTCTCTAACTGGCCTGAGTTTGTGAAGAACGCTTTCCATATCCTGAAACCGGGTGGTTGGTACGAGTCGCAAGAACACACAGTCGAAATTACCGCCGACGATGGCTCTGTTCCTGAAGACAACATTCTCAAAGACTGGGTTCGCGACCTGTCAGATGCTTTCGAGAGGATTGGGAAAACCTGCCATGCGCACCCGTATATCGATAAATGGATGGAAGAAACGGGATTTATCAATATCAAAAAGCAATATTTCAAGCTACCAATTGGCACTTGGCCCAAGGACCCTATCGACAAAGAGATTGGCGCTTTCAATCTCGTCAACATGCTGGATGCTACAGAAGGATTCACCAACGCTGTATATACCCGTGTTCTAGGGGTAAGCAAACCAGTTTATATGGTATCCCTGCTCTCACGCTTTCATAGCACAACTAACATATTTGCACAGAGGGGCAACGAAGAGGTCGCACAAACGATCAAGGACATTAGGAAGAACTTGAAGAACAAGAGCTTCCATATGTACTTTAGATTGTAAGTTCAATTGCCGATGCTCCTAAAACTTCGAATCCCATCTGCGAGGAGGCCATATGACACGCCCAAATACTAATTTTTACTTTGATATAGTTGCGTCACATACGGCCAAAAGCCGGAAGAGCACTGAACATTTACGACCCGAATTGCATTGAAGTTGCGTTACAAGCGATGAGAATTAGCATGGGGCAAATTTGGATGTTGGTTTTTGGATTTCTTTCTTTATACCTTGATATCAATGCAATCACAGCGCACAGCCAGTATACCTATCGACTCTTATTTGCTGCCACTCAGTTTTTCTATGCCCCCTCCTTTTTCCACCACTCTCTTAAAGGATCTTTCTGGCGATTCCAGTCTAGGCGCAGAGATCTATCTTACCTACTTTTAATTAACGATCATTTGACAATATTTGACAGTTTTACCGCAATTCATATGATCATCTCTTTGGAAGTTGTCATGTGCAATTCAAGTGGGACCAAGGTACCCATATGTATATTCTTACCGAACAAGTACTTAAGTAGATGTATATGGAATATTGTTACCTTTTGGCGCTGGATACAAAAGTCAAATATCAAAAGTTTTTTTGTGTTCTATGCAAGTTCGTGGCCCGAAGCATCCAAACATTTTTGAATGTCTAAGTACTATTGATAAAATATGGGGTATGGGCCTTGGGGGGAACCTGGGATATTACCCTGAATTCCTCAAGCTGGCGTAAGGTGCTATGCAGTCGACGGGCCTGTTTGGAGATCTAGATGGCGATGTGCCGCATGCTCCGGCTACCATGATCATGAGCGTACGATCCCATGCCGACACCCCGGAGGCCAAGCTATGAGATAAATTTCCCTACACCAATTTTAAGCTTGTATAATATGTATAATCTAAAGTCGACGGCATGAAACCAACTCGCAGCGATCCTAAATACGTAATACCAGGCATCGGGAAACATCGTCTCATACCGGGAAAACGCGAAGAATCCTACCATCACATACGAAACCCGGCACCGTTAGCTGTATCTAGATGTTCTAGGCCTCAACAACAATGAATCAAATTAGATTCTAATAATACTACTAGCCAGTGTCAAAACGAATTTACTTTGGAACACTCGGCACACCTTTGTAGCAGGTGGTATACGGGGCGACGACTGACCACTGCAACCCAGCTGGTCAGTCCAACCTCGATTGAAATATGATGAACTAGAAGAACGAGATAATAGCTCTCCTGTTCTTTTTTGATCTTCCAGCAAACCCTCCAAAGGCGCCTGGAGCCCATAGCTTTGTCTACCAATATGCGCCCAATTCGTTCTCCTCTCCACGCCCACTTGGGCAGGTGTTGACAGTGTCATAATGCAACACAGTACTACTTCCTAAATAGGATTTACAACATATCAACACGTTCTGATTAGAGCGAAGCTTATCTATGGCATGAACGTAGCGAGATAACCAGCTTTTCAGAGCCATTCGTATGGAAGCTAGGTTCCAAAGTTCTAGTGCCTTTGAAGTCGGGGTTCCATATATGAATAGGGTAATTCAATGCTAACGTTTTTATCTTACCCAGATGCCAGAATCGCAACTGCCACATAAACACGTTACTTCACAAGGTTTGTGGGCACTCTCGAGTCGGAGCGTTATGCATCTAGGTGCCTACACATCTTCGATAGATTAGATGCTCTATTTGGAATCGTCAAGAGATTAGATATTCTCTTTAGGCACGTGCGATTCCGGAGTCGCAGACCTTTGACATACTATAAAAAGGTGATCAAATGCAAGTTAAATGGCTATTTCAATCCAATCGACACCGAAGAATCCGTTATAACATTGGCCATAGACTGTATCCTTAGAGTTACCAGATCTTTTATACACACCCCGTTTATCCCACATCATATTCTTTTACCGTTATCTCTATCTTCGTAGACGAGATGCATTCAAAGCCAATATTAGCCTCCATTGTCATGGCCCTAATCCCATCAACCCTGGCCGCGCCTTACCAACAGGCAGCGGTTACAAAGGGTACTAAATGCACGTATGCTACAAATACCCCGGCTGAAAGTTTCAGGGCGAGTACTATCGAACTTCAGCCAATCCTATCAACAAGGGCCCTCCCGCAGATATCGCCAATATCTGCGATCCGAGAGCCGGCCGCCGCTGCCCCTACCCCAACTCCTTTAATCTGGTGGGAACCTACTGGGCCCAATGATATTGAGAACCTGGAGGTCTCAAGACTCGGGAATTCGTTTCTCATCGAAACCACCCGGGCTCCTCCGCGAGCGCATGTAACGGTGACTAGGATCACCGAGATCACACCCCCGGAGCCAACTACTGTGACCATCATCCCGGTCCCGCCACCACCACCACCACCAAAGACACTTCACTGCATCCAAAGATGGTACGGTACCGCTCCATTCTGTAACGGAAAGTGCCCCAGCAACTGGAACGTCGTCAGGTACCAGCGTGAAGCCGCTAAGACGTGCGACAGCTCCACACCGGACAAGATTATTGACCAATGCGAGAACACAAGCAAGCATGGGTGCTCCGCAGGGTACAACAAAGTCCTCTGTGAGCAGTGCGAGTTGAAGTAGGTTTCCTAAAATTATACCGCAACCGCAAGGGTTCATGTAGAGGAGTGGGGTGAATATGATCTCAGGATGGAAATGGAAAGATTTGGAGAGGTTCTGGTCTCAGTGCGAGGTTGAAATTGCCCCCCCTCAAAAATAGGTTTATTGTTTTCATACATTGCATATGCTTCGTTCGCCTTCTTTTACTTGTGCTATTCCAAGGCTTTGATTCTGATAGGCCCATCTATGTTCGAGAAATCCAGTACATAATCTAAATATTTGTAGAATAGTAAGATTCAAGACATTCGCCTTAGTTCATACTAGCTTAGGATATGCAGAAGTTTGATAATTCGCTCATCAGTTCATCACTCAAGGTCAAATATAGGGGACAAGATCCAACATTGGCCCCATTTATGGTTTAAGATGACGAAGAACGAATCAGTAGAGTTTACGTATCCCCCAATGATCTCCTGACTGACTGACTGATCACTCCAGCTCATCAGTCCCCATTCTAACCACTCCAACCTCCTTCCTCGGTGTCCCCAGTTTGACCCATAGGAATATGTCTCGTGTATAACAACCTTATACGGAAATGGGTGCACACCTTGTTGTATCAATCAAGTCATTTCACCGGTCAGGATCAAAATCATGCACATGCCACGGAGTGGCTGAGTAGATACATTTATGCTTGAGGCGAAAGTTAAGCGGGCCCGGTTATGAGTTATCGGCTTCGAATCCGCATAATCCAATCATACGCGAAAATGGTGATTATAAGCCACTATATAGTGAAACCGGTTGTCGCATCGCAAGCAAGGCTCGGGAGGGCACCGGCTCATTATGCGTTTATCCAATCGAGTTGTTTTTTAGCACGCCGGGGAACCCGGTTAAGCATCGATAGAATTATCGCTATCAGGCCTCTAGCGATGCGAAATGTATTCAGCCTTTTGTCGAGCTTAAACTTTGTATTTACGAGGTACTGAAGATCCCAAAATAAGAAATAGTCAACTCATGTTGATGCCTACGTGATACCGGATCCGTACCTGCGCGAGATTGCTAAAAGAAGCTTTTCTATCCGGAGCATTGAGGTTAAGAACATTTTGTGATACTGCAGATCCGGGTATACCATGCAAGACTAACTTTAAAAATTTCCATAATAAAAAGAGTTTAAACTAGTCCTAAAGAGACTTGAAACAGTCCTCCCCAGGGCCGTCTCGATAGCAAGACTAGGAAGGGGTAAAAAAAAATAAAAAAAGAAGTTGCCCAAAACGAGAATACGTGACTTAGTTTGGATTTCCTTAGCTTGTTTCGTATTAGATTCTCAAAATAACTCCATCACCTGCAGGATTAGCGCGAAATAAACTTCAACTTATTCCCTAGATTCGGAATTTTGAACGATGACATACATCCCTCAGTGCTCAAGTAAGTAAGTATTATTTTTCGCTATGATAGCTGGGCAGATGAGGCATGTTCCCTGCCCATGCATATCGCTAGATCGTTTCGAAGATCCACGTGTGCCAATGAGGAAAATGTGGAAAAGAAAAAACCAGGTACGAGTGAATACCCTCTAACCGTAAATATACTAGACCAATATAGTCAATTTATAGCTCAGCCACAACACCCCCTTTCGCAATTTTTGTTACACATTGACGCCCGATGACCAAAGAATTTCTGCTGAGGTATGGCTGGAGCCACCGTGCTTGATAACGACAGACGAAGATCCCCCAAGATTCAAACCATCGGTATCCGTGGGAGGATTTCAGGAACAGGATTAGCTGGCATGCATATCGGAAGTAGATCGGGCAATTTGAGGCCCGCTAGTAATCTGCTCTAGTTATTAGAACCTTAGGTAGCTTTAGGTTTTTGTACTTCGTACTCAATAGCCACGGAATACGGAACACGTACAACTCCGGCACAGGGTCGCATTAATCACGATCTAAACTTAAGGCGTGCATGCACTTCATCGTATCGTGGAAATGAGGCCAATAGTCGGCGCTGTGGCGTTTTAGCGGACAGCCATTCCCCTACTTCGAGTATCCGAGAACAGATAAGAATAATGTGGCCCTAGGCAGTGGCTTTCCACCGTTTACAAATCCAAGGCCCCATCAGCCCTTGGTTGCGTACCGTGTGGCGCTTCCTGCTAGCCTTTTGGTGGGAATTCGCCCTGTAAATGCTTGGCGTCTTGTGGTGGGAGCTTTCTGAACCTCGCTACGAGCAATTTTATAGTGTCATTTCCCCTGCGGCTTTATCACGGCCGCTAGTATGGCTAGTGCTTGCTGTGTCTCAACGGTGAATTCAACCCTCAATGAATGCCGTAGCTACTTGGGGGTTAGCGAAAGTGCCCTGGAGAAAGCTATGTTCGCATGCAACTATGGGTACTGAAACAAACGGCACCGGCAACACCGACCATGAGGATAAGAACCTTAGACTATTAGGTTACGGCTTGAACAAGTTAGCGTATAGAGGCTAGCCCCATGAAACAGCACACACTTTGCACTGCCGGAGAGACTTTATGTGTCGATCCAGCTGGAAATGGAAGTGCCTCATGAAAATTAGTGTGGTTAATGAGGGCTACTATGGTATCACTCAAAGCCCCCGCTGCTCACGGATGAATGAAATAAGCTCTAGCGTTGAACCCCGTCGACGATAGAGGTGCCTACAGGAATTCGATACATGCATGGTGTATAACAGCAGCGGCCAAGTGACGAAAATGGAATTTGTCCTCCGTAATGGCATGATTAGGCGAGTCCGCACTGGGACCCTTACAAGCATATGCCTGTCAGAGTACCCTTGTCCAGATATTTCCAACTGAGAATACGATAGAGTGGTTGCTGTGAGATTGCCTTACGTGTCAAACGATATAGTATTTGATCTTCATTTTGACTAGTCGATGTCATTATCAGTCCAAAAGCTTTTCGACTGATCACGTTGGAGCTGACACGCCTGGACAATAATTCCACAATAGCTCAAGTGTGGCTGTTTGGCCATGGCCAGTTATTCCCAGCTGTGGGGAAGCCCAGCTTCGAAATTACTATTTTAGGTTTAGTATGACCGTTTTATGTTTCTGATCGCCTGATGGATGGGAAAGAAAAGAAACTGGACAGCAAAATCGTAAACGTATCGCCGTTTTCCAGCGATAACGTGCCTGGATCATGGTCATACAATAGGCTGTATATCACGACCCTATGCACATGCACGGTGACAGCCGTAGTGATCATAGCGAGAGGGCTTTGCAGCAGAAGGGTTCATGTTTACGACGGTTATAATTTTCTGGCGATTGGGAAAGTAGTATATATAGAGTATTTATCTTTATAACACATGTACTCGAATACTTCTTTGTACAACGTTAGTTATAATTATATTTCTAATTGGTTTAAAGTTTAACTAAGCACTACACGATATATTTTTTTACTGTGTAGACGAGTATCTCAAACAAAAGAAGTTCGTTTGAAAGGCTCGGAAGCTAGCGAAAGGATCTATTTCTCAGCTGTAGATTGACAATTTCTCTGTGTAGGAACAACTGTAGATCTTCGAAGCCCTGTACCATAAGGCAGATGCATGCCAGAAAGTCGAATCATATATTACTAGGGTGAAGAGATGAGGGTACGTGCACCTCTCTGAGCAATGAAGTAAATTGGTAGAGCATTTTCGAGACCACCCGCCCAAGACAATGTTTCAGTCCACCGATAGAGCTAATTGCTATAGCTAGAGCCCCAGCGTGATGAATAGTGCACAATATTATGATAGCATCTGGGTTACCATGCTACCAAGACCCGGCCGAAAAGAACGCTAGAGCGGAGGTACCGATAGGCACATCGATTCGAGGTGAACATTTTTAGATTTGTTTTTTTTCTGAGCGAATCCGAAAAAGAAAACCAAAAAGTTAAAAACGGGACGTTGAATCGCTACCACAGAAGACGCACAATATACTTTCTGTACGATCAACCTTTCAGGAACCAATTCAGAGAAACTTACTATGTAAGCTGAACCACACACGAAGGTGACGCAAATGAATTTAGCGAAATCTCGCAGAGTCACCAGAAGAAGGCAACATTTGTGCGCAGCCGAACCCAGTAAGCTTGCAAGTTCGTGGTTCTTGCAGCAGCCTTTTCGTGCTGGTCAGGCCTAAGTGATAACGAAAACAAAGACGGCAGACGGATTTTCCAACTCCACAGAGCGAGCTACAAGAAAACTGGCGGTGACCAAAAATGGAAATGGTCGATCCAATGGCCTGCAGGTAGTCCACCATATGAAGTCGAGGTGCGCACTGCACACTAATCCGAAAATGGAAATCATGAGAAAAACAATTTTTAAATTGGCAGAATCCTCTCGCCGGAATGTCGTTATGGAGATAGGATCTTCACGGTTGGTGTGCTGCCCGAAGACACTGTAGCTGTCCGGAGGTGGTCGTGGCTGCAAGCCTAGGACGTAAGCGCCCGGGGTCTTGGATTCCAAGGCTGTGACTGTGGGAGCACTTCGGCGACGGGGCCCTTGTTCGGTACTGTGGACGAACTGTACCGTTGGCTAGCGTGGACCCCAGGACATGGCTTAACTACCCTTGTAAAAGCATTAGCTGAACCGTTTTCGGTATGCCCAGCATTTTCCAGCAAATTATAGAACCTCTTTTTGGAGGGGCTGTCGCGAAAAGTCTTACATAGAACTGGGGCAGGATTCAAAGAAGAAAATACAACCCTGTACCCATGCAGGGTGCGAAAGAAAAAGAAACTAGCCGAGAAAAAGAAATGATTAGGAAAAAGAAGCAACTGTGAGAGGCCCCAGTGATCTACCCTGAGAGGATGTACCACAGCGTAATATGCAGAGAAAACAGGGTCCTCACTAATAGTAGCACTCGGGGGGATTTGTGCATAGCGCACTCCATATGCATCTGCACAGCTTTTGTTAGTTGAATCAGTTTCTCTGTCGCAAGAGGTACCCTTGCTGGCCCCATTTGGCGTTCTTGCAGATTTCATGAATCCACTTGGATTGATGCCGGTCTTTGGGACGCACATCCTTAAGTGTACTCTTAAATGCTCGCACCTCTGCGGGGGCGTATCAAGATAGTATATAACAGCCCATCCGGACCTCAACAATTCACCTTTCGATTCCGCAGCCTCCCCAAGCTCAAGATTCTACATCATTAGATATCTGGACTTCTTCTTTCCTTAAGTTCATTCCTTTATTTAATTCTTTCCTTAATCTCCAAAAATGAAGCGTAAGTAGATCGGGCCTCTGTATCAAACACAATGCAAAAGTCTATATCACTAACTCATAAATAGCCGTTGCACATTCCAACGTGAATATGAGGAGGAGCTGCCACTTCTGTAGGCTCAGGAAGATAAGGTGTTCTGGTCAGAATATCTGCTCTGCTTGCCGTGAACGCAATATCGATTGCGTCTACGAGGCTGAAGCCTCGAAAGGGAGACCAAAGAATGGAGCACCAAGAGGTGGACGAATTGAAAAGATCAAAGGCGGAAACAAGAATATGCACGCTGGATTAAACATTCCACCAGGAACATTCGACTACTTAGCCCAGACTCAGGACAACTTATCGGTCGAACTAAGATCGACTTTCGAAGAGATCTTTGGTAAGAGGTCATCTTATGCAGTCAAGAACGGTAGCCCTCGCCCTACTGGGCAGATGGACCCTGCTGGCCAGGAGATCTTTATCCATGGATCTGAAAATGCATCAACCGCCAGTCTCGGCCTTCCTAACATCGACAACGAGAAGATCTTGGAGACAATAAACTACGAAATCATCGAGACTGTCTGCAACAATGTCAGCAACTTGGGATGCGAGCCCTTGGGCAGGAACAAATCGAGAATTATCTCCAAGAGCATGCTCATGGACCGTAGTTCTAGGATGTTTGAGCCAGCACCACGAATGCCTGTTGAGGATCCTCTTGCCGGTATCCAAAACGAAACCCACACGACCTTCCAGATGATCGATGTTTGGCTGTCAGCACATCCACTCTCCTGCATTATCTCAAAGACGCTCTTTCTTCGTAGCATCAGAAACAGTGAATACGACCCTGCACTGCTATCTATAATCCTGTCAGATGCATTTGGATTTAGCATCAGCAAGGGAAGCCACGAGGAGGCCGAGAAGTTCTACTATTGGGCCATTGCCTGTCTCCAGAACATCTCCTACTCAACCGCCAACATGTCCACTGCACAAACACTCATCCTACTTGGGTGGCATGAACTTCGTCAGAATCGTCCAAAGCAGGCGATCTGCTACTTCACAATCGCTTCCAGGGTGGTTCGTATTCTATGGGAGGGTATTACCGACGGCGAAGGACCATGCACCAGCCAGATCAATGGTGTTTGCGAGGGCGAAGTCGAGACTGAGCTGATTATCAACATGCAGTGGATTACTTCTGCCCTGCGACTGTGGATGCTACTTCAGATTGATTCCTCATTGATTGATCTGGAAGAGACGAAATCTTTCACGACATTGGTCATCTCCAATGAAACCGACTCCAAGTTGGTTGAGTTGGATCTCGCCTCCGACAATGTCTCTACTCTCAATGCCCAGGCCAAGTCTCTCCGCAGCCTTCTCTCCCTAAGCGTCACTACCTTGACTGCATCCCGCCTCCTAGTTATCTACGACCAACACGAAAGATTTTTCCCATCTACACCTTCCCATTACGGATGGACAAGTCCTAATGCCCCACAACCCTCTGACAAGCGAATGCTCATGGAATCCTTCACCGCACAGTCTCGTGTAGCCATTGAGAATGTTTGCAAGGCTTCCTACAGTGCCTCGCAAAACTCCATGTCGAGAGCAGAGTCTGATCTCATGTTTTCGATCTTCGAGTTTGCCATCTTCTTCCCCCACTCCGGGGAACAGAACTCACAGAAGCAGTTCATCGATGAAAGGAAAGCAGAGGATCTCCTTGCAATGCTCAAGCTCATCCTGCAACAGCCTCTTCTTGCTCCTCATTTCACAGGACAGGAGATCCCACAACTCAATAACGCCGAACTCCCCACAGAGCTTATTGTGCTGACCTTGGACGTCTCTGCTCGTGTCCTACAGCACCTTGTCGGTTTTTATGGCGGTGACCACACTGAAGCGTCTGCAAACCCTGCTAGGCACGAGGACCTTGCTAGAATCTCCGCGATGATGCTTGATCTCTTGAGGAGTGATCGCCTCCCGTTTTCCGGAAGTCGTATCAGGCCCACAAAGCGACTCCTGAGGAGGACGAAGCTTATCCTTGCATACCGTCAAAATCCTTCTAGCATTCCACATATGGAGCCAAGTTCCTCTGACTCCGGTTCCAGCAACTCGAGTGTTTCCTCCTCCCCATGGCCACCAATCTCCTACCCCACTGGAGGGCCTCTGCAAATTGCCCCAGGCTTAGGTGGCCCTATGCCATATGAAATTCCAGTCACTACTGCTTCACCTACTATTCTTCCTCCTGAATACACATACACTCTTAACGATCAGATCGCCACCACATTTCCAGAGGAGCATCACTACAAATTGAATCTAGTGACATCTGGACCCACGGAAGATCGACAAAGGAACCCCATGTCGAACCATCTAATGTATCCTCAGTACACTGTCTACTAAGCATTCACTTCTACATTCCCATTTTTTCAACATATTCTACTTTTTTTCGTTCATCGTTTTCTGGTTTGGTTTGGTGGATGCCGGTTTTTTTTTTTTTTGCATTTGGTTTACGGTTGGGTTGGGATCATTTCCTTAGTTAATTCTTGTTGTTTTGGGTAATGTCTCTATCAGCTTGGTCATCTCCTTGGTTCACGACCTCATCATGAATGTCCGTGCGTTGGTTCTTTGGCTTCGGACTTGCTGTTCATCTTTTCTTTTGGCATCGTGCTTTGTTCACACAAAAATCATGGGCGTTCGAATCTCTCTGTAATTATAGCTTTGGTCGGAATTAGCGATGTCGAATTATAATTCTAATCTCTACGCATCGAATATCTTCTCTCACATCGGGCACACAAATGCCAAGATTACGGTAGTTGCCTTTTATGACCATGTGCTCGTCTAGAGGTCTCGCCTCGAGATGCATGGACATCACTCCATCGGTCGTAACGGGACACGGCACTTCGCTAACATGTGTGGTTAAAAAGCAGGTTCGTGAATTGGACGTCGGATGGTATCTGCCATGATCTCCAAAACTTCTCGCCCGGCCGAATATGCATCCAAGAGGAGAAGCGAGGAATAAAAAATAAAAGATACAAAATACAAAATACACCAAAAAAAAAAAAAAAAAAAAAAAAAAAAAAAAAACGGCTGGATCGCACTTTCGACCACATGGCGTCCAATTGCAGTACCAAAGGGCTTGGTACAAAAGATTGATTTTCCTGAACGGGCGCAGGCTGGTTGGTGGGTGGGGAAAGAGTCAATTGGCCCACACCCAAGAGTCCAAGTCCGACCCCACTAGCTCTCGGATCCGCATCCAATAACTCGGTTCGAATTCTCCTAACTCCTCCGTGGTTATGATTTCTCCACCTTGCCCGGCAGTCCCGGGTAGGCTCGGATGAGCGATGAAAGAGTTATTTTTTCGCCAAATGTGAAGGGTCGAAGAAATATCCACAGAGAATTAATTAGTGGTATTTCATCACCAGCAAGGAAGAACACCTGATAATTCCAAAGACCCCTCACTTTCGGACTCAGTAACCCATTTCTCGTGACATTATTAATAAACCGTTATAGCACTATAGATGTTTCGTAACGTTAGCCCGAAACAAGACCTTGCCTCACCGACTTGAGCCAGCTATCCTGGCAATCAATCTACCTCTAAGCAAAGAACTATTCCCATCGCTGAAATAAATCGGTGTCTGCATATTCGAAGCATAATATCTCCGAAGGAAGTTTAAGTTTATTTTTTTTTCATTTTTTCATTTTTTAATACTGCTTAACTAAGCGGCAAGCATAATTTTTATTACGCACGTTAGCTAGTAAGTCGTCTATGGCATTCTTTAGAAATATCAGAATCTTCTTTCGAAATGTTATGAGAATATCGATGCCGGTATCAATGTCGCCTGCACGCACTGTGCCCATGCATGAAGGATATATGCGGGTATTGCGAGCTAACAGAAATAGTTTACTCGATATGGTTGCCGCCGTTATCATTCGTGGTTTCATTCACTTCCGTGATCAATATCGCCACCTTTTGGGCGTTTACAATGGGCCTGTGGGACTTACGCACGTGGGTGTTCGAATCAGAAAAACTTTTCCACCTCATCATCGCATTTTGCCTCTAATACTCCGTATAGAAAGAAGGTGGCAGGGTCTACTAGAACTATAGCTAGGCTCATAATTCTGGCTCGGAGGTGGTGATCTGGCAATCGCGCAGGGATTGGGCTGCTACATATTCTGGATCAACGGCTGATACGTTACGCTGACCTCCATTTTAATGTGGTCAGTGAAGCCGGGGCCTGGTATAGGGGTGATCATTATCCTTGTACTGAGCAAAATGTCTTCAGGACTTTAGTGGGAAAATATCAACGAGACCAGCAATCATTCAGATTCGGATTCAGGAAATGAACTAGCCTTACGGATTCCAGACGGGTATCAAGGATTATCGTTTGATAGACTACACGGACCAGAACGATGGTGCATATTCGATAGGCTAGCTGTAGGCTAATCGTGGATCCAGGAACAGTTGTGAGGTGTCCAGGTTCCGAGTATCCACGAAACTTAGGAGAGTTTCGAGATAAAGGCCACTACGAAATCAATAACCCTTCTCAGTGATCGTGGGGCTTTATCAACCCGAATAAGAAGCCTCGTCTGGAATTTTAAAACATTTTGTCGCACTAACTTTCTTGAAGTAGCTGGAATAAGGGATTTCGCGGCATTTGTACTAGGGAAAGGAGAACAAATCGATTCCGAGGTGCCAGTGTATTGCTCCGACAGATTTATTGGGACCTCCATCTGTTAGATATTGCGTAGGTTATGAACTTTTGTGGAATTTGTGAATAGAATTCAGCTTTAATGCGTAAAGATTGATATTGTAGGTGTGTAAAGGTTCTTAAATTGAAGTTCCATATCGGTTCCGATCATGTCAATATTTGACATCCAACCTTTCGACAACTTTGACAGCCTTCTGGTAGCAGAAAATCGAGACGTTCCGCATGTTCTCAAATCCACAGATGTTGCGATCTTTGGGTTGCCAGGCTCCCATGACCATGGAGTCGTGCCACCAGCTGAGAGGTGCGATCTGAGTGAAGACGATGCCTGTGACTATGCCTTTGGTGTACCAAAATGTCTTACCTAGTTTCTCGAATTCTTCGATCTTCCTCGCAGGTGTCACATTGGCCTCTTTAGTTAGGTATTTAGCCATCCACATCCTGCGGTGCTGGAAGGACTCATCTCTGCTAGCGGTGACTAGATAGTCTAGGTATTTTCCCAAGCGGTCCTTGCCGTGCGAGGCCTCGGCCTCAATCTCTTTGAGCTTTCCTCGATGGTTTCTCAAAACTCCGTCTCTAATCCACCAGTTGTCCGGCAACGGCAATTCGATTTTATCGAAAACCTGGGGGTCACATCTTGCGGCGATACGCTCTTCGACAGTGCAATGTCTGAGATATCTGTCGACGCCATAGACCTCGTTTTGGGCGAGAAAAAGAACCACTCTGAGAGTTTCGTTGCACAGCTTGATATTGCGGTACTCTGTAGAACAGTCGTGGTTTCCATTACCATCATGCTTCTCTACGCGGTGCAGCCATCTGCTGAAGAACGATACCCCATCAGAAACTTTGCATACGCGGTTTGCGTGTCGGAGGCACAGCAGATACTGGGCCGTAATTTCGGATTTCATTGGACTGGTGCTGGGGTCTTTTTGAGAGCCTTCTCGCTCAAGTGTAATCGCCTCAGAGTTGAGAGTGGCTTTATTGGTTGGTTCCAAATCGGCGATAGTATCTGGAAAGGGGAACCATTTCATGAGCTCTGTATTTGAAAGGCTTTGTGCGAGGGAAGCAGCAATGATTTGCTCTGGGTACGATTTGAGGATCCTGCGAGTTGATACACAGGTCGAAACGAAAGAATCGAGGTCACGCATTCCAAGGAGGCTCATGATTCTAATGATCACATTCTCTGGGAACGAAGGTATTGATGGCTTCGTCTCATGCTTGACAATGACGGCAACGGCGATTCCAGATGCGGAGGTTGTGGCGGTTTGATTCATCATGGTTGTCGATAGGGTGAATGATAGTTCGCGTGATATCGGTACCAATGGATTGATGAATTCGAGATTCGAGATGAAGATCAAGGGTTTTGTTTTGATAACAGGATTCTTCGTTGCAAATCCAGTCCCAAATCAACGATGCCAGTGTATGTATACATGTATGTGCGTTCTCAGTCTTGTTTGCTAGACTGAAATCTTTAAAGTGGAAGCTTTGGGAAGCCGTTTATAAGAAGACGTATAACAGTAACACTAGAAAGCACGCTCTATCCGCCCATAGCAGCTGGCAGCAGCACCTATAAGGTATGTAGATTGACTCTCCTAAGATCTTTGGTTGCGTCGATCGTTGGTATGCTAGATGGAGTCATGAACAACTTTGGTATTCGGAAATTAATTTTTATTTTATAACTTATTAACAGAACATTTTAGAAGCTTTTGGCCAACTTCAACTATGGGAGGATGTTCATATTATTATATTGGTATTCTAGTGGTGGGCGTGTCCTTGCAATTGGTTTTGGATGTACCGGTAGAAAATGGTGTCTGCTAGGGCACAGATCCATCGATCTCGATTCGAAGACTGATTGTGTAGGTCTTCCGAAGTTTTAAAATCTTTTATCGTCATCTGTCATGCCATGGCTAGAATAATTGATGTTAATTTCGGGCTTCGGAATATCTCCACAGTGGTTCATAGACTGATGAAATCTACACCGAGTTCAGGTGCCTGAGCCGACCAGTCCCCTAGATTGTTCACGGTAAATTGAATGCTTCTGAGTTTGAATTGATATCATGATACATCCCCAGAGATATTGGCATGACCATATGAGTAGGAAGGCAGGTGTTACATATCCGTGTGGTCATGCGCAATCGCGAGTAGAGAACGCCAGCGCCTCAGTCCTACCCGTCCATATGTATAAGTGTAGTGCCTATGTATACATGTAGTTCGGGTTCGTAGACCTTGTACAGTTGCTGCGGTGAACAATTGATTGATTGGTTGGTTGCAAGTCCAAGCCGGGATCCTCACTTCTTTCATAGAAAGCCCAACCCGAACCATCTACTATTTCAAGTTTGCTCCCAGAAAGATAATATTGAGGTGGAATGTACATGTACGAGCACCATGGTAAGGGGGCGATTGAGCCACGAGCGCCTGTGGCCGGCTAATCCGTGGCGATCCTGTTGAGACGCACTGGTTGATAGATATTGGGGCTACATATAGATCGTTGCCGCAGCCTGTTAACTGACTACCGGATTCTGCTTATGCTCGATGCAGGGTGAATCGAATCCAGAACCAATTCTCCCTAAGTAATTGCCTCTAGCTTCAGTTGAGGGCGGATTTCTTTTTATTTTTATATTGGGGATTTGGCTTAGTAGTTGTGGTCGAGATTCTTCACTAAAGCAAAGCTCTAGCCTAAATCGACCTTCTGATTCTCAATCCAAAAGCAAAATGCTAGCTTGCAGCCAAAGAGGGCCAAGGACAAGCGAGGATTTAAGGGTGGAAGGTGCAGCAAACAGCCAGATGTCGACCGGTGTGTTGCTTGCCAGGGTCAAAGCGGCGGGTCCTGGTCTCTGGTACTCGGGGCCGCCCCTGCCGGTGCTTTGACCTGAAGACAACAAATGGGAACCTGTATTTGAACCAGGATGTGCGGGGTAGTTGGATTGTTGGATTTGGGAATTTTGGTGTGTTCAGGAAAAAGTAAAATGGAAATCTAGCTCGAGTTCCTGTGCAGATATGTATGTCCAGCTAATTTCAATTGAGCGACCGATGATAACTGACCGACGAAACTAAGTAATCACTGGGAGGAGTGCACGAAGTAGTGATAAGACATATTCATTGCCAGGGCCTTGGCAACGGGTCAGAGCATGAAATGATACCTTATGAGGCTAGATTTCGATCTGGACCATATGTTAATATTGTTTGTGGGGAATACTACCTCGCGTATGCAGAGTGGAGACCTTCAGCTTTTCGTTTTTACCACAGGATAGAGCACGGTGTATGTGCAAGCGGCACAGAAATCATTTCGATTATGCCTTTTTTCGCACTCGGAAAAAGCAGCCTTGGTGTACCGCTTTGCTAACTGATGGGCGAGTATGGTTTGCATCAGCGGAAATGGTTCTCTCTTATTTTAGTCTAGCTTTTTTTGAGGTGCAGGAGTTTGGATTTGAATACGAGTTAGACTAGCGGCTCGTCCAACCGCCAAGTACTGGTTTTTGCTTGCATTGTATTAGGGAAGTGGGATCATCTCCAGTGGGAACCTAACAAATCTGTTGTGACAATGTGGGTATGCATACCAGAATATTTGACAATCTTATTAGACTGGCCTCCCTCATGATGTGAAAGACCCTTGCACAACTAATTCTGGTCCAACCCCCATTGTTGCCTCAATAATTATCTGGCCCCCCAAGGTTGCTTCAAAGACGATCAGTCTGGTGCATAGTAACAAGGATTGGTGGCGAAATAGTAACTAATGATAAATTCGGAAAGGCTGATTAGCTGGGAGTACACTAACACTCCCTTATATACTTGTGTGTTAAGTGAAAACTAGGTCCTCGGAGCCCAGCAGAAGATTTACATTATTTTCCGATTAATTTGAATATCTGTAATATAGGTACATTACTTTCAAGGATCGAAAATGGGCCCACCTTGAAGGCGCAAGCTATATAGCAATCGTAAAGTATGGTCGGGCCAGGGCCACGTAGCGTGTGAGATTTTGGCGAGGTTGCCGGAGGTTGGACTAGTGTCGTAGCTCGGACGGTTCGAACATCAGGAAGCAATCAGGTGCTGGCTTGCCGTAGTCCCAAGAAACGGCTCGCGAAGCTGCAAGTGGCATAGGATCCGAAGATTCCTAAGTCGAGCATCGGGGCCGTATTTAATCCTGGACAAATTGATTGCTACAAGACCCATCGAATAGAACTCAAGCAAATCAAGTCGTAACTACTAGCAATGTAGTGATTTCACAGAGGGAATTGTGGTTCCTGGATTAAGACACCGCTTCGCTGCACCGATATATACGCTATACTTGTTTCGGACCACATGATATAGCACGGCGGTAATCAATTCCAAAACCAACACCCTGACCATTATATCTATAGGCCCGGTACTAACTACTTGCTGCAGCGGGACTCGGTGGCTACATCAAGTATAATTAGATATTTATTCACATTGTAGCCGCCGTACGAGCGTTAAGTCTGACCCGTTAGGCCCACAGGCTTTTTGCAGAATATTCATGGTGGTTTAGATTTTGGTGGAAAAATGCTTCCTATGCCGCACTTGCAGAGATCAGCCATCGTAATTAATTAGTCTGATTCCAGACCGCATTGAAAAAGCGGGGTAAGCGGAAATATATGACCCTTCACTTGAGTCTAAAGGGAATCTCGCAAGTTCGACCTCGTCTCGATCGAAATCGGAGTTTAGCTCGATCTGCGAATGTATTGGCGGATGATATCATTTATATACCGGGTATCGGCCGGTAGATTGGCTTTCTAGCCCGACCACGTTTTCAGATCAGGCATGTCTTTACAGCTGTGGGTTGGTATTTGACTTCAGAGGCTATAATGCGATACAATATAGTTATAGTGTTTAGATGGCGCTGTAAAGGTCCATAGGTTGAAAGGATCCTAGGAGTAACTGAAGAGGGGTCGACTGGTCGAAAACTAGCGTAAACTTTACTTTGCAGGGATACCGATGCACAAATGTTTCCGCATCTGATATCTATCTCTACGTCGAAATTTAGAGATATAATATATCGTGTGATAGTGATAGTGGTACATTGCGTCAGCATGGTCTTGGGATACATATCCGGACTTGAGGATACACATGCTAGATTGAATCGGTATGATAATAACGTTGGATGCACACTTAGTAGATTGACTGGTCACAAACTTAAACATGTACTATGTAGATTTGAAAACTACTGATGACCTCAGTGCAGTTAGGAATTGACCGTTCCCGGTACGCATGCTCGATTCGCAGATATAGGTAGCGAACAAGGCAAATGCAAAACCCGTCGTCGGTTCTGTGACACTGGTTACGCAACACCTATATCTCGAACTAATCCGGGGGTATAAAATCTGCACGGGGTTGCGCATAGCTAGAGCCGGGTGCCCCATATCTGATTCAGTTGGTTAGATTTAAATACGTTTGAGGTCGAATACAATTGTACAACCCAAGTGTATATCGGATTTTAAATATAGGGTTCGGTTTCCAGGTGTCAGCATGCAATTAGCAAGGTATATCCGAGGAACTTCGGTGTTAGAAATGTCTAGACGCCTGTACGTGTGCATTTAAACGGTTGTAGAAGATGGCAGAATAACGAGCCTACAAATGGCTACTCAATGTAAAGTAATGCGTTTGCATACAATGATCAGACCAGTGCATCGTTTCGATCAATTATAGATGCAACCGAAGACGCGACGTGTAATTCAGCCACAACCGAGAGTGGCTTGTTCATGTGGCTAGCCTAGACACCTACGGGAGTGTTTGCCAGCGGTCCCCGAATATTGGGCATTGTGGCCTATGAATGCTGGTGAAAACGGTATAGGTACAAATATTTAGTATTTTAAGCTCTATTTATATATGATTTCGATGCATGAGAATATACAATCCTGCTGCACGAACGAGGCCTTCATGGATCCATAAAAAAATGCAACAATGTGTGGTGTTGTTTCATAGTGCTAGCTTAGAATTAGACCCCAACGTCGATTGGCACCATCAGTTTGGCTAATCCCTTCCTGTTACACGGAGGTCGCGATTTTTGGCGTACTAGGAGGGGGGATCGCTCCAAGCGGGGTGTATTTTGTTGGTATAGTTAGACACTTTATATGGAATTTCGAAACCATCAATCACCACCGTGCGCCTACGCGTTGTTTTAGATACCAGCGGTTCATTTGTTGGCTCTAGCTCTGGACTTTGTGAGTAGGTGGCTGCGTGGTATTGATGATATCTGGACTCGTCTTGTACAAAATTTAGCTCTGAGGTTTCGATATTGATCGTTTGGATTTTCGATATAGCGCCAGGAGATGGTCAGAGGGGATAGGGGCCTCGTGATCATGAACGCATAAGAATTCTGTATTATATAGGCTTAGGCAATCGAATTGGACACAATATAGGAGCTTAATATACATTTATGGCTGTCGCCGAATAGAGGACACCATGATTTCAAGTTCTATGGGCTAAATCGCTTATCATGATGTCGCGCGGTGTACATTCGCAATAACAAAATTATTAGCCAAAAAAAGTACGGGGCGATAAAACAGTAAGTAGCGGCCCTAAACGCGGCTCCTGGTGTTAACAATCCTCATCCTAACTTGCCTGCTGATGACATATATCATATAGGGACATTTAGTTAGGCGAACCTAAAACCGAGCGACACATTGTTATTTGGCGGAGCTGGTGGGCCAACTGATATGATGGGGCCACTGGAGAGTGGGTGTGCACCTGGCACCATAATCCTCGACGCACCTATTTACTGGTATAGGGTGATAGCGGCGTCAGTATCGAGAGCTCCATATCTTAATTTTGAAAAGGAAACACTTACTTATACTTAAATGTAGCCCCCAAGAAAGCGGGGAGCCTACCAAAATCATATAGGAGTTGAGGCGAATGGTTTTGGGAACGAGTTCTACGGAAACTCGGAGGAACCGTATGTCTGGACACGAGACATGTCGACGACCGTATTTGGCTGTTTAAAGTGATTTACGTTCTTTCAATGTTCTCGCTAGTTCGTCGGGCTTTTTGTTTTTCTTGGAGATCCCAGATTGCAATAAAGAGATTCCAATTGGAGCCTTTAGCGTTGGGTACATAACCATGAAGAAGCTTCACGAGGGTCTTTATTTTCATAGTCACAAGCCTGCTCCTTCTTCGAATTCCTTCACCCAAGACCCTTTGCATGATCATATGACCGTGATCAACTTGCGAGTTAGGGTATCTTTTCAGACCATCTAGTACCGAGAAAAGGTAAAGTAAGATAAAAAGCACTCGGGAGGTTCGAGAGCAAACGCTAGTTTCTGAGAGTTAGACACATATAACAGTAAAATGGTTGTTCTATCGGTAACTATTCATTCTGTAATGGGTCGCATGTATTTATATTGATATTTCAACAAGATATAAGAGTGAAATAGTTTCCATCAAGATGTTGGTGTGTGCCTTGTATTGAGATACATCGGTACCGCACTTGTTTAAATACTTTTTGTATACATACGATCTAAATACAGGTTGCATTGTATAACCCACCCTATTCTGATAACTCTTTCTATCATTTGAACCCTTAGCAACGTTTCGGTGGACCTAATGGTCACATTATGTAGCAGGCATATTTGTAGGATTATATGAGTATTCTACATGGCAGTTTAACAGAATGTATCGTGAATTCATTATCAGTAGTCGCTGACCCGGGGCCTCGGTTCGATCATTACGAGACCTTTTCGTGAGTGGGTCCTATGAGATACTTCTTCACACAAACAATTCGTCGTAATGGGCCTATAGATCTAGTCTTCTGGGTCTTAAGGATATCTAAGTAAAAATTGAACTTATAACGAACAGTCGTGCCTAGCGACCTGCCGCTAGGTAAGAGTTCGGACTTAAGGCTGAGATTGGGCTTAATTAAGACCGAAGGGACCGTAGATGTGAGCAATGTTTCGTCTTAGGTTATAACCTCACAGTCCCAAATTAGAAAGAGATATATCGATAGAGATAGATTCGCTAAACAGGCCTCAGCCTCAAGGCCTCTTAACTAATGCGTCAAGTTCGTATTCTTGCAGTGAATGCGGGACACGAAGTCCTGTTCTAGGGGCGAGTTGGACTGCGTTCTGCTGAGGGAAATCCTGCAGCATGTAGCTTGCATGTCGTTATCGCGATATCGTATTATCGATATCGATCGAAGATACTGTAGCAGGCGGGTTGGTTGCAACTCAAGGAGACAAAGGCGGGGTTTGACGGAATAGCAGGGCGCACTGGAAGGCGTAGACGGTTTACAGGAACCCACCCCCTTGCCTTCCGATCATTATTTCATGCATACCCCGCTCGAGTTTACGAGTAGCGTGAGCTAGAAGAGAACTCTCGAAGCCGTGAGATGCAGACTAGGTGTAAATTCTTGCAACCATCTCGGAAACTACCTTCAAACAAGCTTTGAAGTCCTCGTACGGTACTAGTTCCCGACTCTATGGGCTAATGTCAGCTAGGACAAGGGATTATTAAATATTGCCCGCGTGATTTGCTTTATCAATATGATCGGCGGACCTGGACGCATCGATGAGGCCCAATTGCCTCAACGTAAGGCCCACTCTCGAAGAGGAAAAAAATTTACATAAGAAGAAAACTCATGCATGTTGCCTCCTAGGTCTAGATAGATTTTTTTTTTCTTCGAGCTCTCTGGAATGGCAAATGAACTGATAGTACACATTGGTAGACCGCTGGTAGGTAATGATCACCTCATGGTCTGCACGCCTGCGTAGTACTGCGGTGGTACGAGTCGCATTTGAGATCCGCACACTGAATTATTCCTTCTATTTTGTCTCGGGACTAGCATTCTACTACTCTTCCCTGTTTGCTGTAGCGTGGAGCCTATGTATGCGGGGAGGTGGATCCTTGGGGTTTCTCCGGCTGCCCAATAACGAGATTTACATGACAGGTTCTGGTGCATATTTAGAAAAACTCTCCACAGAATTTGCGTGATAAACGAACTCATTACTAGGTGCTTGTGATCTCTTTGGGCAAGGTTAAAGTCTATTTTCTCTTTCGTTATCGGCGTTACGCCCGAAAATAAATTTCAAATTAAACAGGTTTGGGGGCTGCAGCAACTGGATCGTTGTCGACAGCTGCCTCTCGAATCGTTTCGACACCGACCTTGTCAAATCGAGTAATGCCCAGCTTCGAAAGAAGATGTGCATCTGCATGACAAACAAAAAGAATCTCATTCCGGTTGCGTTTGAGAGATATAAACCAATTACTAAAATTTGATGCGAACCAGGACCGGATATCTGCACCACAATCCTTTAATAAGAGTAAATTAATACCAAATGGTGAGGGACACGACGCAAGGACGGCACAGAAACCTCGTTTCTGACAAGGGTATCTGTGCCGCTCTTTCACCAACTCAGTGAAAGCAGGTACAAGTACAGGTACAATAGGTATGGGTATGTCTGGATACCTAGGATGTTATGACATGAACTCGTATCAAATAACAAATATTTAGGAGAGTCGCATACACAAAGGGGAAAAAAAAAAGTAAAAATTTAGGGTGCATTTCGGGGCAAGAAGCTCCTCAATATTGCTAGAAAGAACTAATCTACATTATAGAATGTGGGCGGGGAAGAAATGTGCGAACGGAGTTGTAAGGTGGTGCTTGGAATTTGGAAAGGCGAAAAGTGGGAGGCGCTGTAAAGAAAAGAAATTTGGTGGTCCGTGTAAAAGACAAGCTACAGGCCGTCGATACATGGAGTCGGAGAGTGGAGGTGGGGTAAGACACTAAGAGAAACAACCTCGAATACGAGTTTACACCGTATCACACCATGCACGGACGGCATCTCCTAGACACAAGTACGTTAATTGTAAATCACGGGGGCAGTGGGTATTCCGTTCCAGTCGAAGGAAGATTTTTTTGGGGAAAAGTTTAAAAGGCAAGGAAGAAAAAGAGTAGGAAAAGGCTACAAGAGTAAGATCCTGAGAAAGGAAAAATGGGGGAAAGCAAGGAATTCAAGACCAGGATTCTAGCGATGGCTTGACCACAGAATATTGTCACCCGTTCACGGAAGTCAGTATTGATAACTTGGGTATTATTGGCCACCAACTAAAATTTCAGTTAGCTCAGCGCTTGAATATTGGTGATACCAGCGTTGGAATCACCCGAAGAATTGTCTCAGAGGTGGTATCATGATATCAGCTGGCCCACCATCCCAAATATTGTTTCTTTTCTAGAAGCCTTCCATGATGTTGCGCACACATTTCTCGATCTATCGAGGTGGATACGCAGCTCTGCATGTCAACCCAGCAAATGCGACAGTTCCCTTTGTGCTGAAATGCAATCCACTTAGGATAATCCGGACCCAAATTCTCCGGATAATATCAGCGCCTGCAGTGGAGGGTTGTCTTTCCACACAATTTGAACACACTTTTCGGAGAACTGGTAAATGGATGCATCGACCAGGAGCGGAAAGCCGTAACCAATAGGAGCCAGTGATTAACCAGTCGCATATGCGGGTTGAGCTTGGTCTTGGGATCATATTGGTTTTCGCGTTACCAGTGCATTGTACACCTGGAACTGAAGAGGGGAAACATTGTTGGTGGGGATACTTTTGCCTAGAATGGGTTAGTTCATGCATGTTTGTGGGTTACCCTGTCGGTGCATGGTAGGCCGAAGACATGGGCAAGGCCAGGATAAAATAGTTTTTGGGATCACGATAACGCAGGAAAAAAAAGAGTTTGAATGCATCACGAGGTTAGAACGCGTTTCTCCAGTCTACGGCTACGAAAATCGTGAAAAGTTAGAGCATTCTCGTCCGATTGAGGCGACCAACTCTTGCATAGCTAGCTAAGGTATTGACGAATCGTAAGTTACATTTTACTGAAAACCACTGAAACACTGTCCGAGACCGCTCGAGCTCGCATCAGCCCAATTATCCGCGAAAGGTCGAGCTCTACGGACGGACTCCGGTGTCCTTCCGATGAGAACTCAGTTCGACTGTAGATCGGGACTTGCCGATTGACTGGACAGGCTGGCCCGCTGAATCGCATTCTCTGCAGTTCTACTTGAGCTTCTGTTCAAGATTTGCAAGACGAGAATTCCGGCACCGTCTAGCGGAGCGAGGAGTACCGACCGATTCAAGTCTTGCTACCATGGCGGTGCTGACAAAGGTCATTGGCTCCGCATCTCAGCACTGCGCATTCGGGGTGATGGAATGCGTAATTAGGGAGCAAGCATGTGGCTTGGAGACCTGGATTCGATTGGTAGTGTTGGAATTTTTCATCCCAACACAGGCGGCTTCGTAGTAGACATTTGCTCCAGTTTGAGCATAGAGCCTGGAAGAAGGTCTACCGGTTGTTCATCCATAGAGATTCCGAGTTCAAAACGCCTTGTACGAATTACTTAGTTCCAGTGGTGCTAAAACCTTCATTGTAATTCTAGAACAGGGCCTAGTCGACATCGAGTCCTGGAGCGACATCGCGCGGCGCAATATGCGCGACAATTGTACAACGCATGAGGCCCTATAAAGGAAAGAAATGCTCGATTATCCGTCAGCAAAGACAGAATAACTTTTGGCTGGGATACGTAGATCTTCGGCACGAGAGGTATAATCGGGCCTGGCGCGACCGCGCTGGCTCGCAAAACCTCGACGCGATCGCTGAACGCTGGGACCTAATTAGGCGTCGAGGAAGAAGGGTAGCTGGATGTGCTTGTCGGCATTGTGCGATTGTGATTAGATGTATATTCAGCGCCATGGAGCGATCAAGATATTTGAAGAAGATGTCTAGATTATTGCTAATTTGCCTTTCGACTTCGACAGGATGTTGTTTCGGCTTTGTTGATGGCAGTGGCTCCGCGGTTGTCCGTGAGTATTCGAGTTCAAAGCTATTTCTTTCTATTTCTTTGAATCATAGGGTCCAGAAGGAAACAAAGGGCAGAGTTTCTGGGGAGAATGAGTAGGTTCGGTAAATGGTTTAGAAATCGAGTGATGAGTTCAATTCTCAAGGGAAGATTGACTCCTGTGTCGTGAATGACAGAGGTCGGGTAGGCTGATGGGATATCAGAAATTTCAGAAATTTACATAATTGATAGTACCCTGCGCGTCGATTTCTGTCGGATCTTGGTCTCCAAATTGTGGCAGGACTGGGACCATAGATGGGGATCGCCCTTGTCCAGCCGAGTCGACAGGTCATGGGGTACTGAAACTTGGGGTTCGGAGTTTCGAGGTGGTGCCACTGCATATTGGTGAGCACCTCACAGACCACATGGGACAACCCCGCCGGAGTAACTCCGGATTCCGGCTTTGAGATTCTTGGGAGCTGATGCGACAAAAGTTTTAGACCAATGGGGCTGGCTGACCACAAGCCGCTGTGCAAGCCAGTCAGACAAAGCAAAATCTAGCGAGGGTGGAGTGAGATTCTTTTTATTATCGTTATCAAATAATATTCGCCATTTTGTGTCCATGTACATAAATTTGCGGGGCAAACGAAAGTGGATGCATTAGACCCCCTGCTAAACTGGAGGATGCATTCCAATCCGCAGGAAATTCATCCAGCCAGAAACTTCTTGCCACGACGGCTAACTTAAGATTCTTTGGGAATGGGAAAAAAAAAAAAGTTTGGATGAATTGTTAAACATAATACGGTATGGCGCGAGTAAAACTTTGGGATTGGGAAACCTGTCGGCCGACCTGCAACTCGGATTTGTCCACGATTACACGTGTATATGAGCTCACGTGCGGCGTCTAAAGGAATCAGAAATACAACGGCGGGTTTGAGGACCGATATCGCGTCGGTTGGGTGAAGACGCTAGCTCTGAGGCGTGCCTATGTTGTTAGCATGTACCAGTTCGAGGACAGGCTTTTGGTGGCGCTGGTGGTAAATAACCTCAGGTAGATTAATTGCTTGCCACTTCTGATACATGTTCCTACACATTAGGGACGTGGAGTGTGCGGTAGCAGTACCAAAATTGAACTATTAAGTTAGGTTAATAAGCAAAAGGAAACACTGAAAGCTTGGTAACGACGGAACGCTGGCCAGCCATCGAGATTCAAAGGGGCACGGGCCATTCAGTTATCCTTTCAGTTCACTAGTACTGCATGTAGAGACGCTGGTCTATGCGGTTGGAATGCATGCATCAATGAGATGAACTGGGATACGGTGGGGCCAGAATAAAGCTAATGTTCGCCAAGGCGGTTGCTCTGGGGGTGCAGCTGCAAAAGACCTTGAGGATCATGGTCTTCGACAGGGTGCAGAGAGCGGAGAAATGGTCTTTTCCCTGAGAATGTTCACGGGTTCCAGATAAGAAATATTGCCCATGTGACAACAGCGATTTGAAAAAAAACATTTGGGAAACCGCCAATCAGGTCTAAAATTCCCAAAGGTATGGTGGATCGGCATCTTAATTTGCATCCTAGACGTGCATCTATACACCAGGTATGTGGTCGACGAGGATGAAAGATTTGAGATCCGAAGAGAGAAAGGCAGGTTTAGTGGTCCGGATTTGTGCTGAAGGCATGTACAGGTACAGCACTCTGAAAGCCACTTGCAAGTACGTATCCACGAAGGGATGCAAGGCCTTTTTGGCGATACGAGTGCTGGTTGAGCCAAGCAGGGTAATAGACTGTAACATACGAAGTATGGCTCCAGAAATACCAAGCTTGTAAGGCGATTTGGGTCACTGCATGATTTGAGAGAATATTGTAACTTATCGTATTCACGATTAGCCACACGGCTTTGTCAAATATCTTGAAGGTCTGGCTGTTAGGACTTGTTACCACGCAAACATGCTGTGGCACTGATGGTCGGAGAACTACTTACTCCATAGTTTGGGACTGAAACCATTTCGCTATGGCTTGAAGGTGACTGGATTTCGGTTAAAAAGCTCGTTTCCAACTTCGCAGATGGCTTGTCACCCTGACTTTGGGACCAAGCGCAAATCTCATACGTTCCGATGTATCTATACGGACCATGAACTCCGTCGATAGAACTCTTCTGGAAGCCGTCACGCAGCAAACCGAACTAGGAATATGCCTGTAAGGTTAAAATGGAGCCCTTCGCAAGGATTGGGTCCGTATACGAGGTTTAGTAGACGACTGTGCGTGAATTATCTGGGCAAAAGAGAGACCCAAGCCAATCATATCGGGCCACTGTCGCCCAACCCCTCCTCCGACACAGACCACACCGTATCTGTGAATCTCCACTGGGGTAAGGACAGCAGAGGCGGTGGGGCCAAGCTGGGACATTTCTCCATGGGGGGCTAAATTGCGGCACTCTTTGCTTGACCACCCTCTCGTGCTTTGCGCTGTTGACGTGATCAAAAAGGTGTTCTGCTTTGCTTCCAGAAGGAATAAAGTCGGAAATACGGCCCGTATTGCACAGACCGCAGCCTTTTCTTTTTCCAACGTCCACACCAACGCACAGTTGAAGTGAGCCTGCACCAGTCCAGGCAAATGGATCCCTGCCATCTGACCCAATTTCTCTCCACCTTTGCTGCCACCACTTCGAATCTCCGGTGCTAAAAGTCTTAGCTGAGAAAAAAGAACATGGAGACGGAAAAATTTGATTGGCTGGAGGGAGCATGGACCCGCAAAATCCACACGTTACCACACTCTTCAACACCACCATTCTGACTATCAGCGTGTATGTCTGTATGTACGTCCGATTCCGAAGTGACCAGGGTTTGGCTTTTCAAAGACACTAAGAGAATATCTAGTGATTCCGGAAAAAAAGTAACTCCTGTGATATGCATGGAAGGCCAATTAATCGAAGGAGTGGCAAGACACAAGACTACCCATGTCCAAAGTGCGAAGAGACTCGACTTTTGCCAATGCGTCTCGCGCCTTTTCCTGTGTCCTGGCTTGTATTCATTATATTGCATCTTTTGCAAGGGTGACATGGGGACTCCAGCCGTTTGAAAGGTGGAGAGACTCGAAAGGTTGGGGTACATCGTGGATCGCGCGAGAGAGCCTCTGTCGAATACATAAAGAGGGCCCTTCCCATCCTTCGGAATCAGTCTTCTTGGAAAGACATCGCGATCATCTTCTATCAATCAGCACTTGCAAGCTAGAAGAAAGCCAGGAACTTTCAATTTAGCTATCGCAACAATGGCCGAAACACGCTCCTCCAGCGACGGCGCCAACAAAGAGTTTGGCGGCGTCGTCAAGCACGAACAGATCCACGGAAAGGAAGTCAACGTTGAGAACGTCGCTCTCGCTGACGCTCAGGCTCGTTCCAAGCAGAACCCATGGTCTGCTCGTTCGATGCAGTTGTACGCCTTCTGCTTGGTTGCTACCCTCAACTCTTGCATCAACGGTTACGATGGTATGGTCTTGGGTAACATTAGTAAGTGCAATCGCGAAACTCCTCGATCCACATAGGAAACATCATTAACAATCTGCGTTAGACTCCATGACACCTTTCTTGAAATTCTTCGGTCTTCCAAAGGGTGGTGGTTCCCAGACTGGTATCTTCTTCTCCATCTACAACATCGGTGGTATCGTTGCCACTCCATTCGTCGGCCCCATGGTTGACATGTGGGGACGTCGTTGGGGTATGGTTATCGGCGCTGCTCTCATTGTTCTTGGTTCTATCGTTCAGGGAGCTTCCCAGAGCAGGGCTCAATTCATTGTTGCCCGTTTCATCCTTGGTTTTGGTGTCAACATCTCCGCTTCCGCTGGTCCCGCCTACGTCGTCGAAATCGCTCCACCATCGTGGCGTGGTGCCGTCACTGGTGTCTACAATACTTTCTGGTTCATGGGTGCTATCCCAGCTTCCTGGGTCACCTACGGAACTGGTCTCCACATCCCCAACTCTGATAACTGCTGGAGAATCCCACTCTACCTCCAGTGTGTCTTCTCCGGCTGCGTCTTGATCTTCTCTCTCCTCCTCCCAGAATCCCCACGTTGGTTGTTCGCCAACGACCGTCACGATGAGGCTCTCGCCATCCTTGCCAAGTACCACGGTGAGGGTGACCCGAACGATCCTATCGTCCAGCTCCAGATCCGCGAATTCCAGGAGGGTATCTCTCGTGATGCTTCTGACAAGAAGTGGTGGGATTACCGCGAACTTTTCAACTCCAAGGGCAATCTCTGGCGTATTCTCATGGTCTTCCTCATGGCTTTCATCGGTCAATGGTCTGGTAACGCTGTCATCTCGTACTTCATGCCATTCGCTCTTGAGGGTGCCGGTGTCAAGGATCCCGATACTCAGCGTCTTCTCTCCGCTTTGATGACTGTTGTTCAGTTCATCTTCGCTCTCGTCGGTGCCGCCATCGTCGATCGATTCGGTCGTCGTACCCTCATGTTCTACGGTGAATGTCTCTTCACTATCTACTTCGCCATCATCACCGGTCTCTCCTCCCAGCTTGACCCAGTCACCAAGTCTTTCCCCAACAAGAACATGTCCAACGCCGTCATCACCTTCATCTACCTCTTCGGTGTTACCTACTCCATCACCATCACTCCTATGCAGGCTTTGTATCCTGTCGAGTGTCTTAAGTACGAAACTCGTGCTAAGGGTATGGCTCTTAACGGTCTCTTCATCGGTATTGCCGGTTTCTACAACTTGTTCGTCACTTCGATCGCCCAAGTCAACATCGGATGGAAGTACTACTACTGGTAAGTTTTCAGTCCCTTCTAATATCTTTTCTACGACTTTAAACTAATATCATCACAGGTTTATCGCTGAGAACGCACTCGCTGCCGTCCTCATCTTCTTCGTCTTCGTTGAGACCAAGGGTCGTACTTTGGAACAGTTGGACGAGGTCTTCAATGCACCAAACCCCAACAAGGCTTCCCGTGCCAAGCAACACGCCGAAATCGAGAAGGGTGTCGGCGCCGTCGCTGCTTAAAGCCTTTGCTGTTCTACAGCCGACGTCTGATTCGCAGAGTCTTTCATGTATACCTTTATTTGTATTTAGGGTCTTGGGGAAGCAACAGCAGGCCCTCATATAGGCTGTTTTAGTATATACTTTCGTTTCTACACCCGAAGCCTCCGACGTCCTAATCTATTTTTCGATATATCTCTTATTTGAAATCGTTCCGTAAGATTGTGAAGTAGCCCCTAATCCAGGTTCGATCAGGATCCCTTGGCTGTCTCCTGATGATCCATGCATCTCGTATGTGCTTGCTGGGGTTCAACTTCAACCGACGGCACCGAGCTCCGACTTTTAAATGTGACATGTAATATGAACCAAATTAATTATAACCGACATGCACTCGTAATTGTAAAACGTTCCTGTACATCGAGCCCCTTTCAAGGGGTTTCGCCATGTTTGCTCCATTAGATGCGATAATACCGGGTCCTGACAAAGTTGACCTCTGGGTGTTGAACTACTTTCGTTTCTATCTACTAGTCGAGCAAAGGTCTATCAACATGCGATTCCTGGCCCCCACTCATCCAATCCCCAGTATAGATAGCGAGGACATTAATGAATACAGCAGCCTTAGTAGCCTTGAATCCAGACGCTTGAGCCAAAGCCGCTAGCAACTCACTCATCCTTTAACTGCCTTCTGGGTCAAGATGCGTTGTGTGGTATTCCTTTTTGGCTGTTCGCATTGACCCTAGACTAATTGACCCCTTTTGGAAATCAATTGTCTTGGCATATGGAAGTCAGAATTGTTGTATTTCACAGAACAACGCGTTGATGCAGCGGCCAGAGGATGAGTTTGGTAAAGACTATACACCTTGAGAAGGAGTATACACCATCTCCTCTGAAGACCAATTTTTCATAGTAGCCTCTAAATTTAGTTCAATTGTCTCGATAGTTGAGTGTTCACGAGTTTGGCCTCGTTAGTGAGTATAACTCTGTACCCAGGTGGATAGGCCGTACTCGACTACTCAGCGAACCGACAAGTGATGTAACTTTCAGCGCCGAAAATACCCCAGTCACTAATGGTTACTTAACTTCGTATAACCATGCTATCGTACTAGTACTTCGCGGTGCATGGTCTAGGAAGGAGTATCGTATCATACCGTACATATGATTTACTGGTTTCGAACATTAACTGGGGTTATAAAGATCGGATCGGTGTCCTAGTTGAGGTAGAATTTGAACCTGCACTGCAATTCAGCGGCAAGGTAACCTCTAGACATGTGATGCTCTTATTGATTGGTCCCCTTTGTCTGTAAGATCATCGGTCATGCCCTTCAAAATTCCTCACAGAGGAGCTAAATACGTCGGTCGTCAGGCCTGATGAGCAAATGCAGCGACCCTGAAGGCTTCTTAAAGCGATTCACAGCTGTTCACAGAACGGATCTTAAGGCTGTAGAATACTTTCTCAACGCCTACAAGTCCCCGAATCAATTGGTCACGGTGGTGGGCCTGATCTGCATACATTTTGCAAGTCACCTCATGTTAGAGTGCAGCAGGCTAGCATAAGTCGACCTGTCCTTCTTGGTACTGAAGATCATATGACATGCGAGTTTGATTGTGGCTTAAGCTCACCAGCCCCCTCGCAATATCCAGCCTCATTATTGCGCAAAAGAAGTCGTCATCATATGGTTCGGAAACTCGGATCATGTCTCCTATTTTGACCGGTCCAGACCCAGATCTGCAGACTGAAGCCTATCGATATGGTAACTAGCTAGTCTCTATCAGTTTGGAGGCGGTTGGCTGGATGGAGCGCAAATGATACCTAAATCGAATGGCGGTGTGCTAATGCCTAGAATTTCCCAGACCGGTTTGATGGTATCGCGGGGACTGCCCAGTTACGTGGGTTGGAAGTGTATACCACCGGTACCCATGGACCGGGCCCAGTTAGTTAGCCAATTGCCGTGGTGGTTCTGGCGTTTTTATTCTTCAACCGGGAGTATGCAGGTAAGGACGAGCTCTTCTGTGGCGACAGTTAACCATGTACCAACCTCCCATGGCCTTCGGGATGGGTGTATATACGGGCTACCCTAGTCACACCCCCGGAGCAACTAATTCTCCCCGAAAACCCAAGCACTGCCCGGATTCCTGGTATGGATTCTCCCATAATCTCCAACCGCCAGCCCTGTCCTCAAGTACTTCAGCCACCTAGTTCACCAGCGCTTCGCTGCAAGTACTACTGTAACCAGACTGCTCCCCAGTAACTTGTCAACGGTTGACTATCTTATCACTGCAGTACCCCTTCTTCATTTTATCGTACTACTTTTAGCAACCTCACAATGTAGTAGCGGCAGCGGCAACTATAGTACGGTGATAGTGGATGCAGAAAAGGCGGCGGATGGGGCAACCACGGCGGCACTATGTTCCCCACCCGCTGCAACATTTTCAGAGTATGTCACATTGCAGAACCTCATACCTCGGGAAAAGGCAGGGCCGAGCTCACAACGACATGAATCCTTTATGCATTATCAAGTATATCAATGATTTCCCAGAGTTAAGTTCCAAAGCATTAGCAAATCCTTTAACAATGCCCTGGCAAAACACCAAAAGGGCTGTGTCGTAAAGGTCTAAGCAAGTCCTAATACGATTTCTGCATAGTTGCTCCCAACGCCCCCTTCGCTAAGACCCTATAATACTACACCTGATCAAGCACATATCGCTAAACTTTGCCTTTCCTTGTGCATATATTACGGTTATAATTTCTAATACTGGCCGTCGTATCACTCAACTAAGTTAGTACCTATAATACTAAAGGCACTTGGGCAAGTGACTATCAGCTCGTTGAGATCCTTAGTTGACCTTAATCGCCTGAAAATCGTCAGGGTTTGCCTGCTGTAGTGGTCTGATACACCTTGTTGTTGTCCGAAAAAGAAAGCCTGACTCGACTTTTCGATGTCTTTCTTCGTCTCCGCTCTTCTGGCCAACCTCACATGCACATTGCCGCATTTCACTGTTTGAGGCTGGCGATACGGCATTTCCCGATTCCGTCTAGATGTGTTCTCTCCCTATCACTTCCTATCATCCTCCCACCCCCCTCCCCCTGCGCGAGTAACAGGTTGGTAGTGCATGTGCATGTCTAGACCCGTTGCCTCCGTTCATTTCTTAGATTACCACATGTGCGCCAGATCCACACTACGAGGACTACATACGTACATTGAATGATCGATATGCCGTGTTCCGAGTTGAATCTTCTAAGCTTTAAGCTTTAAGATTAGGAGAACTAGGAGAATTTATTCTTTCTGGGGGGAGATAATCTCCGATTTCCACAGGGAGTGTCATGAATTGGCAAAAAGGACGTAGGGAAAGGGAGAGATGATGATGTGTAAGTTCTCTGCCTACTTCTCCGTCATTTCTGTGCCGTCTGCACAACGTATAATCCGGAAATATCAATATCCTATCACAAAATAGTGCATTTCGTTGTTGGAGTATAGTACACTAAGAGCGGAATAATAGTCGGCTGGTAAATTACCTTCTAAGCAATTGGAAGCTAAAAATACCCTAAGGCGACTACTAATACTGGCCCCGGTAAAATTACTTGAACAAGCAATTTTTTCTCAGTTTGGAGCTATAACGGATACCCCAGTCTCAAATTCCGTGGGTAGACACAATTGCGCCCAGACCTCCAACTCGTTTGTGGGGGTCCCGAAAAAGTCTAATCGAAAGCTAGGCCTAAAATTAACCATCGTGGCGAGGAGGGTTTTCACGAAAACACCATTAGCGAAATAAGCTGGCTGGTGGACCAACCCACCTTAGTTGTTTAGCTTCTGAACAAAAACTCAGACTTGCATAGATGCTATGCGATGCATGTATCGTTCACATGTTTAAATCATGTTTCATGCCCTTAAAGCCCTCCAACTAGTTTAGCCTTTTTGCCAAGACAGATGAGCATCGAAGGCATCACAAAAATTTGCCATTAGGCTTGAAGCGAGGGCTAATCAGGTCAAAGTCGGGTAAAGGATATATGTAATGTGTGAGTTCGAGACCCATTTAGTGCTTGAACCAGACGAGGGGCAAAAACAAAGAGGGTCATTTTTTGCAAAAATGAAGTTCCGAAAAATAAAATAAACGAGTATGTGCTTGATATTGCCGATACTACATGTATACGCTGCACATACAAGTCGTTTCTTTTCTCATTGACAACGAGGATTAGGGTTATTTCGTGATCAAAGGTACACCGATGCTATTCCGTAGCTAGCAGCTCGTACGTGAAGTGAAAACTCTGCTGCCTTTCAGCCCGTATTGTTGCAATATCCGTGCCGTCTTTTGCTGTACGCCAAATACTTAGGTAAGGATTATCTAAGGATCCAGACCGGACTCTAGTATGAAGGCAAAAGTATTGAGTTGCAGTTCTACCAATACGGTCCAGTGCCGAATGCGAAGGTTTATGCCGACTGCGAAGTAATCCCGATAACGCTCCCGTAATATGTAATTAACGGCCCGCACAAACTTCTGTGTATCGATAACATAACAATAACTAATATACATATGTCTATAACTTTTAAGACAGATAACAATGACCTTTAGGTTAGTAGAAATCTCGGACTTAATATTTTAGGCCTTTGAAACAGGGGCAATAATGTGATTCATGGTATAGGGTAAAAACCACGATTCGGGCCGTAAATTATCATCGGGCAATTTAGAGGGTACTAATATGTACAATTTGGCTAGTACACCGCGTGTACTATAGCGTCGGATTAGCTGAAGCCCACGAGGCAAAAGATGTGGACATGACTTATTCCGTAATGTGCATACGGGCACCTTACTCAAAAAACAAAAAGTTATATTGCTAGAATCAAAAATCACTACCGTATCTACTAACTCGTTCCTCGTAATACTAGCCTAGATAAAGGCAGAGGTCGAAAACTGCCTCTTTTGGTCACCGCTCAAGCCCAAAACCAAAGCAAAAAAACCGGCATACTGGCTTGTCGTAGGCTTGAGGAGATCCATACAGCCATACATGTGTCTTTCCTTTCGAGGGGTTCTCCACAAAAGGGATCGGGCCAATCGCAGGTTTTGTGAGGGTGAGAACTACAGATCGCATTCGGTGCAACGCTGTACATGTACTCGTCAAAAGGAGGCGGCGACTATCATAATGGATGGTTGTTAATGCCTCGGGTATCAAAGAATTCATCTCGCTCGCTAGTTTAGACTATCCTAGCTCCCGTTCGATTCCCCTTCGCCGGATCGGAGGGGTGTGGGTTCGATCGAATCAACAGGAAAGAAAGGGGTCGGAGAATGCAGGTGCTTCGGTTTGGGCGTGTGTTGCTTCTTCTAAAATACAACGTCCTCCGCAGATCCCCGAGGTATTCATCGACTTTTAGGGCGCCCTGTACAGGCCTGTTTCAAGTTATCTTGGCTGTCGGGGGGGCCTGGGACGCCGCCGAGGTTGTGAAGAAGCAATATCCCATAGATGAAATCAAGAAGCAATTTTCTCCAAAAGAAAATCACGAAATTTGAAAGAAGAAATGTGGAACGGAGCGAGAAAAAGAAGTTTGCAACGTTTAGGTGTTCGGTGTTCTGGGTGTTAAAAACAAAAGTGTCCCGGGGTATCTCCCTCGGAAATCCGAACGCATCGAAAGAAAAGAAACGAAATTGTGACTAACAGAAAACGGTCGCTCACGGGCTGCAAGACTACAAGAATGTGAAAGAAACCAAAAAAGAGGCGCCGCCAGAGTATCTTGTCTCCCTTTCCGTTTTGTGATAAGCGCAATGTGATCCCGCCCAATCGCCAACTTTCCTTGCATAACGCCGCTAAAAGATGCATGACAGAGAAAAACTTCAAGAACCGAGAACGCCATCTCTAAGGACATGCCTCATTGAACCAATTATCATGCCATAATGTCGTGAAAAGTTGTAAAAGGTATAAGAAAAGGAAAGAAAGGTATCCCATGAACATATTCCCCGATCTGGTTTAGAAGACAAGAAAGAAACATCTAAAAACGCCCAGTAATTTCAAACGCCTGTTCGCCAATTTTGAAACAAGAGTGCCCCCAAAATAGCTCGTGTCAACAGCATGATCTGCAGGTCGATTCGAGCAGGTCGTCAGTTACGCCACAGAGTCCAGGCTTAGACGAACTCCCAAACGCCACTCATTCGGTTCCATGAGCCAACAAATTCCATCGACCCGATGTGTTGAGCGCCTTGGATGAGCTCCCAGACAATTGCACGGAAGTAGACGTCCCGTTCATCTAACAATTTTTCAAGAACTTGTTCGTGGGTCATCTCATGATGGATACCGTTTCCGGTTACGATCTTGAGGCGCTGATCGGGGAACACGCTCTCCTGAGCGGCGATTTCAACTTCTATTCCGGTGGTCGGCTTATGCAAGAGAAGTTGGACATGTGAGGTCTGTGACTCGGCTATATCTTCATCCATAGGTTCAACGTTCTCTTTGTTCCCGGCATCAATCGCCTGAAATTGCGTCGGGTACTTTCCGACTAAATCGTTCAATTCTTTGTATAGAAAGGAACTTGGTGGCGTGATTCTGTTTAGATTGAAAGTGAGCCTCCAGCGATCTATTGTCTCGGACCACCCTCCTGGAGGGAGTTCGACGTTATAGATTTGCTGAATCTTTTGCGCTTGCATCGGCTCGAGAATGAATTGGTCTGGCGTATATCCAATTTCATTATTGAGAATGACGGGTTTGTATATCAGATTGAACGACGAGGGGTCTTCCAGATCAAACCCTTCCTGGCTAGAATCAGGCGTGGGTTGGGCTACAAGTTGTGATGCAAACTCAGGACGAGGTGGCAAGACTGGTTGGGAGTTTTGTTGGATCGTCTTTGCCCTTCTAACCCGCTTCCGCTGACCACGTTCACTTGTTCGAGGTCGGCCCCGTTTTGGTGGAACGTAGTCTGGCTGGGCCATGGCATGAATCCGTCGTTGACGCTTTGAACCTGGAACGATTGGCCTCCCACGCCCACGTTTGGCTGGTACGGTTGCTGGCGAGGCAGTACCGCTTGGTGATTCTTCGCCGGCGGACTGGAGAAGGCTGGAGTCACCGTTTAGGACATCCAATGGTACTTCAGTGGAGGCCTCTCGTTCATGTTCTGGGCGTGGAAGGGTCACATTCGCAAGATATTCACCGATAGAGCTGATATCGGCATGGCAAGCTGCAGCATACTCTTCGAGGTCAATAGTTTCGTCGGAGTCGAAGTGGCTATCCTCGATGTGAGTCTCCATGCCAGTTTCCCCCAGGAATCCAACCGATTGTGTGAAGGACTGGGGCATCGAAAGAGACCCCCTGCTGATCCCAATTATCTTTTCGAGGTCGATATCATCATCGAGATCAGATCCAGCGGAGTTTCCAGACGTCCTTGTGAGTGGGGCACGGCTCATAGAACGGTTCCGCGCTCGGCCGCCAGTAACAGGTGCCTTCCCTTTTCCACCTGATTCGACGATCTCGGAATTCAAATATTTCATATTGTTGGCATTCTGGTTGGTTCCTAAGACGATTCTGCCCTTTTTGGTCGGACTTGTGAGGGAAATCGGGGGTATATGGTGCTCCGCCGAGACTAGCTGGCCCATAGGAGCAATTGGAGCTGCTGGCGGCAGGTCAACGATACCATAATCTTCTTCTGCGCTTGGGAGAATGAATGCGTTTTCATCCGGTGTGCCAAGTAGATTTTGATAATTATCATATTCGGAGCTGCCAGAATTCTCCAGTTGCGGATCAATCATCAAAGTTTCTCTAGTTGGGTTGAGGCCCAATGGGTACTGCCCAACAAAGGGTTCTGTATAAAACTGTTCGTGTTCGTGGAATTGATGGGTAGGGCTCGCTGGCAGATATTGCTGGCTTGGAAGTTGTGTGAAGAGCATAGAAGGGGAGACAAATCCAGACTCATTATCCAGATCATGTGGTGCATCTTGTTCATCGTAGAGAGTCTGCAAATCCGAGATTCCCGGGAGAAGAATTGCAGAGTCCATCCCAAGCTGGGGGAGTCCTGGAACCCAGTCCTCGAAAAAGTCCGCCCCAGCGCCATCAACAATCCTTGGCTGGTCTCTAACGCCGAGACTAAAGTCAACGATGGGATCAAGAGATCCGTCGGTGTCCAAGATCTCCTGAAAGTCATCGTTGAGATTGGCCATGGCGGTGATTCTGATATCGTTAGCGGGACTATCATCAGACACACGGACTATTCGAAGAGCTCTTACCAGCACTGGCCAGCTACCAATCATATAACTCCTATGATAAAGAAATTGACAACGGTATGAGGCGGTATCGCTAGCTGTGATCAAGACAGAGTCACAAAGGCTAGCCGCAGATTGAAAAGCGCGGAGAGGAGGTTTGCTTGATGTGATGGAAGTGATAGAGCATCCGCAAGGAGAGGTGTTGATGGAGGAGAGAAGACGGAGGGGATGATGGATGATGGAAGGGCAGAGAGTGCGCAGGCAGTTGCCTCGTAGACGTTGTTGTGCCTCCAATCATTATTGCCATCGTTTTGCAGCGACTGGCTGGCTGACTGACCGACCGCCAATCTTGTTGTTATTGATGCTGTTGTTCTTGGGGAACGCGGGGTGGGAGTACGCAGTGAGCTGCTATGCCGCTTCAGCAGAATGTGTGGTAGCTGTGGGCAGTAGGTAGGATGTAGGTAGTTAGCAGAGCGCGTAGATACGTAGGGAGCGACTCTAGACTACGTAGATAGGTATGGGGTTAAACATCACTTACATCTTCTTCCACTTGGGCCAGTCTGCTTCTCTCTCTCTCCTCTCCTCAATCCAGCTTTCGTCCAGCAGCCCAATGCATCCCGTCACCAGATCGATCTTGTCGACTGTCAATATCTTCGTCTTGAAGAATAATTTGTATGCGAAGTATTCGATCAATAACATGGGCACTGTCAGATACTTCATCATGAAATTCTTGATATCCGGCTTCCAGCTGTCTGTTGTGAAGAGGGCTGTCCAGAGCACGGCTATGAATACCACAACGTTCAAGGAGAGTCCAAGGTATGACCCGAATAGCCCTCCTTGAGACCGATATGCTAGCTGATCTAGAGAGTTCCCTTGAGCTTTCCAGGCGGCTCTGAACCGGATGTGGCAGAGACATATCGACCCCCAGGTGAAGAAGGAACCCAATCCGCAGATCGACAGCAGCCAGTTGAAGACTTCGCCTTCTGTCTCGTATCCGAGGGCTGATACGTAGGCTATAAAGCCAAAGAGCAATGTTAGGAGCGTGGCCCTCATTGGCCGCCCCTCCCTATCAATGAACCTCAGTGCCGATGGTCCCTGGCCCTGCTCTGCTATCGCTGCAATGACGCGAGAGGATGCGTAGACACAGGTGTTTGCTACCGAAAGGACGGATAGCAGAACCACCGCGTTGAATATGTCCGGCAGATACATGATCCCGGCGCTCTCGATGGCAATAACGAATGGAGAGGTCGATTTTCCTTCTGAAAGTAACCTAGGGTCATCAAACGGGACTAGGAGCGTGATGATTAGAAGAGATATTAGATAAAAGCTTGTCAGGCTCGCGTAGGTCTTCTTGGTGGCTGCTGGGATCGATCTCCGAGGGTTCGCTGTCTCGGCAGCGGCGAGTCCAAGAAGCTCAAACCCACCAAACGAGAAGGCTGCGTTTACGAAGACTGATACCACCCCAGTGATACCGTTGACGAAGGGTCCAGGTGGCTTAACCCATGTCTTCGCTCCAAGATAGCTCCCCTCTGGCCCTCCTGCGATGTCGATGGTTATCCCGAGGATGATGAAGCCGATAATTGCGAATACTTTTATGGTGGTGAAGATGTTCTCAATCTCGGCATATACTCTTATCCCAAATAGATTGAAGCACACTATCGAGACGAAGAACACAGTAACCCAGACCACCCGAGGCGCCAGTGCATCCATATTCCAGTAATCCAACACCGTCACCGCGACAACTAGTTCGAGGGGGAGCGTAATCGCCCACGATAACGCATAGGTGTAGTTTTGCGCGAATCCCCATGCCGGGTCGATGAATCGAATTGAATATGCTGCGAAAGAACCGGCGATAGGATATACTACAGCAAGCTCTGTGAGCGCTTGCATAGTGCACCACATCAATACCGCGACGAAGGTGTAACATAACATAACCGAACCGGGGCCGCCGGTCGCCAGTGCCGCTCCAGAACCCGAGAAAAGTCCAGCACCTAAACAAGATTAATCAGCATCAATCCACGATCTATAGATCGGTGGCGTGCATACCTATACAACATCCAAGCACAATAACCTGCAAATGCCGACTGCCTAACTTTTTACTTAATGGCGCATTGGCCGTATTAAACGCCGCCTTGAAGGGATCTGGCAAATTGTACCAGTTTTCTGCCAGCAATGACCCATCGCTGCCAGACCCGCCGGATGTGTAACCTGGATGACGTCGAAACCCGTCTCTCCAGTCCGAAACCCTTTCCTTTATGCGGGCGGACAGTGGGGTATCGTGCTCGCTAATAAGCGACGGTGGATACGCGATACTATCGTGTCGGTGGTCATAATGCTCGAGAGCACGCCCCCATGGCACAGCTCCTGACGGGAGTGGTGTTCCTGGTCCATGTTGCGACTGTTGGTCCCGGTCGGCTGGTGTTGGTGTCGGGGGAGCGAGCGCCATGCTTGTCTGTAGCGGATATGGGAGAGGCGATAAACGGGTATACACAGCGCTGGCGCGATAGCGTCACAGCTCATTGCGACCGTGGGAAGCGTTAAGGAAGTTGGAGATCGAAAGCAATATGAAAGAGATTCGAGATTGAAAGACATATCAGTAGAGCTAGCCGGCAAGTATTTTTAGCAGATACCCTATTCCTAGTGGAAGTGCGCAGCCGCAGTTTACGTGAGTTCCCTTTCGTTGATTCGATAGGCATCCAGATAACCGGCTTTTTCGGGCGAAGAGATTTTGGGGCTGAGATGAGCGTTGGCATGGGCGACTGCCAAATTGCCATTTCGGCTTATCATCTCAAGAAGTTCTTGGTTGCTCATGGCAAAGGCTAATATGGTATGAGGAATGCCTCTTTAAGAAAGAGGTAAGACGAAAGACTTTAACGATTTAGGGAATTGCAGAAGCAATATTTCAAAATGTTTCCCTTTTTGGAGATGCTAAGAAATGTATCGATCACGATGGTCGCAATTCGTAATGCGTGACCGTTTCTTTCAAGCAGAGAGGCTACGTCCGCCGCCAATTGCATGCATTGCAATTACGTATACAATCCAGCCTGCGAAATTCGAGCCTCAACCAAAAATTCGCATAACCAAAGCCAGAGGCCTTTCCCCAACACCTGAACCTCCTTCGACGAATATCCTAATCTGAAAGCATACATAGTACACATGGTAAGATGCATGCACATTCCAAATGCCTAATTTCACAACGTGCTACTGTTTAAAAATACCTTATCAAGAGATCGGGCTCATGTGGAGCCTAGATCTTGATAACATAGGCAGACAATAGTTGTGATCCTTGATCCATGAAGAATTGAAATCAAACAGACCGGTGTTGGCCCCCACGCACTTGCAAACCCCAGAAAAAGGGGAGCTTCTCTGTCGGTAGACTAGACGGCAAATATTCGATCTTACATAGAATATTAGAGTAACGCTAAGCTACAGCGACGTCACTTTGGATGTGAGTCCTCTTGTTACACAAGCCTTTGGTGTTACACAAGCACCTCAACGCCAACACAATAGGTATCCGATCGACAGATTGCATCGATTGATCGTGTCGCTGTCTTTGGATTACCTGCAGATCTGCGAGTACGCTTGGTGTTCTACCCCGTAGATCGTATTCCCATAAGCACCTACATGCCTGGGTCAGTATATCAACTAGTCTTTGAAGCCACTGCGTATGCCCCTTAAGGTCTAGTAATTTGACACGTAACTAGGACTCGACAATACCGTCTACCACATAGGGCAAAATCTATAATTACTATATTTATGGCCAGCTAGGGTCGGAGTTTTAGGAATCCAAAACAGTTCCAGTGGTGTACACTCATTGGTAGTATGTGCGTGGTCTTCATGAATACCATAAAGGGGAACACAGTGGGCTCGTAACCAGTTTGCTATCGTGGGGTCTATTTCATGGATTCACGAAGTCAGGTCTCTTGCGATTTCGCAAGACGGTACGTACACGTACGTAGGGAGAGTAGTATGGCGGGAACAGTAAGGGGTATGGCGTTTGACGTGTCTATGGGTGACATGGGTAGGCACCCTCCTTTCTAAAGGAACTTCCATAGAGGGGGCTCAGGGGAGGAAGGGGAACGTCGAAGTAGGAGGGAAGGCGATAAACAGTGATAGTTGTATGGTTGCATATGTTATTCAACTGTTTAGTATTATGACATGATTTGGATTGGGGGCCTAAGCCGTCCCGAGGCGTCGCGTTTTAACAAGTCAGCGTGATAGTCCCGTTAAACATCTTTTGAGAACCTAGAGCAAGACCGGCAGTAGCAAAAGGTTAAGTTGGGGCCAGATCCGAAGGGGCAGAAAGCATGTACATCTACCCTTCTCGTGGTCGAAGCATACGCGATTCTGTCCTTGTTGGTGTACATGTTGTTTCCAACGAGGCGTCTAGAAATATTGGGGCAATAGTAGGAGTCGAAATACCAGGAATTATCTTGGATACTGGTGCTCTGGCCAAAACATTTCCTACCATCAGACGCTGACGGAATTGTTATTAGTTCACCGGTTCCAGGCTTACATTAACCGTGTAAGATATGGAGATGTAACTGGTAGTGCTAAAGAGGCAATAGGACGTATAAGGGGGATAAAAGCAGGTATCGAAATAACTAACATGCCTTTCGGCATTCATATAGAAATCTTGAGAACAGAATTAGACCGCGGCACATTCTTAAGGTCTGTGACTGTACTATTTCCTATTCGGCTCACCAGTAATCGTAGAAGTGAGAAATAGCATGGTTACTCTTATATATACATAGATAATAGCATAGGGCGCTGATGCTGATAAGACTCCTGATCTCTCCACCACTAGTACAGGGTAGCTGAAAGTTGGCCTCACAATCTCAATAGTTTTCCACGACTCTGAGGAAACATTTCCGCTTTTTGGTAGAACCATCAACGGAAACATCGCGAGTCAGAAATCCTTCCATATGCAAGCTATGAAACTAGCATGTGCAATATTAACTAGATCCACCACATGCTCTAACCTCTTTTCATGGATCCAACTTATCTTTATAGTCAATAGTGACGTAAATCTAACCAACAATGAGCTGTAGGTGTGGGTATTGCCCAAGCAGTGTTGCGCCATTGCCTTGGGGTACCGAAAGACCCTAAAATGGAGACCTGAATAGAAACTAATTTTCATTGGCATCTATGTTCTACTTCTAGTTCTCCGGAGCCCAAGGCTAGTTTCCTTTTGCATCGTGGTCCTGTCGCAGAAGGTAGCGTCGCCTTGAATCCCAAAGCAACCCAGGATGTGACATCCATGCGTTGATCTTGTTGCAAACTGATAATCACGTGGAATCACGTGGTAGATACAGTCTCATGACCAGATCTCGTTTTTGGCACGTCTTGACAGGAAACTTCCTGGATATTTGTGACGAATGAGACGCGATTCTAAAGCCCTTTTAATCCACAGGGAACTACTCTATACAGTTCTAAGGAAACTGCTGTTCCTGCTTGAAAGCTAGTCGAGTCTCGATGGGTCAGATTTGTGGCCAATGTTGGATGCGGAGCAAAAACGTGTCAGGTGCTATTCCACAACGCTAGGTCAGAACCTCGAATTCAGCCTGGCGGATATTGCGGCTCCAGTATAGTATTCTGTAGATATGTGCATCGGCGACGACCTACCAACAGCAGTTATAAATTTACAAGGGTAGCCCAGCCTTCACTACAATTTCCAGAAGCATCTATTCCGGGTTTCGACTGCCGTCCCGATAGCCCGACCACGCCTCTTCGCCTTGCTAGGCTCAGAGACTTCATAGGCTCAAAAGGCAGGAATTCAGAGCTCAGATTCCGACATCATACATGAGCACGACCGTTTCTCGTCCCCGAGTCCGATCGTAGAGAATCCTTCTAGATGCTGAAATCGCAGTCGGGTCTGCAACTAGGCGAGGCCGCATCTTTGGAGTCGATCTTTAACCCGCGTTGATATGCATTGTCCTTTTGGAACCCTGTTGCAACAGGCGGGAAGGTTGGTTGGTTGGAGATGAGGGCTCAGAATAATATATCGAAATTCGATAACAAGTCCGCCCGGTGTTATATCTCCAGGGCTGTTGACATACCGGGTATCAGGGGATGCCAGCTCAGGAGTCAAGGTGGGCCCCAAAATTGCCAGAGATGGCAATTTTCTGGACCTGGGGGCTGCATGTTCCTTCTGTCCAGGTGTCAGCCCGGAAACGGGATGCACGCCAATGTCGGCGTTCCCGCCGTCAACTCGCATTGGGCCTTGGGGCGTGGGCTCAAGGGATTTGATTGGCTTGTTTGTCGGATCCTAGAATCACTTTTGTGTGAGGGGAATGGAATTGTGTATGACTGTGAACAGGAAAGTACTAACGAGATGCCTCTGGTGTGCATCTGCATCCGCATCTTCACAACCCGTTAACTGTCAAAGACGCCTCAAAGCAAAAGAAACAAGAAAATTGGTCAATATTGCAAATAATCCAGGTTTGCCGCACTATTAACTCCAAGTTTCGCCTACTACTGCACGGGATCGCATTCGGGCGTCCTCTTTCCATACATAGCATAGAATGCAGCTGAATACCACCTCAATCCGAATTGCCCGCGAATCGGGAACGCCGGTCCTTCACACACACGAAACGTTCTGTCTGATTGTGAAGCCTTATCGCTTAACTTACATACATGCAAACCGCATCAAGAACAGTGGTGACCCGATGCACGCCAGATGTCCTGCGGGATGAGCCTCTTGGCCAGCAAGCCTAACTTTACCTTTGCGTCATATATTTGCTCGAACATATTGATGCTTTCGGAATATCCCAGATCACGGGCGGTAGCCAAGAGAGGAAAGGTGTCTAGCTATTTGCTGTTGTTAGTTCGGATAAAATCGTCTTTTCGTACTTCAACGGCTTTCGTTAGTTTAGGCGAAGCCCAAGCTAACAAGAATGACACATAGCCATGAGGTCCTATGGCATTCGATGATCAGAATCAAAAAGCGATGGCATGCCACGGCTGAGCCACATCGGAATCACATAAAAAATGGCCTGATAGTTTCCGACTCAATGGGGCGGCGCATAAGGCCAGTCGATGCCTCTGAGCAATACAATACAATTTTGCTTTGAGGCATCAGGATGCCCCTTCCACATCAGGTCCAGCCCCACGTTCGGAAAGTGACACAACGCCCACTCTAATCCCACTGACCCAGCACTTGTGGAGCTGATTTCCCCACCACACCAATCTGCACGCCAGACCATCACCATGGGTCTGAAATCCCCACGAAGCCTCATTGGAACCTTTTCAGGCGAAAATGCCATCGTGTTTTGTTTATTTTGGAGCCTGTTTTCAGGCGGTCATATAGGTACTTGAGAGCGATGTACACTCATCCGGGGCCTTCATAATCCTGTTGCAGATATTGTTGCCGTGGGTTGACCGGGAAGTTTCTTTTTCTGGCTATCTTTCTGATGATTCCTAGTTGATCAATTGTGATATGAAATGCAGTGGCCGTGTAGGCAATCGGAGCTATGAGGAACACTACCACGGTTGCGAGAATAATTTTGTGAGCCTGAAGACTAACTCGGGGCCCCGGAGTAATAACTCTCGGGATTTTACGACGTATGATGACAAAATTTAGGGACTAAAGGATGTGTACGGCGACTTTGTAAAGGATCCTAGAAGATCTGCCACCGCTGGAAAGATCAAACGTTCGTGGCTGGCTGAGAATGTGGATTGCAGTCTTTTTGTGGAACCGTTATTAGGCGAATATTAGTTGATCTGCCCAGTTTTTATAGACCAGTTGGCAAGTTGGTTGTTTTGGGTTATAAATTCGAGATTTGTTTGCCAGGCAAGCTCACGTTATTATGCCGAGAACCTGTCGGAGGTTGGTAGCTCATCCCTGCAACCAATATGCGCATCGCGAGTTTGGGGACTTTTTTTCTCTTACGATTCCCCATATCATATCTAGGGAGACGAGTTCTGATTCGATCAAATCGAAGATTTGACAGGATCACCCTGGAAGGCGAAATATGTGGACGGCTAGGTGCAGGTCAGACATTTGTTTCAGAGCCCCATTCGGGGTTTCAAGGACAGGCCTTGACGTGATAATCATGGGTACAGGCAGTGACAATAGTGAAGTGACATGTCGGGGGTCCTATTTACAGAATGTCTTAGAATCAAAGAAAATGTCTCAGTCATTTGGCACACATTCAAGCTGGCCTTCTCTCCTCTAAATCCCCAGCCTCGTATGTATAACAATTCTAACATTATCATATCCAGTCGTATGGGCCCTTTACAAACACTGTGCGTAGTAGGGATTCAGGGTTTTGCATTCCGCCGGGACAGCACAGACCGTAGGGCCACCCCAGCCGATTCCTCCGCACTGTTTCCAGAGGGCCTGGGATTCGGGTGGAGGGGGATCAGTAATAACTGGAGGGATGCTCGTGGTAGCGGTGACGGCTTCCGTGGTAGTCGGAGCAGGACTGTCTTCTGGATAAGCAGTGGACCATCCGGAGGGTAGTTTTATACCCAGGCTACTACAGCGGTTCGCAACATTGGTGGGAACCACGGGTGGGTAACGCTTGAACGGAATTATTAGAGGGCTGGTTATCTGAAGGATTTGGGGAAACATACTGCAGACGGCGTAGGGGTTCCGCAAAGGTTAAACGTGAAAGTGGTATCGCAGGCCCAATAATCGGCGTGGAGCCTACAACTTGTAATACTTGGGGGGCGGGTAGTAGCAGAAGTGGGAGTAGTAGTAGTAAGGCGGGTGCTTGTGGTGCAGATAGTACGAAAAGTCGTTGTATCAGCGGCGGCAGTGCTAGCTATGATGCCGCTCAAAAGGATCGTTTTGAAGGTGACCATCGTTTTATATGGTGCTGCCAGGTACTCAAATGGGACTGTATGACTGTGGACGACTATGCAATTTCACCAAAGGCGAATTACCTTGCGTCTAGGAAGATGTGATGGACGGATCTCCATTCTCTAAAGGCCCGGCAGTCCTATTTATATTATAACAACCGAAGTATATGTGCGAAGCCAATGTAATCTGGTGGTTATTGTAAACTCCGATCAGTGTGCGTGAGCTTACGATTGTATACGTCCATGTTGCTCTGGTTCAATATGTCATTCTTGCGCGCTGCTATTGTCGCATGTACAAGAATCTCCGTCGTGCCGCCCGCATTCAAGACGCAGGGAGTTGAAACTTCGGTGTCGCGAAATAGTACTCAAATAGGATGCTTACCGCGAGATACTATACCAGTGGTAACATCGGTGTGACATGGGACATCTCCTCCAAGCCGGGAACTGGATATACGTTCCGCAGTATCGAATCACGACGGCTCGGTTGCGTATGGACGGTTAATTAACGTTTTAAAGTAATATATATCAGAGAGTTAAGCGGGCTTGCTTAGGCAATTGGTATTATTTTAAGATGACCGGAGAATTATACACGTCTATGGATGTACTACCAATATTGAAAAGCTGGGATGTCATGCCAGGAGGGCAGGGGGACAGATGTCAGATGGACATCTGCACTATTTGGGCATGGGATATCGAAGTTTCCTACTTGAAATCCCAGGATTTCGAGGCACCCCAGGATGTTTAACTTGGGTTTACCCTAGCGGTAAATGGTCTGTTTTCCATGCTTCTCTGTTACTTTAACCGACGGGCATTCGAAAACGCTTCCGACCCCCCTAAAAATGCAACACGTGGGCACTTTTTCTGCGTTGTTGTGTAAGGGGGTCCTTACCTCAACTAACCTGGATCTGTCGACCCCTGCATGGTGGTGATGGTGGGCTGACTCGTATACCTTGTATGAGTAGCATTCGATATTCATAGATAGTGTGGTCTTCGTTTTCTACAACGAGACAGAACTGATGTAATAGAGGCGACAGGACTGCCTTCAACGCCTTAGGCTTCTTCATTCGGTTTTGAGTCTATGTATAGATCTACTAGCAAATTTTGATATTTTAGCTACCAGAGGGTGCACCGGTGACGAAGATCGATACGATTGAAAATATTAATTTTGTAGGCCCATCTTTTTTTTTTTTTTTTTTTTTTTTTTTTTTTTTTTTTTTGAAACAAACTATCTGACAGATAAGCTTTTATCGTTCTGATCAATCTCATATATATACATACGTGTACATGTCTATGAGGACTCAGCCTCCTAGGTTCCCGGGATATTAATATTTAATATATATTAGGAAACCTCCTAATTAAGCATATCTTTACTCGAGCCTCTTTTCCTGCACAAATAATCCTACGAGGAATGCAGATGCGGCACCTAGTAGTGTTACACCTTCAGAAATCAGGTTAGCATTCCTTTGCCAGTTTCCGGTATACTTAAAGCGGTTGGGACCCTTTAAGATAACTTACCATACGAGTATTTTAAACTCGTGACATAACTCGATACAACGATCTCTCTGGTCTCACCCTTCAAACTACCGATATATTGAACGTCCTTAATCGCTTTTTCGATAATCTTTCCGCAAGAATGATATATTAGCAGGTCATATAATTTCGGTGAAAAGATATTAGATCTCACCTTCTCGCTTCCTGGTCCTGTCAACCTTTGCCCCAGAATTTTTCTAACCGCATTTTCCAACACAACATTCACGGCGCTGACCCCAGCAACAGCACCAAGACTAGACGATAGATACAAACCCATGGTTGCGACCGCATAATGCTCCTTCTCTAACCCTGCTGTCATTGCCACAAAGCTCGCTGCTTGTGATAGCCCCATACCAAACCCTCCCGGGAAAATATACAAGGATTCTAGGAATCCCGTATGGCCATTCCAACGCAGTATTAATAGCGTTGAAGCGACTGTCGATATGAGGCCGGCGAGTACAAGAATAAGTTTATATCTCCCTGTCTTCTTAACTGAAAGTCCCGTGATTAGACCGCCGATTACATTTCCGACGACTGCAGGGACGAGCTGGGCGCCAGCTTCGGTGACAGAGCTGTTCCGCGTAATTTGGAAGTATCGAGGTACGGTGTACATTATTCCGATTTGAGAAACTGTGGACAGAGCCAGGGACCCATAACTTGTTGCGATATTGTTCTTGGTGAGGAGATATAATGGGAATATCGGCTCCGAAGCAACGTATATTTCAACAAGAGCAAAGGCTATGAGGAACACAACGGATGCGATAGCGATCCCGATGATGTAATAGGAACTCCAGGGGAGCCTTTGGCCGCCAAGGTCAAGAACTAGGAGAAAACCAACGATCGTAGTCGCCAGTAGGAATGAACCGAGAAAGTCTATCCGGGCAAGTTTCGACTTTTGCGTTTCAGGGGTCGTTGATTCTGTGGTAGGGATTGTATTATGCAGTCGGAAGGCCACTAGTATTCCAGCAATTCCTACCAGTGGCGCTTGGCCCGCAAATGACCTATTCGATATTAACTATACCTTCGACTAGGATGCAATGTATAGAGGGAATTGGATCTTACCATCTCCAACCAACAGTGTCTGTTAGGTATCCACCAACGGGGCCGCCTAAGCTTCTACCAGTGGTAGCAGCGATGTTCACATAGGCTCTCCAAGCGGCAACATCTCGTTGAGGTACAAGATCTGTGATTAAAATGCTGACTAGAACGTTCATGCCTGCTCCACCAATTCCGCTTACTGCTCTTCCAACAATCACTCCCGTAAGAGACTGCGCGATTCCGCTATAATGTAAAGTTAGCATACCATGTTTAACTAGCTGCTTCACTTTTTCTAGTGTCTGCGTTTGAAGCCCTAATTATTACCTATACAAACAACCCAACCCGAAGAAAGCATATGAGATTAAAACCATGGCCTTGCGGCCGTATATATCGCTGAGTTTGCCATACTATGGTAAATTGTGGTAGGATTTAGTCAGTGGTTGTTCCATTGTGGGGACTTCTTTAAGCCGAATAAGGGTTCTTTAAGCTTACCAACGGTTGAAGCGCACACATGGTGAGCATGTACGATGTTACCAACCAACTAGCATCATCTAACCGCCCAAATTCCGATGATATTACACCGTTCGTAGCAAGCACAAAAGAACCGTCTCCGTTGGCAACGAAAACACCTAGGAAAATTGTCATATATATATGTTAGCCTAGGATGCAATCAAGGGGCCCCCAAATCAATATCTCGACGCCGTTATACCAAGTAGTAGGACCGCAATGATCTGTGCTGGTGTTGTATCGCTGCCTTTCTTTGTAGTACCCGTCTCATCATCGTCTTTGGTATTGTTGAGTAAACGCGCCTCTTCATCAGCATTGAGAAGCGATGAATGCGAGAATTGGTACGAATTGTCAGTTGAAATCGAAATCGTATCGACTTCAGACTCTGCGACTGAAGGCGCTCTTTTTGAAGAGCTCGGGTCGTCGACCGTTCCATAGTCCTTGAGTTTCTTATCAGGATCCGTCGGTGCCATGATGGTTCGATCTTAAAGTTCCAAAGGTCGATCAACTGTCGTAACTGAGGTGAATATTAGAAACTAGCTCCCCGATCTTGAGAAAGTACTTAAGTAGAAGGTCCCTTGCATAGAGTTATTGTCTTAAGGGAAGAGTGACAAGTGGAACAAGTGTGTCGATAGCGGGAAAATCTGAAGAAGGGGGACCGCTGCGACACCTGCAGGGTAGTATTGGTAAGCTACCCGGTTAATAGCTTGAGTCTACACGTGGGGGAACGTTGTCTCAACTATCTGCTGCCGACAACTCGGTTGTCGGAACTCGGTGACTGTTATCGAGCGACTGGACCCAGGTTGGTGGGTCGGCCGAATGATTGCGTGACGCAGGGAAGTTTGCACGCAAGAGAATAGTTTTTAAAGCTGAATCTTTCGCCGATACGGAGGCGAGGCTGAGGAAGCACGAACTTTATATAAATGTGGAAGTACGGTAAATTCGAGGTAGCGATAAATTCCTATCGGTTCAAATATTTTGATATCCCGTAAATACAGAATGGTATCGTAGGCGAGAAGCGGGCAGCGGGGCACTCGAGAGCTCATGCTTATCACAGTCAATTGGCCAATGGGCATTGGCTAACTCTGCATCCTGACCTAGGGTGGCCTGGCCTGGACTCTGGCGCATGACCCTGTCTTTTGCTTGTGCATGTTCATCATGTATTCTTTTTAGTAGGACAATAACTACCGTACTAACTGCTTTTGTCTTGCCTGCAGTTCAAAGCAACAGGGCCCGACTAGTTCTCCCCTCTCAAGCTACCTATACTGTTATATTACACCCAATGACTCCAATGTACTCCGTGTCTAGTATAACTCAGGGCATCCTGTGGTCCCTCAGCATCAAGGATGTATCCAGCCTCACACCTGTCGAATCTAACTGATTCCTGGTGCTTATAAAATGAATCGAATTCCTCGCGCAAGGCCTCCGGAAGAACATCTACATCCCCGTCTGGATGGAGCTTTTCCCATGGCTTCACGCATACTGTACCTTTGCAGGATTTTAATACTAGGAGGAGGGAGTCTAGCCTGTCGATGACCCGCGTCAGTGGAGCGCCGAGGATCTTGATGGATGAGTCATGGTCGGCGTAGCCCGGATAGATATTACGGAGTTGGTATGGATCGGACTGTAGTTTCACCGATCTTTAGCTGTCCCCTTCTAAGAACATTATCAGGAGAGGTCAATACATACCGTCAAATCATAGAGTTGGTGCTCATTGTTGCACCAAACGGAATAGTATAGATTGTAGTTTTCACCAATGATTCTCAATGCCTTGTAGGTGTTATTCCAGAAGAGAGTGCCGCCAAAGCTTCCTTCCTCGACGGCGAATCCCCAGTACTCAACATTGACATGTTCGTGGCGCTTCTTTTCTTGTCTAACCTGTTCTAGAGGAATTGATAGCCCATCAAAGTCATCTCTTAATGGAATTCCCGCGAGTTCAAAAATGGTTGGAGCAACATCGATGTGAGTCGTAACTGCCTTTGAGATGGCTCCCTCCGCGATTCCAGGTCCGCGAACGATAAATGGAACTCGAATATCATCTTCGAAACCACATTCCTTGCCTGGATTTAAACGATGCTGGCTGACGTGGAATCCATTATCCGCTGTGTAGAAGATATAGGTATTCTCTAGCTGGCCGTTTTCTTCGAGGCGCTTGAAGATACCGTCTACGAGTTCATCAACACCCTGCAGGGCCCGGATGCGTTGGCGGTAGTAGTAGTCGTTGTGGTCAACCCACGTTTTGTTCAATTGCGGGCGTTCGGCGATCCAGTTAACACCAGAAGGCTATTCATTGTTAGCTGTGGTTCTAAACTATCCATGTATGGTGCTTTTGAGGTTCCTCTTTTCCCAAATTGAAGGATTTTTACTTGCCTTGTCTGGATTAAAATGCGGAGTTCTTGGAACCTTAGCATCTGGAAACAAGTGTGCATGTCTTTTTAACGGAACGGGCTCGCTGAATTTCACTTTATCGATATCATTGATATCGCTGATGTCGCCTTCGACATTGCTATGAGGAGCAACTGGTGCAACACCAAGGAAAAATGGTTTCTCAGACGCAATCGCATCGTCTAGAAGAGCGTTGGCCTTGTCAATTAGGATATCAAGAGTATGCTGCCCGTGATAGATAATTGGTGGCTCGTGGTTGCGTTGGTACGCGGGGTTTAAGTAGTTGTAGGTCCAGGGATCAAGCAGGAAATCCGAGCCGGTGAATCCTTTGACATGAGGATTGTTGTAATTCCTGGTGGTATGTGCGTTGAACAACTTTCCAGTATAGTAAGTATTATAGCCAGCTTGCTGGAGCCAGACAGGCAAGAAGTTTTCGTTGAATCCTTGGGATACAAATTTAGGATATCCGCCTATCATTAGATAAACCTGACTGTTAGCTACCAACCGAAGATTTCAAGATATCGTGGAGTAAGGCTTACCATACGGAGGGTTAACATCCGTAACATTTGTATTATGGGAGTGCCTGCCAGTCCAAAGACTCACCCTGGAAGGGCAGCAGAGAGCAGTCGTGACGAAATGATTACGGAATAAAGTGCCCTTGTCCAACAGATGTTTCTGAACAAAGGGCATGTAGTCCAGCGAGTTCATCTCAATATCTTGATCATCGGTTAGAATGAAAATGACATTCGGCTTTCCAGTCGGAGAGCCAGTCTTCGAAGAGGCTTTCTGCCCAGCAGGTCGAGGGTCGAGGGGTTTTTGATCATTGGGAGTGGCGGCCCAAGGAACAGCAGAAGCTACTCCGGCATAAAGTAAGAGATTTTTCAACTTGAGCCCCATTGTGAGTATCTTAACTTTGGTATGAGAGTACGACTAGTTCCTTCTTCCAACCACCAAAATGAAATATCAATCTTCGAATTCAGTCGCGCCAATTTATACCCCCTCCTATCGATAACCCCACGCTGGTCGAACCACTTGGCCAAGCGCCCCCCGTCATCGGCGTACATGAATTTTCGCGCACCCCTAGCCATGGACTCGGGATAGCCTATTCTATTGGACAATTGATCGAGAAGTGGAACACCGCTGAAGCTGCACGGCAACCGTTATCCGGGTTTCTGCCGTGGATATCGGATTTTAGAGGAAGAAATATGCACAATCTGTTGCATTTTGGATGGAGCGGCGTTGTGTTGGGCATGATCGAATATGTGGAGAAGATGGCGACATCAATTTCAACAGCTCGGCGAAAACTTGAGATGTCAGAAAGGCTGGTTTATAATCGGCTGGAAACATAGCTTAAAAGCTTAACTTATAGTCTAAATGGCAAGGTCGATGGCGGTTACAGAGTATTTGGGTATGCTTGGGGGTCTGCTTTTTTTCGGCTTCGTGAAGCCCAGTGTCAGACTCTACGAGTTATCAAGACCCAACGCTCGAGCCCAGCATGCTAACAGCGACTTGGCCAATATTATTAGTTGGTCCTGGAGTTAATATCCATATTATCCTGCTTTTTAGGGCTTCAGATATATTTAAAGTCTACCATACTGTACGGTGTTGCCCGTCTTGATGGTATTATGTATCTGGTTCTTGCTTCGTTGTTAGCATGCTCGACGGAGCTGTTCTTGCTCTCGTTAGTGCGCTCGGATTTGATTAAATCTTGACATGCATGGGCCTTAAGGTCCGAGATACCCAGGCGCATATATGGTCATTTTTAGTATAACCTGGTGGGTTGTGGGAGCTGGAAGCTCGAGTATAGATCTCGACTTGTGGTTTCCTCATACTAGTTGCTACATGTTTACATCAATGTAGTCTGTGAGACCAAGGATAAAGAACTCGCGAAGAGCTTGCGAAAAACCCGTGAAGAAATCGCAACGAACTAGACTGCCTGACAGGCGCAACATTAACTGCACAATGACAGCAGAGGGAAAAATTTTTTGAATTGAATTGAATTAACTTAAGCTCTGTATTATGAACTCGGATGCGAAATCATGAAATAAGAACCAAGGGGCCGACGCCGTAGTCTCTAGCTCTAGGCATTTGAGCATGAGAGAATTGCAGCTCCCCAATCGAATTCGAAGCGCAGCCCGTTTATCCCCGCGCAGTGAGGCCCATGCGCCTAAGTCTTTGTGTTGATGTTATGTTAACTTGCAATTGCTCGGAACTCCTCATCCGTCCTTCCCAAAGCTGGAAAACCCGAATCGAACATTTTGTGCATACATGCAGGAACATGGTGAATCTAAACCATCTTGAGAGGGTTCGCTCCACCCCGGTGTTTGCTTTCGACAAACACTTCTCACCAAATCACCAGCACTAAGGTTTTTTACTATACCTATTTGCAAGGCTCGATGGTCTGACTAGTCCCAGTCCTCAGCTCAACTTCCCATAATGACTCTCCCATGCTTCCGATTTCCGTGCTTGTGCTTCTAGAACTAATGCCTAACTATTAAGTTTGAAACTTCGGGCCGGGACCTTGAAACCAAAAAAATGCAACCTATCATATTTCTAGAAACCAAAACGCTCCCATTCAGAACATTTATCGCCTCTTACGATATCCAAACCCACTTTCTAGAACGATTGTGGGTATGCGCATATACAACAATCGAGGTACCCCAGTTACTCGGCTTGAGCAACCCATGTCAAGCTTTCGAAGTCCTCAAAATATTTCCCCGGATGGTGATGATCTTCATACTTAGAGCAAGCTTGCTAGGGTTGTAATGAACCGATACCTGTCGCGATATGGCTATCGAGACGATGCACATATGTATCAATGGATAACTGTCACTCTAAGATGCAGGTAAGGGTTTATTGTTGTATATATATTGGGCTTCATTCCCGCCTTGTGCCTGATCTAACATTGTATCAACCATCCAGCTAGCAGAGAGCCTTTCAATTCCAAACCATCGATAGCTATATATTCTATACATTCTTTCTCACTATAATTATAAGCATATCGCGATATCACTTTACATATACTCACCAACATGAAGTTTGTGGTATTCACCATACTATCTCTTCTTGTTACTTCCGGTGTCGCCCGAAGATGCGCCAATGTCGAGGTGCCGGAAGAACTGAGGAAAGAAGCCGCTCGTTTCAAGGCTATGAGCAGCCTTAGGACCACAAGCGCAGGAACTGGCTCTCTGAGCAAGTCGGGAGGATACGGCAATGATCCTACAACCCGGACTCAGAGGGTCAAGCTCTACATTCACAACGTCTATATCAATCGGACAGCAGCGGGTGGATATATCCCAAACTCCGATATGGAAAACCAGGTACCACAAAATCTAAAGAGATATCTATAGATCTAATTTTCGGCACACTGTGCTAATGTTGTCATAATTCAGGCGAAAGTTTTGAACGAGCACTACGCTCAAACGGGAATTTACTTCGATCTCCGCAGGGTTACTCATACCAAGAATGCGACCTGGGCAACCTGCGAGAGAGATACGCCAATAGAACAGGATATGAAGCGTGCTATTCGGAAGGGAGATTACGGCGATATGAACTTGTATCTTCGCCCACTTCAAGGCTGGCTCGGTAAGCATTTACGCGTATACGCCGCTCAGCCATGCAGGAGAGATTCTAATCACAAAGATTTAGGATGGTGCACATTTCCCAAGGATGTGGTTGTTGGCTCGGACGATTACTGGAAAGATGGATGTGATGTCCTGCAGTCTAGTGTCCCTGGAGGTACTGCCTTTCCATATAACGAAGGAAAGACAGCCACCCACGAAATTGGACATTGGTTGGGGCTCCTCCATACCTTCCAGGATGGCTGTGACGGTGGCGACTTGATCGATGATACCCCCGCCGAAGGAACGCCCACCGATGGCTGCCCAATTGGAAAGGATACTTGCGTCGGACCTGCGTATCCAGGCGTTGACCCCATCCATAACTTCATGGATTATTCGGATGAGTAAGTTCCCAGCAGAAACTTGTGACGTCTCCAGCGAGAATAGTAATAATGACTGACATTTTCTCTTTAGCGCTTGTTTGAACCAATTCACCCCTGGCCAAACCGTCAGAATCTATCAGACTTGGGATAGATACCGTGCCCCGTGGAAGAATTCTAGCTATGCGGCCTGATACATATCTACTACTATTTGCAATTTTTGTCTGCGATCTGTTGTTTTTTCTGAATGGCTCTGTCAACGGTATTCGCTTCAGGGTAGCATGTTATCGTTGAACTTGCTAAATTCTCAGCAGTTATTGTTAACATGTTAATCTTTTCTCTTTTCATCCGCATATAGACTACTCATATAAATACGCTGGCTCAGGTTAATTAATATTATGAGTACCTTAACTAAGCAAAGTCGAATTCTCAAACGTTCACTTGTACCGTCATACGCAAGCGCCCAATTCGAAATATTGGGACTATACCGAACCTATGCACTCGTATAGACAGGCAGAACAACGTGGGATTGGCGAATATTAGACTTTTGCGTCTTTCCATAAACGGGACCTTGCCGTAAGCATGGCGTTCCCCGATTGCGAGCTGGTGTTACACGAAAGCCTGCTGATCTAACCACGGGCCAACCTTAACTAGGTTAAGAATATGTAGCACTTCAGCTCTTCATTTATACTAATCTGCACTGAGTACGAGACCGGGTCTGCACGGCATTGGTGTCATATACCAACTAGTAGATAGAAGACAGACTCTGGTTTACTTTGATCTCAGAAAAACCTAGAAATTGTAGCAATTCTATTCGGTACGGGCCAGATTAAATTCGTTAACGCATTTAAGGCCACTCAATGGGAGCGGTCGGTAGTAAATATCCCTGTAGCAGTTCCACTACAGCAGCTCAAACACTGTTACACAAAGTGCAGCGAGAACCGAAATCATTACGAAAGGTATCTCGAACTATCGGGATGAATGGTCGATTGTTAGTCTGCTCTTGTTGGGATAAATTGGTGGAATATAGAATGTAGTAATGGGTATTGGTACCTTTTGTGCAGCGTCCGGTTTGTCATCAGAACCCGAAGAACCTGTGGAACCGGTGTCCGACCTCCTTGTGGAGGTGGGTAGTGACCTGGTCGGCTGAGGTGACTGCTCGATGCATACCAAATTAGCAATTTGAGGCACGTCAAGCCAAGCATATTTTGATCGACCTCTCTCGAGAGCGCGCGAGGTACGTATGGGATGAGGACACGTATATATCCAAGGGAATACGAACTGGAACACCATTATCGCCACCACCCCCTCCACCGCCCCCTCCGCCGCCCCCTCCGCCGCCTGAAGAGCCATCGGGATACAAAGCCCTCACATCTCCGTTACGGGAACAGAGGTACTGGAGACTTGACACTGAATAGACCATTTCAGGCCAAAATTCGGTAGCGTAGGAGTAACATTGTTGTACACTCCTATCCCTTGAAGCGCCAATGAATCTCGTATTCGAGTCGTAACAAAAATAGCTCGCTTTCTCCACGCTATCTCCAGTAATAAACTGATTCCATCGAGAACAAGATTGGACGACACTCCACGCGGCGGAGCATATTGAATTCCCTTCTGTCATTTCCTGTCTGACGTCTCCTTGGCTTGAACAGTACCCCACCATTGACCATATCGCCGTTGCTAGAGACGTATCAGCTGTTTGCGCATAGCTGAAGCAGCTTGTGTAAAGGCCGTCGAATATATCCGGTCGGTAATTGTTGGAACTATAGCATGCACAAACTGCCAGCTGCGAAGGTCCTCCAACCTTGTTGTAACCTTGGACCGAGCAGTAGGATTGAACCGAGCTAGCATAGCTACACGCGGTATATCCAGCACTGAGTGTCGCGCGAATGTCGCCCGCTGATCTACACATTCCTAGAAAAGTCGCGAAACCGGATCGAAATGCGGGATCTGTCCCGGCGTAGTTGTAGCATTGTGAAATGTACCCGTCTACCTGACCAGGGTCATATTGCGTCTGTGGGTAACACGCGCAATAAGGGAGACCCGAAATTCCGCCCACTTTAAAGTACCCATTATCCGAGCATTGTTTAAAAACTGTCGATACCCATTGGCACGCGTACTGACCGGGTTGCTGGCGTGGAAGTAGCCCTCTTGCGTACTCTATGTTCGGCGCGGGGGTGATTGTCGCAGGAAGGTGATCGAGGGGATGTTGGACATGACTTGTTGCGCTAACGTGGAGGGAGAGCAAGAGAGCAAGCCAAGCGGTAAGTATGCAGTCCATATCTTTTCGCAAATACCTGTCTGCTTGCAGATACACAGGCCAAGTACCAGTTGCAGGAAGGCTGAAAAAAAATACACATGGGTGGCGTACTGCATCGCTTTTAAAAGCCAGCGAGGTTTCGTCTCTCGCTCGTGCGCAAGCCAAACTTGTACTCATTCCAAGGTCAGCCCATGTTGGCAGCCTAAATCGCGGTCAAGAATAATCAGACGGATCACCACATTGCGTCAGGAGGCTCTCATTAGCAGGTGTTTGCCAGGGCGAGATGATCATAACGTTATCTTAACTAGGATTCAAAATCCCATGTTGAAACGTTAGTAAAGACTTGGAGCCGAGGACCCTCGAAAAGTCCAAAGCTTATCTGTCTCCTCAAGCAAGCATCACATCGAAGATTTTCGGCCGGGTAATCCGGCTCGCGGGGCTTAAGGATTGAAGAAAGAATGTTCAACTTTTAGTAGAGGGCCGATTCATAACGTCGACAGGTGGCGCACATGATTCATGTGGTCCTCTGTCTGGTGCCAGGATTGGTTGGGTTGCACATCCGATACCGCGGTGCTGTCTTTGGGGTTAGAGTTTGTGTCCATAAAATGTGACCCTGAAAGGTTTTTGTGATAGAGACCCGTCAGATTATTGAGATTTGAACAGAAGGTATTTTTGCTTTAGACGGAATTGTGAGCTTTCTCTGGTAGCATAAACCAAGTCGCAGAGGCAATCAATTAACCAAGGCCGAGAACGAATTGTCGCTTATCTGAGCGGCGTAGACCCTAGATCTGATTGGATCCTTTATTCCGATCTCCTGGGACTTGAGGTACTGGTACATACCTCTCGATGCGTCTTCCTTAAGCCTTGCGCATGTGCCCGGTTTTAGCTATATCTGCTAGCTGTGCCAGCACCATGTCTCCCAGTTTACGATGTGGATGTAGCTAACACTCGGAGGGCTCAGCATCTACTCTCGAGCAGCCGTTGATGGGCGTATCCCGGTGCTTCTTCGCTCCTAAAGCGATAGTGTAGAAAGTCCAACCAGACAGTCGAGTGTTTGTACTGGATACAAATTCTACCTTCATACAGCAGTACACAGGCTTTCCTCAAGTCGGCAACCGGTTAGCTAGCTCCACCATGCAACGCCGGTGCGGGACGGTCTCGGACGGGGACTAACTTAAGTACTTCAGCCATCGACTATACACGTACATGTACATTCAGTCGCAGCGAAAACCCGCCAAGCTCAGGAGAAGTCTGTATGGCTGATGCTGAGAGTATGCATAGAATTCGAGGTTTGGCAGGCACCCCTGTTCACCCATAGATGTCGTCCCACACTACGGATGCTGGAGCATCAATTTTTTTGAAATGGCGTATCGACAAGGTGGAATTTGTAGCGAGAGGTAGATGTACACACTTTAGTTCACTTAGCTCGAGAAAAAGATACCGATGGCGATTATTGTTGGGTACCTGGCTAGAACTAAGCAGGAAAGTGGATAAGATTTGATCCGGGAGGGCTGGAGGTTAAATTTAGTTCGGGCAATCTGTTCCGGATCACGCCCATTCCTTAGCATCTTCATATTTTAAGTTTGCTCAATTTCTAGTGTAGCTTGGTACCGGTATATATCTTCCAAGTCGTAGTCTTTAGATGGACACAAGAAGATAATTACATACAACTCATTCAAACTTCTCTAAACACCACACCCACACACGTGCGCAATGATACAACCACAAACCTCGCCTGGCCCTGGCCCTGAGCCCTCTGAGCGCCAGCCTCTCCTTAGCGGGGGGAGGTCAGGCGACATCGTCTACCATGCTACACCTGAGTCGGACTCAGCTACTACTAAACATCCAGTGGATCAAACAGTCCAAGATGTCGAAGACGGCGAATATGAAGAAGCGCCAATTCGAGAAGTGCCATCAGGATTCTGGGGTGTCGTCGCCTGTCTTCTGATTGGTAGGTCTCTGCAATCGATAACTATCTTTCTAAATTCGCAAGCATGTGGCTAATGAGTCTTTAGGGGTTATCGTTGCAAACATAGACACATCGCTCGTTATGGCAACGTACGGTCAAATTGGGAGCGAGTTTGGGAGACTTGACGATGCCGTACGTTTCCCGTACGCAAACTTGTTCCAAAGGGCCAGTCTCACACTCTTTCGTAGAATTGGATGATAGTTGGATATCAGCTTGGGTTATTAGCGACTCAGCCAATGGTCAGTGTGGCGCCGCGCCCCAACTTAAGTAGCCGCGTGCATAGCTGAATATTTGACCAATTATGTGACCAGTATGGAAAACTGAGCGACATATTTGGCCGCAAGGCCTTATTGCTTTGTTCTTACAGTCTATTTGCTGTGGGATGTCTTTGGATGTAAGTTCTCGTCAACCCTCAACCTCTCATTGATTTACTAATGAACGAATTATAAATCTAGTGGTACGTCGACAGAGTTCTGGGAAGTTGTCGTTGGAAGAGTCATTTCGGGCATAGGAGGCGGTGGGATGACGTATGGGAAAAAATATATACCCATGGAAATCGAAAGCCTTTAGCTAACGATTTCTTCAAGTTCGGTTGTTTCCATTCTACTTAACGGTAAGACCCCAAGAACGTCGTTGTAAAGAAACACTACAAAGTGGCCCAGGCTAATTCGTGTTATATCGTATTCTACCATAATATTCACAGACCTTGTACCTCTTCGCGACCTAGCAGCGTGGAGAAGCTACGTATATATAGCAGCGACCCTTGGAAGATCGTGTGGAGCGCCGCTAGGCGGCTTCATGGTCGACACCATCGGTTGGAGAATGTACAGAAATCGTACCTCCGCTATATGAAAAATTCGAAACCGCTAACTTGAAGCCTTTTAGGTCTTTTCTGGGACAAGTTCCCCTGGCACTTCTTGCCATCTTCATGGTCTCTTTCAAGTTGAATATTGCTGTTAAAGGAAAACAACGGGAGATGGAAACATTTCTCCAGCGCTTTCAACGAATAGACTTCTTAGGTGCGATGAGTCTTGCAGCGTCGCTTAGTTTGTTCCTTATATTCCTCGACGAGGCCGGGAAACGGATGTCCTTAGCCAACAAATTGTTCGTTGGCTGCGGTATTGGAACAATCCTTTTTGCTACCGTCTTCTTCTATGTCGAAGCATATGTTGCCAAGGAGCCCATCCTATCACTGCGAATCCTCGCCCAACGTGACGTTCTTTCTGTGTATTCGGCACTGGGGCTTACAACGGGCAGTCAGATTTCGGTAGGTTATCACTCGATTATGCATGTATGGCTCCTACATAGAGCCTTGCTAACAACTTCAATAGTTTGTATCCACTATATCTATTTACTTCGTGATAACTCTTGGAGTCTCGAACGTGAATGCAGCCGCTCGAATCGTCTTCGGAAATGTTGCCCACGCACTCGGGGGCCTTATGGCTGGTATATTAATTCGGCGGTAGGCACCAATACGCACGGTCCCCATCCAAGCGTCTATACCTCGATGCTCACAATTGCTTAGCACCGGCCGCTATAAGCGTTACCTTATTATTGCCATGTCTATCTCTACCGTCGCACTACTCCTTGTGACTATTCGCTGGCGCGGGAATACGAACATCTTTGAAACTGCTTATATCGCTCCTTCAGGGTTTGGGATTGGAATGATCAACACTGCGGCGTTCATTGCTCTATCCGCCAGCGTCGAACAGAAGGACCAGGCGATGGCAACATCCGGGTTTTATCTCAGTGATAATCTTGGGTTTGTTGTCGTCAGTAGTCTTGGAAATGCGGTACTACAAATGGCACTAGCAAAAAGGCTAGACGTAAGGTTGGATGGTGTTGACGACAAGCAAAAGGTGAGTGGCTACATAGCTACATATTCTCAATGCTAGACACTTGTGGAGCCAGCGCTATACACACTCTTTTATACTTGAAACTGTAACTTCCCAGCTGACGTACAGGGCTAATTTATTAAATTTAACAGATTATTCGCGATGTGATGGCGAGTATAAAGGAAATCATGGGACTAGACGAGCCTGTTCGAGGAAAAGCCGTAAAGGCTTTCGTAGAGGCATTACAGTGGGACCACGGTGAGCTTATTTAGGGCTAAACCCTATCCACTGACGCCATTCTAATAATTTTTATATTACTACTGCAGGTCTATCTACAGCAATCTATGCCGGATCGCTGTTCATTGTTGCCCTCTTTCTTCGGGAATACAGCCTCGAGGGTCGATGAGATTCTCTTGAGGAATACGTTAGTACATATATATGGATACGGGGTTTCGCTAGAACCTTGCGAAAAGTGTAGAGCTTGGAATAAAAATAGATTTTATAGAGCTATGAAATAAGAACTAGCCTAACCATCTACTTAGAGTAACAATACTAGGGGATACGTTTTCAGCCTTTAGGGTAAAAGGGTTGAAATTGCGGACTCTGTGTTGAAAATGTGTCTTTCTGCAGTCTTGGCATGACCCTCATGCAAAGCTAACGGTCCAGACCACCGAATTTCCAATCCTTCCCGAGCGAATTCCATTGTGCGGGTCCGGTTTCCAGACTAAGCATCTTATATTTTGCTAGTAACCCAGCCAGCAGCCCATAGTATTTGTACAAGAAGTAGATGGTGATCTCTATTCAGGTTCCGTGAAAAGCACCAATTGCAACACCGCGCCCGCGCCCAACGGCATATGCCGACATATATACCACATTCGACCTCAGAACCTTTCTTCACCTAAGTCAGAGAATTCCGGGGGGAAATGAAGCATCTTGTGCTCGTGGCGCTTCTCGCGGGCTTGTGCACCGCCCAATACGGCCAATCTCTCGACGACCTCCCTAAGATAGTTGACAACTCCACCGTCTCGCCCTCGATAGAAAAATATGTTCTGCCAGCTCTTCCGTATGAATACGAAGCATTGGAACCACACATATCCGCTCAGATTATGAGACTGCACCATAAGGCTCATCACCAAGCGTATGTCGACAATTTGAACAAGGCGTTGGTAGAGTTGAAAGAGGTAGAGGGTAAGGAAGAGATGGCGACCAAGGAGAAGGTCGAGGCGTTAGAAGAGACCATTCATTTTAATCGTGGTGGACATATCAATCATTCGCTATTCTGGAAGGGTCTAGCCCCGGTATGTGGTTTCTATCGTAGACCCCAAATAACTTCCTCAACGTTGGTGTCCTATTGTTGCTGACTGAACATTGGATACCATAGGCTGGGTCGCCAGAGAGTATTCTTCAGGGAGACTTGGAAAAGGCGATAATTTCGAAGTGGGGAAGCGCAGATGAATTTAGTACTGCTCTTTTTAGGACCATTCTTGGGAGGGTCAGAGGCAGCGGCTGGGGTACGCTCATGTGACTCCGTCGATGTTACTGTTGATAATGCATTCAGGAACTAACGTAGTGGTGTGAACAGGTTGGGTTGTTTGCAATGTCGATACTAAAGAGCTTTCATTCGGAACAACGAGGGTACGCAAGCACCGTGGTATGTCGGCTGGCGACAAGTCGGCGAGCTAAGATCGGTTGAATTTGCAGGACCAGGACCCGGTTTCTCTCCCTCAGCTCGTAATACTAGGTATCGATATGTGGGAACATGCATACTATTTGCAGGTATGCTCATCCCCAAGGTCCCCCAACTTCCGAAATCAATAACAATTTGTGACTAAAAATTGTCGGATGAAGTACTATAACAACAAGCAGAACTATCTGAAGGCAGTATGGGCTGTTTTGAACTGGAAGGAGGCTGGCGAAAGATATGCTTCTTGTCTGAAGCACTCTGCTACTTCTGTCTGAAAAACTTTGAGATTCCAAGCTTCGATGTGCGTTTGGGCGTGCTGCTCTGGGCGTTGGCGCTCTTCCTCCGCATTGCCATCTCGTAGTCTCTCTGGACTTGATAAAATCGTTCTATAACCCTAGGGTCAACCCCACTGAGGTCGATCTCAGAACTGTCACTACACATGCTCAAGGGCCTCTCAGAGTAGACTATCGAGCGTGAGTCTTTGCTGCCTTTCTTTTCCAAATGGTTGTTCATCGTGATGTATTGAAGTAAGAGGCCGTCGTTGATTTGTAGTAATTTTCAAAGAAGAGCAAATAGTCGACTTTAATTTAGTTTCGGTTTATAAGGTATTAAATAAGTGCGATTCTGAAGTTGTGTATCTGATCACGATTGTGGCAGTTCTCTACCTCATTATATAGATTTACGGATGCGCACTATTCAAAGCAGTCCTAAACCCAACCGGCCGCCCCGTTTAACACTGAGCTTTGGCCCGACCCCGCCGACGTCGAAAAATCATGTGAATATAGCTCTCCGTGATGCCGGTCCATCTTTATACGAGGGGTTCGACACTCTTGGACACCCTGGGAGTATTTTCGGAGGAACACCGGCAGAAAGGAGTCATTAAGCGATTGCTGAGTAATGGAGTTAAAGGGGCATAACGGGACAGGCCACAGTGCATTTTACACACCAACATGTTATCGTTATCATTTTCCATGCGAAAAACTTAAGAGAGTCTCCGGACGATGCCCTCAAGAAGTAGGTGAAAATATATAGCGGTGGACTCGGTGAGTTGCCTATCTAAGGAACGGCTCGTGCGCATTAACTATCGCAAGCGACACAAGCAGAAGCATAACGAAATTTAGCTTAGTCACCTTCAAATTCTTGCCTGGAAGCGTAGCAAAGCCTCGGATGCCGAAATATAGTTCTACTAATTCTGGAACCCTTATTAACTGGGCCCGCCACTTACACGGGCGGAAATTGGAGCGAATGCATGGCCAATGAAGGCCAACACATTCACCCACCAAAATACCACAAAGCTCCATGGATTCAGTACAGGTAGAAGTGTATACGTATACGTACCCGGCCCTGTCCACGACCCAATATGCCCTCATAAGACGGTCATCTATAAGCTTCTTCCATCGAGGCTGTATATTTTCAAACGGTTCCGATTCGTTGGGTCTCAACTCTGGCCCCGTTGTAGGAACTCAAGAAGTAATCCTACGCCAGACCTAGCTATAGGCCTAGTCGTCCTGTTGGTCGGTCGACCTACCCGATTTTTATGAGCGGGCAGGCAGCTGACAACTTGTTGCTCTAACCTGATACCGACGTGGGGTAAGCACCTTATACTTGCGCTCTTATCTCTAGTTGATCAGATATGAAATTATCCTCTTGTCCTCCTCCTAACTCCGAGCTTCAATATAGCTCCCATAGTTATGGGAATAATACCGCCGTCCCGGAATTTCTAGGACCAGGAATCATGAAGCAAGTCCCAAATCCAAGGACGAAGCTATACTACATCTGATATAGCTAGCATCGACGTCCTCGCCTTACCGGTTTACGTTGATCACCACCCAGGTTTGTAGCCTGCATTGACTCGCGGTTCGGTTCTCGGATCCCACGTTTTCGCCAGGGCTAAGGGAGCACCTAAATTCGACGAAGTGAACATCAGCCTCCGGACTATGAGCTTTCTGAACCCGCACAGCTATCTGATCAACTTCCACCAATGGATGAACCCATTTTGCGCCATAGACAGCAAACCTGTTTGTATTAGGTAGAACTTTAAGCGGTGCCATGACTAGTACTTCCTAAATATGGAGGCTCTCCACTTCGCACGCAGGATGATAGTTATCATAGGGCGCTGCTGTTGGGCCGTTTAGCTTTAGACGAATCGGCGGGTCTCTGACAGCTAGATTTTACCCGTTCAGCCAGAATAGATCCCCGCAATTTAGGTCCCCACAAACCATGGTAATGAGAATGCTGTCCGGTGAATTAGTCCGGAACTTCCCATATCCTTGGGGCTGCTACGTGATTGACGGAAAAACTCACCATCGTCCGATGACGCGCAACGAGCGGGCATCTGCAAGGAACAAGCAACCTTGGGTTTGTTCGCTTGAGCTAGACCGACTTGGCAGGGTATACCTTGGCTAGTGCTTGTTGCCAGCCAAATTTCTCAGCAGAAGCTTTGCCTTTTTACCCTTTTCAGCCATCCGAATTTGCGGGTGCCACGGCCCAAGATCCAACCTGCATGAGCACTCGCCGCATGATGGCTACTGGAATGTCTGGAACTGTGGGGTCAACTAGCATCATTTTTCGCTGACCAAGGGATAACCGCTACATGTTTCGCCGTAAAGTGTGTTGATCGCTATGTTTTCCCCGGATAAATCTTGAGGACCTGGAGAAACACACCTGGAGAATCATGAGATCCTGGTCCGGGGTAAGGATGCTCGAGGGGCTGTAGATATTACTTCAAGACATTATGACAAAGATCAAGTTGTATAAATAACCATGGTGCCTGCTGCACTTAGGTTTCCGTTCACTGTCAACTCAGCGCACTTGAATTCGAACCAGAGGTCGCAGAATAACGATACACAATGAGATTACTCGGACTCGTCGTAGCTGCTCTTGCGGCCCTCCCTGAAGTTGTTGAATGTGTCGGCGGCCGTGTTCACCACGCCAAGGATGGTTCTGTTATCGGAACCACTGCCCCGCGCCCAACCCTCAAACCTAAGCCATTGACGACTGGCAAGCAGTTCATTAAGTCCGAAAGGCGAAAGCGCACCTGCTTCGTCGATGCGCTTGGGAACGGTCGAGATGATGCGCCCCAGATCCTAGCTGCCTTGCAGGAGTGCAATGGCAATGGCACAGTCGCTCTACTTTCGCCATTGTATACTATCGCTACGCCATTGGATCTCACATTCCTGAACGGAATCGATATCGATATCCAGGGAACTTTGAAATTTACCCCAGATACCGACTTCTGGCAGGCCAACAGCTTCAAATACACTTTCCAGAATTCCTCCTCCTTCTGGCAAATCGGTGGTTCAGATGTCAACATTTTCGGTTCCGGCAAGGGTACTATCGATGGATCTGGACAAGCTTGGTATGAAACCACCGTTGAGGCCGTTGTTGGGAGATCGCTTTCTCAATTCGCATTTGTAGAAGACTAACGAATCTTTTCAATTAGGTACGATCTTTATGCTAAGGATCCACTCATCCTTCGTCCAATTCTTATCGCCTACAAGGATCTTCACGGTGCTACTATCAGCGGTTTGAAGCTCAGATACAGTCCTCAGTGGTACCAGATTGTTATCGACAGCAGCGACATCATCTTCGACGACATTGATATTTTTGGCGGTTCCGTCAGCAAGAACCCCGCCAAGAACACCGATGGATGGGACACCTGTAAGTTGGACGCAAAATATCTAAACGGCAGTTTAGCAAGGCGTAGGCGCAAGACTAATATCCTGCGATAGACCGCTCCGACAACATCGTCATCCAGAATTCCCACATTGACAACGGTGACGACTGCGTGTCTTTCAAGCCAAATTCCACCAATATGGTCGTCCAGGGTCTCTTCTGCAATGGTTCTCACGGTATCTCCGTTGGTTCCCTCGGCCAATACTACAAGGTTTACGACTTGGTTGAGGATATCTATGTCTACAACATCACCATGATCAATGCCTCCGACATGGCTAGAATTAAGGTCTGGCCCGGCGTTCAGAGCGCCTTGAGCGTCGATCTTCAGGGTGGTGGCGGTATCGGATTGGTCAACAATATCGTAAGTCCTAAAAGATAAAGATCTAAAGAATTGCGCCAGGCGGCTAACAAACCTCGTAGACCTACGACCGAATGGCGATCTCCAACGTTGACTACGGCATTGAGCTCACTCAATGCTACGGCCAAAAGAACCTCACCCTTTGCAACGAATTCCCATCCACTCTTGAGATTAAGAATGTAGTTTTCAAGAACATGTGGGGTACCGCCAGCAAGAAATACGACCCAACTGTTGGCACACTCGTGTGCAGCAGCCCAGCTGTAAGTCTAGCCATCTCATCTGCATACATGGCAGGTAGTACTGGCGAACTTTACTAACCATATTCTTTAATTACAGGTTTGCCACAACATTGCCGCCAAGAACATCACTGTTGTTCCACCAAGCGGCAAGGCGCCAAAGTATACCTGCACCAATATCGACAGGTCCCTCCTCGAAATTCCTTGCGCTTAAGAGTTACGCAGTTATATCTGGGTATTCGTAGCCTAACTACGGAAACGTTATGCGATAATCAATGACCATGTATAAATTATATGTATAAAGATAGTAATGAAGTAATCTGGCGATATTAACTATGCTATATATATCCAAAAGCGATGTAACAACCCATCTTTCAAAATTTTGGGGTATAGTCTACGAGTACATGGGTGGGTATCTTTTGCTCATAATACAAACTCCTGGGTATCTCTCCTCGATATTCGGTACAAAAGTATCTTCCTACAATGCTTGAATAAGATCCTGGAACCCGTCGAAGGCTTCTTCACCACTCGGAAGGATTTGGTTGGCTGGAAGAACGAAGCCGTATCGGCCAGTGTCTCTTAACTCGACGGAGTAAGAGTGTGTAATCTTCATAGCTCCGTAGGTCCAATCAGTCGAATCGCCAGTGGTGGGGTAGATTGTAGTGCAAGATGGTCCGTATGTGAACGGAGTCTTGTACCGCCTGCGCATACCGGCCTCCCAGACTGTAATTTAAAAGTTAGCTTATAACTCCACTTATAAATGTTGCTGTTGCTTTAGGGGGCTTTTCTTACTCTTCATAACACGCATATGTTCAGCCTCATCTGGAGCCGGGGTATTACAGGTATAACCCCATGGTGACAAGATCAACTGAGAATAAGAGTGGTAGTCGATAAACAACTTGACACCAACAGTGTTCACCAGGTTTCCAATGAACGCTGAGAGCCCCTTGTATTCAGCAGTATCACCAGCACCAAGACCCTTGAAATCTTGAGCACATGGGTTTGTCGATGCACCCCCAGAAGAACTCCATTTGAAATCCCAGTTTCTATTGACATCCGTTCCAATACAAGAATTGGAGCTGAGTCGTAGGCGGTTCTTCCGCCACATTCTGTCAGTAGTCTGGCTGTAGACAAACCCGTCTGGATTGACAACTGGGAAGATGAAGTAGTCGTAAGTATCGAGCATTGCGGAGGATGCCGCAGTCGCGTTTCTGGTGGTGCCTTGGAGGAGCCTGTACGCAAAGTATTCGGTAACTTTCGAAGTTATCCATTCTCGGGCATGGACATTGCTGTGGAGGACAACAGCAGTCTTGCCCTTCTGCTTGCCCCAGATGTGGATCCCAACGATCTCTCTACCCTCCGTAGATTGACCCGAGACCACAATCTCTGCATTGTTTGGGTACGCAGTGACTAGTGATTGAAGATATGATTGATGGTAACCATATGCGTGATATGCGGTGAACCAGTTTGGATCCGGGCCTGTATTTCGACATCAAATAAACCCCATTAGCTTCTTCGCGGTATCGCTATGGTTCGAGAAATATAAAGACTTACCGGCTTGAGCTTCGACGGCTGATTTGCTGGTAGACATCAGTGAAACGGTGACTGGAGCCTCTGCTTCGATAGAAGCTCCGAGGTCTTCGTGCATAATCTCCACCTTCAAGCCGGCCTTCTTCGAAACTCTATCGAATTCAGCCTGTGCGCTTGGTGGGATAGCCACATCGACATGGCTATTAACATTATAACCATGCGTCCAGGTATCAAGATAAAGGTTGTCGACAAGCGCCTTAATGACGGCTATGTCTTCCTCTGTGTGTGTTTCTAAACGAACAACACGGGTACCTTTGTGTTCGACCTTTTTGACAGACGCAACGGGCGACGCCGCAACAGCACCCGTGAAGGCAAGGATAGCCAAGATCTGTTTCTTGGAGAAGTACATCTTGATTAAAGTTATTTCCGGCGGGAAGCAAAATTCCGAAGATATTATTTGTTCGCTGTGAGGAGCAAGCCTGCGACAGTTATGGTTTCAAAGATTGGGAGGAATGGCCAAGTTATATAGATCCCAAAGACCTCAGTCCAAAATGAATAGTTTCGTGACTACAGTGGCTTTGATCGTCGAGAGCTAATTGCCCTCTCTCTGCTAAGACTTGTGAAACCGCTTCAATGATCAGCCGTCTCACCGAAAGAGGGAAGCTGCATCGTGCCGCCGACGTATCACTTGATACTATATTGCATATGTACCTTCGCCGTAGGACCGAAAGAGGAAAGTTAGAACATCGACACCCGTATTAATTGATTTTGCGGCCTTGGGTCAAGGCGTTATTACGTGAATGGTTAGTCAACATGGGTTCTTAAAAAGAACAAGGAAAATCGCAAGAAATTCCAAGAGACACAATCCATGAGATTCTATCAACACGCGGAAAACAGCGGTCAGTGCGGTTGGGGATAAGCATGATTCGTCGAAAAACAAGTAGGTGAAACGCCGGTTCAATATACATCAGACTTTCCAAATGTTCATTATTAAAGATTTTACCCGAAATATATACAGGGGAGCTTACTTATTGAAGCTGGTATAACTGCAAGGGATTACGGAATGCCGTACCTTGTGGGAAGATCGTTGCAAGGTCGGAAGCTAATCCGGTTTACCTGCCGAAATGATCTTAGAGTGCCAGCTACGTCCCTTACTTTGAATATTCAAATGGACTGTCCTCCAAATCGATGAGTGGCAAGGCAGCCATTATTGGAAAGCAATACCCCGCCTATAGCCTATCTATTGAGATCCAGAGCGACTTGAATACCTCTCTTCCGAGATTTCACCTCAAGTGCTCAATTAACGGTGCACTGCAATTGTGAAGGTACACTTCACCTTTTAATTCAACAGGGTTGTGTTGACCACCATAATCTATCTGCAAAATTAGAAGCGGCTACCGTCGCGAAATTGTCTGTGGGCAGGATTGGCTTCATTTCGCTCTTTGAATGGCCCGGTTCTTAGCAGTGGATTGATAACAATATATATATTGATGTACACACCCATAATCACGACCCAGGTTTTCGCCCTCTGATAGTCAGACGTCTTTCCAGTACCTTGTGTGAGATATGCAACAGCTCAACACACCATGAGGATAAACCTGGTCGGGAAGCTGATACCTAGGTAACCAACGGATGTCAAAAAGCTTGTCTTTTTCTCCAAGGCCTCCAACATTGTATCCCGCCGTCTCCATCCTACGGCTGCTCGATATCCATGGAATATCTATAGTCCTTCCAGAAACAGACGTTTTCGATGACACGCCGACGAGCATATGCGGCCGTTATCGACCGATGGACGTTTAGATGTCACCATGGTACGCCTAGTTGTTTCCTTTTTCACGACGGGGCAATTAATAGATCCCGCCGATATACGTAATTGTGGATTCGGATTCCTATCAAACGGCTATGCAACATTCGCGTTCCGGTGGGCACCCTGTATCTACGTATATGTGAGTATGTGGCACAGAGGCTGTAAACATCGTGGCAACGGGGGTGGCGATCGACGGAGATCAGCGACTGTCACACAATGCGTAGGTAAATTCCTATTTTGGCAACTACCAGATCCGGATACCTTTTAAGCTCTAAGTGTCGTCGGCAGACGTTACACAGGCTTTGGCGGATAGCGACGAATTCAAAGACAACTATAATTGTGTTCTGTCCAAGATTCAAGAGACCGGCGACTGAGTTCATGATACTTTTGGTGTATATTAATACCTAGGTGTATACCCTTTATGCTTCATGCTAAGAAAACTATGAACAAGGGTAGCACAATATATCTATATCACAGTACATATAATGCATCATTTCTAAAATTAATACGGGCATGCATAGTACCCTATATGTATATCAAAGCTTGGAAATCAATACCTATAATCCTGGTAACTACCGTGCACTTAAATAATCAACTGGCCTTTTATACTGAACCTGCCACGGCCAAGGAAACATATCAGGATCCATTATTGGGCAACACTGGAAATCGGTACGACTGCTTGGCCAGTCGAAAATAAACGCACGAGCCATGTGATATGGATGCCATAGCGCTATTATTAAATACTATAAAACTTATAGCTGCTTGAAACGCCCTTAATTGCTCACATACAATTTCCTAAAATCAGGCATGTACATGGAGATACGAAGCGCTATGCATACGCCTATCAGGCACCGTGCACTAGCATTTATAAAAAAATTTAGAAATGGTTTTACATGGATACTAGCGCCGGGAAATCTGAAATCTTTGCGTAGGAGAAATAAAATTCGAAATTATTTACAAAAGTTCGAGGGGTTGGTGATAAAGGACACGCACACAAATCACACTCTAACAGTTCTTTCTTGCCACTAATGTATCTCTCTCAATTGATCAACGATAGCATCATCACAACACCCTCACAACGTCAACGAGAGTGCATGATGGATCGAATGGCTTCGCGCCAACCAACAATTCGAGGGCAGTATATTTCTCTCCGGTGACTTTGTTCCTTCCATTTGTGCAAACGTACCACACATTACTCTTCCCTTCGTGAGTTAGAAGATCTTGGCTATCGAAGCCCATTGTGGTGTCAACAATCGCCACACCCGTCGCATCGTGTTTCAATTGAAAGGTCATTGCTTTAAGATGTTGGCCCGGAAGAATCGTTTTGGAGAAGGTGGCGGCTAGAGAGAGCTCGAGGTCTGCACCAAAAGATGAACCAAACATTGGGACATTATGGTAGAGGATTCCGCCCCCGGTGCGCGGCTCGAAGTAAAAGTTCTTGTCGGGCACAGAGGAAATGGTTGCCGCAGTGTAGGCCTCGCCTTGAACAACGCCCGAGACGAATGTACCGTTGTACTCGGCTGTGCTAGAGATAATAGTGAGGGAGAATGGGCTGGAACTGGCCTGGAAGGAGATGGCCGCAGCGGAGACCGCAGTAGCGAATGTGGCGAGAGAAATGATTGACTTCATTTTAGAGGATCTTGACGGTATCAAATGATAGAGAGACAATCTTGTCAACTTCAACAATAAATATTTATATTTCGCAGGATTTCGAAATTTCAAGTCGATCGAAAGGTGGGATGTGATAGCTGCCAACACCGAGGTGCCTATCCAAGGCCCACCTTTTATAATCGTATACATGCAGCAGCCGATGATATGCGGAATTGAGAGCTACTTGTCCCTATTTCTCTAGGAATATCACAACTGTACCGAATCTTCAGGGAAAAAACTTTTCTCCATCCAAGGTATAATACCAAGGCTAAATAAGTGCCCGTCGACGGCCAAAAACTACAACACTAGAATCAATATCTCTGCGTTGGGATGGGAACGCGTAAGGGCTGAAATCGATGAGGAGATAAATTTAGTATGCTAGTAGAGTGGCAAATACAAAAATATGGTAACGAAATAATATTCCCGCTAGAAGAATGAAAGAATATTTGGAACCTTCCTAGAAAGCAAGAAAGCCGCGCCTTATCCGTGTAAACGGAGACGAAAATGGTGATAGACATGAGATGACAGGGATCCCGATGGACGCCTGAGTGACCTTCCAGGGCTGATTCTTTGATGGTACACCAAGTCAACAAGGCCGACTTAAGATCGGTTTAGCGGCGCTCAAATGTTGAAATCGATTCTCATGATAGATAGCTCAATAAGCTTAGCTTTACAAAACTTTTCCCAAATCCGCCAACATCACAAATTACATAAACAGGACCTAAGGTCTGGGCACGAGACAAATAAACGAAAGAATGATCATGCAAAGACATCTGTAGCAAACCGTTCCTTCCCCAACCCTTCAAACCATTCTTCCACACTCTCATCACTCATTGTTTCTCCCTGCCGTTCCTTTCCGTCTTTATAAACTCTCTTACACATTTCTTTAACTCCGCTCCCAACTGCCCGGCTGCCGCAGACAAAAATCTTCCCCTTTTCGACGAACAACTTGATGGCGTCTTCTCTGTCGTGCCATAAACGATCCTGGACGTACTTGCAACCTTCGCTTAGCTCGCGGGCTTGGCTGTAAGCAAACCGAACATCGACTGCACCCATTTCAGACCATTCCTTGAGCTCATCAGGGTACAGGCTATCTTTTTCTGGATGCTTGCATCCAAAGAATAGCATTGCGGGGGCCAACTCTCGTCCTGCAGCCTTTTGCGCTGCGCGCTCCATGATGAAACCACGGAATGGTGCAAGCCCAGAGCCAGCAGCAACCATAATGATCGGGACGGCCGCGATATCTAACGGTAAGCTAAAACCGCCATGGGAGTTGCGGATCGATACCTGGACTTTGTCACCTTTCTCCAACGACGAAAGGTAATTGGAGGCAACCCCAAGATGTTTGCGACCAGAATCTGCCAATGAGGGCTCATTGAGAACGCCGTAGGTTAAAGTACAGCTTTCGGGACTAGAGAGCGGAGAGGATGAAATGGAGTACTGGCGGATTCTCATTGGTGGGAGCATAGCCAGATACTCGCCAATTGGAACTTGGATCGAAGGGTACTTTTCAAGAATGTCAAGAGCCGATACTCTTGGCTGGGAGATTTCCTTTGCGAATCTATCCGCATCGTTGGCAAGCTCAAGGATCTCGTTTTTCATTGTATCTTCGCCACAATAGCCGGCTATGGTAGTGAGGTCGCGCTTCGTAACTGGCTGCGATAGTTCCACGTAAGAAGAGAGTAGCTCCCCGGCGGAAATATTGGTATCAGTTGGGAGGGTAGTAGGCATCTCAGATGAGATTTTAAGCGCAGCATCCCATGGAAGAGAGAACCTCCTCATCGCTCGCTTTACGGCAGATTCATTATTTGTTGGAAGAACTGCAAGATAATCTCCAACCTTATACGAATATTCGGTTGGTAATTTGACCTCAAGATGCCGTTTCTCTGGTACACCGTCAGTTGTCAGTTTCCTATTCTCGACCACGACTCCGGTCTTGAGATTTTGCCCGAGGACAGTTGGTCTGTTCTCGACAAAGATGGAGACACTAAGACCCGATTTTGGTGTGACTTTAGCGCTAGCCGCATTTCCCAGAGCAGGCCAAAGTTTTTCGTCAACCCAGCTACCAAAGTCCTGGAACATATCTCCAGCACCTGCATCTGCAACTCCTCTTTCACAAAGTCTTTCGCCGCCCATATTCCCCAATAACTCATCGCACTGGGTCGGAATACGTTGGTATGTTGTAGCCCAGTCGTGATGGCCACATCCAAAGACAGCAAACTTGACACCCTTTGCCTCTCCGCTGTTGCAGGACTTGATCCACTCATAGAAGTGGGTGGCATTGTCTGGGGGCTGCCCTTCAAAACTAGCAGTGATGATGACCACTGGTCCATCTTTGGGCAATTTGTTTGATGCGGCGTCTAAAACATCGACATTGGCCTTATAGCCGCGGGTTGAAGCATCAGCCGCAAGCCGGTTGGCGAAGGCTTCGCAAGTTCCTGTATTACTGCCGTAGAAAATGTGCATAGGGTGTTTCGCGGAATCGTCTTCAACTTTCCCGGCCGCAACACCATTCTTCAGTCCAGCATTTGTTACATCTGTCTGAGCGGCTTGCCCAGCACCTCCTAGGAAGTGCTGCAAAGTAATTGGCGTCAAGCCATGCCGCAACTTTGACTTCAAACGGAAATCCTTAGGCTTAATGGTAAGATTCTGCTTGATGGAAAGTTGATATCCGGAATCCGCCATGTAGAAATCGAAATTCTGGAAAAGGACCACCATAACAATGAGCATCTCCTGCCAGGCAAACGGGCGTCCGATACAGGCCCTCATTCCGTTTCCAAACGGTTTCCAGGCATCCGGCGGCAGTTTGTTGAATGGCTCGTCAAGCATCCGTTCCGGTTTGAATTCTTCCGCATCGGATCCGTAAACAGCGGGGTCCTTGTGCATTTTCTTGACCAACAAGACGATTGACTGATCACGCCCAACTTGATATTGACCATTGATAAGGACTGGTTCCTCGTGGTTATCAAAAGGGTGAGGACGAACTCCAATAGCAGTAATCGGAGAGCTCAACCGTAGTGTTTCGCGGAGAACAGCGTTAGTGTAGGGCAACTTCGCGAGATGCTCAATGTGCACCTGCTCACGTCCAACGACACTATCGATCTCCTCTTGGAGTTTCTTGTATGTTTGCGGATTCCTGAGTAAATTGTACATCGTAAACGCAAGAGTACCAGATGTTGTTTCGTGCCCTATATTGTCGACATTCTATATTAACCCAACCAAATCACCACCATAACTATCGAACTTCGCAAAAACTCACCAGCAATTAAGAAAGTAATCATATTGTTGACAATGAGCTCATCCGTTAGGGTCCTCCCAGTCTGTGGATCTTTCCCATTAATCATCGCATTCAGTAAATCCTTTTTGTCCGTTGGGTTGTCCCTTCTTTCCTTCAGCAAGTCATATGAGACTCGCTTCATCAGATCGATGTCTTTAAAGTATGCTTCACTCGCACGAGTGGGTATCATGTTCATGGCAGGTAGCCGTCTCCCACGGTTTCCGGACTCTATAAGAAACTCCACCATCGCATCAACGAATGGATGTTGGTTTTCGGTGTAGAAGGAGTTAAAGCGAGCACCCATGGCGCAGAGAGCAATGGTGTCGAGAGTCAGACGGGTAAAGTCGTCTGAGGCATCGACGGCTGTGCCAGATGGAAGGCGTGCCCATTTCAACGCCAGTTGGTTTGCCAGATCGGCCATTTCTATAAACCAGAAGTTAGATTGCCCATGTGCCGAGTTTTAGACGCCCGGAGACTCACCATCGAACATTCCCCGAATAGTAAGAGGCCCAAAAGCTGGTATGAGAATCCTATGTGCAACTCCCCAGTTCTCCTCTCCAGTATAGGCCGTAAATAAGCCGTCTCCAACTCCATTTCGGACCTGCTCGAGGGCTCCCGAAACTTGTTTGGCAAATCGTTTTTCATCACAGCATTCATGGATCAGTTCCCAGGAACTAAGAACCAGAATCTCTTTGCCTCCTAACTTGAGTTTATATATCGGCCCTATATTTTAAAAAGGCTTTAGCTTACTCGCGTCCTTGGAATGTGGCATTGCATGTCTTGGAAGTTTCAAAACTTACCATATTGATCCGCGAAACCCTCGAGCGTTTTCAGTGGTGTTACGAGGTCCATATCGAAGATGTTTCCAACGATAGGTAGCCCCGGAGGGCCGGGGATTGGCTTGATCTCCTTCATCTTTTTAGAAACAGGACACTCAGTGCCGTCTGGTGCATCCTTTGCGAATGGACATGTTGCAGACTGGCCGAACGAAGGCAACCAGGAGGTGTATATATATCCCCCACTCTGCTGTGAATGCACTGGACATTTTTCTGAAGACATATCAGTTGCAGCGTACTTTCCAATATCCGGCCAGTCAGTGTCTCGAAATTGATGCCAAAGTCGGGAGAGGACGGCAATACGTAATCCAGGCTAGCCGTGCCGCAACGTTAATGACACCAGCACTGGACTTTCTCTAATCAAGTGGTGCGAGCTTGACTTCAACTTTCTTTGTGTTGGGTGGTCGTGACGAGAAACTCGCCTAAGCTGTTATGAGAGTGCCCTAAGTTCGGAGGGAAAACAACGAAAAGCTACCGAATGCAATAGGTATTTAACTTTGTCTCGTAAACCAGGTCGGTTAGGTCTGCTGGCGAGCAGGTTATACTAATGCAGGCTAACCGTCTAACAGAATAGTTTGGGGATATGTATTTAAGTACTTGGCACTTGTAAGTATCGGTTTTGGTGATAGATGATATGGCCGTGGTGTGTAGCAATAATATAACTCAGTTATGGAAACTTTTGAATACAAACATCAACCGGAACTCCAAGCTATGGAGAATTTATAAAATTCAAGCACAGCTGGAAGCAGCCTGCGTAGCACAGGGATATCTTTTTCGGTAGGATCCTTCAATGGTTGCCCCAAAGCCGACGCTTTCGGGCTGTATCTATTGCCGTAATCCCAACCGGAACAAGGAAGCTCCTATTGCAGTAACTGAATCCATGGCCATGACGGCTATGCCTCGGCTTCGTACGAATTTGGCCGAACCTACCGTGTGCAACATTTCTAAGGCAGCACCCAACATACATACTTGCATACGAAATATTTCGGCGGAGGCGAAGGGAGTTCGGGATTTTCATTTCGTTAACTCAAAACACTTGTCTGTTGTGACGGCCCCGTTTCACAGGAAAGGTCTGGGGTAATGCATGCTGAACAACTCGAGTGAGAGAACTAACCAACGGTATTTGCTTTGTTCAAAAAGATGGAAAGTGTAAGCGAGCAGTTATCTTTGATACCCAATTCGTCACAGTCGATTCTAGCAGCTAGTCAAATTCCATTCACCCACGTGGTTCATGGAGCGCTCGAGGGAGGCGTCGACAGAAGTGATAAGGTCGCAGTCGGCGTTGTATTTTATTCCTGCAACACGATGTTTCCGGCAGGAGGAGTTCTATCTACACTTGAGATAGTTGGTTATAAATACTCCCCCTATTAAATTACCCCGCACTCAATTCTCTTCTTCCTCCTCCTCCTCCTCCTCCTCCTCCTCCTCCTCCTTGATTGACCAAAATAACAATCAGTACAGCGACACCGATTGATCGTACCCTCAAAAACAAACCAGCTTTGCAAATTTGCCATCAATAAAATTCCCGCTACAAAACTAGCTAGGTCAGTATGATGAGTTTCCCATCTTTCTGCCCTCTCGAATCCGTGAATGCAAAGCTAACGTAGAATTTCCAGATACAAAATGAACAACTGTATCATCGAGCTCGTCAACCAAGGCGGCTGTGGTAGCTCCACCTGCAGTTGTGGCTCTAGTTGCGCCTGTGCGGACTGCCAATGTTAAGCTCCTAGCGGTATCACCAGTTCATCCTCTCACTTTACACTTCTTACGAATACCTTTGAATTCCTTATGCAGCCATCGATTTTCTTGGACTGGTATGGATTGAGACGACACCTTTCAGCCAATTGCAATGGTTCGAGAGCACACATGATTGCTTTAGTATACAACAATATAAAGGGGGTACCTTCTTATGTTTCCGATCCTGTCGTCCCAGGAAGTGGGACTTAGAACTCCTAGATGTACTTAAAACGACGAAATGCACTCGGATCGATTGTTCCTTGAAGTAATCCGATATTCTGAATCCTAAAACAATCATTTTGGGCGAGATCCTAGGCCTTCTACCATGCTACCCTGATGGATCCCCATCTGCAATCCCTGGGACCTCTCACAGATGCACATAGCTAGCTATGTACAAGAACAAATAATGGTGAATGACTATGAAACATACTGCCTACACCACAAATTTGCCTTTAACCCCAAATCCAGAACCCTAGCACTACCCCAAAATTCGAATCCAGTTCCCAGGTCCGAGCGGGTTCAAAAAAACGGCCATACCTTCCTCGTCAACCCCTAGCTGGTGGATATATATGTGTCGTTTACGTAATATATCCACACACACACAACTTTTCCAAGATGGTAATTTTCAGTTTCTGCAATGCCCCATATGCATCATATGGCGAGGACGATTGGATAAATGGAGACCCGACTCCATGTTTAACTGCAGTTAGCAGGGTTTTGCATACACCATGCAGGGTGTGCTAGCGAACGACCGTGTGTTGTTTGTGTGTTATATCTGTCCAGCTCCAAGTTGTTCAAAGTATATTAGTAACGTCCTCAAGCTTCATATTCCCGCGATAGCTTACTAACAAAGACTCGGGCCCCCACCAATGAGCCTCAAGGTTTTAAAACCTCGAATGTGTATTAGTACTTAAGTAAGTAGTTTCAAGAAGATAATACAAAACCAGCTTCAACTTAGGAAAGTCGAACCGACCACACCCATTTGACTAAGGAATGTGAAATCTGCGCCTTGGAGAGGTTGAAGGCTGGTGATATCACTAAAACGTATAAACCCTGCCGTTTGGGGCCCAGAACCTGTACTGCCATAAAATTCCGATAGACTAAGAGAGCTCGGGTGGTCTGAGCTCGATAAGTGATACAAAAGCTTAAAATGTAGAACGAAACCTGGGCTTCAATTGATCAAGCATCTACTAGCCTAGCTCCGAGACACGCGTCGACACAGCGTATTGCAATAGGCAAGATGTGACGCTAATAGTGCAGGTATCAATATATTAATATGGGGACGTATCGAACATTTTTTCGTATCCCTAGACCAAAATTGCACAAGGATACGGAAATGGCATCTGCACATACATCGGATTGACGTCACCTTGGTGGACAGAACTCTTTTGCAGTGAGCTTACTGTGTGACAGGGGTGCTGGGACGACCCGAAAGCCTTCCGAGGCCGAATACCGAGGCATACTAAAAAATCACAGTCTCAACACGCTCACCGCCCACGTCGCCCACCCCGAAATCGAAATTTGAGAGGTATTCCCGGATTACAATCGACCCGGGAAAGAAAATACAGGGCTAAATATTACACCGACGGACAAACAAACGCAAATTCTGAAAGGTTTCGTTGTCCTCTTTTAGAATTGCCTCGATTCACCTTCCATTGTGTTTAGCATGCGAGCAACAACGAACGCAATCTATCAACTCTAGCGGTGGGTTTGGCTACCGCCTTGAGCGACAATATACGGAACCAATGACCTACTATCTAGACCCTCCAGCATCTTCAGAAGCGCCAATGGTAGTAAAGAGAATTTCGAGATATTTCAGGATTTTAGAGACAATTGCAACTAGAGTGAAGGAAGCTTAAGACGATTCACGAAGCAACTGCATCAACCATATATCTGCCTACGCTTCGGCGTACAGAATGGGAGACAAACTACGGACACGACTTCAGCCTTTCCGAAAGAAAAAAATGACATCTAAGTGCAATATTACATCAGAGGAACCAGTGGAAAAATTTCGAAGCCTAGTTGTTCAAGTGTGCATGATTTCAAACGGAGAATACCGACGGGAAACTCTGGACCATAAAAAATACCACAGGAGCAACGCATAACCGACTTCAAAACAATTAATCCATCTGCCCTCTCCGAAGATCAGCTCTATTATCCCCCCAAAACAACTGCAAGGTTTCTGACCCCATCTCCGGAAAATCACTCTCTTCTCCAGTTAGAATGCTCTGTAATGGAATCTCCGTGGCGTCAGGAAACTCATTAAGATCCCCCGGATGCCCGATATTATCATACCCACTCGCCAACTCTTCCGCCGCCGCCCTTCTCATTGCATCCATTGTTCCTTCATCAATTATTGAATGCGACCTATCTAAATCGAGCAGAGGAGATTCTTCAGGCAGGCCATGTGCCGAAAAGTCATCATCGTTAGATGGACCGTACCGATCCTGATTTTCGTAATTCTCTAGGACTAATGACCGAAATAGTTATGGCGTTAGCTACGCTGTATTTAAAATCAAAGGGGAGAGCGGATTCACGACCTACTGTCTCTAAAAACGTCATTGAAGTGCTCGGGCAGTCTCCTCCTGTTAGCACGCGCGCTAAATCCGCCATTTCGCCCACCGCCAACGCCACCTGGGATTTGTAAAACCCCCCTCTCGAAATCAAGTGCAGATTCGTTTAAACCATCTCCATTAAATTCATCCATCTCTGCGACGAATTCGTCTTGAGAATCACCATCTTGCAACCCAGCCTGGTCATTTCCACCCCCGCCACCATTACCGCCGCCAAGAATGGGATTATTTGTGTCGTTTATTGACGCTTCAGCTCCTAGATTCTCATCTGGTCCGTCGCGGTCTTCTGTGTCCTGTACAGCATTTGGGTTGGTAGCTAGAGAGGCATCATCAGGCGGCCGGTATGCGCCGTAGTGGACTCCCTGGGGGACACGATTTTGAACTGGTCTTATCATGTCCTCGAGATATGGTGGCTCTGAATAATACTGGACGGTGCCAGAAAGGCAGTTTCCTCGTTTCACTAGTTTGTGCTTGGTGGCGAGAGGGTCTTTCGTGTCAATATCAATGTCATGGGACTCATAAGCGGTCGTGGTGCCTTTCAAAGGATCGGTGCAAAGGACATCGTCAACAACGTCGTGAACAACTAGGTCTTTAGAAGGTGGAGAGCCACTCCCGGGGCGCGGTGTGGGTGCTAGGGATTGCGCTGTTGTAGTTGAGGTTGGTTTGCGGGTTTGCGGGGCGGCAGAGACAATGTTCAAGTTAAGGAGGACGGTACTCCCAATAGCGAGGAGTATTGTTCGGTGCATTTTTGGATATTTCTCTGTGGTTAGAGGTCTCAACCCGAGAATAAATGCTTCCGATGTTTCACTTGATCGAGCAATGCCAACGGCTGCAGGTCCCGTATGCCTTACAGACCCGAGAACGGTGGTATATACATGCAGCCATGGTATGAGAACGTTTCTTCCATGTGCCCGCCTGTAAGGGCGGTGTCCTGAGGTCGTTGGAGTCGAATCGCGGTTCTTTTTCTCGCCTCACCACACTGGCGCAATCCCACTCATCCAATAACATCTTGATATTTATCTACGAATCGTATCAAGGAGTATCAAGGAATATAAGGTGGTGGGTATCCCAAGTTCTTATTTGTTATACTAGCTAATACTATACTATACTATACTATACTATGATACTATCCTAAGAAAGAAAAATCCGAGTGTGTATCAAGCACTCCACACCAGTTTTTTCCAAAAGTACAAGACCGGATATGAAATGGCTAGAAAGAATAAAAAGATATCACAAACACCAGTTGGGAGTACAGGAGCCGAAAACAACCCTTTTTGTTTCGCGCAACAGGATATCACTGAAAGGCTTAAAAAGAAGAAGCAAATCAAGAAAAGTAGTAATAACATCACACGCTCAAGAAACGCAGCAGATTACAAGAAATTCAAGAATATAAGTAGAAAAAGAAGGACAAGCAATAACTAGCTAAGTAAGCAAAAGGGCAATGCTAAAACGTCCCATTTCCATCCAAGCCCGTAGAATTAAAGAAAGGAGACATCTGGAAGTCCAGAAAGTCCACAACTTACCATAAGAACCAACGCGCTTGCTTGCTTCGCTGTGCTCTATGACTTTTTGATTTTCATGATCTATATGCTTTTGCGACCGTCGCATATACAATCAAGTACATGTGTATCATAACTTTTTCGTGTCGTCAAGTTATCATTTCATGACCACCCCCTAATACCATTACTGCGTTATTCTTCGTAATTGTGTGAAAAAACGATAAGGAAGAATAGCAGTCGCCTAAGAAAGCCGTTTAGAGGTCATCGCCGAAGAGCTCGTCTTCAGCTAGCGATCGAGACTGCGAGTCAATGACGTCGTCAAAGTCGCAGTTCTCGATGGAGATTGTCGGAACCTTCATTGTAGGCTTGAGGCTCCCCGCCTCAGTCTTATCAGCGGCTGGCGCGTCTTCCTCACGTAAGTTCTCTTCGTCTTCCTCGTCGTCTGCGGGCAACGGGACAGCGGCGGCAGCGAGAACGTCGACGGTGTCCTGCTGCTGCTTGAGGTAGTCCTCAACGATGTCGCCGATGATGGCAAATTTGGAGGACATCATGCAGCTCTTCTTCTCCTCCTGTTTCATCTTCTTCAGCTTCTCAGCCTCTTCCCGTTCCTTCTTGAGATTCGGGTAGAAGATCTCGACATCAGCCTCACCAAGTGGGCTTCGAACTCGTTCTTCTTCCATAATCTCAAACTCGTCTCTTCGGGGAGCTGGTGGAGGTGGCATAGCGAGCTGATCTTCAGTTGGTGGAGGTGGGATGTTCTCCTTGCCAATTCGGTCAACCTCGCTGCACTTCTTCCAGTCTTCTTCGTCAGAGATATCGAGAGTACCGGCGCCATGATACATCAAGTTTGTCAAAGTCTCCTCAAGTGTGTCCTCATGGATCTCAAACATCCAGCTCTTAGGGAACGACTGGCCAGGACGCCATGTATTTCCAGTAGCATTACCCGACTTGGCAACAGGGGTGGCGATAAGTCTACCATCGATGGACTCAATATCTTTTCCCGATTTGGATAGATGAGAGGGTGGGTCGACACGTCTGACCGACTTCTGGATCTTACGCTTGATACCCTTCGACGGCGACGAGAGGGTGGCAAGGCTATCCTTGCGAGAAAGAGCTGGACGACCCGAAGAGCCAATGGTAGATGCAGAGGAAGAAGCAGACGGGTTATGAGACCGTCGCTTTAGGGAAGAAGTAGAGGAAGATGCATTCGCTGTCTTCTTCTTCGAGACGACAGGGACGGAAGGGGAAGGGGTGGGAGGCTTCGTGACGAGAGCATATTTAGCAATTGAGTTCTCGTCGCATGAAGCGGGTGACAGATGGGACTTCATGCGCTTTGTCTGAGTGGATGCATTGACCGGGGCGTTTTCGTCGTAGATGGTGTAGAAGGGCCGCTTTCCGGGAGAAGAGGAAAGACCAAGTGGTTTCTTTGACAGGGATGACTTGGAGAAGGACTGGCCTATGGAGGGGGAACGGAGCCGGTTAGCATCATAAGTACCATCACCATCGTCGTTATATCATTATCAACATCATGAGTCGCGATGTAGATGCAAAAATACAAAGTGGAGCGCAGATTTATAGTGGAGTGACATCACATCGGAGCGGACCGGGCGACTGGTGAAATGTGTTGCGCGTGTTGCGCAACGTGGGAACATGAAACGCAGCCTGGCGGTGGCAGCGTGGGGTTTGATTGGCTGGCCAAATATAGGCGGGCGCTCTTTCTTTCTCTTAACTCCATCGCACAGCCATCTGACACCCAGCTGATAATGCTGGCTAGTACCAGAGGAGCATCGGGGGTTTTCGCCAAATGAAATGAAATGAAAGAGGGAACAAAAAAAGAATCGGGACGATGAATGCATTTTTATTTTCGAGGAGAGGATGAAGAGTTATAGACGCTTACCTTTGCCGTCGAGTGTTGCGTCGAGACCGCGAACAATGTTGGTGACGTTGCCTAACACGGTCCGCTTCCTCGGCGAAAGAGGGGTAAGAACATGGCGAGGTTGGGTCGAGATCACGGTCGCCATTTTGTTCTCTTCCAATCAGACACGTCGAGGATCTAAAAGGTCGAGTTTGTCGCTGAAGTTTTTTTTTTGTCCGAATATTACTTGTCGGACAGCAAAGTTGGATACGGAGCAATTACGTTCAGTAAAGAAGAATCGCAAGTCGAACGTTATAATGTTATAGTGGAAAAAGTGGCGATGGTGGTGGGCGCGGATGGGAAAACTTTCAAGGAGGATGGGGCGAAATGCGACAGGAAGAGAGGGAAAATGTACTGGAAAGTGCGGGAGCAGCAGAAGATAAGAGAAAATCGCAGTGGGAGAACAAGGTCGGTACTCAGTACGACTACGACGGACAAGACTAAATTAACCCAGACGCAATGCAGCGAGATATGACCTGTATAGGCGAGGGGGGTGTGGGAGACTGATCGATATGCCTCTCTCTGCCTATGTGATGTATGTTATGCAGCTGAGCGATAAAAGAAGCGAGAAGGCTGCAGCTGATCGAAAAGTCAAAGAAAGAAGATTGGAAAGACGGATGGGTGGATAAGAGGATGGGGTTGAATGAAGAGGACGAAACAGACAGTGTGAGGGAGGAACGGCTGGAGTCCGGGTGAGTGAGACTAAGTATATTAAATGGATGTATGCTCTCGAACACGACCTGGTCAGTTTCTTAATCCTGTTCGCCCAGGACAGATGCAAGTTTCCGGATTTTCAGACAAGACTGCTGCTTTCTATCGATCTTCGGCGCGTCGTTGGATGGGTGAACCCCGTTCGGTGTCTCCACAAGGCACAGTCAGAAAAAGAATATGAGCAGGCACACAAGGTTACGATTCGACAGTGCAGTTAATTGCAGTAGCAGCAGCAGCACACGTCGTGGATGAAGACGAGAAGGAGGAGGATGAAGTTTGGAGGAGGAAGAGTTAGGAGGCGAGGAAGATTAAAATGAGGATGTCAGTTTAAAGGAGCGGACCGTGCTGAACCACACGAAGAGGTATACCAATGACGACGAAAGACGAATAGTAGAGAGTGATAGTGATAGTGATAAGCTGAGGAAGATTTTTTGCTCCTGCTCTTAAGAACACTTTGTGTGAACCAGCCTTAGAGAAAGGGATGAGGAAATTATTCAATTACACTTCCCAATCCAGCACTGAAATTAGCATCCCCAAAAATCGGGTGGCAGAATTTCACAGAAGCAAATGCAAAAGGCGAGGAGAAAACGGCAGGCCAGGAATGGACTGCCAAGCCCTACTCCGAGTGCGATGGTTCCACACCTTCAGGCCCCTCCAAGCACTTACAGGGGTCGCCCCTGCTTAGCCCTCCCTCGGTGGCCCATTCCTTCGCCATCACCGATTCTACGCGTGCGCGTGACATTCTTGCGTCTTGCTAGTCGTTCTTGTAAAAATTCTCGAGCAAGGCGAAACCTTTCGATCAAAGTAGAAATAGGACCCCACTTTCTTGCGTCTCGCTGCTTGGAATGGACAAATTCCCAATCAGCTCCAGCCGACGTCCCACAGCCCGCTTCTGTCCGAAACGTATCTGACAGTGCTCAGACCGGAAAAAGAAATGGTTTCTACCTTCTCGTTCAGCACTTCTTTGATGAAGGCCTGAAGATTAGGACGGGAACAAAGACACCTTTTGACATTTGACAGCTCCTTAAGTACTTATATTTTAGCTTTAGTACCTTAGACAAGTCTAGGTCTCCTTTTTCGCGATTATAGAAAGAGCAAAGCGAAGAACCCGGTTTCGCGTCCCTTGAGGGGTCCTCTATCTAGACTACCGGAACAGGAATTAAATCCTCAAACCGTTGGTACCAGTTTCTAACTTGAGCTTCAACAGATCCGGCGACTTTCAGACGAGTTCCGACGGCGAAGCTAGCAAAAATTCGATCTTGTGAGCAAGGGAAGTGAGCTGTTATATAAGCTACGGGTTTTAAGGTTGGGTTTCGTCGAAGTAAGGGTCCTATGATCTATCGATAAGTCTCCTGGTGACCTCGAGGTACGGAATAGCCCGATACCTCTAGTCTAGTCTAGACAACTGGAAAAATTCGACGCTTTCATATGATAGTTTCTATTTCCAGTCAGAAAGTCAGGGTGTGCAGAGTGCCCGAACGCATATGCAAAGTCACGCAAGCCTGGCCAGTGTGGAGTGCAGCTTGCGCTTGCATCGCAGCGATACGAACTATAGCTTTACGGATACTTGTCGACGGTTATATGCTAATCTGATATGATCCTGCAATATGGTCCGACCCTAAATCCTGAGGAGCCTCAGGAGAATAGACCCTGAATGCTAGATGGAAGTTTCCGTTCACGATGCATCGATAAGGCAACTTGGGAAAACTTTTCTCCCTCTCAAGTTTTTCTCATGTGAATATAATTTTTTCCCTCCATGAAGTGGGATATCTGGGCTTTTCTATATTCATAAACTCCTATCCCAGCGTCTATGAATTTCGACCTGCCCGTCTCTTGAAGGAGGGGCTGCAACCCCGCTTTCTGATTGGCCGCCAGGAACCTCGCCGCCAAATCTCCTGTGCGGTTACAGAAACGCCTAACCAGAGCTCCATACGACACGCACGGAAATTCTGCAACACTAAAACGCGAAAAGCACGCCCACGTCGAACTTTTTTTGAAATTTCCCGCCGAAAGAATCAAGGCCTAGTGCTCCACGTCCTAATTCTTCCTCTTTCGTCTTTATTTCCTCAGCTAGGTAAATCTGAAAAAGTTACTTGTTGAACTTAAAACGGCGGAGTTTGAAACGTATGTGTTTTAGAATGTTGGACAAGTCGGCTGTTTCAGATGGACGTTCTAAATTGGTAATGGCAGATTACAATCGTAGTGTCTAAAGATATCAACTGTCTTCCTGTGTAAGATGTAGCTACGTAGTTGTACGAAGTAACGCAGACGGTGCATAGTATGATACTATAGAATACTAGAAGCAGCGAGAGCAGACATGTGTGCTTGTATAAGTCTTGGATGGCAATTCAAGCTCGAAGAAACGCTAATTGAAACAGCAAGTAAAGCACGGTAAACCACTCGGGTCCCAGAGGCCGCCTCCCGCCTCCATTCCAAGCTATATGACTTCCAGACTCCCCAGTTCAACCACTCGAATATACAGATACCGATCTTAACAAAAGGAAAGAAGAAAATAAAGAAAAGCATAGACAAGAGACAGTAATCCGCTCCCTCCCCTGCCACTCATGAAACTTCAGCTAGTTCGCATGGCAGAAAGATTCCTGGAGGTGTTCCCCTATCCGTCCAAGTCCAGCTGATGTATGAGCTGGCAATGCACCCATCCAGCCGTCCTAGTCCATTAATTACCCAGCTCCCTCGTGTCGAGAGCCTCCCCGGCAGGACGGGTCTCACTATCACCCAATCCCACCTGTTGCCTCCGTCATGCAATGGCAGTTCATGCCGAGTACCATGACGGCATGAACTTCTACGCATAGGCCGGTGGATTGAGAGGCAGGGAAGAAACTACTCAAGGATCTTACCACCTCATGCCGAACCAGTCGAAGTCTCCATCGATGTTCACCCAATGGCCTTTCACAATCGCCGATTCCCACCTACAATCCATGTAAGTTAGTAAATTAAATCTATATTCATTCCTTCTTCGAAGCTGGAAGCCTGGAAGGAAAGGAAAAAGAAAAATAGGTAGGAAGGTTACTCACCCCATGCCCACAGCAAGCATTCTGCACATATCTCCATAATACCCACAGACCACCCATCCGTCTCTGGCCACCCTCAAAGCCTCGACCTGAACACCGAAATCGACCAAATAAGCCACCGCAGCCGCCTCTCGCTCTTCCCTTTCCATTTTATTCAGGTCTTCAGCCCAAAAGCCACCGGGTTGTCCTACCGCCACACTCCTGTCCTGCGCCCTCACACAGGCGCCGTTATACCCTCCAGCACTGCAATTCTTAATCTCCTCCTCGTTAAAGATATCGGAATCATCCGAAGAAATGATCCTCATGGGTAGCTCAACCGAAGAACGAGGATAATCCGGGAGGAAATAGTCCTTGGCCCACTTATCGCCTTCACCCTCGCTGGCTGCGAAGACACCCTTGATGACATCACCGGGCATGTTCAAGCTAACCTTCATAAACCTAGCCAGGGGTAGATATCCCTTGTGCCACCTCCACTCCCTGGCACCTCGGTCTCCACGTCGGATCTGGACCGCCACAACGTTCTTGCTAGCTTCAACACCGATAGCGTTGACTCTGTCCATGATAGTAGTCTGAAGTTCGCCCTTAAGTGGGATGGATTCATATCCTGTTCTTAGGAACTCAAAGATCTTATGTTGACGTTTTTGACCGACTTCACGGGCATCTTCAAATTGATTCTCGAAGGCGTGACCGAAGGCATCCTTGAATGTTGCAGGAGTCACTAGTCTATGTGCTGTGTTCCTAGGACAAGGTAGGCTCCTTGACATAGGTGGAGGAGTGCACTTGTTAGTCGGTGGTGGAATATCGAAGTATTTGTTGATATCCCCATATGCCCTATTTAAGATCGTTAACATTGAGCTCCACGAGTAACAGCGTCAAGAGATACAACTTACCATCGTCCCTTCTGCCCAACCACAAAGAACACTCTGTTTTCCTGGATAGCAAGCGCATAAGCCATCCACAATCCCATAACCATCTCTCCAACCCCACCAACTCGCCCTTCCCAATCGTCAACCACAAAAGTCATGGTTCTCTCACACTCTCCATCTCCACCTTCCTCGTCCTCACCTCCAGTCTCCAAACCTTCATACCCCTTATCTTCCTCGTAGTATCCCAAATGTGCAGCCATAGGCTTCCCCATCCTCTTCTCAGCTGCAGCCATACTCTTCATCTCCACCGAATCACAAAGCGCTCTATACCACTCCCCAGGCAATGGATAAGCCGCCTCATTCAACGGCATGGAAATCGCATATCCTGTACCATTGCTAACCATCAACACCTCTGGTGCACGCGTATACCCTCTTCCATTCCCACCAGTAGCCATCAATCCCGGGAACAACATCTCGAAAACCCCAGAGTCTGTATATCGATATGAGAAAGTAGCGCTAGCGACACCAAATGCAATGATAACACAGACTCCAACTAGCCAGTAGAATAATACACCCCATTTTTGTCGTAGCCGTCGGAAATGCTCTTCCCGTTCCTTACGGATGAATCTGTGAAGTGTGTATTCGTCTGCGGGGAGGTAGTTGGCATAGATACATGGCTTTGCGGGAGAAGTGGGTGTGTAGAGAGTTGTGGAGTCGAATATTATGGTCCCGATTCCCGTGCCTGGGGTTAATGTGCGGGCGGAGATGGGGATTGGAGATGGATACTTTTCGGATGCATAGGCGGATACTGGGGTAGGTGTTCGTAGAGTAGAGAAGTATGTGGGAGATGCGATTTGATAGTTGCTTTGATACGGTGGGGGGAGGAGGAGTGTGAGGTTTTTGGGTGGACTTCGAGGCATTGTTGGTCTATATTTTTAATGTTTTTGATTTATAGAAGGCCCTGACGAGGTGCCTATGTTCAAGAGACTTGCTCCGTATGGTCCTTTGGTAATGAATGGATATCTAACTTGAGATATTGAGTCCAGCGAATATGTCGAATACTCGATATGTTATCGTCAATCGGACCCAGTCCCAAATAGTTTTATTCCCTGTACAATAAAATATGTCGAAATTGTCAAAGGACCGTAGAGAAAAGAGAAAAGGAACCAGTCCGTGAATATATAAAATGCGTCGTACAGACTTGCTGAAGTTTTCCTGTTTTGTAGTTGCGTAACTGAGGTTCTCGAATCTCCAAATGGTCCGGAATGAGGTTAAACAACAGATAGAATTCCTAAACCAGCCAGCCAGCTCACAAGACAATGGGACAAAAAATCACAAGCTCAAGCTGTCAAAGCTCTTCTGTTTAAAAATGCTCAAAAAGAAGGTGGGTGAAAGGAATGGTGAGACCAGAAAGAACCAGTTCTGGAATGTCGGGTTTAAAGGATAGGATGGAGTAATAAAAGCTTCAAGAGAAAGAAGAGAAAGAATTGAAGGTCAAGAATTGAAGAAGGGAGTCAAGAAATGTATTGACATTTTTGTAAACATCAAAACATCATCCTGCAGGGAAATGCATACAGGGGGCTTCCGCCCACCCACCAGCCCTCCTTTTGCTGCCTGAGATGAGTGAAGGGCGTTTCAATCTGTTTTGGTTGGTGCGGCAGACGCTGGAAATCCTTGCCAGAGTGCCACTCTTTTCCACCCAGACGATTGGGAGGCGATGGTTCGAGCAGAGTTCTGGCTTGGGTCCTGACTAGCTATTTCCGGGACATGCAGGGTTTGAAACGAACCGAACTGGTCGGCCGACACAGCCTGGATTCTGTGTCACAAGTTCGTAGGTATTGACAGTGACGAATCTACCCCTCAAGTGCTACTCTGAAATAAAAGGGACCGTTTGCAGACGGTAGACGGTGAAGTTTTTTTTCTGGACCGTTTATGCTGGGAAGATTTTTAGGATACTAAGGTAGGATTAGACGGGTTTCTCGAATATACTTGATTTGGAAAACTCCTGCATGCATTGAGATAACTGGACAGTTGTTAACTGTGGTTTGATACCGTCGACTAGCCCATAATCGTTAACCCCGATTAGTGCATGTACCCCTCGGAATTCTCACATTCGGTTACTGTATCGATAATTCACTCGGTAGATGCCTACGGGTAGCCCATTGTTTCGAAGCGAGTTTATCTTCCGCTTCAAATTTCCTGATATCGAGTCTCTGCATACCATGACTAAAGGCATTCACAATACAGGAACGTGCAGATTCAAAACTAGGTAAATATAGTATCGTAAAAGGTCGCTGATACCAATTGAATTCGTCAACTTGCATATCGTCTAGTCAAATGCTTCAAGTGATGATTTGTAAAACAAGAGCTCGACACGGAACGCCGAAGAATAATGCTGCAAACCAAGGTGCCCAAGAAAAAATAAAACCAGCCTCCTTTATACTTTTATCTGGAAGACCCATAGCAGAAACAACAGAGCTATAGACACTGCTCATAATTAGTCACTCACAACTCTATAGGTAGTAGAGCGGCCGAAACCTCAATCAACTCAAATAGGTGGTAACGTATTCCTGTCCAAAGTAGTCATTAGAGATATTCCAAATGCAATATGATAGGAAAGAAGAAATCAAAAACGTACCTGCATATAGGACACTGTAACCTGACTCTCATCCATCCTTCCAGACAACCCGAATGGAAAACGTGCCTACAAGGTGTGACCATATAGCTTCTTCGTCCAACATATACTCCTTGCCCAAGTAATCCGCCCACGACTCCACCTGCACCATCACCACTCTCCCCACCGACTTCATGACTGTGCTGTGCATTCGAGGGCACGACTGGTACCTCTACACTTTGCATACAGATAGCGCAGTCAAAGACCCTCGTCCCCTTTCTCCCACTTCCCGTTCCTCCATAACCCCCACTCCCACCCTCTTTCGTGGCGGTCGGGCTAACTGGACTTCCGCCCTCACCTAATAACGCTCTCTCCAAATCATCAGCAGGCAGGATAGGATAGTAATCATACGCCGGTGGGAACCAGCCCTCCGGAACTAAAAATCTCGGTCCTAACAGCTCCTGCACACCTAACATCCATATCTGACACCACACCCAGCCCGCGCTCGCCCAGCAAATCCACTTGACGGGCCTCGAAAATGCAATATTATCGGAGTAGCCGTAAAAGTATAGGACGGCAATGAGTCGGCAAGTGGACATCCCGAAGACAAATTCCCATTTTAGACCTTTACGACAGTTACGGTATGTATTTCGGTAGATCTGAGGGACCCAAAATGAGAGCGAAAGGAAAAGTGCGACTCGTTGGATTAGATTGCGTAGGAAGAGAGGAAGGGAGATGGAGTAGATTAAGAGGAACCCTGTGATCACAAGGAACATATAGAAACGCGTGATTATAGAGGAAAAATCTTGACGGATGGTGGTTGCGGGAGGGGGTGTAGTGGTGATAGGGGCTGGATTCGTCCGAGCGGTTGCAGGAGGCGGAAGGGTGCCCGTCGCCGATGCTCGCGCAGCCGCGGCCTGTGCGGCAGCAGCTGCTGGAGAAGGCTGTAAAGGAGAGGTCTGCGCTGCCCGTCTTTCGGGAAGTTGGACTCGGTATATCATGAGCATGTACCGAATTCCAAAAAATCCGGCAAGGACAGTGCAGAAGAACGCTGCAGCGATTAGAGCAAGAGAGCTACGCTCTACTAGAGTAGCAGTGACGATGAATATGATGACGATATAGCCGTCTAGAAGAGAGAGAATCCCGATCGTCCAGAAGGAAACGCGAGACAAGGTCGAGGGAGTAGAAGATTCTTTCATCTGGCGAACCATAAAGTATATTTCGAAGGCGACGATTAGGCAAGCGTTTAGAGCGAAATTGGAAACCCGATCAAAGTACGATTCGAGCTTGAGGCCTGTAGCAGCCTCCGCAGACAGGACGAAGGAGCAGTCTGGGGAGTAGATTATGGCGGACCCGACAAGTGGCGGCGGGGTGATAGGGATATATTCGCCGGTTCTATGACGGAGTTCACGTTCGATGGTATCCACGATGGTTTGTTGGGAAAGTTCTGTGAACCAAGAGGCATCCGGATGCATCTTGATCGGGTGTACCTGGAGGTATACTATAAACTCGCATTGAAGCGGTGGTGTTCCAATATATTGTTCGTCGACAGGAATCCACGGGGGATACTCGTCCCCAGATTCAAGGTGGTCTTCAATTTGCTGTGACAACGACTCGTTCAGAGGCTTCTTGACTAGGTTGTAGGTCGTATTGGATGGTGTCAGGTGTGGTAATCCAAAGACGCCAGCGAACCTATAATCTTAATTAGATTCCTACGATAGCTATGACCTGGGGAGGGGCCTCACTTATTGCTATTGGAGGCACCGATAAGGAGACCAGATTCTACGAAATGAATGCCGTGCATCCTAACATCAACCGGCTGACCTCCCACACGGCCACCCCAATCATTATAGAGCTCCATGTTCATGGAGACGGTCTGGACGACTCCTCGCAGTTCCTCGAAGTGTTTCTTGGGCTGCCGTTCCTTCACAATCATCCAGAACCTGCCCCTGTCAATCGTGACGTTTCGTTGATAGGTTTCATTGATGGTAGGCCGATGGAGACCCGGTACGTCCATACGGGTCCAGTCACCATTGAGCATGCCCGTAATATTTCGATACATCGGCGACTCAGAGGACCCTTCAAGAGGATTGGGTTCTACCCGTTCATATTCGAGTGGCGACGGAGTATCCTCGTCGTCAGCGCCTACATCGGCTGCCCCAAGATCTCTCTTCACCGGCGTGTCGTCCAGGATGTTTCGTGTCGGTAGAGGTTCATCGTCCGTCTTTGCTCTGTTGAAAACGTCATCTACCATATGGCTGACCCTCGTCCGTACCATTCCCATTCCCTGTGGACTCCACCATCCACCAGCAAAGCCAGTCAAGTTTCCAACATTTCCGTAAGTCGAGTTCTGGAGTTCTCCTAGCCATCTTCGTTCCTCAGCGACGATGTCCTTGATGTTGTAGTCACGGTTGGAGACATTTGCAGCGTTATCGGGAGAGAGAATAAGGATAAGAATGATGACCCCCAGGAATACGCGAGAGGCCTCCATGGTGGTATGTATGTAGATGATATGTCCTTGCGACTATATGCCCGGTCGAGTGTTCCAAGAAAGTTACCGCATCGTGGCAAGATCCAGGTTATGTAATGGCTTCCCCTGACTGACAGTCCGTCGATGCTACCCTGCATGTACTCGTAGCGACAGCGCCGGCGCCCTTCGAATTCCAATCGTTGCTCTGTCCTCGAGACTACCGTGTCCCAGCCTATAGCCTGATCAGTCTAGTCCCATGGTGTTTAGAATCCGTAGTTTATAGCCCGTAGTAGTCTGGAGCGGTCCCATCACATGAAGGAGAGCTTACTCTTTCTGGTTTGTTCGAAGCTTCCTTCCTGTTCAACTGGGTGTTTGGCGGGCACTCGGTTGTCATTGGCATGTAAACAAAGATCGACCTGTTTTGCGTGCAACTCACAACGCGCCGCACTCACCAACTCTTCTTCTTCTTTCACAACTTCGACAGCCTCAACTTCAACCTCATCTTCTCTTCTCACGGCCGACATCTCATCACCATCAACTCCGACAGCTTCATCATCATACCAAACCGCGTCGCATCAACGTCCTCTTCCGACTCGTACGCATATTCACTTCTTCCTCGGGCCGGGTCCATCTCGAATTTCCTCCTAGACCATACCATTCCACTGCACGGGACGTCGTGCAGATTCATCAATCACAATGCCTATCAAAGGGACGGCTCCCGAGAACACTCGGTACCACAGGATGGTTCGCCGGAAGACGTTCGGCGAACGTATCGCCAGCTTCCTGAACCCCATGGACAACTTGCTTGCCATCAGTCTCCTCTTCGAGGAGTTCGATTGGGAAGGATTCGGAGAGTCGGTTGCTCTACCAGTGAGCATCGCTCTCAACATTGCCCTGATGGTTTTCAGGGCATCGTCAAACACTTCGGCCGGGTGGAGGCCATCGAGTCCTCTCGAGGACGTCCTTCGGGACCCCTCCATCCCGTACACCCCCCAGACCACTTCGTGGTGGGGGTATTTCGTACGTTCCATCTCCCTCTCTCTTCAATATCCATTGAAATGATGTCATAACTAACCAGATATATTCTGTAGGCAAACATATGCGCATATATCCTCTTCATGTTTGCGATCTTCAACACCGTCTACACCTTGAATCGCACCCGCCCGTACCGGAACTTCGAGCACTCCGTCCATGCAGAGGCGCCGACGCCTTCTGCCCGTCGCGTCCGGGTGTTCTCACCCACCAATCAGTACACACCGGTCCGCATGTTCAAGACGGTGTTCCCAGATTTTGGGTACAAACAGGATCCCCCTCTCCGTGATAGTGTCACGGAGGACGAGATCTGGGAGATCCCAAAGTGGGACTACACCAAGTTCAACCTGTCGCTTTCCGCCTACTTTTCACCCCTCCACTGCGTCGTCATTTTTTGCCTTCTCCCATACACTCCTCCAAAAACCGGTGGACTTTTCGGTGACATGCCTACGACGACCTATTCCGCCTCTTGGATGGCGGTAATCTGGCATATCAGCTTGATTAACGTTCTCCTTTCCGTTTACCTCCATCTTTTCTTCACGGCCTTCAGAACCCAGAGCGCCGATGATAAATACATACACGGACAGGTACTTAACGAATACAGCAGGAAGTTTGTCAACCCTCGCATAAATCCACGGATGCGTGATGCTGGAACGAGTATGGAAGATGGAGGATTCGCGGTCTCCACTCCGGCAGAGCACAAACATGGCTTCAAAACCAATCCACACCCCGCCTATGAGGGATACGGACCACAAGAGTCGGAATCAGAGAAGAAGGAAAGAGAGGAAAAAGAGAGGACAGAACGAAGAAGAACCGGGGGCTTGTTCAGTCAGTTTATGTCAACCCCTACCAAGAGTACCACCACAAGCACTACTACGACTGCATCTATCAAAAAACCCAACGGTGTTTCGACAAACGGTGGTATGGGGAACGGGTTCACACCGCAGAGGCAGATGCCGACTTGGACCCCTCAAAGACTCAACGCCGCTGGGGTACCTGTAACCGATACCCGACAGAGTTTCGGTCTCCCAGGAGCCGGAGTCCCTCGGCCTGTCAACGCAGGAACAAATACTACTAGCAGAAAGAGCTACGCCGCCGGAGAGCTAATGACACCAGCTCGCAGAGTTGCTGCTGCTGCCACTGGCCAAACTACAGCCCCGCGCAGCACATCAAAGGCTGGGAAAAACGGGAACGTCTGGGGTGGAGGCGTTGACTATGGCGTCCCAAGCCCGATGAAGAGGACTACCCGCCGGGGCCTTTAACTAAACTTTTGATCAAGTCCCTTTCCTTTAGATCTGGCCCAGCTCAGTCTCTCAGCTTATTACACCCGTTCACATTTCGCCCTGTCGGCATAACCAGTCCTCACCTCTATCTCCCTCATCACATCTACTTCCTACTGACTGCTACTCTCGTTGCCCGCCTTCATCTGAGGCTAACCCCACCACTTCATTCGCCTTCCTTCTACGATGGATTACACCTTTATGCTGCTTCCAACATTATCACGACTTAACTATTTGTGAGCTGAAGTGTTTGCGCGAGCGAGTAACTTTTACTTGTCCATACTTTCTCTCTGTTTTTCTAGCGATGTATTATACATAGACTGTGCGGTTCGGCGTTATCCTTTGCTTTCCGTTTATTGCAAGGTATGGCGTTTGTCATTATTCCTGATGTGGAATTAATGTGTATTATTGGATTATGAGAGGTGAAGATTGAGAATACACTTTTATTACGATAATTCCGTGTTCCCCGCTTTCGAGATATGAGATGGAGCTACATAGACTGAAATGCGACATATGATACCGAATCGAATGATAGAGAAGTGAAATTCGCCAAAGCGCTACCAGGAATAATTGGATAATGAAAAAAATCACAACCGCTAACTAACTAAAAGCTAAATAGATGAAAGAAATGAAAAATGAAAAATACAGATCGAATGAATGCTCCCAGAGACAATTCTATAAACGGATACAAGGACAGAACGACTTTTTAACAAATATTATTCCTCCTCAGCCTCTCCAACAAATCCCCGGCATCTTCGCCCGGCCCTGGTGGTACTGTCGCCCACAACGTTGTATCAGGATCAGGGAAATGCGTCCCATAACTGGTAAACGAAAAGTCTTGAAAGTCTTCCGGCGTGATATTTGCCGCTGCCGCGACCGCTAAATCGATTTCACTAGGGTCTAGGAAACTTGCGTCAATGTTGATACCCGGGGCGGCAGTAGTGGCCGGTGGACTTGTGGTACGCGATCGAGACCGAGATGTCGCTGTAGTGATCGTCATGTTTGCGATACCTGGTGATGCAGTTGACATTACGAATTCCGGCGAGTTTGCGGACGTTGAAGTGGAATTTGACGGTTGGACTGATGACAGGGACGGTGATGGTAGTTGCTGCTGCTGGGCGATTGCGGCAGCCCTCCAAGCTGCGAAATTGATATTGTTCGAAAAATCGAAGTTTGCTGCATTGGAGTAATCGCCTACGAGGTTATACGCTGCAGCTGGTGAGGCTCCGACACCGAACCCTTCAAAAGAAGATGTATCTGGCTGTGACCCTGCGGCCTGTGGTGGTGAAGCAGGTTCGTCCAGTACCCTCCAAGTCTCCAGCCGTGCGATGACCTTCTTAACTTGCCTTTTCACTTCCTTTAGCCTTCTCGCGCTGTTCAATTTGTCGTACTTTGCCGCCTTCAAAAGTGCCTTCGCGACCTCTCTCAACCGCCCTCGATGCGCTAATACAACTTGACTTTCCTGCCAACTCCCCTTATCCACGCATCCGATGAAGTACTCCAAGGCTCGCCCACAGGCATCAATGCCTAATAACATCATATTCGCCATCGCAATATCCGCCGTCTCAGGTGGCAACATTGCCCGCGAGAAAACCCACTTATCATCTCCCGGGGCATCTTTATTCTCCGACTCGAATTTATCAAGCGCACCGAGTAAATATTCTGATGTCTCCAAGAATTTCATCATAGTATCCAGCGTAACGCTCCAGTCATCCTCCTCCACCACGTTCGGGAATAGGAGATGTATCATGATGACGTAGTATAACACCACAGGTACAGAATGTGCTGTAGCGTTTATATTACTTGATTCTTTCTTTGCTTCTAGAGAGCGAACAGCCTCTTCGAGAACTTTCCGGATACGAAGGCAAAGTAGTGGGATATTTTGGTTGTTAATTCCCTTCAGTCTGTGGACTGAGATCCAGAATGTGTCTTCTTTATTCGATTCCTCGAGTGCGGTGGAAGCGTTGCGTGGGTATAGGGCATAGATATGAGAGCAAGTTGATGTGACGTTCCTTAACGCCCACCAGGACTTTATCATATACGCTTGGCGGCGGCGGGTAGATAAGTTACCACTACGCTCGTCTAGTTCCGCGACCTTCGAGAAACGTCTATCCGAAGGAAGTGATTCGCTGGCGAGCGGAACTGCAGGGAGGAAATCGGCGAAAGGTGTGTCGAATTGCATGAACCCCCAAAGCGTTAGAAGGGATAATACGCAGTTGATATTTTTTAATAATTCGGTTTCAACTTCTCCGATGTCGACACCATTGATCATTCCCTGGCCGGTGATGGGTTTGTCGTTTAGCTGAATGAGTGTTTTGTTGGTACCTGCGCAGGCGAGACTTGCGAACGCAGTTCCACGACGGCCCTTGCCGATGCAGAAGTTGTGCCAAGCGAGTAGGAGACATGATTGCATTATTGATAAAGAGAATTTATCTTCTTTGCGGGCACCCATGAGAGCACAAGCATATTCGAAAAATGGCTCTCCGGCGTTAGAGCCTATACGGCCGTCTCCGATATAAAGGGCGTCGCCGACCATGAGGTTGAGAAGGATTTCGTCGTGCTTCCCATCACGGAATTGGCGGAGGAAGAGGGTTTTAGAAGCGATGTTGCTGAGCGGATGAAGACTGAACCAGCTTTCGATCATTTGAACAATCTGATGCTGTTCAAATCTTGCCAATGGGCTAGGTTTCTGGGCAGCTGTTCCGTTGAGAACGGAAGATGAAAACATCTTGGGACTTGTATCTGCCAGGCAACTCTTGACATAAAACTTCCCCGGCGAGTCTTCTAGATGTTGGCAGCCTAGTCTTCCATACATAATAGCTACCATCTCTACTACTTCTTGTGCCATGAATGTCAAGACACCATCGTACGACATAACGGGGGCTCTATATTGAACTTCCATTGGATCAGCTGGCGGACTTGACATATCTGAGGCTGGCGAGTTTGAGCTCTTGTCAGATAAATCCCGGCGTTGAAACGTCGCAGGCGTCTTTGACTCGTCAATCTCCTTCATCTTCAGCCCAAAGGTAGATATCGCACGAAGATAAGGATTCTCCGGGACTGGGGCTGCTTCTCCCCCAAACTCTTGGCGGAAGAAGAGGTCGATATCCTGCGCAATAGTGTTGTTTGGGTTCCATGATATGAACGGCCTAAGACGAGTCCAGCTCTCGACGGTCTTGGAATTGAGAAACGAGGTTTCTCTTTGGAAATCCGAGGTAGAATATGTATGCGTAGAGCATTCGGTCTTGAAAGCTCCAGCATTTTGTGTTGAGGACGTTGTAGTTTGAAGGGTCTCATTTTCCTGCAAGATGTCCACGCTGTTAGCAAACCAAATTCCCACTGAACAAAAAGCTTCAGCCCACAGCATAAGTATGTTAAATTAACACAATTGTGCCATCGAGAAGGACTAAAAATATAAAACATAAAAAATACCTTGATCGTTGCTTGCATCAATGCGGCCGCCCGTGCTGCCGCTGTTGCGGATATCCTGCGAGGCCTCCCCTTCGCAGACTCCGGAGCATAAACGCAATCCAGGTTTCGCTCCGTGCAGGCCTCACATCTCGCCGTCCCGGAGCATTTTATCTTCCTGGTACGACAGAACTGACAGCTTTTGCGGATAGTTACTGGCCTCCCGTGCGATGACATGGCCAGTCGGGGCTTAGTGGGGCCTGAAAATAAAACAGGTATACGTAAATCTGTGGGCCAGTGGTGTTACAGTCGTCGTAACTCAGGCCGGCCTCTGGTTGATGGGGTTCCGATTAGCTCAACGCCCTCGTGGTGGGTGGTGCAGAAGAACCTCAACAGAGGGGGATGAATGTCGACAGCGTCGCGAAGGGCGGGGAATATTGGTTTGGGCTTCGATCCTCCGAATGTTTGAGGTTGACGACTGGCTAGGGTAATAGTAAGATATCGATGATGTTGAGTAAACAGTTTGTGCAAGGTCGTGAACCAAAGATTCGATATCGCCGGGTCGTTCCGCACCAACGGTTCCCTAGTGCAAGGAAGTTGAATATCAGGTACCGAGATGTTTCTTTGATCTTGTCGATTTTGGGGAAGTCTGGAACACCGAAAACCCTGGAACTGGAAGCGAATAACTCTCCGTTTCAGGTTCTTTGTAACCGGATAGCAATATAAAAACGATAGATGTATAAAAAAATTAATGTATTACGTTGAGCGAAGGCGAAGAAAATATCCGTCGTAGTGGTGCCTGCGGTAGATTAAGGCACAACAATATGCAATAGCATAAGGTTTCGTTTGGCTCCAACGGGAACAGACAAACGATACGAAAAAGCTAAGCGGCGTCCGCAACTTGATGACAAACGGACAAAATTCGCTCGGGTGGTCGAGTCGATGACGATTTGACCGGAGAGTTTAAGCTTCCCTTCTGTCTCGGGGGGCAAGTTGTGAGCGTTATATACCTCTTTGTTAGCCAATGTCAGATTCTGCGCCCAAACTTAAGATGAAATATTGGGGAACACGGCAGAGCATCCACAGAAAACGATAGTAAAGTTCGATATCAGTCGTCATGAAGGAGCCTTGCTCCCTGCATCTGTCAGCAAACGAGCCTTGAAATTCGTAGGCCTTCGTCACGGATTTCCCGACCAGCAATTAGATGAGGCTTGGACCCTTCTTTTTACGGGTTTGCCTACTGGGATATCGCGCGATGAAAATGTAAACTTGGATTTTTAGTGTCACATCTTACTCGCACTTCGCATTCCAGGTGATCTCGAGTCGGATTATCGGTACAACTCTTGGTTCACTGTGGTCAACTGTAATATTCGGCATACAGTCCATAACCAGCAGTCAAGCCCGTAGACTAGGCAATGCATATCTGACACAGGAACAGCGACATACATAGTACATACATGTGTAGGGCAGGGAACGGTTGCGGCCGGTGCTCTCCTACCCATGAAGCTAAGTTTCAAGGTGTGCCCACGGTGCAGGCTGTCGCCAGGTCGGGGGAAATGGTCAGTGGTGGAGTTAAAATTTTAAGTGTGGCCCCTTGCAATCGGAGCGTTTATTCCTCCATTATTAATGCGCCTAACCATAGATGACATAATGGTAACAGCTTCCAAATCTTGGTGATTATGAAAGATCTACCGACTTCAACTTCGTGGTTTAACAGAATATCAAGCGCTTGGCAGGTCGGAGCCTGCGACGAGACGCCTTGCAGATGGATCCTTCTAGGATAACTTAAGACCTTGCAAGAGAAAGCTTATTCAATCGTGTTCCTGAGGCTGTAAAAAATGCAACAGCCTGTGGGGTCCAACCACACATTGTGCTGATATTGCTGTGTCATGTCTACGCAATGAATTATGAGGCTGAAAGGAAACTTCTCAAAAATATTGACGACTGGTAATATTATTTCGGAGTATTTAATCTTCTTTTCTACAGTATACCGGTGGAAACTAGTTCCGGAGACATCGTCGGTGCATACGTGATTACCTACGCCTGCCGAAAGACCTGAAGCTTGGCTATGATCTTGGGAGACAGGAAGTGTGTTGGATGGCCATATGGTCGACGGTTGTTGAAAGTAAGCCAACCTGGTCGTAGGCCCGGTGGCTGATTAGCGGCCTAGATATCCATAGATCTCAGTGTAAAAGTGCATTGCCCATTGGCGAATGGTGTAATCCCAATATTTTATGTGGATTTCTTCTGAGCGTCGCCTTTTTTAATTGAAATTCAGCTTTACGTATACACCCGATCATGACAACCTGTGTGAATTGAGCTGCGCAAATGCATAATTCAAGACTCCTCCTGGGGAACTCGAATTGACATTTCAAGCGATATATAAGTGTCATGCATATTATTTCCCGCTCAGGACTTTGGGGAATAAGGTCTCACGACCCGAATAAAGATGAACTCCCGACCTTTTATCAAGACATTGTCTCACATACGTAGCCTGTATTTATTGCTTCGTCAATCATAATATGCATGTATCCTGCGGTGAAACTGACCATGGGCCTTGCTTAGGCTACAGTAAAGGTTGGGCACAAGTATTTCTCGGATAACGGCCTCATTCCGAGCACTGGTTACGAGGTGCTGCGCATGCACTTCACCGAGATAAACCGAGCATCGGGTTAGCGGGGGACTGTGAGCTCAAGGTGCCTTGGACATCATGGATCCTCTACCCTCCAATCATTTATACGCCCACATCCTTAAGCCTTGGAAGCTGACACAGAAATCCCGTATGAAGATATTTACGGAATGACTGAGGTATCTGAAGCCTGATTCGAATAGATAGGTTGAGCCGAGCGGCAAGAAAGCTTGAGCACAATATCTGGGTCTATGCTTGGTCTAGGCAGTAAGACGGAAAGTTATATCAACTGCATATGAACACGGGATATGCTGCTGACCTCCATACCTCGAGCCGAGATTGTATCAGGAGATACATTTGCATGTAGGCTAGCCAATGGAAAGGGTGTTCTTTTCTTTTCCCTTTATGAACTAGACCCTCCCTATGAGCTCATGGCCAACTTAACGGAGGCAGTAGTTTGGATACAGGATCAGATTATAACTCACAGGACAATCGTCTCCACTCTGGAATTAGCCGTCCTACATTTGCTCTTGCATGATATCTACCATTCATGCAGAAACACAAGGGTAAAACGGGTCAGAACCTCCTAAAGCACGATCTGTTGGCTCGGAATGAGCTTTGAATACCCGACACTGATATCATTCGGCACTTGTATGCTGTGACCGGTAGACATACATCTGCATATTCCACATTTTTCTTCCAGCTACGTATCTCGAATCCTTTGGGCCGATTTCAGGCTGCAGATAACCTAACTCAAAATCGTGCGTGTCTGCATTGATTTATCATTCACGAAGGCCTACCATCAAATGGACAAGGAACAGGTGCCCTCGCCGATGGAACCGTCAACTAAATATACCGCTGTGGATCCAGCAGCGAGTTAATTACTGGCATGTCTCAGCGGAGTTCTCAGAAGGGGAACTTTGAAGTTGTGGTTTTGCATAGCTCAAACTATCTTTAAGAATCGTTACGCGTATACGTAATGGGGGGCGGGCAAACCCCCCTGGCCTCTGGACCTAGTCCGGACGTCCACGAAGCAAGTTTCTACATTCTTATGTGAAAGATTACAAGTGGCTTTCTTAATAGGTGGATGGGGGGCCTTTTGGGAAATTGGTTTTCGGAAATGCAACAAGTAGACTTTATCATAGAACCTACGACACATGCATGTTAACATCCAGCCCATACCTTTGACGTTTCTCATTCGTTGATTGAAATTAGTAATGCAAGCTATACCGCTAGCAGCGGTTACGGAATCTCTATCAAGGTGTTTTCTTTCGACTTGCAACAGGCTTGATCTGTACAGTTCTCCAGCCTGAACCTGGAAAATCCTCGGAAATCCTCAAAATCGTATCCAGGTCCTTCCCAACTTAAGCTCATAGTCGAGGCCGATATCGCGATTTGATTTCACGTAGTGCCAATGATGTTGAATATCCGTTGGGTAACATAACTCTACATGTATCTAGCTGACCAACCAGTTGCAGCTGTCGTAAGGTCATGGCATGGCACTTTAGGCGTGCTCCGTAACTTCGAATCCACGCCTATTCATGAACACCTTTTCAGGCACAGCTTCTAGGCTTATAGAACTCTACATAGAACCCAATTATACTCAATGTTCGTAATTAGTATCGAGATACCTATACGCGCAGCGTACAGATCGGGACCACCGCCCGCAGTCTAACTAGGCACACGATAAATCCCCGTTATGAAAGTCGCAGACCTGACATGCACCAACAGCGTATATCATAAGTGTCTATATTAATTCTACGATGTATTTTTTTATATATATAAAATTATGGATCGGACGATGGAATAAATCTCCGTGAGACATGTACGCGTACGGATGATATCTTGGAAGACGGGCAGATGTGAACTGCTGACATCGGCTTAGCTTTGCTGGAGCATTTATCGGATTTCGGTCTTGAAAAGATCAATATTTAGCCCAGAAGGCTCCCAGCCCAAATCCTACATATCTGTTTTGCCTTAGCTAGCTCTTGAATCTAAAAAACTTCAATAGTAGTATACGTATTAGTATCGCTATACTATTTTCCGATCCTAGTTAGAAGCTTCGAAGCCTGCCTTTGCCGACGCGACTGCTAGCTGCTTACCGACGAACGACTATTTGAGGACCTCTGGGAGATCCAACAACACAAGCCGGGCCAGGAATCCAACATATTCAGCCTCAAAAGGGCTGCGCCCCATGACGGACGGATCCGAAGATTGTTTGCCCAATTGAGTGTCTGAGTAATCTTGAAGACAAGAAAGCCAAGGTGTAATCGGTTTGCATCTGGGGATTTTTTTTGAAATGGGGTTGTCGATTCGACTTTCTATCGACGGTGAAGGAGCATAGCCATGGGACGCGGGCCTAAGAGATATCGCTGGGCAGTCGGCGTTAGGAAATGTTGTTGGACAGTCGGGACGGGTGGAAGTGTAAGACCGATGCCGAGTTACACAAAATGATCGGGGCCGGATTCGTAACCAGCCTCTGCAGCTCTACAGTGCAAAGATGAGCATACGAAGGCGCGACAGACCTATTATCGATGAACTCGCGGTTGGTTAGGCTATTGTGAGTTTTCCTCGTTGGTCTAACGTTACCGTTCCAGCCGTCGTCGTGGACGGCACTCATGTGCGTCTATGGTAGATGACTAAAGAACTGTGTAACCATAGATACTTATTTGGAAGCGTTTCCAAGCGTCGGGAATATCCAGCGACACGGCGAAAGAACTTGGTTGGCGAGCCCGTTCGATTAGATTACGTTGACCAGGATTATAATTATCCATGAGCTTATGCGTCTAGTGACAGGAATCGAGCAGTGGAACATTGTCGGCATCGTCTATGCGATCGATCCTCCCAAGCTCCCAATGCTTGTGCCAACATTGAGCGAATCATACAATCCGGTTCCGAATCAATTCGTATTTCCCGACCCTGGAAAACCCCACAATGCCAAGCGTCTACCCACACACGCACACCCCCAAGACACCGCTTGCATATAAAATTTGCAGCCTTTTCGAACAGGATTGTTTTTCGAAGTTGATGAGAAAGTGGTCTAAATTGAGAAAGTTTCTTTCAATTTGTTACAATTCTCCCTCCCATCAGCATGACAACATTTGTCGAACTCGAAGGTCCACGTAGGTTATACGACCGAAAGAGGAATAGTTTTCCACGGCTATTTCCAGATAGTGGCATTTGGACCAATCAGACAATGGAATCTTATCAGATTACCACAAAAACAACACCCCTCGAGGCTGGTCTTGGAAGAGAACGTTGGAGTTTACTAAGGGTACGATTGTATAAAACTGAAGGGGATTGTCTTGGCTTTTGGATTCATTCCTTTTGGATACGTGGATAATCTACATTTAGAGATAGACTACGACTCTATTCAAGGATGGGCTACTGGAGGATCCCTACCCCTTCTCCTGCTGGCTACTCCAGCTCGAGCAGAGGCCTTAAGGATGACTATATAAGCATTGGGGGGACGGGTCCAACGGCTGATAATCCGAGGACTTCAGAATATACAATCGACAAGAACCGATGTTCAGTACTAATTATCCGACGAACCTGGAGATATAGTTCATCCTTCAACCAATCCTCTGCACATTCCCTATATATACATCAACATTTTCCGACTACTGCTTTGCTAAAACCGCTCCGAAAACCATTTCCCCCGTAGCAATAATACAAAATGTCGCGCGACGTCTCGATTCTCGACTGTAACTGGGACCTCTGCTCCGTTTCCGCCAGCTGGTTCGGTTACCGCCCTTCTCTCCCCATGAACGCCACTTTTCTCGTAATATTCACGATCGCCTTCACAGCCCACGTCTCCCTCGCACTCCTTTACAAAACCCGGGGCTTCGGGATCTGTATGTCTATTGCATGCTTTCTCGAAGTATCTGGCTATGCCGGTCGAGTTCTCGCGTACACGAACCCGTGGTCACTACCCGCGTTCTTCATCCAAATCAACGGTGTCGGTCTAGCCCCAACGTTCTTCGCCGCCGGTATATACCTGTGTATTACAAGAATCGTGATTGCCTATGGGGCGGGGATATCGAGAGTTCAGCCAAAAGTATATACGTACTTTTTTGTTCTTTGCGATATTATTTCGCTAGTGATCCAGGCGCCTGGAGGGGCTCTATCATCTGTGTCGGCTAGCCAGGGAAAGCCACCGACGCTTGGGGCGTATATTGGGTTGTCGGGTATCTGTTTCCAAGTCTTATCTTTGTCAATTTGGTTGGGGCTGGCTGTGGAGTTTGGATTGAGGTGTAGGAAGGTAGGAAAGGAAGCATGGGACCCCAGGTATGAAAAGTTAAGGGTTAGTTGGAGATTCAAGGCCTTCTTGGCGGCGCTGGGACTTGCGACTGTGGCCCTGTATGTGAGAAGCGTTTATCGAATTGCAGAGTTGAGTGGAGGGTATACAGGGCATTTGGCTAAAGATGAAATGGCCTTTTGCATTTTGGAAGCAGTGTAAGTGTCACGGCGTTGCTATACCCCCATACACAGCGGCAAAATCATGAAATGCCTCAGCTAACGAATAATTTGTCTAGAATGATTGCCATCCTAGCACTTATTACAGCAGCTTTCCATCCCGGATATGGGTTTGGGGAAGCTTACGGCCCTATCTCCGACCAAAAGGCACTGTATCCTCCACCCTGGAAGAAAGGCGCTTTCTTTACCAAAGATCTGAAGAGCGAGGAGGTTCTCATCGAGTTAAATGGCCAGCGCAAGTCTTTCCCACGAACCGAAGGGATCTGATTGTAACTAGGACATGTTATGATATGTATAGTTCTCGTGGCTATATAGTAGGGGTTCCGATGACGTGGGTCGGTGGGAACGCCTGTGTAAACCTTAGGCTTCTATTTACATGTAAAAATCTTCGCTTTAGACTAGTTTTTTAATTATACGAAATATCGCATGCGGAGGTGGAGCTTTAGCCATCATTTTGTAAGAGACGGACTGTTAGGGGAAAGGTGTGGTGTATTAGGATCTAGTAGAATGTGTCTAGCACAAGTATCGTCTAGTTTTAGCTTATTGTCGTACATGTAGTAGTAGTAGTACACTCTCAGCTGCTCTGTAAGTTACCAGACAGTAGTGTACCTCTACAGCTTTAGGATTACAAAACCCTCGGCGCTATGAGATCAGTTGGTGCCATCTTGATGATCGATGGCATACCTCCCTTCGGTTTCGCGCTGCCTGCCAAAACTTGGTACACAAATTCCCCGCAAACTTCGTTGACCCCATTGGGCGGTGGTGGCTGTTTCTGTGCCTCGATGTTAAATTTCCTCAACGTCAATGCCATAATCACCTTCGTTTCGATCATTGCCAATTCCTGCCCAATGCAGTTTCTAGGTCCGCGTTCGAAAGGTCTCCAGGCGTCCTTGGGAATATCGTCTTCGAGCCAGCGTTCAGGACGGAATTCGCGGGGATCTTTCCAGTATTGTTCATTGACGTGGACAGGGAGGGAAGCGAGCCAGACCATGATATCTTCGGTAGGGTATAGATTGCCTTTGTCGTCTTTGATGTAGAATCTAAAGATATCTCTAGGTTAGTAGAGCGTAATGGTTTTTGGAGCAAAGTATTAGGTAGCATACCCTTTCTGTCCATCTCGAACCGAACTTGCAGGTGGATACATTCGGAGGATTTCACGGATAATAGCCGTGCAGTACTCCATCTTATTCATCAAGTGTGGGTTCTCGCTCAACATTCTTGGTGCATCATCTAGATTGGTGCCAAAGATCTCGTCGAGTTCTTTTCGAGCCTTTGCCATCTTTTCTGGGAAATACGAAAGTTTGTGGAAGATATAGCAAATCGTCGAGCTAGTTGTATCATGTCCAGCGAAGACGAAGATCATCATTTGTGCTATGTTAAGGTTATTGTTAGAGAATGAAAATCAGGGACTGATTATTATCGAAACTTACTAATTGCGTTGGCTCGAAATTCATCGTCCATGTTGGTAACATTACCTTCCTTCTCTTTGAAGTAGGTCTCAAGGGCGAGGTCAATGATAGGCTTGCTTCGTTTTCCAGAGTTCAACATTGGGTCTCTCGAATGAAAACGCTTGTCGAGCATGCCTCCGAGGATTCCTCTCATGATGCGTTGATTCAACCAGTACATAACCGGACGCATTGGGTGCCATCGATTCCACGGATTATACTCAACTGCGGCGGGAAGCCAGCTGATCTGGGACTTGAAGGCCTCAACGAGGGGGTGAGGGCGGTCTTGTGTCTCAAGTTCTTCGTCCCTGCGATGGAATAACTGTTAGAAATGGAACGGCTTCTAAGCTAAGGTGATAAGGCTCAAAGTTCTTACAAGACCACACGGCCGATGATGTCGATTGTAAGACAAGTCGTTAATTTCTCGAGGTTTACGACTTTACCACTGGCAGCAGCCTTCTCCATGACCTTGCAGAAAGTCTCGCAGTCCTTGACGATTCCAGGAACTAAGGTCATCAAGTGCTGGACAGCGAATCCGGGGTTGAAGACAGATCTCCAGAACTTCCAGAGGTTACCATCAGACGCAACCAAGTTACCAGGCCCAGAGAGAGGTCCCAAGATTGGATCAAGTTCCTTCTTAGCTTTAGGGAGAGGGTTTTGCTGTGCACATTGGTATGCCATGTTTGGGTCGGTTACGATAACCATCGGAGACCCCATGGGCCAAATATCAAGGTACATGACCCCCGTATCTTTCAGATTGTACTTTTCGAGAAGGAAGGGTATTTGGACATGTGGGTGGGCATCCATAGGAAGTTCTTGGGTTATTTTCGCCATGACGAGAAGATGACCAAGAAGCCAATGATGTGGCGGTTGTGGCTGAAATTTCAAGATACTGTTAGTTCGACACACTGGTAGCTAGTCGGGATTTAGAAGCTTACCATATTAGGAGTGTTTCTAAACCTTCGGCGCCAGTAGACTCCTTGAGCTATGAACTTGATAGTACCCTGAAGAATGTAGACACCAAGGAGGCCGACGACGGCATATTTGATTTGCGACGCCGACGGCGTATACAAATCGAATTGAGCCATGGTGAATGTGAACTGGCGATATCAATATTCTGTTCACTTGGTCGTCGTCGCTGTCGTAAGGTTGGTGGATGATGGGGTTCTTAAGTATGCCCTAACGTTGGTTGAACAATTTAAAAAAGTCGGAAAGGATAGATAGGAAGGAGCCTGGCCAGGGGATGCAGCAACGGGCGGACTGGGCAAGTCGAGTCGCAGCAGCCTTGAAGGTAACACAGAGGTATCCCGGCCACGCGCCCTGACAGTGTGTTGGATCGACAGGTACGGCCTGTTGACAGTTAATTGCACCAACCGTCTTAGCTGTTATTGTTGTGATTGGGGTAGTTCGAGTAGTTACTATTAGACAGCATGTTCATGATTTAGGGGAGGCGGGGTTTGGCTATGCTTTTCTAGTCCTCCTTGCTTACCCCAATGAACAACAGTTTCCCGCGTTTTTGCTAGTTATCTCTCTGCGTGTATTTTTTGTCATCCACGCCTATTTAGAGCGCTGCAGACCAGCATTTGTGGATTGTGGACGGCAGCTGGCAGTCTGGAAAACCGCACTATTTCGGCCCGGCCACGGGCTCCAGACGTGGGGTTGGTAATACATGTTCTTTTCAGCTTACATCTTTTGAACTTTTAGCCTATTGCTTCAGGATCTAGTCTGAGTGAGGCCGGTGGATAAGCCAAATTCTGCGATAGTGATTACTGTGGAGGCGGTTTCAAATGGTTCAATTTATTCAAAGATTCCACGTCATATCAAATTGGGTGGCCGGGATTGGCCAATTCACTTTAGTCCGGCAGTTGTGAAGCTAACTAACTCTAGAAATGAACAGGGAGAATCTCACTTGATAGACCGTCCAAAAGGTCGAAGCGGCACAGCTTCAAATTTGACACCGACAAGCGATTTGATGTCCAGGGCTGATAATGAACACACCCCTGTAATTAAGGGTTAGGTAAGCAGGCTGAGATTCGTCATGTATGCATATATCGGGTCAACGGTGCGACGCTAACTTTCGATAAAACATATTAAACGAGTGATCAGCCCTCACGCTTGGTATAGACATTCAACATAGTTTTCTCTTCCTTCCCTTTATTTCCCTTTAAAATTTAGCTTCGATACTTCTTTGGATTTTTCTTGAATTTTGCAGATGTGTTGCCAACATTTGAACGTGCTTCGTGGTACTGTTGTCGGCGGCCTTGTAACTGTCTTGTGAGAATCAATGTGTCATAAAAGTCTCTTAAGAAAGAGAGAAAGCTAAAAGTTGACAATTCTTGAAATAATGTTGGTTGAAGGGCCAATATTCGTAAGGCATAGATCAATAAGAAAATTTGTGAGTGATTGATCGAAATATCTATCTTGGGATTGATATGAAAATATTTGGAGTCCATAGGTACCAAGAAATAGCCACGAGATCGGCCACGGAGAAGCTTAATAGGAACGTCGGTACGCCGTATGATGTTTCTTAATAAAGCTTAATGGTTTGCTCAAGAAATATGGTAGTTGTCTCCAAGAAAACGGAGACAACCTCAGCCCTTGTTGTCACATCGTCCAAGAAGCAATAAAATTGCTACGAGTGTTTCATTCCTGCCTTTGTACACAATCTGACCTGAGAAGGGCAGAAATCCTCTAGAATCTTTACCGATTTTATATGGAATGGTTGGCTAAGGTGGACCAAGTTATAAAAGAATATAGGGATAATGATGGGATAATGTTTCGGATTGGGGAAACCGAACAATTATTTAATAAGGCTGATCAAACTTACACATATTATTTGAACCATATGCACCGGATTGAAAGGAAGTTGTGTAGATTTCGCAGTCGAATACGTGCGAGAGAAGTTGATTTGGAGACTGAAAGGTGGCAGGCTTTGAATTTCTTGAAAACTTTTCGACATCTTAGAAGACTACATCTGAGTAGAGGATTGCAAGATTGTCACTGCTGCTGCTGGGGGGATTGGGATTATAATATCTGGGCTGACCTTAAGCTTCATATTGATACTCTAGATTTGAATGGAAGCTAGCTTTCCGTCGGCTACATTTACATCTACTTCGACATTAATTATGACGAACCGTCTACTTTTGAATACATCTTGCATCAATTTGGTGATATTCCGTACAATAAGAAGTGAAAAGTGTCGGGATCGATATAGTCGGAACTCAGATTCCGAGTTTTTCAGCTTTCTCAGAATCGACCTTTTCAACTTCGTCGTTTCTCATCTTCCTCCTAGGGGCTCCTCTTCATTGTCGGTTATCGATTGTGCTTGTCAGTGCGCCATATATTGAACGATGCATTCCGTATCAAACTTATGGCCGGATCCGAGTTTGTCGAATAGACCATATGCCTGTCCTTCCTAAGGGAGGAAAAAAAGAAATGAAAATGAACGGCAGTTGCAGTTTGTCGGAAGGGTGTGTTGAGTAGTTCAATTGGCGATTTTTGGTTTGGTGGAGGATATCCAACATTGGCGGACGTCATATCTTCGTTTAAACGTTAAGCAAAGAACCTGCTGACTGCTTGTCAGTCCGTAAATCTTAACATTTCTGTAGTCCTTAGCCGGATATGGGGTCATTGTGTTCGATGACAAGAATCCGAGGCGCATCACTGTTGGATGCCGCAATACAGTCTATTTAAGTCGTTTGAGCCGCTGAATGTTGAATCTCTGATTCATTGCGAGTTGAGGCTCGAATAGTATCATCGACAACACATTTGGGAAGCAAATTTACAACAGATCAACGCATTTTCGAAACTCTACAAACGCCGAATTAGCCGTGGTCTTATAGCGTGGTCTGGCTTGGTACTTAGTATGCATATAGTCAAAATAGTATCATTGTTCGCCACACTAGGCCTTACTGTCGCTCAGGCGCCGGACGAGGACCGTGTTTATCCTGTAAACGCTACGGGTGAACGGACTTTCCCAGCACCTTACTACTCCACCCGCCTCAATCCCTCAGAATGGACTGCCCGCGTCACTCTTTCGAGAGATGACTACTTTGAAGGCGACTATTACCGCACTGCCACTTGGTTAGATACCCCGTTTGACGTCCCCGTCAACGGTTCTTCTATAGTCAGGGATGTCTGCCTTCTCATGTTACTACCAATCATTAAGCGGACCGACGATATCGATTATTCCAAGGGTGAGAATGGGTGTAACGATGTTTTTGGTAACGATTGTGTTACCAAGCTTAAGGAATTCTTGGTTGAGCAGTATAAAGGACGTACGGCGGACAATGGGACTATGGATTGTACATCCACTCAAGGTCTCTCGTCTTGGCACCAGTCTATCTATGACATGTGTCCAGTTTATAGAGAAGCCGGTGCAAGTGGATTCCAGTTTAACAGTGAGTATAATTGTAAATCATTTTTCTAGTAGTCTATTAAGATGCTAACACGCTTACAGGGCTGATTCCCTCGGACCATGAGGCTGGAAGCTCACTTCACGGTGATGGGAATGAAGACTGGATCGCTATTGGTACCCCTAGGAATAAGACTGATGCTACACCAGAAGAGCAATACGATGAAGTTAGCCAGTTCGTTTTCACATATTCTTTCATTTCTGGTCCAGAATATGAGAACCCAAACGAGGACCCTAGCGTCGAGATGGTGTGTGTCAAGGCCGAAGATGCAGTTGAAGGATCGCGGGAGCTACCAAATGCAGCTAGTTCGCTGAGGTTTGAGATAGATCCAATTATATTGGCGCTTTGGTTGATGCTTGTTAGCGGGTGGTTACTTTGATTTGAGACGGGATTTGAAGTTTTGCTGTTTCATTGTTCTAGCGCTTGGCCGAGGTGTACTGGTCTCGAGTTATCCTTCTTTCAGATTGTATCACAATATGTTAACTTGTTCTTCATGAGAGGCCATAGAAGATTAATGTTCAAGTATTTTGTAGTCATCAACTATTCAAAATAGTAATCGTAAAGAAGTGGAGAATCAAATGCATATTAATAACTGCTTCGTAAATTAGGCGTGTACATGGTTTCATTACAGGAACACATCGTTAGGTCATAATTTCGTGAATAAGCCAATTCTGGAAAGCAAGACACTAAGCGCTCGTTTGAAAAATACATATAATGATATTATTATAACAAGAAAGAAAAAAAGAGGGAAGATTTTATTGACAAAAGGGACTGAAGGATATCGCCGGCAAAGGGGATTTGGAAATATGTATGCGCATTAAGAAGTAACCTTGTGGCAGCTGCAATTTGGAAACTTGAAGAAACTAATGGTGAAGAATTTAACTACCTGGCCCCGCCTTAGTAATTTTTGGATCTCTAGAACTCGCACCCAAGTGGCATAAGTCAGATCAAACTTCCTTAAGAAGGGTTCAAAAGCTTAATCAGACTAAGCATGGGTAACACTGCTGGGATATACCACTGGAATTTCCCTTCCATCTCTCGTATTATATGCATCTCGGCTGCTATATGTTGGAATTGGCCCTGAAGCTGGGTAGGTTGGATACACTGGCGCGTTTGCTCTGGAGCCGGGTGGGGGTCCCATATACCCCGGTTGAGTATAGTACCTGCTAGCTTCAGCTCGTGATGGCGAACGGGATCGCTCCTCAGCAACCGCTTGTTGGATTAGTTTTCGGCGTCTATGTTGTTCGATTTGTGGGCGCTTTTCTTGAAATTCCTGGAAAGTATGGCGACTACTTTGCATACTTCTAAAGGCTTTGACGGCCTCTGCCGCCGCGAGGATGGCAAGGCCAACTGCTGTTGCGTCTTTGAGGAGAGCTTTGTTTTGGAGTCTGTCGGATTCTTCCTTGGTGATTCTTCCGGACTCAAGCTTTTCCTTCCGAAGAGCACGCTTCTCACGGGCATCGTACCCAACATGGCCGAGCTGGAGGGTTGCGAGGATGGCAAGGGCAATGCTGATGATTTCCTTTCGGCGAAGTCTCTTAACGCGCTCTTTCTCGGTTTGTTCGTCGATTGATAGATCAGAGTCTGAAAGGCTACTATCCGAAGAGGAACCGTCGTGGGCGTTGCTTGACTTTCTGGATGACTTAGAGTCGCGGCTGTCCCGACGACTACGTCCAAATCTTTCCGCGGCCAGGCCGCCAAGACCGAGTGCGGCAAGTGCTTCGCCCATGCTTCGGCTTCGTCGACGATTCAGCCCGGGTCGTTCCGGTGACTCGCTGTCGGACCTTCCTCTCGGCCTGGATTGTGACCTAGATCTCTGATAGTCGAGGAACTTCTTTCCGGCCGCAGCGACAAGCCCGCTTGCCGCCAGGTCCTTCATCCGGCCCGCTTTCTCATCCCCATCACCCCGTTTCCTATTTCTTTTCCCGTTAAGTCCTCTTTGGGCTGCCAATCCGGCTAAAACTGATTCTGCAATCCTCCTGTTACCCTTCTTTTCGTCCTCGCCCTTCCTATCTAAGAACTTCTCGACCGCGCCGCTGGCAACTGCGGCTTGCACGACTCTCTTCAAGCTCTTCGATCCAGTAACACCTCCCGGTTCCTTCCTGGCTCTGAACGCCTCAACTGCAGCCGCAATCATGGCTGCCTGTGCTGCATTGCCATGCCCCCTTGATCGTGATCTAGATCTGGCATTCCTCTCACTATTAGAATCATATCCTTCATCTGAATCGACTGATGAGTGATCATGCGGGTCTGACGACCTTCTTCCTTGACTCTTCGATCTTGCCCTCCTATAGGTTTCCTCAAGTCCCAAGGCAGCCATAGCAGATTCTCCCATACTCTTAGCCCGGCTTCTCATTCTCCCATGGGAAGAAGTAGTTGAGCCTTTATGACTTTCATAATCGTCATCTGTTCCACTCTCAGGCTCGGGGATAGTACTGCTTGCATCGTCTGGAACCCTTTCTCTATGTCTATGTCTGTGCTTCTTTCTTCGTCTTCTTTTCCCATCGTCGATACTATCAACGTCACTATCGATGTCTGAATTATCGGGTTCGTAATGAACTGTTGGAGCATCACGGTCACGGTGTCGGTGTCGTCGACTTGGTTTTTTGTATTCTCGTTCGTCAGGGTAGGCTTCTCCAGGAGAAACGGGCTCTGGCTCTGAATCTGATGGAGTGTATGCCCGAGGTTTACCATGTTTATGGCGATGATGGTGATGCTTATGGTGAGTTGGCGGTGCATCCGAATCAACGGCATTGCCAAAGTAATCTTCTTGCGTCGTCGTAGACATTTTGTGAATGACCACTAGGTAACCTGTGTTGACTGTGTGTTATCTTCTCAGTGTCGATTTCTTGGCTGATGTCGACGAATTTATACAACTTGGATCTAGGCTGATAAAAAATTCCGTTTTATTACTGAGCGAAGAGGAAAATCGGAAAAGAATTGGGAAGAGGCAAAAGGTTGAATGCTTAGGGGGCAGCCGGCCAAATTTATTCCCGCCAGCGATTTCTCCACTGTACAAAATCCACAAGGCAAAATATCGAGAATCACCATATACTAACGTAACACACAGATGCCCTCAAAACGAATCAAATCTGGTTTCCTTTTCTTTGACGCAAGCTCGACGTTGCGTGTAGAACACCCTAGAATACCGAGTTCCATAAGACACAAAATCGCAAGCCAAATTTACCAAGCTTTTTTTAATGTACCTGGTAGACGTAGGAAACCGCTTGCCGGAATGTCGACGGAAGTGCAGCGCTAATGCAGGGTGACCGCATTGACAGGGGTGTCTGCGATCACAGTGACGTCACGATATCATCAGGCATCGATACCGCGATGAACAGGATTTCGATTGACAGGATAGAATTGAGTCAACTTGTCTACTCGGGAAAACTATCGGGGCCCTGCATACTGCAGTAATGGCCGCATTCAAACTAATTTGGGCCGCAGCCTCGGATCTGCACGTTGGTGTCCAGAGATACGTAGTTAGAGAAGATTTCTATTGCATTGGTCAACGCTCTCGCCAGATAAATATTAGAATAGTGAAACCACTCCAGGCGGCGCACTAGGTAATTAAAAAGTAAGTCTTCTCGGAGGGTAAAACATGAACCCCAGGTAACCATGCGAACTAGAACATTAATCCTGCCGCCTGATTTAACTGGTTGATTTCTTCTTCCAAATCTTCGTCGTCACTCCAATCAGAGTCGTTTTCGATACCCCCTGGCCCTAGTACGACCTCATCCGCGTTACTAGCCGCCTCCTCTTCACCCTCTATCAACGGGACAAAGCTCTCCCCAACCTCCCTCTGGGTTTTCCCAAACTGATTAAACGGCTCATCTACTGCCTTAAGCATATTCTTTCTAATTTGGAGGTTTGTATCGTAAAGCCTCTTGGCTTTTCTGTATCTCTCTTCTGCTAGCTTCTGAATCGTGAAAGTGGAATTCGGGGATGCGTACATGACGGTATATCGAAGTTTGAGCTCCGTTCTGTACTCATAAACGCGGGTAACTTGTGAAGTAGGGTAGCTCGAGAGCTCGAGCTCCAAGTTCGTGTAGTGGTCAACATGTTCCTCTGAAAGATGGACGTGGTAATGGTGCTCTGTATTCGATTGTAAGAACTGGTTGATAGGCCCACAGATTTCACACCCGGTCCCTGTCGGGCACCTTGGAGAGGTCCATGCTGGCAGGTAGTAGCAAGGTGATTCGGGTTTCTCGGGAGGGAAATATTTGATGATTGCCTCGACCATGTTCTCACGAATGACTGGAGCGCACGGAAGCGCTGCGAGGCTGGGAGTCCGTACAAACGTTTCCACGACTTGATTATTGACATTGAGATATTGTCTCCACTTTTGGGTGTCATCCTGCGATGTAGCGACAAGTTTATCAAGTGGGATGGTAATAGCTTCAGTAAAGAGCTGAATGAGGTGAGATCTGTGGGGCTCAGGCTGTTCATCAAGGAGCTGGAGGTATTGTGTGATGCGGTTCTTCGAAGGCTCGCGCTCGATTATTATTATATCTTTCGATCTGCTATACCCCATGGGAAGGAAATAAGCCCCAAGAGCACTCTGATCGCTTTGATACATCTTGTCTTCTCTTGATTCTGGGGGGAGTAAGAGAAACCGTTCCTTCAATCCTGCGATGATAAACTCGTGGAGGTCATAGCGAGGTATTTCGTTGAGCAACTTTCGAACCGGTGAATCCTCGCTCGTATTCTTTTCCATCTCTTCGTAAAGCTCTTGGAGGAGATTCACATTTGGGTGCGCTTTAAAGGCGGATCTCAACCTATAATCGTGATGCATTATGTCAGAATTTGAGAATATCGGGGGGTCTTCTTTTGATGATTTACGAACAATTCAACGATTTTACGCCGTGGTGATTCCTGGTATATCTCTACGAGCTTAAGGAGTACAATAGGCTCTAGAGTGACAGTGCGTAGCCCGAGAATCTTCTGCACAGTGGGATCAAACGAAAATGGGAGATCTTTTGGAAACAGACTTTTCAGTCTTAGCACACGCAACAGGCCAGATTGTGACGGGTTGGGGATTGTTTCACTCCCAATTGTTGGTTTCCACGGCGCTACGAGATTCGAGGAGTCGAATATACTGTTTGGAAAATAGTTCATATCAGTAAAAGGAAGGGGACAGCGAACGAAGAAGGAGGCCTACGAGTCGCTAGTTTTTTGAGCAAATTCGTTCGGTAGGCGTCGAAGCATGTTACTGACCATCTCGCCTGCACGTCGTATTTGATCATCGGGTGGTGGAAAGCAAATGCATCTTTCTATAAGAGCGCATAGCTTTGTAAATCCGAGAGCATCTTTCTCTTCCTGAGTGTCAAGGGAAGGCGGCTTCGTAGTGACGATCTTCAGAACTGACTCCCAGGCTAGAAGCGGCTCTTTGACCTGTTGAACGATCGATGTAGCCTCTGAAGTCGGCCATAGAATAATACAGGATGTCTTGTACCCTGAGAGACGGAATTCGTAAAGTCAGACCGACGCAATTGTTTCCAGGCGATCGTCCTTAGGAGAGAAGGTGATTGTGACTCACATGTATGAATTAACGTTCCTTCATTGCCAGTATACTCTTCCTCCTGGTTAATGCTTTCCATCTCATCCAGCGAGGCCCCTAGGGTATATAATTTGCGGTTCCAGTGCATCTGTCCGGTTTCAAAGTGTCGATAAGTGCCGGCTACATGCTCAATACTAGCGAGGGTAATCTCAACGTATCCGTTCATACCACGAGCCCTATTTAAGTTAGGTGGCTCGACGTCTTCATCGGAATCATCGTCTATATCATCCATTTCGTCCTCATCCTCGGATAATTTAACTTGAATGTCGCCGCAACTCATCGAAATGCCTCCAACTTTGTTGATTCCTGCAATCAAATTAGAGATGATATAGCGGTCTTGACCCTTAAAACCGAGTCTCCTTTGTGCGAGCGAATACTTGTTTTCTAGGGCGTAAGCCACTGGCTCGGCTTGGGCTTTAAGCTCTCGCAAAATCTCCAGGAGTTCAGGTTTGACGGCCGTCTTGTCTGCGGACAAAGCGGCCCCTTCGACTGTAAGATTGTATACGAGGGCGAGTCTGTACCCCCCTAGTAATTCGTCCACCGCATGTTCGACATCTGAATACCATGCTGCTACCCCAAAGTTGTATTTGCAGTCAGGGGCAAAGTCGAATGATTTTTTTTCGCCCGCGTGAGAGAGCTTGATAACACCTCCTTCGAACATACTGGGAAGGACCACAACAACAGTTCCAATCATACCATCTTCTTTTGGTGTATCCCTGTGAGTCTTGAAATGGTCTCCCTTCTCGTAAATCAAGAGTTTGTATAGATTCAGCATCGGCCTCATTTCAGTATCAATACCGAGCGCCGTGCTAATCTCACCCAAAACTTGGCCCTGGAGCCAATCTGAGAAGCCAGGGTTTTCGAATTCAAGCTGTGAGGGATCCAGCTGGCGACTGCTCCGGACAGTTGGGTCAATGATAGTTTCCTCGCCTTTCCCAAATGGCGAAGTGCTTCCCAACCCAAATAGCTTCGCTGCATCTTCCGTAGAAACTGGTAGCCTCAAGCATGATTCCCCAAGCCCTTTGATCCTGAGACCGGGGTTCGGGACCGCTGCATACGTCGATGAGAAGGCAAAGGTACCCTGATATTGCATAAATTTGGAGATTAGGCTGTAGAGTTTTAGATCAATCTACAACTTTTTATTAGAACCACGATAAAAACCCAATCCACCAAATTCGGGGGGGTCAAATACATACCGAAGGAGGCAAGGTCTCCCTCAAAACGCTGATTGAATCGCTGTCATCGTCAAGACTATCATCCGTAGTACCCAGAGCTTCATCTGACCCTCCGGCCATATTAAGCACCATTTCCACGTCGTTATCCTCAGAGTTGGTGTAATACATTTTTATGGTCTGTCGATTGCAGGTTTATGCAATCTGGTTCCCCTTGTTTTCGTAATTCTGGGTCGAATTTCAGGGTTCTCGGCTATTGGCCCAGCATTCGCGTATGGTCTAGATGCATCTGCCCAGTTGTATGGACGGGAATCACGCGTTGAGAGATACCCAATCGATCGAGACTAGGAAGAAAAATCTAATGGGGGAGGATGTAAGATGGTAAGATGGTAACAGGTAGTGGTCGGTGTTTTCCTCGGATGTTAGTATCTCCAGCCAGAATGGAGTTCACGTTGAAGGATCAAGCTCGAGGCTGGGTTCTGAGCTGAGCTTGGGTGACCTCGCATTGGGAATGTCGCACACAGTCTCGGCACCCATCGCATGTCGGTTGATGCAACGCATAAAATGCAACAATTTCCAGTACGGGAACGCTACTATTCTTGAGACGAGACTACACCCTACCTGAGACTAGGGACGCTATTGTGTCACTGATTTAATGGAAGGTATCTTAGGTGGACTAGTATCCTCTCGCGTCGGAGAACTTCAAGCGTTAACTTACAAATGGCACCATTTGACTAGCTCACGCAACTAATGTGCTCTAAAATTTTCGGATATGCACAATAACTATGCGTACAGGCGTTCGCACTATTTCAACAACTTTAATACAATCGATCTTTTTTTTTTTTTTTTTTTTTTTTTTGGAAGAGGGCGGGATAAAGAAGTTAACAAACAAGAGATCCGCTCTAGGTTTTAGGGTGTCAAAAGCAAAGCTCGAACTAATCAGCAAACGAGTCATACATAATGGGATCCCACAGAACTATCGGGTCTGGATGCGAGACGATTACTATTCCAGTGGAGGAGGGTTTTTGTATCCCGGCCAAAGCCTCTCAGGGTCATGGGCTCTACAATCCTGCTTGCCAATATACACCATCCAATCAGGTCGTTCACTCAAGAAACTTTGGCCTATAGTTTGCCATTCCCGCCCCGGATAGGTGGGAATGGCTTCAGCGAGTCTAATGGGCCCAGGAGAGTCACTGTCAACAGTTATATTCCTGTTCGCCTTGGCCCACTGCCAAGCAATCTTTGCTGCGGCACTGCAAGGAACCTGCAGTTGTTGGTCCATGCTTGTATGGAGGTGGATGCTATATCCCGTCTTAGGATCACAGAATATCATCGGGTCCAGAAATTTCCCCTTGATCGCGGAATGAGGTTGTGCATAGCACATGATCGGAGCTTTCTTGACGTTTTCAAAATATTGACGTAGCTCTTTGGGGTCCGTCGTGTCTCCGATCCAACGAAAATTTCCTTCACCGGGCTGGGCCTCCATCTCATCGAGGAAGAAAGTATACCGAGCCCTCACCATTGCCAGCTCTAGTCTATACATTTCCTTTTCATCCCCAGGGAAAGGCCCATTCCGAAGGTAGATCTGCTGCAGGCTAAATCCATAAAGCTGCTTTAGGTATTTGACATCGGGTTCGTGAGGTTGAGCTGGATGCCCAACCCTTTGTGGCTACATGTTTGGCGCGATCAGAAATGGAAGATAACAATGAAGCTGTATATATATATAGCGAAGAGCTTACCATGGGATTCGCCCCCGCCAGACCTATCAGAGGAGCAACAAGAAAGACTTGTAAAGGGAGCGACCTCATCCTCTCTAGGAGGAGACTGGAGGCCTATTTGCGGCTGCGCAATCACAGAATCGCACTAAATTTAGAGAGAAAGACAGGAATGTGATTATAGTTTATAACGTTTATCAGGCGATTAATTTAGACAGGCCCTCCGAAGTTGTGGCCGATTTGAAAGAGCAGGCATAGAACAAACCCACGACAGGGCAGCGATCCTTGTCGACAAGGTCTTGTTAATACTAAATATTTAAATATGAAAGAGTACCCATATACTCGGGGTGCTGCACGTCAGTGCATGCTTTATAGCCTGCAAGCCCGGTCAGGCGCCCATGACTTCCAAACCAATTTCCGTGTTTACGGTCTAACACCGTCGCCAACGACTACAACCAACGTTTAAAAAGCCAGCTTTCGACTTTTAACCAATGAAAATTTTCCGCAGCTATCTACTTTGCTAATATAATATTTGCGTTTGCCGCCCTGGGTTCGTATGGCATGAAGCTGGTTCGATCCAACTGTGTGGATTCCTAACATCCATGGATCCATAAACCCACCGTCCTGCGGTAAGTTCGCCATGCTACAGTTCCCCCATAGAAACAGCTTCAGGTTTACATCCTAATGGAATACCGCACGATTGACCAACAAATTTAAAAGTTATTGCGATTCACCACCCGAGGTCGGTCCACACAAGTTCGTAAGACCTCGCCACGAGGGGCCTCATTCTCTAGTTGCTAGTTTCACGGGGCGAAAATACCCCAACAGCGCCCAAATTCTAAACTTCATGCATGAAAGGGATCAAAATATCATGGGAGTGCCACAGAAACCCTAAAACGCGTTAACGAGGCAACCCCTTACTTGGTTTTCGAATTTTATAGACCGTAATATTTATTCAACCCCAGATCTCAATACCAACCAAGCCGGCGAAGTCACCTACTAAGAGCATAATGTTAGTAATAAAACATAACCCTTCGCAGCTACAGCCTTCTTCCGCAACATAATCGTCACATCCACATCCGAATTGTCCGTCCAGTCAGTAAAGGGCTCGACCTTCCCTCCATCCGAGCTCCGTCTACCAACCAACTTGCAATTGTTAGGTTGTTCCGGAAACTGGGTAGCATGCCTAGGCGCCTTAGGCATGTACTAATGGGCGCTAGTCTTATTGAAACATCGTTATGTTGACAAAGAGAGGGATCGGTTAAGAGAAATACTTCATAGGGCATATAGGATACATGGGGAACCACGTATACACCGTACATAAGGGCTTATCGAGTCAGGAGTTTACAGAGTTCAATATAAAGTTGTTATACGTGTGAGGCTTCGAAGGTCAATTCATATTATTATATTTACCCCATCGAATTTCGACCCTGCCGTGCGATCGTAATAAACAATTCTCAGCTAAAATTCTGAGGTAGTAACAAGCCCAGAGAATTTAACAGACTAAAGAACATCTGGCCTTAAGAATAACCAACGACGAAAGAATACAGTGTATGAAACATAGTTTTCACGAGGCGCCTTTTGCAAAGAAACAACGCCTAGAAAACATTCTAAGCCCCTCACATCATGTATACAGGCGTTTCATAGCCAGAATAGAAAGAGTAAAAAAAAAACCAAATCCAACGTGATGCATCAGCCAAGTGTCTTGCGTTTAACTCCAGCGCTAGTCCTGCGAGCAGAACTCTGAGGCTCTGACTGGGCTGGACGAGCCTGTTGAACAACAGTAGAGCCACCTGCGCTAGTGGATGGTCTTGTTTTCGGGGTAATGTTTCCGTTCTCATCGACCTGCACGGAAAGCATCCTAAGCATCGCTTTCCGATTCTGTACCGCCTCTCTAAACGCTTTGTCGAGTTGAAGATACTTGTTTACCCGTTTCTTCACGAGCTTGATCTTTATGCATGGCGAAAAATCGTACCCATCCACCTCGACGTGAACCATTTCCCTTCTAACGTACGAACGCCGAAAGAGCTTCTTGAAATCGGCGAAATGATCCTAGTATTTCTTCGTGCTCGTGACGGTGAAGGTATGCTGCTTAGGATCCTGGAGGAATAGATTCAATGGACCACAGAGAGTACATCCAGACATTGTGCATGGTTTGAAACTGTTCCACTTTGGTAGCGACAGATCAGGGAAATCCATGGAGGGTTTCGAACAAGGGTAGAGATTCGAAATCATATCAACATAATGTCGGTAAAATTTACTGACAGCTGGCATTCCGGCGGCGAGGATAGCTTTGCGATCGCGGAGGATTTGAGCTAGCTGAGCGATAATTCCGTATAGGATTTTCGCAGCGGGAAGGCTAGTTTCGAGAGATTGGACCGCATCTAAAAACAGGGCGATTAGATCACGGGATTCTGCTGGATCGGGCCCCAGAAGACAATTCAGATAGTTCTTCAGTTGCTTTGTAATTTGATCGATCCCTTTTTCAGACGGTCTTCCACCTTGCATTTCGGGTTCCTTTGGTTCTGTACGATATCCGATCACGGGCTGGTAGCTGTACCGCGCTGGGTAGTGATGGGGTTGCTCGAGAAGAAGTTCCGGGAGGCGCTTTTTAGTACCCTCAATGATGTATCGGTGGTACTTCTTTAACAATTCCGTCCAGATTTTTAATTCATTGGATCCTGCTTCCAGATGCTTCCTCATATCCTCATCGATTTCGCGTCGTAGGTTCTCGCTTGGGTTCGAAATTACGATCTCACGTAACCTGAAATTTCACAATAATCGTTAGCTATAAGATTTTAATGGAGGCGGGACGCTTTACATTTTATCAATAATTGCTCTTGGTTGCCAATTTAACCCATTGAACAGAACACGGACAACAGATGCATTTTGATCCGCTACCCAATCTTCCGCGTTCACCATGGCATGGATGGCAGGCATGAGGTGCTTTGAGAATCCTGAAGGGAACAGGTTTATCATTCGGAAGGCAGCTGCTATCGCGCTGCAGGCCTCGTTGTTATGATATGGGGTCTTGAAGTCTTCTTCTTTAACTTTTTCTTCTTTTTCTTCTTCTGGTGATGATGATGGCGAAGAAGACGAAGACGACGTCGTCGATGACCCCCAATCCAACCCAAGAGACCGCAAGCCACGAGGATTCATCAAGGCAATGAAGCTGGGAAAACACCGTTAATTCCCTGTTTAAGTTTACCATCTAAGATACCGGGATCGAATGAAACTTACTCGTCAGAAATACCAGCTAAGGTATCTTTTGGTACGTTTTGAAGAATTTTCTCAAGGAGAACACCAGCATCCATGACATCGGCATCGGAAAATGATCTCGACAAACATGCTTTGGTTATGATCCTTCCAATAGCCAAACCATACTCACTAGTATTATGCGGGTATTTGGACTCGAAGTCATTAATGGCTTTTCGGATGCCTACCCATCCAAGGCCTAGGCGTTCGATCTCTTCCTCAAGCAACTCTTCAAATGATGTAGGGTGTAGGACCACACAAGATGATCTCCATTCTATCACCCAACGTTAGTAGCTCCCTAGCACACAAACTGAAAACGATTGCTTACGCTTCACACAATCGTCATAGTCCCATTCGTCCTCATCGACATCCGGCTTAATAGCACTCAACTTCTTCCCAAGAGTTAGGATTAGCCCATTCCAAGTCGAGGGCTCCTCATCAATCTTTTTCTCCAATCCTGCCAGATGGCACGTAGAGTCAAGTTGGAAATCGAGTTTCTGTGGCATGACATTGACATATTCGAACTTGCCGCGATTTTTCAGTACCCTACTCCAAGGACAGTCCCTGTATTCGTCATTGAGGTATACATCCGTATAATACAGAGCCAATCCGCCAACAACTTCGACCGCTCGAATTAGATTGTGGAGGACATTCTTATCCGGCCCTATGAGGCTGCCTAAGAAGTCCCCATTTGTGTCACTTGGGTAGCCGTAATAGTTTTTGAGTACGATTGCGACAGGTTCCTTGAACTTCCTGACTTCTTCTACCGCCTGAGTAATTTTTGGGCAGACGAAAGCATTGCCAGCAGTAGGTTTGGTGCGCTTTTTGGTGGTGAGTCCGTAGACCAATGTGACCTTATATCCACCTGTGATAGCATCGCTCCTATATTTGACGTCGGAATACCTAATTAACGCGTCAAACATTAGTTTCTAAAGTTTATCTCGCAATCACCAGATAGGAGGTGTATGTAGGTTGTATTTACCATGCGACAGCAACAGTGGCAAATTGTTCCCCCTTGCCAGCTTCGACTTCTTGCTCTTGGTTTTGGAAAGTAAGAGATGTTTTCCCTCCCGTACAATTACCCGGAAGAACAATCTCTAGAATACCAATCTCGTCCTTAGCCTTCGCCCCGAAAGAGACGTCACCGCCAGAATATCCGCGGTAGCCATAGATCCTCATTCCTCGCAACTCCGGCTTAATCCTGATTCCTTTCTCCATCCCCATGGCCAAAGCAACCTTTGGCAAAAGATCGTTCATCCACTGTTCCCACGCAGAGTTTCGGATCTCGATCTGATTGGCCCGGATCTCGAGGATTCCCGTTTTTCCACGTGATACTTTAGCCCCGAGAGCATTGATATCACTTTGTAGCAAAGAGAAGCGCAACATTCCATGATCGCGAACGAAAAGCCCTGGGTTTTGCGCAGTTGAGAAAGTCTCAGTGTAGGCGATACTGCCTCCGAGGATTTTGGTTTCCAGCAGAATCTTGCAGAGTTGGGTCTAACCGTTTTGGCGAATATTAGCAATGTAATACCTAGCATGTACAGAAATATCAATGGGTATAATAGGAAAGGAATAATTTGGACTTACGGATGCTTCGTAGTTGGGGTATCGACTGGTAATTTCATCCTTTACGTCGGTTGGCTTGTCATCCTCGCCTTCGCTCTCTTCTTCACCGTCATCCTCTTCGTCTGCATAACCTCTCTACGCCCGCGGTAGTCGTAGCGATAATCATCGTACTCATCACGATCGTCGTCGAAGAAGTCGTCGTATCCGGAACCCTCAGAGTCGCTCTTATCAGAAACCTCGAACTGCCCATCAGAAGCTTCTGGAGGAGAATCATCCAGTAGCTCATCATCGACGGGATCAAGCCTAGCCTTCTTAGACAGTGGCATCCTCAAAACTGGTAATCTAAAGCCGATAATTTAGAAGTGGTAGTGTGGTTGTAGTTGGAGATAGTTTGGATAGGTTGGTAGCTGTTAAGATGTAAAGATTGAGAGCTTTGAAGCCAACACCAGCTACTCTGCACATTATATACTCGCAAATTTCCTCCCACACGCACGAAGTACATTCACAACCTTCTTCCATACATCACTTACACTTGTTTACATTTTCTCAACTTCAACTCGAATACCGAAAAACGCGAATGATCTCGAGCAATCACTCCCTGCAGGCTGCGTCCAAAATACAACGTGAGAACCCGAGTTGTTTCGGGTTGTGATTGGTGACGATGGTTACACAGATCCTAAAGGGCGTGATGCGATCGATGCTGCATCCTCTAACAGAGATTCCGATGCGTATTGTCAGAATGTAGTTAGTCTAGAGGAAGACTGCAGCTTTCGACACTAGATGTAGTTGGTTTTTATCCCGAACAGGTTGTTAACAAAGAATCGATCGGTAGAGTACATGACTTACGATAGTCCGGTAACCGAAAACCTTGGGTACATGCAACCACCTACTTGGCTACCGGAGACCTCACCGGGGCCATAGCCCTGAGGTCGACGGTCGTATCTTGTTTCAGGGCTGTACTGGGGTCGCGGCGCAAAATACCGGGACCGTTCATTCGGGGAACTCATTCTCATAGCCTTGTAATTATTCTCGAACCTTCCAATGTACCTCAGACATGAATGCTTTTTTCATTAGCTGCTGGTTCCTCCGGACTACATTAGTTGTGAACTGACAGGGATCCTCGAGCCTCGAGACTACATTAGCTGTAGCTAAGGGCAAGCAAGAATTGGAATAATGTTCAGAACAGAAGGTGTGGTCTGGTAACCCTCAGAAGGTGATTCACGTACCTGTCAATTTTTTTTCCCGGGTCTTTACATTGAACGAAAGCATAATATCGATCTACGCATGTGCTTATCCTTCAAATTCGACGAAGCAATTTGCAAAAGAATACGCGTAGTATCCATATGAAATTAAAGATTGTATATCTCAAAATTTAAACCAATCCAGCAGAATCGAAAATAAAGACCATCTTACATGAGAACTGGATCCATTATATGCATTATTAATCATCCGCCTTGCGTTTCATACCCTTCCGCTGATTCTGGTGTCCCGCCATCACTGAACTCAGCCCTCTTCCAGGACCTCCAAACGGCTGACCATCATCACCGACTTCTACGCCAATAACACCCAACATATTCCTCCTAATCTCAAGAACATCCAAAAACGAGTCTAGCTCAGTTTGATAGATTTCAGGCCCCATATCTGTCTTTTCCACAGACAAGTTTACCTGCCCATCTTTCATACCAAACGTAGACACAACTGCCTTCAACTTACCCTGCCATGCTAAAGTATGCATCAAATCCTTCCTAACTGCTATAAAATGCGACTTTTCGCCCGGTTTGCTGCTCATAGCAAACTTCCTGGTCTGGGGTTCATGAAGGAAATCATTCAATGGAGCGCAGAGGTCGCAAGCTGGTCTGGGACACTTTGGGCGGACTCGTAATGATAAGTTGGGCTCTTTGCCTGGGTGTTTACACTTGTGATGTTTGAGAACGGCGGCTTGGTATGCTTGTAGGAAGTTTTGGATAGCTGGGCTCTGGGTTTGGACCACCTTCGACTCCTGTGGAAGCTGATACACAGCGGTAGCAAGGTCGAGGAACGGTGTATCAGTGCCCCAGTCAGTTGTACCAAGTGACGTAGTCGCCTCCAGAAATTTGGCAATCCACTCGGCGGAATCCGGGTGATTGAGCTCTTGAAGACATTTAAAGTAACTTGTCAATTCGCCTGCGAGCTTAGCCGAGTAATTTGGGTACGAGGATCCTGGCTCGTAATAACCGATAGTCTGCTGATGTTTCGCGGAAGTAATGAATCTATCGTAGGGTTTGTTGATGTTCGGCAGCTGTGCCCGAATCCCGTCGATAATGTATTCGTGACACTTTTGAGAAATTGATAGCCATTTCTGAAAACCATTGGATTCGGGAGCTAGGTGCGCCCTCATATCCTGGTCCAGAGCACGACGAAGGCCCTCACTAGGATTTACGCTGAACATACTCCTGGTCCTAAACACCATTGCACTAATTAGTATTCTATGCAATATATATAGAGGGTGAGAAGATTGGAAGTTTGCTTACATGGTCTCCAGATCTCCGTCTTTCCAGTCTACCAGAGTTGAAATAACGCGAACCACAGGTACATCATACTCACCCAAATGAAATCCCGTTGTCTCAAGCTTATTAGGCGTCATCAAGTGGTAAAAAGTCGGTACCAACATCTTTCCAACTAAGGCGGGGAACAATGTCAGCATACGGAAAAACCCTCGTAGGCTTTCGCGATTCGGAAATTCTTTGGGATAAGGAACTTGCTCGCGACGGACTACCGTGTCGGCGAAAGCAGGTAGCCTAGAGTTTCGTGGGAAACCAGATATTATAATCAGTATTTATGTCACTGAAGTTTTGGTTGAATATATCGACCTGATCTGGTCTTGTACTTACTCGGAAACTAGTTCGTTCGCAAACCTCCTAGGCACATCCGCGAGCACATCTTCGAGATAAGCTCCTGCATCACTGAAATCGGTGTCCTCCATCGATTCCGACTCTAGGCATGTTCGAAAAACAATCTGCCAAATCGTCCGTGTATAGTTGAGGTCAGGTCTGAGCATGACTGTCTGCAGAAAGGTCTTGGTCTCGTTCCACGAACCGCGTGGACCCTGTGTCAGCTCCTGTACCGATTGGGTAGCAGAAGTTGGATATAAAAACACACAAGAGGATCGATAATCTGTGATTCATAGTCCGTTAATTCCCAGAATCATAAAGAATCGGACCAGAAGCCTCGCCGCGGGGAGGGATACTCTCACATTCTACTGTATCATAAAACCCCGGCTCGTCGTCGTCGTAATCGTATTCTTCAGCCTCTCTATCAAGATTCTCCTCTCTTTCTTCGTTTTCAGGATCAAGCTGACTCAAAGTTTCTCCCAATGCCAGAACCGGCCCGCCCCAGGTTGTCGAAGTTGTGGAAAAGTCCTTCATGTACCCCGCCATGTGCACCATATTCTCAGCTGCGAATTCCAGTGGATCGAAGTCAATATACAAATCAGCGTAGTCATACTGGTCATGTATGTCACTTCGATCGTCTGGGACGTATCCGCTCTCGTTTTCATCCCTCTTGTAGACGGTGGTCAGATCCCCAACATACATTGACATACCTCCCAATTGCTGCACCGCTTGGATTAGATGTTGGACGACCATCCTATCTCGGCCAACTAACGCCTTCTGTTGTAATTTATCCTTCGTATACAGTTTTTCCAGTGTAAAGGCTACCGGCTTGTCGGATTTTCTTACCGCCTCAACTGCATCAATTATTCCCGGCGATACAAATAAACTTGCTGCTGAGTACGCTGTCGTGCTTGTGACCTCGATTCTGTAAACTAATGTAACTTTGTAGCCATCTGAGACCGGTGTGCTCTCGTATGTTACGTCGTGGTACCTATAAAGAGGAGATCAGTTTATAGGGCCCGCCAAATGGCCAAAGATCTCTATCTCATATATGGCTGAAATACTTACCAAGCATTAACAACAGTGTCGAACATCCCCCTCCCACCAACCTCAACCACATCCTCCTCTTTCTGATACCCCATCGTCACCATCCCGCCCTGAAAGTCACTAGGCAAAGTAATCTCCAAAATTCCATTCCCACCGTCCCCACCATACCACAAATCTTTCCCATCCGGTCGATCCCACGGATATATCCTTACACCTTGAAATACCGCTTCAGTCTTTATCCTCTTTTCAACCCCCAGCTTTCCCTTAACTTTTTCCAAAACCTCATTAATCCAGGTTTCCCAATACGAATTTCGAAATTCAATGCAATTTGCACCGATTTCTATTAACTCGGTTTTACTCCGTGGGGTGGATATGGTGTCATCCACTCCCCTGATTACCGCTTTAATTTCTTCCCGTGATACAGGTAGCCTTGATAGTTCATGAGAACGTTCAAGATTAACGATTAATCCTGGATTAGGCGCCGAACGAAACATCTCGCTGGTTGCGAAAACGCCGCCGATACCGTCGCTTTTTAGCAGGAGTTTGCATAGTTTTTTCTAAGCAGTAGATATTAGCGGAGAGATTACTTTTTTATGTATATATGATCGAAGATACCATACAGCTATTGGATAATTCGGATGTCCCGCTGAACTATTTGCCATTCCTTGTTTCAATTCATTTTGATCGATATCGGAATCGTCTTCGGTGTCATATTCGACTTGAGGTTCATCATCAGATATTTCGATGACTTCGTGGGTAGCTTCTTCCTCATCCTCATCCTCATCTTCTTCTTCCTCTTCTTCTTCTTCATCTTCTTCTTCCTCTTCTTCTTCTTCATCTTCTTCCTCTTCTTCGTCTCCTTCCTCCTCCCCCTCCTCCCCCTCCTCCTCTTCATCTGGATCAATCGGGTCGCTGTAGTACAGCTTTAGCCGCTTTAGATCCGGCATTGCATAGGCTGGTGCACAAACTCGATAGCCCTGCAAGCTATTACCCGAGAAAACGGAAGCCGGCGTTCAGCTCAGAACCGTCTGAATATCTTCTGCACCCCGCCTAATTCGACTTTATACCCAGACTAAAAGTACCTTATCGCATTGAAACCACAAGGAGAAAAAGCGTCTTGAGTCGTTTCCTCCAACCCCTCGACGCGTTAACTACACAACATCCAAAGAAAAACCATAGAAACAATGAAGCAGAAGCTAACCCCCACCAATCACCATAAAACCTAAGTCTTTTTTTACCCCTGAAAAATCGATAATCAATTCCTCGATAAACGCGGGCCAGCTCTCCCACTCATGGAGGAAGCTTAGCTGGAGAATCCCTGCATCCTTCAATTTCGGGATCCCTGCCGGGTTCCGTCCACCAGGCCTCTCGAAAAGAAAAATCCAACAATAACGGGAAACTGCGTTGACTCGGGAATCTTTCGTCGGGATACTACGTATTATCCTGCAGATGGATGGTCTGTAGATAAATTCTATTCGATAGGTTAAGTTCTAGAAGCGACTCATCTTCGCCTCCCTGTGGTTGCATTGTCAGAGGGGTACCATCACAGTGCCGTCACAAATGCCCCCGCAGTGCCGCCGTAGTGCCATCGCGGTGCCATCACGGTAGACGACCATATGTACCATTACATGCATGTAAGTACACAATCATGTCAAGAATACTCTCTACTTCTATTCATCTACCCGATACCCCTCAACCACCGGATATTGATACATCGATGAGTGTACTCTATCCAAAGCTCGTCCCAAAACAAAAAAGAAGGAAGTAATATACAATTGAAACCAAAATGCCAGCGGACAAAAATATACAATAACATTCCCAGAAGAAAAGGACCGCGCCTGAAGAGAGAAAGAAAGAAATAAGAATCCCTAGCCAGACATAAACTCTAGGAAGACAAATCTGGACCACAAGGGATCCAGCAACTGGGTCCTCTTTAAGAACCCACCACCAGTCCGGAGGAGCCGGGTGAATGTTCCAATGGTGTTCAACTACCTCCTCCCATACTTTCCGCCACTCCCACTCCTGTCCCTACCCCCCTCCATCTCCAAAACCCCATCCTCAACAACCAACAGTTCCTCTGCATCTTCATCCTCCATCAGTTCATCACCAGCCAGCAACCTCCCTTCCTCTTCCTCCTCACTATCCAAAAACCCTCTATCCGCCGCAACCCCTCCAAAAATCCCGTTAAAAACGCCCATAGCCCTCCCCGCAATCCCATCCCTTCTCTTCTGACCGCCTTCTTCATCAACATAGTTATTCCCCCCACTAAGCGTCCTCTCCAACTGCTCTTCAACAGGATCATCGTGATACCCATCCACATTCCCACCACTCATATCAACCTCCTCCCCTTCCCCACTCCCCGTATTCCCACCAGCAGCGCCACTAACAACCCTCCTCCTCTCTTCAGCCTCCAACTGTCTAGCCCTCCTAACCGTCCTCTTGTAAATAAACCACCCAGTCCCCATCCCCAACAAAGCTCCCAAAACCATACTCCCATAATTCAACGCCTTAGTCCCCGCATCCATCTTCTCCCCGGTCTCCCCAAGTACTTTCATCTGATGTCCGATAAACACATGGATAAAAAGCTTAGGACTAGCAACCGCTCCCGCAACCGCAAACTTCCATGCACTGACGGTGGGGAAAGTACTCATAGCTCCATTCGAAATACTGTACGGTAACGGACAAAGTCTAATCATGCAGAGGAGCTTGAGACCATCATGTTTTAAGGTTAACGATAACGCTGCAAATCGTTTATCCGTTGCTACCATCTTTTGGGCAAAATCTCGGAAGTAGAGACGACAGGCTATGAAGGCTGCTGTGGAGCCTATTACCGTGCCGGAGGCGGCGATGTACCAGCCGTTTGGGACGCCGTAGATGAAGCCGGCGAGGGTGATGGAGGTTGAGTAGCCTATCAGCGGTGGGAAGGCGGAGACGAAGGTCCACATGAAGAGTATTAAGAAGCCATATGGCATTTCACTAGAAAAATGAATGTTAGTAATGCCACCAAAAAAGAAGGCAAGAAAGAAACAAAGTGTGGAGGACATACGCCCACTTATCAGCGATAGGCGAAAACCAATGGAAAATAGCTTCATGGTACACGATTCCCAATAATATCGCCACATTGATAATCGCTAAAACCGTGCATCCGATTATCTTCTGTGCCAATGTGAGCTTGTTCCAGTATTGGTGAGCTTTGCGTTTTAGCTTCCAAACCGTGTTTAGCAGATTCGACGAGACGGATGTGGCGGATGTGGTGGAAGAGGATCGTGAGCGTCGGCCGCTGCGGGTCCAGGTTGGTGTGACATTGGAGGAGTTTGTGGGAGGAGAGTAGAGTGTACCGCGGGGGAGTTCGGTGGACATTGTCGATTGCGATGGGATGCTCGATGGGAGGTAATAGGTGAGGCTGGAGAGCTAGTTGTGGGAGATGGGACCGCTGGGAAGCAGCGCCGAAACGAACGGGGTTTTTCTTTTAAAGTCTCAAGAGAAATAAAATATGAAGTCACGAATTCAAAACCATCGGGCAGGTATATTATAGATTGTTACGGTGAACGGTAGGCGTCAGATCTGATAGCAGTTGTTCGTGGAGTATTGTAATCCCGCCCAGGTGACGTCTCGGTCCGGGATAACGGTCAGGGCTTAGCTGCTGACGAAACTCCGGCCACCTACGTTAGCTACTCGGCCAGTCGCACTAGCAATTTAAGATGTCCGCGGGCGCCGTTGGATTGCAATCAATTCGGATACGATATATAATATCTCTCGAACGTTGGAAATGAAGTTGCCTGTCAGCCGGCGACAGAGCGGGACGGTGAGGAAATGACGGAGGAGGAGAAGAGAAGCAAGTGTCACGGTGGAGGAAAGAACGAAGGAGCGAAAGGGGAGGTGTCATTGAGGCTGTTTGCGTACCTCAAATCCAGCAGTTTTAGGCCGGGGAGCCCCTGTTCCCGCCCCAAAAATAGTCGGACCAAAAAAAAGAGTCCGTTTCAGAGAAGGCATCGAGAAGTTTGAAGGAAGGCATCGAGAAGTTCAGGAAATGCATTTCGCGTCGGGTTCCAATCACTCGATTGTATTTGTAAAAAAATATATATATGAACATCTGTCGTTATAAAACTTGCCCGGGAAATCCAAACCCATTCAAGAAAAGGAAACCGGGATAACAAGGAAATCGGCTCAAAAGAGAATCAAAGGGGGATGGATGTAATTGTAGTATGTCCAAAATATACATCGAAGAAGAAGAAGAAATAGTAAAAAAGAAAAGTAAGGGATAAAATAAAATAAAATATTATCAGTTCAGCTCTCGAGTAAGAAGGAGTAAGAAAGTTCACAGTACTTTTCTGCTTTTTTCATGCCAAATGTGAACGATAAAAAATAAGATGCCCTTGAAACCGGACAGCAGAAAGAAGAGAAAGAAGAAAAATGCATCTGCCATGCGCATATGAAAAAATGCCATGCATGCATTCGCATCGCCGTAAAGCAAGTGTATGTATATAAATGCCCAAAGATCTGAACCGAAGTTGCGAAGGAGAGAAAACGAAACCCGTGTAAAAGAATCAGCAGACAGAAAGCCAACGACATAAAGAAAGGTCTGAATTATGCAGGCGCTCATGATAAAGTAGTAAGCCTAGAGGTTCAGAAGGTAGCAGCCCGAAGGAACTATACAAATGAAAGGTAGGTAGCATCAAAAACATAACAGAAAGAAAAAGGTAGTGGAAATCCCTCCCATATAAACCCAGGGACATCGGAGAAGTAGTAGGAAAAGGAAAAAAAGAAGAATCGAACGCCAGTCCACATATCATTACATCCTCATCGCTTCAAAGAAAATAAATATTATCCGAATCGAAGGAAAAAAGTTCAAGTATAAAAAGGCGTGCGACCGGGTCTTTGGATTGATTAATATCCGAACCCGCCGCGTCTGCCTCGACCACCACCGCCGCCACCACCGCCACCGGCCCGCGGCAGCTCAAAGTCAGGATTGCTCGCTAATATTTGATCCTGCTGCCGTGGCCGTCTGGGATCTCGGTTTGGCATACTAGGAGCACCTTCACCCTGCCATCGCGGGTTAACACCCCGCTGGCTAATGCTCGTGAAGTGGCTGCTGGTCGACATAGCGGGGCTACGCTGGCCGGGTTGCAGCTCATCATCCGAGGCCCTGGGGTCTTGGTAAGCTACGTTGTTATTGCGTGGCTCGCGTTGGGGCGGTGGGGCGCGTTCATCGCGCGCATCTGGTGGATATTCAGCGAGTGCCATGGTTGGTGGCGGGGTATATCCTGGAGTAAGAATTGCTGGAATAGAGGTTGGGTTTGCTGGGGCGTCGAAGCGTGGATCAATATCCTCGTAGTAATCCTGTGATCGTCGCGGCCTGCTTGGAGTCGGGGAAGTTGAGTGATTAGGTTGTGGGGGAGAAGCAGCAACAGTCGGTAATTCAACGGGAAGCTCTGCCGGAGCACCTTCCGGACGCGGGGACTCCCTGCCGCCACTAGCAGCCCAAGCGGTTCTAGGAGGAACGTATCTAGAGAGTCTGTTAGTAATAGACCAATTGGTTTAAATTTGAATACGTAACATACTCTTCTTGTGAATATTTGCTGGCGGGGCTTTGGAGAGCCGGGCTAGGTGTCCTACCCTGCCCTGGATGTCCAACCGCCGCCAATCCGACAGGGTCTAAGTTCATGATCGGAGCCGCATCCATTTCATATGCATCGTATCTGTTGTTTTTCTGCTGAGCTTCGATAGGAAGTGGTGGTGGGGAGGCGTATCGTGGGTTTTCAGCTTGCATGTATCCAATATTGTCAGGAGGAGGAATTTCATTCGTAGGTCTTCGTGGAGGTGGTCCGTATGGTCCACCTTGATCAACTGGTGGCGTTTCGATAGTCGGCCTCCTCGGTGGTGGTCCGTATGGCCCGCCCTGCTCGAAACTCATCTCATTGCCTCTTGGTGGTGGTCCGTACATGTTATCGCTCTCGAATCCAGGACTCGGCCCTCGGAAATCAGGCCCTTGATCTCCAGGCCTCATAAAGAGCGGTGGTGGCCCAGGTCCAATGTATGGTCTCTCTTCACCAACCGAGCCCATCGACCCATTAGGTCCTCCAACGTAGAATCCATTTGGCCCGCCCCGTCCTCTAAACGACGGCCCACCCCTAGGTCCCATGCCCGGTCCACCTCTTGGTCCCATTCCACCTCTTGGTGGCCCAAATCCACCGCCCCTCGGTCCCATTCCACCTGGTCCTCCCCTACCTCTCATCATCGGACCACCTCGTGGTGGGTATCCGCCCCTTCCACCACCACCCATCATCATCGGCACTGGAGGCGTTCCATGTCTATCAAACGACGATGCAGGACCAAAGCCATCGGAATTCATAGTATGATTCGATCGCTGTCTGCTCAACGCCGGATTATACTCAGGATTCTCAGGGTCTCCAGGAGTTGGATGTCGTGGGATATTAGGATTAAATCCACCAGGGCGTTCAGGATTGGGGAAAGCAGGTAGGTCATTCGGTTGAGGCGTCTGTCCACGAGGGTTAAGCGGTGTCCTGTCGTTTTCGGTGCTCGTCTTGCGATTGATGTCGAAGGTCGCGAATTCCGGAATCTTTGGTTCACGCATAGGCGTCGACGATGATCCAACAGCGGTCGTGGAGTTTCCGAAGTCCGAGTTGTCGCGTAGGTTAATCGCAGCAGCTCGTTGTTCACGGAAAGCTTCGCCGTTCATTTCAGCGTTTACAGCGATCCTAGCCTTCTGTGCCGCCCTTGAGACAACAGTACGTCTCATGGCACAGGTCATGATTCCCGCCGTCAGAATACAGATGGTGGCGGCGAGGACGAGCCAGCCGCCCCATGACAAATGTGGGATGAAGAGGAGGATGTCGACGAGGAAAGCGAGAAGGGTGACCAAGAATGTCGGAAGTGCGAAAAGAAGTGTCGCAAGAAGGTACTTGGGATTGTTGGACGGTCCGTGAAGATGCGAACATGCTGCCAAGATCATAAGAACAAGGGTAAAGGCAGCAGCGATCGGATGGATGATAAGAAGGCTAGAAAGCGAGTGTCGGGCATTGGATGGTAGGGAGAAGTCGGTTCTGGTCGGGTCCTTCAAAGCGGTATCTACAAGCGCAGAAGCGATGTTCATGTCAGCTAGTCTACCAAAGCCATGTGGGCGGGATTGGATCGTCGGAGCCATGCGAGGGGCCCACACATACCAGGATTGTAACCGATTTCGATGGGACTGCATTGGTCGCCGACGCAGTACCCGAAAACACCGTAGGAGACATCACCGTAGGTAGCGAGAGTGATAGGTTTAATGATCGGGACAGAGATGACGCTGATAAGCAGCAACCCGAAGGCAGCGAAGAGAAGGATGGTGAGAGGGGTTGCAGCTCGAATCATGGCGGGCAGATGGCAGCAGTCGAGGTCGGCGATGGGAAGCGATCAACCGGCCACGCTCTTGAAGTCGAAGATGTTTGTTATAAACGTCGTCCACAGCCAGGGAAAAGCGAGAATTCGAAATGGTCGGTCGGTCGGTCGGTCGAAGAGGAAGGAAGGATGAGAAGGAGCGAGCGAATTGGAAAAGCAAGTATTATCCTCGCAGAGGAAAACACCCAGCCCCGAAGTCGCCCGACGGAGAGAGAGAGAGAGAAAGAGCCGACCGGTCGAAAGGGATCCTACTGCCAGAGTAAAGGAATGGCTGCTAATGTCGGAGAGGGTTTATTGATGCCGGTGACGACGGTGACGATGGCGATGGCGTGGAGGTAGAATGGATGGAGGTTGTGTGTAATATTGGATTTGGGAGTATTGGAAGCCCCTATTAGTCTAGCCTGTCTGGCTGGTCAGCTTTTGCGAATGAAAGAGACGTTAACGCTCTACGGCCACCATTTCCGCTTCCATTGAAAGGGAACGTGAACAAAATGTCCTCGTGAAGCAGTTGACGGAGAGCTAGCTAGCAATTGAATATTAAAGAATGAATGTTTGGGAAGAATGCACAACCGCAGCGGGAAATGGGAAGGAAGGAAAAGGAAGGAATGCGACAGGTCCAGGTCAAAGAGGGGAAGACCCGAATGAGGCTTTGACTCGGGCTTGTTCTCGTTCTCCTGCATGAACAACCGCTGGACGTACAGTACAGGGACATACACGACTTACGGACGACGAATCTGACTGTACTGCCTCGAAGGCGCTGTATTTTTGGAATTAGCATGAAAAAGGAATAAAAGATAAAATACAAAATAAAATAAAATAAAATAAAATAAAGCCTGCGAGAATGGCAATTGAATTCTAGAAGTCCCGTCTGTTCATTCCTTCCTCCTCGACATCTCGTCGAAACATGTTAACATCAGTATTCAAAAAAAAAAACTAATCTCCCATGCTACTGCCTATTCTCCCCGGGAAAATTCATGTTCAACTGGAATATACTTCCAAAATATGCATGGGTTCACCAGAAAAACGTCAAAGAAAGGGAAGGGAAAGGGAAATGGGGGCAAGAAATTAGTTTTCCAGCCTCATGGCATACACAGCATACCATATCATGGTCCTGATCATATCATACCATCTCCACCCTGTGTACTCCAGGTGTGGCTGCTCTCAATCAAAGTAAGCTTTCACTGTTCTCTTCGCCGTCTCCGACATGACTTACCACATATTACTCTCATGATCATGATACTTGATACTGTCCATGTTCTACTCAGCGGGAAAACTTCGTCGGAAAACTTTCACTTTGTTACCGTCGTAATCCCCTCCCCTCAGCGGATATGGCGTCTTTTAGGCCGGGGCGCATCGCGCATCTAACATGAACATTCAAACATACATACATTAGCTATCATGTATCAGCCAACATTGCATACATACTGCATCATCTGTCACTTTTTCCTGTTCATTCGGGAAAGGCCAGTTGAAAACCAAAAAAGAAAAGAAAAGAAAAATACTTCAAACCTTCCCCTTGTGCTAATCCGATCGCATGGGGCAGGTTGGACCATCCAGGGCATTTGCCGTGAACCTGACCTGCTAACCAGCAGCTGCTGTGTGCCTGGCCTGTCTAGCTGTCCTGCGAGTATTATACTAGTAACCAGTTGGAAGAAAAGATACAGTGCTCTGTTTCACGCAAACCACAGGAATCAAAGCACTCTTCCCTTTTCATTCCTTCCTCCTCCTCCAAGTGAGGAAAAACGATGGGAAACCTATCAGCGGCCCTGCTTGCCTAGTGAGGTAGCCTGCAGTGTTACACGTTACAGTTAGCCCGTTGGTGACCTTCTCCGCCTTTTTCAAGATCTTGTCCGATCGAGTTTCCATATATATACTTGCACATACATGTTATATGGGTGCCACAAAAAATCCACCTTGCTGTGCCATCTCGCGATCGCGATAGAGTGGATATCACAGATATGCACATTATGCATACACCGATATCTATTTTAAAAACTTCCAACGGCCTTCCAGCCGCACATACAGTAGCACTATCTACACACATCCGCAAAGAAAACCTATCAATCCAATCCAATCCAACAATTCCCACACACACTCTCACTCCCCGACGTCATACTTATGTTTCATACCAAAAAATCTCAGATCCAACCAAATTCCCTTTTCAAACCTTCTTCGTGTCTCTCCCCAAAACGATTGGTTCAGCGCTCAAGCTTTACCTCTAGCCGATCGAAGCTGGGCGGAATCTTGGGAGTCCTTTTTCATTGTCAAAACGTTTAAGCTTAATTGCCGGGGTTTCTCTTTTAACTAGAGGATCTCTCTGATGACGAAGACTTCGAGGCGCGGAAGGCTTGCTTTTCCTTGGCTGATATGTATCAGTCTCCACTTTAACTCCAAGCAAGAAAAATGCGATATCGATAGGACGCTTTTCTTGTGAAGTTGAAGTAGAATGCTCGAAAAGTTTCATGAACCACTTCAATATCAAAAAATTACACTAAACCACCTGTTTTTCCCACACCAATCCTCTATACCCATTATCCTCGTATTCAATCCTCCCTGGGCATAAACCCTTCCAACATTCTATCCAAAAAATCGGCTAATATCTCCCCAAATCCATGGTCGAAAACAAATCAAAATTCTACTCCATAATATATTACAAAAAAGAACCCTTCTCCTCTATCAAACCACATAAATTATATAGTACATACATACAAGCAACAAGCATCACCGACAAATCCGCTCGTATATACCCAGGTGTCAAGCTTAAACCCTACTATGAGGCAAATTAATCCCATCCCATCCCCACCCATGTCATCCACCCATCACCACACCCCCTCCAATTACAGTGCAGTACATAGTACATACAGTACATACCATAACCCTCGATCTAATTAGCTAGCGGGTATCAAAGAAAACCCCATGTCATGTGTAAGTCCCCACATCCCAAGTTTTCCCGGTCGGATTGAGACCTTCCAGAATCGTTCGGTTCTGTGGTGGTGGGTGGGGAGGTAATATATTATACATATCAGACGGGTAATATGAAGGGATGGGGATGGGATGGTCTGCTGATACGTATGTACCATTGATTGTTAACAATACTCTACAGATATAGTGTCTGTATATATCGATCGAAGATCCCGCATCTATAGATCGATCTTAATTTTTCTTACATTGGCTTTAGGAATAGAACCCAATCATGAAATTCTTGAATTAGTTAAAGTATACCTAGGTATGCATGTACTATCAAAGATTTTTTTTTTCATATTCTTCGCAGATAAATATATGTGTGTGTGAAGTATAAACATAAAAACCTCGACTCATCAATCGTGTGCATCATCATAGACAAAGAAAGAATAAATACATCCAAAAAGTATATGAAAAAAAGTGAAATCGCGAATATACAGGGGGTATAATATAATATAATAATGGGTAAAAAAAAAATGATAAGAGGGTATACATGACTACTACTATTAACAAGAAAAGGATTCAAAAAAAGACAAAGACTCCAGTATTAAACTACTCCCAAGCGTCCGAAAAAAAGAAGTCCAGGGTAAAGAAAGTATCCAGATAAGGTGAATCCAGGAGGTTGAGGTGAGCAGAGATAGGTCCATCCAGAGATAAAAATATAAAAGATCCAGGTAAGAAGAAAAAAAGATAGAGAGCGAGAGCGAGAGAGTCCCACGGGCAGAACCTAGATAAGAAAGGGTTTTATAGTCAGTAGTTACTGCGAGTTCGGGAGGTCCTGTCCGTGGGACTCTCGACAAACTCGGGTAGAAATCCAGGAAAAGGGTTCCAAAGGAGAAGGTTCCGGAGATAGTCGTCCAAGGCAGTCAGAAACATCCCATACCGGTCCACGCAGGTCTTCATTCTTTCTTTCTTCTTTTTCTTCTTTATTCTTCTTTATTCTTCTCACACACTCTCTCACACTCGCAATTCGTCATCAAATAATACAAGACTTTGAAAGAAGTATTCACTATACAGGCCCAGAAGAAATAAAAATTACTTTTTCTTGAGAAAGAAGGAAACAAACCCGCAGTATCTAAACAAAGCTTTCCCAACTCCCAAGAACTCGTTCGAACGAGAATATGTCTTTTTCTAAAACGCCAGATAAAAAGCCGCCGCCGCAGGAAATGGTGATATAAAAAATCCAAGGTCCAGATAAAAAGAAAGATAATGAGCGTTGCGGAAATTCCGATAAAGGCCCCAGGTTGAAAGAGTTAATCCACGGGAAAATCCAGGTTGTTCTGTCGTCGTAATAAAAATTGTGAAGATAATCCAGAATGAAAAATGTAAAAAAGGAGGTCGAAACAATCAAAGCGATCGTAAAATGAAATGTCCCAAGTGTAAATGTCAAAAAAGAAGAGAGATCCAGAAGTTTAATCGGTAGTCCACGGGAAGTTATTAATCCATGCATCGAACCGGGCTTCGTCCATGATCATGCTATTCATCGAGCCGATGTCCAGTCCATGAGCTTGTGCCTGAGCTTGTGCCGCAGCAGAATAAAAGTTAAATCCAGAAACTTGTTCCTTTGGCGTATGATACTCAGAGGTAACAGACTCCGGCTGCGATGGTGCGAACGACTGAACCAGCGATTCAGACTCAAGTGAAGATCCAGGATCCTGGGTTGAGAAGGCGCTTTGGGCGTTCAGAGTCCACGGTTGCACGAACGAGTTGGTAGCCATGGCGGTGGTCACTGGTGCAGGTTGCGGACCAATCATCCTGGGGTGGTGGGAATAAGCTAGCGGCGACTGAGTCCTAGGTACGTACCGGGGTTGAGGGCCATAAAATGGCAGTCCTGCGGTGCTATGTGGTGAATTAGTCAGGATTGGCGAAGTAGATGCGTCGACAAAGTTTTGGGTGTTGGAGTGTCCTAGTCCAGTGGTGGGTCCATAAGCGGGGAAAGCGGGGAGTGGTCCGGGGTATCCAGTGGAAAAGCCATACATTGCTTGCGCTGCTGCTGAGGATCCAGAAAACCCAGCGGGCATGAGAGAGAGGGGTCCATATTGTTGTGTAGCAGAAGATCCAGCTCCAGAACCAGAGAGCGGTGTGGTGGAAGACGGTACACGAACCTTCTGATCCTTAGGGAAAGTCCTTGAAGTATTTGGAGATGCCAATGGCGACTGTGGCTGTGGTCCAGTTCTGTCATCCATTCCAGAGAGAGCAGGTGAGGCTGGTTCGTTTGGAGATTTGAGTTCTTCCAGGTTACTAATCGTAGCAGAAACCACGGGCGAGGCGGGCTGGGCCGCAGCTTCGTCGAGTCCGGTCCTTTCCCGAGAAGCTAGAGTGTCCGCTGTCTCCTGCTCGATGGTCCTGGCCAGGGACTCGTCGGCGACCAGATTGTTGACGAGCCTCAAGAAGCAGCCGGAGATACTTGGTTCCTGGTTCCTGTCCTCCGGGGTGGCAGCGCCATGTTTCAAGATAAGGTCCAGAACAAGTTCCAAAGGGTTCACTAACAGAAACAAAACGCAGAACGCAATCAGTATTCATACATACCCATGAAAGGTAAAAAAAGTTTGAAAAAAAATAGTTCGCAACCGATCCTACCCGAGGGTGGAATGCAATCCTTATTCTTTGGATACAAGTGTTGATTCAAGGACATCCATGTCCCGGTCTTCTTCTGTTGAATTTCCTGGTACTCCTTTGCTGGTTGCTTCCAGCCTTCATCATCGAGAAGTTTGTTCCTAGGTAAGAAGTTAAAAGTAAGGAATACCATCCCAACCTATAAGGGGGATGTTATCACATCTCTAAAAGTAGGCCCGAACTCACGTAATCTTTGAGATGTACTTGTATCTGTGGTCACGCAGATTGAGGTACTTGCGGGGCTCATTCATCCACCGAGGATCTGGGTAGGATTCTCTGGTGGGGCCCTCTTGCTCCTCGCCCGATTTTTCCGGCGATTGTGCAGGTTTTGGATCTTTGATAGTCCGTCTCCGCTTGGTGGGTACCTCTGCGGCGCTACCAATGGATTCTAAAGCGGGGTAACCGTTAGTATCTTCCCTCGGATATACTCAGAAGCATAAAAACTTCAAAGAATCCCTATTCCGGGACATCCGGAATAAGATAGTATATATATAAGAAGAAATCTCACCAGACACCGATTTTCTCCTTCTCTTTGGAGTTGTCGGTAAAGCGAGGGAAGCAGCCGTCTTGCTGACAACTTCAGCACTGCTAATCTTTGCTTCAATAGGCCGTTTCATAGTGTTTGCAGGGGGGATAGCCAGCTTTGGCTTTGGCTGCTGGGTTTTGGGAAAGGGTCGAGTGTGCGGCATGAAGGCGGCTGAATGGATATCTCGGGGTAAAGAAGGCATTTGCAATGCTGCAGCTGCCATTTTATGAGGGATATGTAATATGGAAAGGGTTTATAAAGAACAAGAAATAAAAAAGGGGGTATCAAGCTATTTTGCAGAGGAAGAGGGGGTGTCCGAGATATATCAAGTTGGAGATATATCAGGTTTGTTGTAAAATGTGTGTTGTGGCTGAGTGAGTCTTTTTATTCAGCCAGGCCAGACGGTAAGCTTCTGGAAGCCAAAACAAAAAAAAAAAGGTTGTGAAGGACCGCGAGAAAACCAATAAAAGGTGGATTCTGGTGATGGATGGGATATCCGTGAAGCCACGCTGGAGGTTTTGTGTATTTCAAGTGGTTAGAATCTAGACCGCGAGAGCTCGAGGGCAGAAGAATGACATAGTTGTGTGAGGTGAGTTGTCAGTACCCCGCTCAGCCCAGTGCGTGCAGCTCTCTCGACTACCCGAAAGAGACTCTTCTTCGAGCTTCTCCTGAAATTCAGAACAGCCGGAGAGAAGAGTACTGTTGATATGAGAGCACGACGATAACAACGATGCCAGGCGGGCAAATCTCAGTTCGCGAACCTCCAGTACGGGTGCAGAGTTGAGTTTAGCGGCCGCTTCCTCGAAGATAAAAATAAAGATGAGTGTCTGAGGCGAATATCCAAGCCAGGGTATGTGTGTGGAAGGATCAAAAGAGATCGAAAGAGATCGAAACCGTTTCCCCGTCCGGCTGCTTTGCTCTGTTGGCAAAAGGAAGACAACCAGATCGTATATCCGGATTATGGCTTATTGCGGGCGTGCTTTTTTGTGCGTGCGTGCAGGCGTAGTAAGTATATAATTCTCCTTCTATTCCTTCACTCCAAAAAGATACTATGAGAGTATGGAAATGCAAGACTGATTTCTACCGGCGGCATCCAGTCCTTTTTATTAGCTTTGGAAAGTCAATCCAGCGAGCACAGCCAGAGCAAGTATCCACCGCCCAAAGTAGTGTGCGTGGCCTATTGTCATTGCACTCCCTGTGAGAAGCATGGGTGACCCCTCCCGGTACAGACCTGAGAGTCCTTAAGAACTTGGGCTATCCGCACGGTTCGCTAAAGGCAGACCTTGGCTCTCTTCCATTTGCTAGAATCTTTGGCTGCAAGAAAGAGGTTAATTCTTGACATCGATGCATCGCAAGACGTCAATATGATGTGTGTGACTACTGAATCCCCAAATAGACATCCCCTTACTCTCTCTTCATCCCGCTTTCTTTCCACATCCGGGAGGCCCACAGCCAAAGGAAGTCTTCTGCTCGATAGAAGCTCCTCCCAAGATGCCCTTAGTAAACCAATCGCGAGCGAGCTCGGGCTGAACCGAGCTAAAACCAATACCCCATCCGATCAACTGATCTCAAATCCATAGCAGAAAGTCCATTAAAGCACTCATTCCCCGTATCTGTACCTGCCCTATCAAGGGCACTCCATTGGACTGCGAGGGAAAAAAAAACAAGTTTTGGTGTCACAAGAGGGTCCCGGCGCTAAACCCGAGATCTTTATTTGAGGCTCTGCTTGAGGCTTGAGACAGCCACAGACCAAAATCCCATTTAAAGTATTCCATATGGAACCTTTTATTTCAAAAAGCTTCGGCTAAGGATAAGGTCACGAAGGCATCGGTTTCAAACCTTGAGTTTAATCGAGGTGAACCCGCAGACCGCAAGACGCAGACCGCAATTCGTGCTTTTCATTCCAGCCATGCACGTCCCGCATGAACACTAAAACCGGGGAAGCAAGACTTTAGACCCCGTGAGCAAGAAAGTATTAATTCCCGTCGATCACTTTGCTCCTGAAGGACTTCTGGATTCTCCAATTGCGATTTGCAATTGGCAAAGAAGCTAGTGGTCTGATCTTCAGAAACCGAATCTGGGTTCAGGTGCGCTAAACCGTTCGCTCGGATCGATTATCACGATACATTTTCAACTTCACCACCTGAAACTCGATGGAGAAAAAGAAAAAGGAGGAAAGGAAAAGAAACCATACTTTCATGAATTCAGGAGAACCGAAATCCGATCTATCCGGCTGACCGAAATACTCTCTAGATCGAAGCGATAGCTTTGAAAGCTGAACTTCATAAAAATGTTGAAAAAATTTTCAGGTTCTAAAAAAAAAAAAAAGGATGGGAAAGAAGAAGAAGCGGTCCCGCAGCTTCCCGCGTTCTCCCTGCAATAAACCAATAAAGCCATAAACCCCACCAATTAGAGCATCTTTATATCCCGCAACCTGTTGCAACCTCCCAATGCAACACAACCTCTCAATACGCCTGTTCCTTGAAATTGAGGTTCGAAACGAGTCAGCCCACATGCCGGTATATCCAAGATTTAGGTCATGTAGGTCAGGAACCGTAAACTCTTACGCCTCGCCACAGTATTTTGGTGTGAAGAAAAACGTGGGAAAGAAACGAAATTGCATACCCGTGTTTCGACAGCTCGCGAGCTCGTTTCGTCGAAAGAGATTTTCGACACGGAGACTGTTGGCTAGACCGGTCTATTGATGCCCGGGTGGACTGATACTCGGGAAGGATAGGAAGCCGATATACATAAGTACCGAGTAGCCCCTCCCAATGCTCCCGGGTCGGTCCGACCCCGACTTTTTCCTCTACAATTGAATCGGTATACATCTCGGACTTCATTAAATGTCCGCTTCATGAATTCAATCAATAAATCTATCAATCAACGAGCTCGAGCTCGCGCTCGGTAGATGCACTCGGCCGACCTGACTCATTGATTACACAGCAGACAAAAGTCGACAGACATGACAAGACGGCTTGAAAGTGGAGTTTTTTTGTGAAAAAATTTGACAGCCGTCCAATTCAAATCTTTCCTTTGAGTGGTCCTCCCTAATCTCAGGACATATGCAGTGCTACCACCTTTCTAACCCCCATGGCTATCCTGATATCAGGATTTTCATTTCTAAGGAATGTCCACGCGGTTTATTAATTCAGATCGTTCGCGATCAAGCAACTTGCTATAGAACGCACGCTGCTAGCATGCTTACGCACACGCGCGAAGAAATCCGCTCACAAGGCTGGACCTTGGAAGAATGGTACCGTGCATGCAGCCCGGGCTGGTTTCACAGAGCCCTAATCCAGACGTGCACTTTGGTTCCAAATTATGTAGGTGTGGAAGCTCAATTATGAGCTGTCAGTTTTTTGCAAGCTTGCAAGGTCCCAACTGGTTTTATTTTATTTTTTTATTTTCTGATATTTTTTGATCAAGAACAATTTACTCTATCCTTCAAAGGACATCGTGTCATGACTCAAATGCTGCAAGTCTTCGCGCTGTGCATTCTGAAAATAATAAATCGCAAAAAGAACGACGGGGAAAACCGGCATGCTGGAAGTACTGTGCGCTGTCTATAACGAGTGAAATGCAAGATGCCGGAAGGAGTCCAAGTGTATATACCTACCACCCCTACCTTACCTAAGCAACCCCCAACCTTTACAACCTACTAACCTCCATAACCCCCTCCCTGCGTCTCCTCACCCCACTCTTCTCCCAAACCTTTACTCCGAACTTCCACACCTCCTCAACCCCCACGCTACCATCTCCTCTAACTTCAAGCACGCACAAATCCGCATCTGCACCTGGTTCCAAACATCCTTTGACCCCTTCCAAACCCAACATTCTCGCTGGAGTCTTCGTAACCGTCTTAACCGCCTCGGCAATCCCAGTATTCGTAAACCTCATAAAATTATTCAAACACTCGAGTAAACTCACGCAGCTTCCTGCAATCTTCGTGGTACCCTTGAGCGTCAACACTCCTCCCGTCTTTTGAATACTTTCCCCGTTACCCCACACGTATTCTCCGTCTTCCAATCCCAATAGTGACATTGCATCAGTTACAAGGCATAAACCGGATGGATTTGAGTGGTATGCCCATTTTATGTTCGCGGGGTGAACGTGTACTCCGTCTGCGATGATTCCGAAGAACCTTGGTTTTGCAACTGATACATCGGCCAATACGGCACCGGGGATACCTGGTTCCCGTTGATGTGGTTGGTGCATGGCGTTGAATAAATGTGTGACCATTGAGATATTCGAATTCACCAATTGCGAGAAGGTAGCGGTTGAATGGCCTGCAGATAAGATTATATTTTTAGATGCTAGGACTGATGGGAGGGACGGGAGAGAGCTTGGCGGGAGTAATTCTGGCGCTAGGGTTATGACCTTGACTTTGGACTCGAGGTTTTGTTTCCCGTAGACGGTTTCAAGTGATTTGAGGCCTTCTGAGGGTTTTTGGAGGACGTGTGGGGGGGTGAATGCCATTGCGCTCGGGGTTCAAGAAGGGCCCCTCGACGTGGGCGCCTAGAGAGCTGGAGCCGAGAGTGGGGCTGCGGGGGGAGGGGCCTAGGTGGGGGAGGACCTGTAAAATATATTAATATGTATTGTTAAGGGGGGTACTTAGTACCATGGTATGCAATTATATTACTGACTTTGTGGTAGACCTCATTCTTCTGACTAGTAATTGTTGGACAGTAGCTTGTCACACCGGTACTGACGAACTGTCGATTCACTTCCTTAAGACCTCTAGCATACTCTTCGTCCGTCTTAGATGCATCACTGAAGTCGAATCCGTATGCGCCGTTGACTTGGACATCTATAAACCCCGGAGCGACTACTCGGCCCCCGTAGATCAATTGTCGACGTCGGCAAGATCTTGGAGTCATAGAATACATCTTGCGGCGAGATGATTAAGCCAGTGGTCGAATTTATCAATAGCGTACCGGGGACAAGACGGTTGTCAACCGGCACCAGACAATTTGTCAGACGAACAATCGTATCCGTGGGAACGGAGTGAGTTCGAGATGGTCGTGTGGTTGACATCCTGTCTTAGTAAGGATAAGGGATCTATAGCAATAGTATAGAACTATGGAGAGACAAGGCTGGGGTATTTCTCGGCTATGCTTTCAAGCGGGTGGTTCCTTGTACCGAGATCCGGATGGGATTGGATCGATCTTGCAGTTTGGTCTGCTTCTTCTTCTTCTTCGTCGCCTGGAGAAGTTGTATTGCGGGTGCATTGCGAGAGATAGAAATATAAAAAAGAGAAAATAATGGAATAAAAGGGAATATAAACGGGACTACGCGGGTGGAAAATGGCTTTAATATATGATTTCTCTTTGAGACTGTCTCTGCCGCCGCCGACGACACTGAATCATGGCCAGTTGACTAGCTCGCTGTGCCTCCGAAAGTCTACTGTTCATGGCGTCACTGCGTGCAACGTGACCCCGCGGACCAAGACAGGCCAACCGATTGAAAACGATGAAAGGGCCGGATGGAGACGTCGTAGACGGTTGTCCGGAAGCGCGATGGTATCAACTGTTGTGGAACCTCTTTGTCAAAGATGTCACAGTTGTAAAGCACTAGCTTTTCCACGGGACAGTTAAAGACGACCTGATTCGTCGGCGCTCTCGGGAGAAAAAAGTACAACCTCTTCGCGGTAGACCGATAAGATCCGGTCGGTGGTTATCATTTGGCTTTTGCTGAATGAATTGGCCTCCTCCTGTTGAAAGTTTGACAAACGTTAAGGTTAACGTTCCATTCAAAGTTTTTTGTTCTCCCCCATGCATGTTGAAGAAACGTTCGAAACGAGAGGGCTTAGTCGTGATAAGTTTAAGCGTTTTTGAAGGTTACTTTTCTGGAATGTGGGCAGCCCATGCTATGATGCGGTACCAGTGCACCATGTGGACCCGTCCCACGGATGCAACGGGTCATTGCAACCTCTCTTAGCCCCAGACGAGGGCGGTGTCTGGCGAAACATTCAAACGGGCGAGGAAGAATCTAGCGAGAAAAGAAGGCTCCGAACAAGCCTTGAGATCGAATTCCGGCTGGTCGAGACGAAGATGTCTCGTGCGACATCCAACGTCACTCCGCCGCCAGTGATATCGTGATTGATTCGATTCAACATCAAGCAATACATCTATACTATCCGATGGAGCACGACACCGAGCAAGATTAAGCCTCCACAACAAGCTGCGACTCGGCTGGCTGCTTTTACGGGCTATGCACATGTGCTATGCGTCAGGCTGTATATGAAGTTTGTCTCCCGTCGCAATTTATTGTTCTGCACGACACATACCTGGGCACATACACCACCAAGATTCGGATCCTTCCTCCGAGGGGTTTGCTCAGGCATGCCTTGCAAAACTTGGCTGTTCACACACTCGAAACCAGGCCTTTTCTGCGGGAACAATCAATCTATTGGGTCGGGATGTGCCTACAGCCAAGTCATCATGGATGGTCGGGCCTGGCTTGGAGGCTACTCTGGTTGGACAAACAGACCAGGGGGAGCTCTGCTGCATGCACACTCCCCTTCGTCGAAGCTCTGCTTGAACCACTATCCTGATTTTAAAATCAACTTGAACGCCAGCAAAGTCGGGAAAATTTTTTCTTTTCGACAGTAAGGCTCACGGAAGGCTCTCTGCCCCTTGTAGATTTTCTCGCGAAATTCAAAATGGACCTCAACAGATGGGAGTTGGGAAGGGCGCAGTTTAGGACAGCACAGCGGATTGGCAGCCAAGCTGGGGTCCTTTATCATCGACCGGACACCCACACCCGTGTTTTCGACGTCAAGTAACGCCGGGGAGACAGTTGTCGCTCGAACTGCATGAACGCGAATTCCGCAGACTCTACTCTGCCACCGCGAACAATCTGCCAGATACTGGATGTACTTTACATCGGCTTATATTATAAAGATGCTTGGTGAGTCCTAACACGAGGCCTCACAAAAATTACACCTGCCTTTTTGCTCATATAACCTCTAGGCCATACGCCGTTCCTTCAGCAGGTTCGCTCCTCCACCAAGGACTTTTCTTTTCATATCTCCCCCCCCCGGAAGCGTGTGCTCGCAAAAGAATTGCGAGCGGATGAGAAGGAGGAGAAAAAAGAGAAGTCCAGGGACCGAACCCCCCCTTTATATCCTTACCGTTCTGCGACAGGAGGCAACTGTGAGGCTTCTTGAACAGGGCAAGCATCAAATATCGCCTCCGCGAGCGAGTCCGCCAGATCGCAGTCGTGCGGGGTTGTCACATTCTCGAGCAAGGCTTGCTCTTTGGATTCCTTTATAGTTTCATCATCTGGTCAGAGTCTCGTCAGAGCTCTAGCACCAACTTCCTTTCTCACCCTATCATCCATCAAACCACAAGGATTTACCGATAAAAGGTTAAAGCTGTCCAAATCCTTCTCCGCCTTGTCCTAATCACGACCTATCTACACGGTTATACACCTCGAGCCTCAAGCTAGTTAGGGGTAGACAGCTGGCTTTTAACGTGGTTTACTTCTTTCAAGATGCGTGGGCCCTGGTCGTAAGTACTCGATTGATATTATATGCTTAAGCGGCCATAAGACCGGTTTATATGCATCATGCTAATGCAAATCTTACAGTCATAACTCTGCCAGAGGCAGTAGCGGTTCGAACCCCTCTAGAGGTGTCAGGGGCTCATCGAGACCCAATTCAGCACTCGCTCCTCAAAACCCCTCCTATAGCTATCCTCAAAGTCATGGCCACTCCCAAAGTCATTGTCCTCCTAGAGCTTCCGCCCCGTATACGGCGGCTGCAAGGCAGTCCGCCTCTATGCAGCGCTATGTAGAACAGGACCCGGGAGTAGAACCAGTCAATGGGCAGCCACAGATCATGGGATTCGAGGGGTACAGCTTACGAGGAGCTTCGCAGACGGATATCACACAAGCGTCCGATCCACAGAGCAACTTCGATCAGAGTCTCATGACGGCCTTCGATATTTCACCTATGCAATCTAGCCCAAGTTTTCAATCTCATGCGCAGCCAAATCAGTCGCAATTTGGCTGGGCGGGCGATTACTCGGGCCCAATCACCAACCAGCCTGACCTCATGCGGCCCCCAAACCAGCCTCCACCACGGATCGCAGGTAGCCACCAAGATGCAGAAGGTGAAGCGAGGCCGAAGAAGCGATGTAGGCCTCCGTCACTTAGCTTGGATGAACTTGACGAAAACCACAAGTACTACAATTCCTTCAACTATCCGAAGTACGAACCACCTCGGTCTACCAAAGGGAATCCTATGGGAACAAGGTCACTAGACCACCATCCAGATACTGAGCTTGACAAGTCTTATGCTTCGTATCGATTCCAAAACGACCCTGTTAAGTACTGGGTCTTGCGGGATGTTGCAGAGAAAGTTCCAACGAAGATCAGGTATGTCCCCATAGCTTCGATATTGCTAATGGATTGTTATCTAATATGTTCTGCCTTGTGTTTAGAGAGAAGGAGCTTGCATATTTTAAACAACTTGGTATCGCCCCTCCAGATGAAATGTTGGCGGAATCAAAGAGCAAGAAGATCATGGACGCCACCGGCGAGGTTCTAAAGTCGACTGGCGAAGCATTGAAAAAGTCCCTTAAGCGAAGGGACAAAAGACCTAGAATGGGCTCCGAGGGGGCGATAACAAAAGGCCGTCGTAACTGGATCGAAAACTATGGAGAAAAGTTTCCAGGCGAACCTGTCCCGTCTTCGAGTAAGTTCAATCATGCACAATCCTTTTCGAAATTTCGACCCCTGGTATTGGAGCCTTTGACTAACCACTATCCTCAGTTCCTAACTGGCGGCCAACTGTCCATGCAGTCCTCCACGCTGGGAAGACAGGCCAAGGCCCTCAAGACTTCAACTCACTCTTCATCAATACAATCAAGAAATGCGACGACGCAGAGTTCCGCAGTCTTTTGATACAGAAGCTTAAATCCTGCCGCGACTCACCACACCACACAGCCTGTGAACTCGAGTCGTCTGAGCACTCCGAATTCATGTCCTTCGATGGTCATTCCCAACCTGGACCTCTGAGCGAGGGCACCTCTAGCAACGTTCACCACGTCTCCCGTAATCCTAGCGTACGCAGTACCGGCTACGTCTATAACCAAAACTCTCATCAAAGGGAACCCTCAAACACCAACCCCATGTCTCAGGACATCCCTCAGTTCGCACTAACATCCCAATCGAATACCCTTCACACAGCCTTCCAACCGGGTTACAACCACGGTGCCTCAAATTCCGGGACTGGTCAATATCTCCTCTCTCCTACCCGTTTACATCACGGTAGTGACTTCCAAAGTGGACCCGGATCGGACGGGATGTCAAGTTTTTTCTCCAGCAGTGCGGGAGAAGCAGAACCCATATATTCGCAACCACCAACTACGGTCCCGGAGATGCCGGTGTTGCCTACTACGTTCACGGGTGTCACTGACGAGGTTCCTCTCGGATACCCGTATCCATCGGACTTGGAAAATCTGGATTCGAATGAGATGAAACTTCAGTGACTGTGTTCTTCTTTTTGTGAAAAAGGTAATGATTGATGCGAATACGATGAGTACGAGGTCATGAATAGATTATTTCGACGACAGCAGCATATGCTACATAGTGGGTGGTTTTGTGTTTTTCTTCATCCTCCTTTCCTCCTTTCTGATTTATGACATTTACATTTTTTTGCTTTGATTCTCTGCATATATCTGCTTTTATATTGTGATTATTTCTCGCTGCTTGTTTACTCACTTCCTGCCGGTTACTGCCACTTACCACCACGTATATATTTCCTTTTTAATGTGCCCGCCGGTCGGGTACCTACTACTACTACTATTTCTTTATTGTCGTTTCTACTATAGTTATCAGTTCGTCCGTCCTATAAATCCTTTTATCTATTAGTTATACATTATCCTTCACATGATGTTCGACAAATTCCCTTTCTATTCCTTTGTATTAAGAGATCTTCCTACCAACCTTTGAAATTTCGGGTATATATATAGAGATGTACTTTTTCTCGCAAGAGAAGCGGGCAAGGCAGCCTTTTCACTTTTTTTTTTTTTTGTCAAATGCATGCGGCCTTTCTCGATTCTTGTATTTGCGCATATATTATATTTTATTATGTCCCTTTTGTTCGATTTTGCATGTGGTATATTCATTGTGTGCATTGGGGGGGTTTTGTCATTTGATCTACTACGTATCCATCTTTTGTTGGGAATTTTTTAAACCGGGTGAAGGCGAAATAGGGGAAAATGGGAAATGGGAAATGGGAAAGGGTTATCATTATATTATTGTATTGTGCGACAGTTTATTATCATATGAAGCTGTCGAGGGTCCTATCTACAACTGACCGGGGGATTCGATACGCTGGAGCAAGGGTGCTTTTGACAGGGACTAACTATACTATCACGGAATGCATACGGAAAACAGACGGAACCAAAAAAAAAAAGAACCTGGGAACATTACGAATACTATACTACTACTTAGAGGCTCAAAGATATCATATCATAGCAGCATGTATTATAGACCGGTGCTATAGCTACATCAAACGAATAGAGCTCATCTGTACCAAGCACATGCACAATACCTCGGCTTCGAAAGTCTCACCGTTTTCCCAACCAAATAGAGCAAGTGTGAGATCACCCCGGTGGCCCCGCCGCGTGCCCGCCAGTTTACAATTTACCCCACCAGACCAAACAAACAGCTAAATAAGCTGGCTGCTCCTCCCCCCTCCATCCCATCCCTTAAATACAAACCCCCCGCCCTCAACAAAAAACCACCCTTTCATCGTCGCAAAACATTAACAGCGGAAAAGCTTTAAAGGACAATAACTACTACAAATACAGTTTATACACGACTATATATAAAACAAAATGCCATCCGCAGAATTCGAAGCCGCCGCTGCCGCTGCAAACGCTTTCACCAAGAAGCCCACCAACGATGAGCTGTTGAATGTATGTCCCTCTGTAGCTTCCCGGGGAGTCGGGTTCTTGTCTTTTTTTCAATTCTCGTGTAAGATAATTAATAGTCGTCGCATTTTATATAGCTCTACGCTCTCTACAAGCAAGCCACCGTCGGCGATACCAATACCGAGCGTCCGGGAATGATGGATTTCGCCGTAAGAACCTTTCCTTAAATCGGATCCGCAAACCACCACCACCACCGAGAAGAAAAAAAGATATACACGCCATCGAAATATTTACTCGCTGCATATATCCAAAAAAATAAATAGGACTAACATGTCAATTTTTAATTTCTTAACAGGGAAAATACAAATGGGACGCCTGGAAGAGCCAAGAAGGAAAATCGAAGGAGGATGCTGAGACGGAGTACATCGCATACGTTGAGACTTTGAAGCCCAATTATGCTTAAGTCGCTCTATAGACGATAATGGAAAGGAGGATTAGAAAGGGTGGAATGGCATAGAAGGGATAGTTGGTTCCTATATTTTTCTTTTTGGATATAGAAGATTCAATGGGAGGGTTAGGGTTGTAACATTCTAGCCATTCCCCCTCTTTTTGGTAGAGGGTGTTTATTTTATCTCACAAGCTGAGCTCCAATTTAAATAATTTATTCATTTGGTGATGGTGTCTCATTTTTGGATGGCCGTTGTGCCGTGGTCGAAGCAGTTGCAGATACGTCCCTACAGTGTTAGAGCAGTCATTGTAAACCACCGACCCCCGCGCTCGCTGCAGTAAATTCCCGAAATTTCTATAGCAATTGGTTTTAGACTAGTAACATTTCGCGCAAAACCCAGGCGACCTCGAAAATGTTGGAGAACTTGGTACCATATCGCTGGAAGTAGCAGTTGATTAAGCTTGCTCGAACTCAGGCTTCTCAATCATCATAAGTCAACAGGGGCATCTCGAGCTCCCGTCTGTAAACTATAAAAAAAACCAATACCACAAAACCCCTCCAATTGGCTAATATCTCCACTAAACCACCATTGAAACTAATCGAAATCTCCCCAGATACTCCGAAATGGCCTCCGAAGGTACTTCTATCCCTTACTTCCCCATAATGAGGCTTTTAGGCCACCAAGCTAACTCAACCGTCGTAGAAACATGGACCGTCGAATCCGCCCTGACGGCTCTTGAATCCCTCCACCCACTCACCCTCCCCACATCCACATCAACCACACCCCTCGCCTTCCTGCACATAATCGATCGTTTAAAACATATCCCACGAACAGGATGGGTCGTCGATGGCGTCGAGAAACCTGGTATGTATCTGTCAATCCTATATTTTTTTGCTAAAAATAATAGAAAAGTTGGAGTTTTTTGTGGGTAAGAAACTAGCGCTGATATAAATAACCAAAAAAATATATAGAAACAATAGCATCACACATGTACCGCATGGCCATCCTGGCAATGCTATGTCCAGATGCATCGATTGATAAAACTAAGTGTATAAAAATGGCGTTGGTGCATGATATTGCCGAAAGCGTGGTCGGCGATTTCACGCCCATGGATCCGATTTCGAAGGGTAGGACATACCTTCTACTCATTATACCATAGCCCCCCTCTCTCTATTCGTGACAAAAGTCTTCTAACTAACGTTATCGCTGAAATATACAGAAGAAAAATACCGCCGAGAATCAACCACAATAAAATACTTCTCCACCAAACTACTAGAAAAAGTAAACCCAACGGTAGCAAAGGAACTAACAGAGTTATTCGAAGAGTACGAGGCAGGTACTACAAAGGAGGCGGTATTTGTGAAGGATATCGATGTTTACGATGTATGCTTATATACTCCCTTTCCTACTTCTCCAACCACGCTAACGAAGCATCTGGTAGATGATACTACAAGCCTTCGAATACGAGAAGGAATCAAAGGGTGAAAAGAGCCTAGAAAGGTTTATGAGGGCAGAGAGGAGGCTGACAACTGACTATGTAAAACAGTGGAATACAGAGCTAATGGAGGAGAGAGATCGGTTTTGGGAACAAGTTGAGAATTCATCATGAATGGGCCTGGTAGACTTTTCTCAAGAGGTAATATCATTAGGAAATAGATACATGAAGAATATTATATTATCGCAAACGACTTTTCTATACCCTTTCTAACGGGCACCTTTCCCAGCTCTTAGTATAGTCCGTCCTCTTTATAATTAGGCGTGCTGTGTCCATTTCTATCCTAAACACACGCCCCAATCATATCTATCATTCATTCTCCTCTCATCCAACCTGTAATAACGACGTCTTCCGTCATCGCCTAATCTACACCACCATTCCTTACAACAAATACGGCACAATCACAAACTTCTTCTTCTTGTACTTATCCCCAAACTCCTTCCGATACCTCCGCTCCTTCTGTCCAGCCCATTTAGTCTGAATAAACAACCCACTGCCCCAAAACACAAGCGCAGGAATCTTCCACCCAGTCATCATCGCAAACGCAAACCAGCCCAAAACTTCAAACATATAGTTAGGACAAGTAACAAGGTTAAACCCATACCCCGTAGGGATTCCTCTATCCGTCGTCCCCGGTCTCCTAAGGTCACGAAGTGTCAAGTGGGTTTTAAAATTCGATAGTTCGGCAAATATCCAGATTGCTAGGCCGGTGTAGAAGAAATGTGGTGGTGTATCGGTTGCTGAGGGGGAGTAGAGGAAGTATCCGAGGTAGAGACCACCCATGGTCCAGTAATACGCGGTATTGCGGATGAGGCTGCTAAGTGGCATTGTCGCGGAGGAGAAACGGTGGATGAAAAGGGTTTCCAATTCACGTTTGATATAGTGGATAAGGACCATTGTGCAAAGGGTCAGCTGGGTGGTTGTTGGGGGTGTGGATGTTGGAGTGCCGGTCCATTGGAGGAATGGAGGGGTGAAGGAGTAGATTTGGGTGCGGAGTAGGAGGAATAGAGGGTGGATTATTAAAGGGCCGAAGTATTCGATGATGAATACTGTCTGCCAGTCGATTTGGAGTCCCAGGTCTTTGATGAAGAGGGAAGATTGATCGTATAGATTGGACTCCTCGAGCGTGGCTGTTGGCGAGGGTTTAAGGTGACTGCTGTCGGATTTGGTAATCCGAAGACGGTGACGGGAGTAGCCCGTCAGCTTTGCGACGGCCCCGTAAAGGGCGTCTACGGAGGCATCAGAGCTGATTGGGAGTTCGGCGGGGAGGTTTGGGAGTGGTTTGCCTGTAGTTCGTGCTTCACGTCAGCAAAAGGGTTCCTGTATAGTATATTTCGGTAGTTGCACGTGCTTTGGCTAGCAGGAACAGGGAACGCGACGTACCTCTCGGGTTGAGGCGCAGGGTGATTTGTTCGGCGCCCATTTTCGACGAGGTTCAATTGGATTGATCAATTGAAGGAGGTGATGATGAGGAAGAACAAGAGGATGATGTTGTAGAGAGGTGGTAGCTTAGTAGAGCACCTGGTATGGTAAGCCCCAACAGGTCCGAGGTGTCCGAGGTTCCGCCAACAGAATGTGAAATACGCTGACCAATGTAACAAAAACAACACGCGGCCGAATACACACATTCTCCTAGATCTAGCTTTTGCTCATAACTTTCTACTCATGCTATCCTTGCAAGGATTCCTCGTGATTTAGAACGTTTACTACTCCTTTCCAATTGAAATATATAAGTAGTTTAATCACGGAGTTTAGGGCAAGTTGAATTTTCATTTTTCCTAGTAACGTTAACTCTCCCATATATGGCCATACCGCAGCACAATGTGCGATTTGGGAGGCTGTTGCGTGATGCTATTCTATATATATGCTATGGGTGCTCGACAAACCAGGTCTGGTCGTCACTAAGAATATCAATATCAGCTGATTTAAATGTGACTGCCAGTTCTAAAAGTCCAACAAGCTCAGTTGATATCTCGACGTGGTCGTCACGCTGGGCGGTTAAGTATTCTAGTCCGTAGGGTTGAATTTTCTTGAATTCGATCAACTGCTGCGGATTTGTAAGAAGCAACATCGGAAAAAGAGAAATAAAGAGAGATAGGACACTTGACTGAGAAACGGTTCAAGCCATTGGAACGATATCCTTAATTGTGAGGCGATCGAATTTACTGTGGTCGATGAGGCGTTGCATTCCACCGGTGCGCCGACTGACTCGCCCTTGTACTATGTGCACGTACTCATTGATTTTTTTGTAGTTACCGAATATAACCAGGGCTGCTGATGCCCGGGAGCAGGCGATGGATAACCTGTGGGAATCGGCGATGAAGTTCATCTGATTCATATTCCACATTAGCTTTCAGGAATCAAGTAGTTCGAATGAGGGTAAGTATACGATGCTGTACTTAAGTACTTACCTCCAAACTCTCACCATCATCTTCACTCCGGACTAATGACAATAAGATGCATTTGGCCTCATAACCCTGGAAGGCATCCACTGAGGAAACAAACAAGCTTATCCTAGCCGCTTTGAGGAGTTCGGATAATAAGACTGCCTGACCCGTGTAAGGTGTTAATAGGACGAGTTCGTCTGAGCTCATTCCTTTTGAAGTCAGTTGCTTTGTAACTTCTATCATAGCTTTTGCCTCAACTTCGTTGCGGTAAGTTCCATATCCCACTTGTTCGTCATACCCGACTATGTCGACCCACGTTCTTTGGCTCGCTCTACTTCCGAGGGTCTCACTGACCATTCCTAGGATTTCTTTGTTTCTTGAACTTGTATTAACTGAAGGGTTGTCGGTGAAAGACGGGCCAGCAGCTCCGGGTAAAGGTTTATAAAGAGCTGGTCGGAGCAAGTCGGCGAGGGGAGAGCAGAGGCGGTGATTTACGGTGAGATGAGAGGTTGGCCAACCAAAGGATCTTAATCTGTGTATCAACGATCGCGAGAGTAACTTATCCTCCGATTGAAAACGAGGCTTACCCTGCTGCGGATCTCCAGCGAGAATAAGACGACGCAATGAATTCCACTGAGTAACTGGATACCAGATTTTGACTTCTGCGCAACTTGCAACTTCGTCGACTATAAGCAGGGTAGGACGAAAGTTTTCACGAAGCGGTTTCGTCATCGTCATCGTTAGAGTCGAGAATACCACTTGAGATTTGGTGATGATATGGGCGTCAATTAGGTCCTCGATCTCATCCAATGTAAGTGTTTCACCCTCGAAGGGGCCATAATATTCCTTCAATGCAATTGTATAGGCCTCTGCAAGAGGAGACTCCATATTATTATCCGCCCACCTGGCTCGTTGGCTTTCTAAACCATATGATGCTACCCACGAGTACTCGGGTACTTCGTGGTAGTTCAGGATAGCCCGTTTACTTTGAACCAGCAAAATGTCGTCGGATGGTATCAAATCTTTGGTCAAGTCCAAAAGACGATACAGAGCCACATTCGAATCACAACAAACAAGGATAGGACCGAAATCTCCTGTTTGGAATGCAGTCTTGATGCAATATCCAAGCGTCAGCGACTTTCCGGTTCCGGGCGGGCCATTGAGAATGAAGATATTTGAGGGCACAACGGTGCCCATAGCCATCCGAATGGCTTGCTTCTGAGTCAGATCGAGTGGATATTTTTCGATCATACTTTTAATATTCTGGGATGTCTCACCACTAGGTGGCTTCGGGCAAGATCCGTATACGGCACTGGTAAACGCGATCTGCGGGTTTGATTTGGAAGTTGAGACCATCTGGTCGAGTGTCGTCTCGGCTAGTTTATATTCCCAGCTTATTTGGCTCGGACATAACCTAGGTTATATATTACGCATTAACAAGCGCAAGTGGGGCTTTCTTGCAATTGGTGAGTTATCGAAGGGGTCCTGAAGCTTACTCAAAGACTAACTTATCGTTCTCTTCTGCCATTTGAGCAGCCCTCAGCTTACGCACGGCTTCTCTTTGTTGTAAGCTAGGTTTAAAAATGCTAAGACGGAACGGACCACCTTTGCGAAATTCATAATGTTGTTCTCCTTCGAAAGAAAGGGTAACAATAATATCTTCTTCGTTCTCCCTTTCCGGAAATTTCAATTGGAAGATTTGTCGTTTATCGACCTCATAGTACTCGTGCTCAATAGTTTTAGACAAGTACGTCAAAGTACATGTCCCGAGATTCCTTCCTTGATCATAATCCCCCCATTCGACATGCACCTGTCCAGAAAGGACGGTACAAGCCTGCTGATATTTTTTGTTATTTTCTTTGTGAAAACCTTTGAGCATGTCTTCACGATACTGCTCAATACTTCTCCAGTAACTCGGCGGACAAAATTGTTGATTGCTAGAGGGTTGAGAATCTTCCAAGGGAGCTTTCATCATGTTGGTTATCCATCGACCGATCTTTGCCATTGTAGGCTTCTTCATCGGGTAGTGTATGAAGAGCTCAACTCTTGACTTTGTAGCGGCATTTCGGAGCGCAGCCGCACTTTCTGAAACCTGCCCCCCGAGAAGGTCTAAGACGACGATATGTTCGAAATCATAGTCGAGTTGCAAACAAGATTTGTATTTGGGTGATAAGTAGTCAGTTATCAACCGGTGGCCCTTTAGGGCCTCTTCCCCGATACTTATCTGGATAAAGTGGCCGTTATCGTCCGGCTGAGTTTTGAGATACATCGCGTATGGGCTTCCGCCTGAAGTGAACGATAGCTTTAGTAAACATTCGGTGGTTACTGGAGCGTCTCCGGGGAATCGAATTCCTGCTATGGTTAAGGGTCTTACAACCATGTTGAACTTGGAGGGTAGGCCTCTGGGCAGCGGTGGATTTGATCAAGAGGAAAGGGAAAATAAGAGGAGTTATGACAGCGTTTCTGGGAACCGGGGGGTTGATGATGGCTTTGAGAGAAATGCTAGGCTGGAGGCAAGACGTTGGTGGTGAAGGGGGTTGCATGCTTGAGAAATTTAATATTTTGGAGTCGTACATTTGGGGTCATAAGTGCTAGTGCCACGAGGAAAAGAGGGCAAAGGGAAAATATTTGCAAAATACTAGGAAGAACCAAGCATAGCGAGTCTTACTAACTTGCATTGCACGATATATTGATATGGGGAAAGGCCGTGCATAGTATTGGCTGGCCTGTTAACCTTAAGCATCCCCGTGCACTGGCCAATAAGGTAGGAAGGTTTTTGTTCCACTGTTATAAGTAATGAACAAGGAGCTGAGACTAAATCAACGCAGTATCTCCAAGGTCTCTAGTATTTAATTTTTGACCTCGAAAGATCGAGATCCAAAGCGATATAGGTCAGATGGGAAACCAGGTCACCAAATTTATTGTTTATAACCCTCACATGATCTTATCCTATAAACTGGTCCGCGCAATAGTTTCTAAACCCTCTACTTCAAACAGGAGAAATGGTATTTGCAATAGTATCCAATACCAAAGTCTGGCCATCACTGACCGCATTCGCTTGATCCAAACTCCACTGAACCCACAAATTCTGCGACCTACTCTGCGCTCCAATGGTAGCCGAAACCCCTCCACCCGATACCTGGAAGTATCTGAAAACCATTCTATTCGGCCTAGCTTCTTGATACCTCATCAGGAAATGGAAGAATTCCGTATTCCTGCGGTAGGCGCTGGTATAGAATTCAAACGAAATAACCCTACTTCCGGGTGTAGTTCCGTCAATTTGGTAATATATACCTTGCTGCGTACCAGCATAAATATACAAATCGTCCCAGAGTGCGAGGGCGGAAGTGTTAGGTAGTCTATTTGCACCGGAGACGTCATCTCCGACGGGTAATTGGCTGTTTATGAAAGATGTTCCGGGTTGCTGATCGAGGGAAATGAAGCCATTGACTGAGACATATATATCGCTGGAGGAAACGTTGTAGAGCTCAATGGGGAAAGGAAGGGACAGTGGTGCCCAGACATCATCATAATTTCCGGGACTACCATTGACAACATCGCCGAAGATTGCCGTTGGAGAGGAAAGTTGGACAGCGGGTGCAGTTACGGCTAGGTAGAGTGACTTGTGAGCTCTTGTTGATACCTGAGTTTGCCACGAGGGAACTTACTGGATTGAATAGTCACAGTGGTGAGGCCAATCGTTGAAATATCGGTTCCGGATATTATCTCTGTCGTCAGGAATGTGACAGTTGCATCTAGCATGATATTTGTTAGTACATCAATAAATTGATTAAATAATATAGATGTAGCTTACTTCCTGCAGCGGTTGCTGTACTTGTCGTGGCCACGATAGTCGTCGAAACTGTAGAGTTAAAGGTAATGGTATTGTACTCAGTAGTAGTAGTTGTAGCGAACTCCGTAGCGGTAACTCCTGGGTCGGGGGTGACTGTGACGGTGCATGTACTTGTTAAGAAGCAAGCTATATGGCTCGCGGTATTAGTAAGGTCTGAAATTTCCACAAAACGGTTAATAGGAACGTATCGACTTACAGCAGTCGGGATCAAGTAGAGGGTAACCTCGACCCTGTAACCTCTTTCGGTGCCTTCTGGCTGTCGCGGTAACAGTTATAGGGTCTTCGGTGCTGTTTTATAGAAAAGACTTAGCATATGCGCATATGTTTGCACTCTTTAAACTATTGGAGTTGGATTTGTAGTTTCGTACATAGTTAGAGTAGGGACAACAGATGTCAAAGTAATGATATCGAACTCAAATGAAGTATCGGTCGTCGTAGGGTCTTCGGTGAGAGTTGTAATGGATGTATTGCTAAAGGTGCGAGTTTCCAGGAAAGTGACTGTGGGAGTCACGAATGTAGTTATGACGGCGGTCTCGGTCACTACAACGGTGCTGGCGCCGATAGTAGAAGTTACGGTGCAATGGCCGCGTGGGATCCCGATTGACTCTGTTGTGAACATTCACTTTAGCTGTGGTGTCTTTCGGTACAGGGATCGAATGCAGAATATATTACCAATGCCACTGATGCAGCTTGCTGACTTGGCTTGAGCATACGCGCATGATGAGCATGCTGGTTGGCAAGTGTAGGCTAGAGCAGCGCCTAGCCATAGAAAGTTACAGAGAAGAGACTTCATCTTAATGAATCTTAACTCTATGTATCGAAAGTGCTTTTAGCAATATTGAGATGTATATAGAACTAAATGCTGAGGCGGTCCTCTCACAGAAGCTAGATCCCATTCATGCATGCAGCTGATGAACCATCTAACGGTGTCGGTACATTCTTCTGGTCCCAAACATCGTCTTTATATGTTACGAACTCTATGTTATGAATGTGGAATTCGAACTGATTAGACTCGTACATATTAATATAATGTGAAAAAGTTGCCAGCCCGCGGCGCCCAGCCGGGTGGAGACCAAGGGAAACGGTCGGTCCACCGACGATAATTTCTGGCGCACGTGTATCGCGCTCTAGCAAGCTACAGAAATTTGTACTAGGTCTTCAGTCGCAGGTTCGCCGTCATAATTCCCGTCGTGAACTTGATTGGGATATTCATGACGTCGATCATGAAGACGCATAAGCCGCTAAAGGGAGATATAGAGAGGTTTATTACTCGCATTTGGTATTCCTCCGTCCCGTCCTTCAACTGAAACCGGGAAGCGGTTGGATGCATTTACTCTTTGGTACGTATGAATCGTTCCACTGCAGTGATTGCGTTCGATTTTATGCAGAAAATCGTGATCCTTTTCTCAAATATGGATATTGAGGTTTTTATCGGTCGATGTTCTAGGATATTTTCGTAAGGTGGTCCCTGGGGAAACTGTTTGAGAGTATATTTTACTTTCCAACTTTTGTATGTTTATGGAAGATCTGAGTAACCTTGAGATAGGCTTAATCTTATTCTGCTTGTAACTGTTTTGTATGACATCGGGAAAGCAGTCCGCGTGCTACGTTGCTCACATCGTGGCCGTGCACGCCGTGATTAAAGCGTGTCGTTTGTGTGACTTGGAAGCGGAGATGTTGCATTTTCGGAACTCTCTGTTCAGAATACCAACGTTCGATGCTAATTCTCGAGAAGAATTCTACTGAAGGGACAGATATTATTGTTATAGATTAGACACATGAAATTCGAAACTGTGCACACTAAATACCCCGTCTGCGGGCCGTTACATGTGATAGAGAGAGGAGCAGCTACATAGCTTTGAATATCATTGGCCCTGCGCGAGGTCGGGACCAGGAGGATCAGATTCAGATACAGATGCAGAGACGGATTTACGCAGTTCAAAGCAGATTTATCCCAATATCATGGTATAGAAAAGAGGAGGTAATCTGAGCGTCTGTAAGTAGATACTGGCTCTGCCTTGGTCTCCTCGAATATCTGCTTGCTGCATGCTGAACATCGCCGGTCTCTCCAAGACACCTGAATGATCCATTTGCTGAACCCCGATCATGGTCCTACAGTATCTATCACTGAAGAAAAGAACAGTCCTTGCCCAAGAATGGCCACGCTCGTCATAGCTCGAAGGGTTATTGTCGAATGAAAACTTGGTAGCCCACATGAGGCGGTTACTTCCCGTGTCGAAGAGAATGTCCTTTTCCGTGGCGGAATTTCTAGCTTTAGCAACCCACTGAACGCATTTACCTACGTCCTCAACTTTGAAGTGGATTGAGATGCTCGCTTTCCGGTATTCATCGCTGAAGTACTCGATCAAGGCACTGATTATGGCTGATCCTGATTTTCTATCTGACATCATATTCGGATACACAGTATCGTCTGCCGGGGTTGGAGGCCGTGCTGTGATTGGAACTATATCCTGAATTTGATATGAGGGTGCTGGAGGTGGAGCCGGCGCTGCAGCCGGTTGTGGGGCTGGGGCTGGGGCCGGGGCCGCAGCTACTGCCTTAGGTTTGCTCCCAAAAAGGTCATCCCACCAACCCGCCACCGGCTGTGCATCTGCTTCTGGTGATGGTATTGCCAGTATCACTGCCGGAAACCAGGCCGTGACAAGGAGAATGAGCCACAGGCTCAGTAGGCTGCTTGAAACCATGGTACTGATTTCCTTCGAGTTGTAGCTTCCTATCACGTGCTTTCCGCGGGCGAGTCTTTAGTAACGGCGAGGGGACAATAAGGAATGGTTAGATTGAGTATCATTCCTCGTTTGAGGTTTATATTAGTCTCATATATCCAATACGTGGGACTCACACGCATGAAAAACGAGGGAAACGAGGTTGGCCTTATGGCCATGTGGTGAGAAGGCTCGCATTTAAACGCCGCCTTTCTAGCTTTTGAGGTAACTGGAAAAATACATTAGAGGTAAATAAACGCTTAGTATAATCACAAAAGGGGAAAGAAAATGGCTCGAATTATCAGTGGTCCCATTGAGGTGGTATGAGTTTTTTCCCTGGACCCTGCCTCCCGTTGGATCAGGATATCTGCGATGTTGTCGGTTTTAACATTATAACTTCGGATCATGAGGGGGTGGTGTACAGTGCGCTGGATCATTACAGGTCTGTGTATGGTGACCGAATTCCAACTTAGCTTCCCCCTTCTCTTTCCTCGACCCCCGCCAATATCCTGATACCGGCATTTTAGCGCGCTGAAGATATGCTGCAACCTTTCGCACATTTTCGTCGTTTTGCCACGCAGTATCGATTGTAAATTGGACTGGGCCACCTTGATCATCAAGCATCGGGGTTATGCAGTGGTCTTCGGAGAAAAATTCAAATGTATAGTCGTAGTTTAGGGGCCACTTCTCGTTGAAGTCCTCGTGACTAAGCTTATGATCTCGGATCCAAACGTAATTAGCAACCTCATTGAGCAGGTAGTTATCCCAAGCGTCGTGACCCTCGCATAACTTGGCCGAGTAGGGAGTACAAATCTCGTAGTAGTTTAGCCTTTTCTCATAACTCGAGTGGCACAAGCGCCCCTTTAATTCTCCGGCGGCGAGCTCTAGCGGTGCACTGGTAGGGATATCTGGTCTGTTTTTATCCACTTCCGTCGCTGAAGCCTTAGTTTCGTTGTGCCACCCCCACATCATGTGCAGCACAATAACGGCATGGCTCTGTGGAATGCAGGAGAGGGTGGCGCAAATGAAAAAGAGTAGCCACATATCTCAAGGCTGGTATACCAAGTGACCGGACGAGGCAATTGATGCGATGGCAGCTTGGGGCAGTCGACGTCGATAGGCAATACGAATGGTCGGTGTAGAAGAAACACTCACGTTTAAAATGCTTCTGGCAGAGACTGAATCTATATAGACATAATATTATACCCAGTACCTGTTAATTGAGAAATTATAATTCGGAAAAACCGCGGGACTATCGAGCCAGTCTATCATTTAATTTATCTCGATACTATGCATGCACACGCAAATGCTCGCGTGCACCCACGTGGCTTACGCTATCTCTGGAATCACTGCTATTACATTGTGGTATTATATTTTCATTATAGGTAGAATTGAACTATAGGCTGTCGAGAACCACAATTGGCATCTAGATTCTAGTGGTAGTTCTCGTACATGCAAAATTTAAAAAGAATCCGGTGATTGTGGCAAACGTCTAGGCCGCCGCTGCAGCGTCTGGGGATTCGCCTGTAAGCTTGGGGAGGTAAGTACCATCTGCCAACGGCTCCAGTCCGAAGATTTGGCCCTCAGTGAGCCCCATGAGTTTATAGTAAAACGGAACTCGGTCTCCCTCCACAAAATTTTGGCTTTCTGGTGGCCAGGGATCCCCTTGGTCTATCCTTGATTCGCAAGCTGCGTCTCTGTAAGCAAGAGCGTCACTCCCCAGACGTTCTGTTTTCCCCATCGAAAGACTTATACTCTCTCTCGCTTCATTATCTACCCACGCCATTGTACTAGCCTGGCAGACATTCAAATTTTCGAGCCTTCCATTTGTCTCAGGTAATTTGCCAATATTCGCCTCTAATTTACCGCGAGGACCCTGGAAAGTAACTGTCATCTCAAAGATATCCGTGTTTTTCGCGATTGCGTCTTCTGCTTCCGCAACGGTATTTGCTAATTGTTGGAGGTTGTTCTGGGCATTTGCTCCCTCTGCTACAGCCTTTGAGGTATCTTCTGCGTCTGCCCCCGGTTCCTGTGCCTGTTTTATAGCGCTCTCCCCATCGGTACCAAGATTCTCCGTCACCCCAGGGAGACTGATGGGGAGGCCTCCGGACCCACTCTGAGAGTCACTAGATGGTTGGTCCTCTTTCTTATCCTCCCCTGGGGGCGGTGGGGGGTTCTCTGGTTGTTCGGCAGGAGGGGGCTGTTCTGGGTTTCCTTCCTGGGGAGGCTGTTCTGTATTTCCTTCCTGAGGAGGCTGTTCTGGACTTCCTTCCTGAGGAGGCTGCTCTGGGTTTTCATCCTTAGAGGTTTCCCCCGGGCTCGACACGGTTACGTCGGTAACTTCGCCATCGGGGCTGTCAACTGTAACCTCCTCGTCCTGGGCGCGAGGGTACGGACTCGCCAGAGCGGCACCTAGTACTGGCGACGCATATAAAAACGCCAACACGGCGGCAGCAAAGAATCGAGCTTTCATTTTCCGTCTGGGTGACTCTATCTATATTGGTGGCTATTCTTCCAGAGGATCGTGAAGACGCTCCATAAGATGGAAATTTGACTTGTACCTAAAGTTTTGGGCTCATAAGCTTATTTTAATGGGCTTTCGAACGATCTTTATAGCCACGAGGGAAACGTGGGAGTCGCGGGTGGAACGTGGCAGGTATGTCCCTCAATCTCGAGCTCTGAGAGATCATGCTCACTGTGCTTGAGCCAAATCAAGAGAATTGCAAAACTCGATAGTTCTCAGTACTGTGATCTCGCGCGAATTCTTATCATACTAGCTCATTAAACCCACGGAAAGTTCCCGGATGCCATGTCGCACGCACCACTATGGTTTCGCCATAGGGCTGAGATCCTCATGCTTTAGCGCGCCGTGTAGTCGGCTCTTGCTTTCCGTTCGTAGCGTGTTCTTGAATTTCTTGATCGTAGGTTTTGTCGTCGATAATCAATAATTTAAAACTCGAAGCTCTAATAGCTTCTAGGCTACATAGGTCGATTCAGATGAACCCGCGAAAATTGGAAACTAGTAAAACTTCTACTACGTAGGATTTCTCTGGCTGTTTATTTTGTACTCGAAACTATCATCTGTAAAACTATCGTTCTATCTTACATGTACTATACGTACATCAATTCATTCCCGTCCCCAAAGCTAAAGATTCTCTCGGAGGAGATGCACGACATTCGGAATATGGTCCGGGTAATAATATTATGACAGGTATATCGTTACTCGGTTCGAGAGGGCGAGATTGTGACAATTTTTAGGTTTGGCGGATATCTAGATGAGGTATCGGGATCGGCGAGGCGGAATCGTGGATTGCTGAGGAGATAGATGCTGGGGTATCCATGATATCAAGGGAGGGATATTTAGGAACCTTCTCCTATAATAAATATTTGAGAATGTGTCGATGTCGTCCTCGTCGTAACTGCCTCTCATCTCCTAGGATCCGTAACTTGAGATCTTGGTTTCCGCATTGTCCACAAGTGTCGTAGAACATGAGGGCCAAAACTGGTCGTGATTTGCCGTCGCTTTCTTTCAACGAACAACTAAAATGAAAGGGTCGATATATTAGTGGATTTCACAGGGAATTAAGCGACATCACTTTAGACAGGTATACTGGAACAAACCGTCGGAATGTGAAATGGATCGTTCTGGTAATATTGCGTTGAGGCCGTGTGATTCTGTGAATCGAATCTTGTCTAGGGGTATCTTCCATTGACACCATAACGATTGTGTTTAATGAGAGAATAGTTCTTTCAGCCTTACGGGGATAAAGGAAGCGTCTACAAAACCTCATTTAGGTGACAGCTTCTTCAGCCTTACTTATATGCTCTGACGCCATCTACGGAGTTTCTAAATTTTGCTACAACCTTCGTTTGCGCATGACAGTTTTTTTGCGTCTAACGACAAAAAAGGATAATTCCTCGGCAGATTGCGGTGTTCGGAAATGTACTATTGGCTATCGCTCTTGAGTTTTTGTGATCAATATATCTCAAAATACGGGCAGCAGGCGAATAGTTTAGTTTAGTTGAATACGGAGAGGTTCTGGAGTGGAGTGGCAGGGATGCAGGGTTTGTAGATGAGGCAGATTGATACAAATTCTTTAGGTTGGCGAGAAAGTCATGCATGGCTGCCATGTGCGAAAGCCTTATGAATGGGCTTATTTCTACGATTACCTCTTTGGACCAAGATCGTCGCATCTCACAGCTTACACTTTAGCCGTACACGAGTTATAGCAATGGCGGCACTAATACTGCTTCAAATCTTCGTGCGTATGCTTGCCCTCGCTAGAACTACACGGGCGGCTACGAGCCCGAACCGCCCGTTCACAGTCAACTTCGATCTATATCCAAAGGACCACGGTCACTTCGCTGGCGAAAACCTCAAGATCGATAAACTTTTAGTTGACAAATGCATACCGTTCTCGGGAATCTACAACTTGACAGCACCATCTCGGCCAGAGACCGTTTACATCCCCCCGGAGCAAGTTCCCGCACAATTTGATCTAAGGCTCTACCAAGACGATGATTGTTTAAAACCTGTCTATGAAGACGGGTGGCCATGGACTCCCGACTTAGAAGGAGAGGACTGGGACTACGTGTTTGGATATTACAAGCTGACTCGAGCGCAACATCCCGGAAAACAACCGGGGCAGCAGGCGCTGGAGCCTGCGACTAGCCCGCCGATGGGTGCCGAAAGTTCATAATATAATGGCATCGACAAAGTAGCTATAGGCATGTAATTTTATATTAGTAAATCAGGCAAATGCAGTTTCAAGACCTTCATCTTGATCTATCTATCCATACTTATATCCTAAACCTAACGTGGGATAGTCGTCTTGTCTGAGTTCACATGAACTTGCACACGTGTGGATTCAAATTTCCAACAAAATTTTGCGTTGTATTTTATGTTTGAAGGACAGATAAAAATCCAAAAGATGATGTTCGTCAATGTTGTGAGCAAGTTTGCTCAGACTCGAGGCATATAAATTTTCACGAACCCTGACCACCCCGAAATCGTTTCTTAAACTAGCTCTTAATGTCTAAACGCTTTACACGCACAAATGGTAATTGCTTCAGCGTTGCGTGGCAGTCGGCCCAACGATTGATTGCATCGAAGCCGTTGGTGATATGTACGTAAGCATGGCAAACTTATAGAGTTTTACCTAGCCTGACAATAAAATTCTAGGCATACCCCTGAAGCTTACACCCGATAGAGTTGACGTACTCTCGTTTTCACATGTTGGAATAATGGTTCGCAGTGTGGACGTATTAACGGCCCCGCTGTTAACGACGCTTGCTTTCGTCTGCGTTTATGCGAGGGACCCTCCACGGAACGCAGTATCTAGCAATTCTGCTCCACCCCCCGGTTTCTCTGAAACACTATCTATATACGGCGAACCGGAGTCGAGGCGTGCTCCACTGAAAACGCTCGCTACCTCGTTTGAAATTTTACTCGAACTTAGCACGACAAGTGAGCGGGACGCTTTCACTGTCTCTACGACCGACTACACTACCTGCCATACTCTAAATCCGGCTGTACGGGCTAGAAAATCACGTTTCCGAGCTGCATTCAGTTCCACGGGCTCTCGAGACGCACAGGCAGGCGTTAAAAACATGATGTTTGCGTTTCCTGATAACACGATACAGCCCGATATTAGCCTAAAGATTTTTCGAACGGCACCGCCAGCTGTTAAGAGTGGAAGAGTTGCTTCGGCAAGTGTAAATCCCTATGGTTCGTGCTATGAGGCGGCGGGGTCAAGAGATTCTGTGGTTGTAAATATTCGAGAGTGGCTCGCAATGAACGAGAAAAAACGGCTAGATTGGCTGAAACCAAGCTGGTGGGCTCGGTTTTATTACCGATTGAGGGCAACGGATTCATTTTTAGTGCTGCCCCCTCCAATAAAAGGAAGGATGAGCCTAGACGCTCAGAGGGCGCCTTCAGAATTGGCACCAGGACTGCCTCCGGCAGGGAGATTGACGGGGTTTCAAGTACAACGAAATAGCGAGAGAAATCGACAGAGAGAGCAATCCTACGAAGCGGCGAGGGAACTAGGGATCGATTTCGCATAACTGCTCCGAATTAAAATTTATTGATTTTACATCCGGACGTCTGTTCTTCAGCTTGTGCGCTTCCTCACATGTTACCGAGTTCGCATGCCATGGCCGAATATTAATGATGGAAAGATATAATTGAAACTCAATAAGCTGCCACATATATGCATGATTGTCAGTCATTAATTAAGTCATTGAACCTGAAGTACACGGTGCCGCTGATTTGTCTCGTAAACCTCCACAATTGAAGCAATCAACATAAATGGTTAAGCTGTGAATCCATAGCTCCGGATTCGGAAGCATTGCACAACAGTGGTACTGATATCATAGCTACCAGAGCACCAACGAATCCTCAAAACGGGGTACTGAAACGATTAAGTCGGTAGAAGATCTATCGATCCTTCCCAACTAGCCCCGCAGTTGTGTTGCGTGGTATCTCGTGTCGCACAGCATGACTACCTAGTTGGGAAGTCCAACAGCCAACCCACGGCCTCGACAACGAGTTCACGGCGAACTGTCGGGCTAATTTTAGTTTGATGGAGGATAATCAAAGTCGAGATCATAAGAGAGACATCTATGGGAGCAGTTCTACGCTGCTAAGGTTAGTTTACTGAAGGATGGTCATAAGCTCGAGCCGATGGAGTATAATCTGATTGGGATTTGATCTATGCTAGACCCCGTGTGCGTGCCGTCTGGCTTGGGGGATTGGGCTAGTAGTTCAGCTAATTTCAAACATTGCTCTGAAGCAGTCTCAGTGCCGAGACTGGCTCTAAAGTTGGCACTTAAGCCAAAGAAACCATCAACCCTCACCTTCCTTTCGAAATTTCTGTACTCTCCATTTTCTTCTAACCTCCACTGTTCTTCCACCTTCTTCATCCTCCTCCGGATTTCTCGTCACCGACCACCAGCCTCCCCAGCATTACATCTAGTTGGTTCTCTGAAGCCGCGCGAGGAAATAAGATGTTACCATCAAATTATGGAGCTACATACATATCCGCAACGAGCTCCAGAGCATACCGGAATGAGCACCCAACCACGACAAAGTCCTCACCTAGTAATCAGTAATACCACCATGCATCTTGGCTTTCTCTCGTCACCAAGTTTCGATCCTCACGGCAGGCGTGAAATACCGATCATAGCATTCAACCGTTCACCTCAAGAATACGAGGACATGACGCGTCTATTTATGCTTCTGATACTTTCTGGGCTAGTTGTTGCCCTAGAAGTTCACGAAGCTTTCATTTCATCCAAGTACCCTGAACGATCGATAGCCTATAAAGCTCCTATAGCTAAATCGATCCGGTTCGATTATATTCCTATAGATCGACACTACGCCACAGTGTTTAGTGTTTCTACAGAATATAAACCACCGGCTATATTGCCCTAGATCTAGAGGTGCTCTTACCGACCTGTTCACACGGTACCACATTGCACTTCTTAATAGTGTCAAACTGTCATATCTATACCTATTATCAATATCTTTCAGGAACCACACTGCAACGGCGGTGGCAAAATGCTAGATTGAGAGGGGTGGGACACCGCTGGGCGTTGCAAATGCGCTGGCCCTTCTCTCTCGAGGGTCTAACCAACAAATTTCGACTATCCCATGACTGGATTCCAGTCTTCTCTTTTACGCTAGATCCGCCCACGGGACTAGAGCAAAAGATGACACTACCTAAAAATGATGAGCAACAAATAACACCAGGAACAATAATCATACTCCTCTTAAGCTTTCTTTTATAAATTACAAATCTACGGGGATAAATTTTCATACAATATAGGTTACGGCTTTAATATCCTTGTAAAGCCCCATCGATGCATTCACCCAGCGGTGGTCAGTTTCTCCAAACTTGATGGTATAAATCACTCCATCACCTTGAGCTACTCTGACTACCGAGAGGGAGGCGCCTAGCACCCCATGGCGTTCTGTATATACGTGTGGATTCTTCGAGTTTCAGACCTAGAAAAAGAAACCCCAACAATAAACACATGACCGGGAGCTTATGACAAAAATGGCATGATGCTCTCCATTTCAGACTCCGTTGCCACGAGGGAGGGCCCCCTTTCATAGCCCACTGGGCCGTCAACAAGCGCCGCGAAGGTCGTTGAATTGCCACGAAGCCACACCGAAAACATATTTGGCCTGCATATGGATGAAAGACCTTCGAGTTCAGGCGCAAATGGTATGGACCTATCCAGAATACTCGATAAATATTTGGCTCCGTTGCACCTACTATCGCTTCGAAGACTTCTGAGTTTTCATCTAAAACCATGAGTACACAAGTCGAGTTGTCAAGAAGCTCAAACCGACGATCCGGATGGTATTAACGCCGTCAAATGCACACGGCACCCTTGACTCCGGAGCCAATCTCTAGCGTTTCTCTTCAAAAGCTGTGTTATCAATATGGAGGGGCAGGAGGAGCAGAAGAACCCTTGGATTATCCCAGAATATGCGGGAAAGGATTACAAAGCGGGAGTATGAAGACTAAAAGGCGTCCATTTCCAAGGAGATAAGTTCATATCTACTCATGACGCCGGTGGTACGCGTACGCACCAGGATCCCAAAAACTATATATTATGGGCTCATGACATCAAAAGTGCATGGGTTAGAATTTACAAGACCCAAGCACCGGCATTCTAGCGGTGCTATGGATCTATATTGGTATAAATAAGGGATTTGCAAACTCTCATACGAGTGCGCTTACATGGTGCCATTAAAGCTATCCGTCAACACTAGACAACTGTACAGCTTTCAATCATGGATTTGATGTCTATATTACCACACAGGACACACAATTTACCAAGGGCAAAGCCAAACGCCCACCAACAACCAATATTAACGAACTGTTCGATGAACGAAGAATTAATAGCATACTTCGACGGCGATCATCACCAGCCGAAGTATGATTCCACAAATACCAAAGATATAGTCACTGCAGATGCAGAAGACAGATATACCTCCATACCTACCTGAGTAGTTATATTCTTGGTACCTACTAATCCTTGGATCTACCGAAGCCCAAGATATCATGAAGTATCAAGGGTGTGAACCCGAATAATCGAATTCCTCGAAATGTATCAAGGAATAAAGTCAGCACTCGAACAGGAAAACCGCGATGCAATGCATTTCCAACCTAGATGTATACAACCAAACCGACATGCAGAAGCCCAGGAAATGGACGTAAGCCTTATCGCGATATATATACCGAGACAGCTTCCATATCCCTAATATTCTTCGGGTGGATCCTATGTTACTTCACTTATATTATCCCAACCGATATTCATAATGTATGCACCAGCCAGTTTAGCGGCGTAAGCCAACATTCTACTGGAAATATGAATATCTTCTAGTAGGCTTTTTGCCGGTCTCATATGATCCTTTGATCTAAACCTGATCAAACTGAAGGGTTCAAGTCTAAAGGCTATTGCTATCTAACAATAGATTCCGCCTGAACGGCCCTTCCTTGATTGGCACTTTGAATGCATTAGCACGAGCACTAGCCGAGTGATTCAGCATTAAGACCCTCATTCTGTTGACTACTACTCACAACCGGTTAACCCATCAGAAAAGCATGCAATCGAGTCCGGATCGTATATCTCCATGAGTTCATACAATCTCAGATCCCATAGAAATAAAATCGCACAAGAGCGAGTAATACATGTCGTACGGAAACTGTCATCCTAGCTATACAAAGGGTATTCGAAGCTAGTGCCACGACAGTATCTTACTCGAATTATGATGGTACAGTACAGCTTGGGCGACAAACCGCTTGCGGATGTTCGACACCGGGGCTTAGCGCATGTACATGCCCTCCTATATATAAGGCGCACCTAGACATCGCTACCATCGTCTGTATACTATTAAGACAGCATACGGGTGCACTATTGTGCGATCACAATTGGTAGCATCGAATGATTCTACCATCGTATATTATATCGACCTGAGCGGAGGATAGAGAACATCATGAATTTTACACCTATATATATACCAACACCTATCAGACTATTGCGACAACTCTTTCAATCCGGAAAAGCCATTTTTGTCATTTCAGAACTCTAGACCGGGACTCTTGATCGATGCTATGACCTAAAAATCTAACATCCTTCTCGAGCTCGTATATGCAATCGGATTAGGTTCATCAAATGCGGCTGACTAGTCGACTTTGGGAAAAGATACAACAAAACGATGGAGCTGCAGACCTAGCTTCACGGGTGTAGATAATCCGACTAGATATATATCAAAGAGGCGCCAATCGAGCGACCGATCTCACATGTCCGACGCGAATAGATGAGATACGTGGCACAGAACATGTTAAATATGATATCTTAAACCCAAAAGAGGTCTCGCGGGCGATATAGCCGCACTGGGGACGACCCCTTTAATTAGGTCCCATCATATGCAGCCTCTTACACATCATGTCAAATTTCAATTTAATGACGCCAGCTTTTGCGATAAAGAATTTGGACAACGTCGGGCTTTGATATGTTGTGGCGAATGATACATACATCATCAAACGCTTTATGTTTCCCCAATAGTCATGAAGAACTCTGGAGCGCTCTTCGTGCTGCCAATTTCAGGCAACAAGCCCGTCTCAAAACCATATTTCGTGGGTTATCTAAATCTCGATATTTCAAAGTGATGGGTAGTAGTTCAACGTCTCAAAACGACATGTTCCAGGAGGTAGAATAGGGCTCGAAGACTACGGATATCCGACACAAAAATGCCACAGCGCTAGCTATACCCGCAACATAATGTTCCAGTATACGAGTGTCACCCCACTAGAGTCGGCTAGAAACCCAACGAACTCTAGATATCTATATGTAGATGAATACATCGTATTTGAGCTGGAGATGACCTAGCGACGATCTACGAAGTTCTACTCCGCAGATTGGTCTGAATATCATTTCTATCCCACTGGTGCATTCGATGCTCACAGGATGAGATTATAGAGGACAAGCTCCCAAGATGGGGGGTCTAAGCTGCACTCAAGCTTTGAGGAGAATGTTTCAGCATGGTATGACTGCTATCTCCGACACGTATTACTACTGCTCTGGATCAACAACAAAAGAAATCCCTCTGGGAGCCCTATGTAGGCATAGGGGAATATGGGGTTCGACCTCAACTACAGGCATACTCGATGTTTTGTATACACCTGCATCAAGCTCCAGATGGATGAGGTTCGCTTGCAGTCCAAGGAAATGTTCCAAAAACCAAACCAACCCAAAAAAAAGCATGTTGCATTTTTGGTATCACGAAGAAGGAAAGCAAAAAGAAAACTTCCGAAAGCGACACCTGTGAGATTCGAACTCACGCACCCGAAGGTACCAGCTTAGCAGGCTGGCGCGTTAACCACTCCGCCAAAGTGCCCTCTGTGATTGGAAGAACGAGGTCGAGTTTGGTGTATTTTGGAGGTTTGAGAGGAGTCCACCAAACGAGATTTGTCAAATCAGGATCCGTGGAAAAACGAGCACGTGTGTGGGAATGGACCTGGGTGGCCTCGATGACGATGTCGAGAAGGTCGCATGGTAGCAAATGAGGGAATGAAATGAGACGAAATATCAACGGAATTTCAGAGAAGGTCATTGAGCACGACATAGTTGCAGAAGAAGTATGTATATTAGTTCGAACCAACTGGCATGAAAACCACCTCAGCTGTTGAATGTTTTTGATTCGCACGAGACTGAAATTAATTTCAACAATACGAACTGGCAAAAAAAAAAAATTTAAGCTCCAAGACAGCTTCTTCAAAGCTTTAAGCTTTTCTGTGTTTCTCAATTTCGTTATGCTTGGCGTGTTTATTCGCAGGGTGGAGCTCGGAAACGGCTGGCAGCCAGTCGTCGTAATGCAGGACGGAACAGCTGCCGGAGTGTCGTTACGGCTGAAATAGCGTCGATGCATATGTAGCCAAAAATATTGATAGCTCCTTGCTTAGTCGTATCGTAATAGATCCTGTAGGCCTGATGGTGTCAAATGTCCTTTTCGGAGAAACAAACCGAATGTCTTGAATTCTATCGCGAAGTCTTGGCATAGACGAGGCAGAATTCGTATAACATAAAGTATTTCTGCCGAATATCAGATGAAGCTCATTAAAAGGATTTTCTCTTGGTATTAATTATATTAGCGTTAGGGCCGAATCAGCGCGGTTAAAGTCATCGAGGGAAGGCAGCGACCCAAGACGGCGGAAGAACTGGGCCGTGGCGTGGGATTTGGGCTGGTTCCGTGGGTCCAGCTTTGGCCTGCAAATTGCATGCTTTTGGGGGTCCAATTTGGTATGCGGAAAAAGGGCATGTTTCATGAGGCCATCCCGTCGACACGCCCAAAAAGGAGGCTCGTCGAGGGGACTATCTGACAAGAGGTCTTCGATCAGTAGCGATAGAAGTACTTAGTATCTATCGATCCTTTAAGGCTGAGCCGAACCGCTTTGTCCGTCATTCAGCCTCGATCAAGAATTTCGTTTTCTTCCCCGTCGTTTCGTGGGCCACCAGTACCGTCCTTGATATAAAACATTTGGCACCTTCGCGGTTGCTGCTGATGTAAGAATAGATCTGAACTGCTATAACAGGCCAGGTATGTTCCGAAGGCCCCTGTCCGGTTCTCCAGTCAGGATCTGTTAATGTTGGTGGGAACTGAACTCCTTTTGTTGATTGCTTGATTGATGGATTGATCGATTGAATGCATTCGACAGCACCGCGAAACAGAAACACCATTCCGCTCCGTCTCAGAACGCGGCCTCCCTGAACCCTCGACCTCACTTCCTTCAACTCCACTCTTCCTCCTCTTCTCTTCTTCTCATCACTCCCTTACTGCTACAACTACTCCTCATCGTCAGCCATCGCCATTGTCACAAACCAACTTCACCGAAACAGCAGACGACAGTTACTTCGCCGTGAAGCTTACAGCTGGTCCTCTCATCCATTCCAGCTGTTGAAAAGTACCCCGGCTTCATCTTACACTCCTTTAGCAAGCCAGGTGAGCGTCCATTCCCCCATCTTTCTCCTGCTTCTCCTGTTCCTTCTATTCGAAATCATCATCAATTCAGTGAAATCCATACCAACATGTCCGAATTGCAGGCACGCTCTCAACCTCCTTCAACTCTCATTCTCCTCTCGTGGACGGAACCAGAAACACAGCAGGAACAGTAACAGGAACAGGAACAGGAACATACCCACCTGCATACCATACCTAAGCCATTGGCCGGCCAATTAGTCACCGCTTCCGTCCCGAATCCGTATTTCCCAGGCGTGGACCTCACAAGCAGCACACGTTCACCTGCCCTCTGCTGCACCTCCCTCGCCTGTGCCGCTGTCCCACCTCCCTTCCAACCTACCCGACTTGTGTACCACCGACCTTGCAAACGAATAGAGAGGATACCATAGCAGATGCCCAGATAGGACTAACCTCAGGGGAATCCCTTCGAGCTGCTTTGCTACACATACAACCACCAGCCTAGAAGGTCCCGGTCGTCATATAATGCCGATAGCTGAAATCCAGGAATCCACAACCAGCATCACCAACAACACATATCGCATCAGCTAGCCTGTCCTGTTGTCCTTAGTCTCTCGCTACATATCGACCTATCATTCGTTTCAAGCCTAATTGTGGGACACTGTCTGCTTGTCTTTTTCCATTGAGTCGGCCTTTTCTCCCGGTAGTCTGCAAGCTCGCCAGGAAGGAACGAATCTGATTCCCAGCCTTCCCGGAGCTCTACCGCCACTAAAGAATCGCGGATGTCGAAAGTCGGCAACTCCGGATCCCTCAGTAACCTCATAATGATCCCTCGGCGACTGCCTCGCCGCGAGCGGCTCATAATCCTTGTCGCTGTCGCCCTTCTAATCGCATACTTCTCCTTCTCATCTCACACCATCACAGTTATCAGTGAATACACGTCAAACGCCAATCTCGACCCCTGGAAGCCACCGAAACACAGCGGCCCTGGCCTTAAAATTGCATTGGTGAACACCCCGCGGTACCATTTCGAAGTCGTAACGCCGCTGCTATACGCATTCGCGAACCAAGGAGATGCGGTTGAGCACTTGGAGCTATTTGCAACAGAGTATGGGAGTACACGGTTGGGAGTACGGCCGATCCTAGACAATCAGCTTCCCACGGATAGCTCTTGGCTATCACGATGGAGCGGAAAGAAGGGTACTCAGAAGCAGGTCAAGGTGTCGGACCCGAGGCTTTTGAGCCAGATGAACTTTGTAGCAGATGTAATGATCCTAACGAGTTGTTCGCGAGATTTGGAGTGGTCTTCCATCAAAGATAAGAAGGTTTATAACCCGGAATGGTATCGGGCACCCAAGGAGATTGTGTGCTTGCTGCACGAAGCCGAGGAGTGGGAAGCTATCGATACGAACTGGAGAAAGTTCTTGATGCCGTGGGTTGAGAAGGGCAGGGTTACGTTTATGACGTTGAGCCCCCACGTGGCTGAGTATGTTCGGCAGAATATCGAGACCAAGTGGAAGATGGCACCCATTCTCCGGGACGCCCAGGGCATTGGTAACAGGGGCGTTTTTATGATGGAGCCCTTCATTCCGATTTTTGAGGATAACAAGCTCTTCCGCGAGGAAATGTTCAATAACATCACCGGTCCATTCGCTGCGATCCCGGTAAGAAGCCCCCCACAACCTCAAGAACCTTATCGTACTGTGCTAACAACTGACGAATGCAGGGCAAATATGAACCTTTCCGCCGTAACTACAAAGCTATCTTCGAACATATGTCTAAACACCTTGACCTCATCAGCTCCACCAATGCTACCCTCCGCCTCCCCGGCTACGGTGACTGGCCTCCAGAGATCCCTGAGCAATTGAAGGATCGCGTCTTCATGCACTCCCACTACGACTTCCCAGAATACTTCTCTCTCCTATCCCGTAGTATGGCCATCCTCCCAGCCTTCGCGACTCACAAGTACTTTGAAGACCGAGCCTCCTCTACCATCGCTACCAGCGTTATTGCCGGAGTCCCACTCGTCGCTACCAAAGAACTAGTGGAGAAGTACGCCTACATCGAAGCCGATGGTGCATGGCTACAAGAAGACGGAGAAGAGGAGATTGTGACCTGGTTACGGGTTCTCAAGCTTGGAAAGGAAGAATGGGAGTCTAGGAAGAGAAAAGTTAGGGCGCTGAGGACACGGTTGATAAGGCAAAACTTAAGAAATGTTGGGGAGTTACTGGATCAGGTCCGGTGGAGGAATAAAGCTCGTGGGTTTTAGGGGAATCCACAGTGGCCACTGAATTCTTCCGGTGGAGCTGAGAGTTAAAAAGGTGTCTTTTTTTACCTGCTTGTTTGAAGATAGATAGGTGAGGTTGTGAGATATTTTTCTACAAGGGCCTGGCTGATGAGCCCTTTTTTCCTATGCTATGGTTGGTTTCAATTCTGCTGCGACTACTCTTTCCGTCGCGCGAAGTCTTTGAGCGACTTTCCATTCATCTTTCACTTCACTTTTTCATACGATTCATTCATTGTGTTTAAGATCTAATGTCTTTCTTTCTATTTCATTTTTGAAGTTTGTGGTACATAATTTTCTCTATTTTTTTGATGTTAAACTTTTTTGGGAACCATGATAATTATGATATTTTCATCCTACCTCTTTCTTCCTCTTCTTCTTCTCCTCTTCTCTTCGGCTAGATTCTTCTACTCCCGGCCTTGGGAGAAGAATTTGTACAAGGTTATTGATATGCTTGCCTCCGTTGCACGCATATCTCTTTTTTTGTTCTCTATTAAATTGTTCATGTGTACCTATATCATGTGTTCCATTCAGTCTGTCAAGCACGTGCATTGGCAAAGCGACTCATCCTTGTATAGTGTTTTTGCTTCATAGATAACTTCTTCTACTTTCGAGTAACAAAAAAATTAGAAGGGGAAAAAAGGGGGCGGTTCTCGCCCGTCCTTTCCCAAGTTCTTCTCGACTAACGTCTTGATAGCAAAAAGCCTGCTCGATTGAATTTTTTGGCAAAAACAAAATAGTATATACTCAATTATCTCCTAATCTTCCAAAATACCTCCCCAAGGATCCTCTTAGTACTTAACCATCGTTCATTGACAATTACCTAGCTCCTAACCGCCTCTCCCATCGTCACACCCTCCTGTCCCTGCAAAACTTCCCCACAAACTGCGGGACTAGTGGCCACATACTTATACACACACTTCTCTGTCTCTGCGACGCTGAGTACCGCCTCCTCAGCACTACACCTCAAATAAACATATGCACTTCTCTCCGGTCCATTCCAGCATCTAGCACCTCTTTCAAACTTAATAACCGTAACCTCTTCTTCAATCTCATCGTCAATCCTCTTCTCAAAGCCAGTCCAATCTCCCAGATGGGTCGATCCACCGTCTCTATTCTTCTGCGTGGCACGACCGAGATGGCAGAAGCTGTAGGTATATTCTCCACTTGCGGCTTCGGCACAAACGTCCTTTAGTGCTCTAAACACTTCTTGGTGGCCGTAGTCCTTTGTTATGTCTCCTTGAAGGTTTGAAAGCTCGTTTCTCTTGGAGGTGAGGGTTGATTCGGTTGATGTGAGGTCGTCGGTTAGCTTTTGGAGGTGCGGGGATAGTTGGGAGGAGGATGAGGATGAAGACTTGGGTTTTCGGGGAGCGAGGAGGCCGTATTCGACCAATGAGGTGCGGAGGTTGGTGAGTTGTTCGTGGACCCAGCCGCGTAGGGATGGGGGGAGGAAGGATTCGATTGCGTACACTGTGGTTAATATGTTAGTATTCGGTCGTTTGGAATGGTAAGTGGATATATAAACATACTATCTTCGACGATGCCGTCGTCTTCGGGTTCATACTCATCCCAAGGATGAACATCATACATCAAGTCCGTCACTTTCGACAAAAAGTCTCCAGACTCTGGATCTGGAACTTCCTTCGATGCCAAGTAATCTTCCCAAGCATTGACAGCCCTCTTGACACCTTCATCGTTAAAGTTCGGGTTATACTCCTCCTTGAAAGTTTTCAAGATCTTTTCCGCCTTTTCGAGTTCATCCCTCAGTTTCTGATTCTCATCGACGAGTTTGACCAGCTTCTCTTGATGATCTGCGATCTTTGCCTTTGTAAACTCGAGTAATTTTGCATGTCTGCTCTTACCCTCGCCATCGCCGCCCGAGGCTGCAAGTTTTAGTTTTTCCTCTTCTTCAGCTCGTTTTAACTCTACTTGTTTCTCTGTGACTAGTCCCTCGTACCGGACTACTTCTCCAGTTAATGAAACAATCTTATCCTCCATCTCCTTCTTAAGCAGCACCGCTTTCTCGACAAGTCGGTTATGTGCTTTAATTCCACTCTCATAAAGCCTTCTAGCCTCCTCTCCCGCTTTCCTAGCTTCCTTTCCTATCTCCTCACATCTGTCGGGGCACTGTACGCCGCCAACACCCATCCACTCATCACTCCCATCACAACAGACATCGTAATCGCAGATTCCATCGTTGATACGGCTAAACGGTATGTACGCTGGTACGTGGCCTTTATTTTGGCAGAAAAAGCCAGGTAGAGGGTTTGTAGAGTGGTTTAGGTGAGAGCAGGCGGAGGTACCGGGCTCGTCTGTGCCATCGGGGCAGTCGCAGAAGTCGTCGTTTAAGAGGGAGATTGGAATGCTGATCTTGGGGTTTGTGAGGCAGGTGAAGGTTTGGGAGGAGTCTGGGCGGTATTTGTCGGAGACTACGGTATGACGTGGGGGTGTTAGCATGTAGTCCTATGAAGTTGGATTTGGGGAATTGACGTACGGGCAGGGTTTAGACCCCGTGGGAGGACCCACGCGTCTCCTATGGGCTTTTGGGAGCCATCTGCGAGGGCGAGGGGTAGTGAGAGGAGGAGGATTGATTTCATGGTTTCTTTGGTCTAGTGATTCCGTGAGCTCGTGAGCTTTGGAGCTGTTGGATCGGAGTCGTTAAGCTGGTAGTGAATAGGGTGCGAAACCGGCCGCACAAGGAAGTATCGGGGAAGTCTAAGGGGAGAGAAAGGTCTAGGCCATCGACCGGGTTCCAATTGATGGAGTTTCGAGGAGGCAATTGTGGCCGGACCGGGTTGGTGGTGGTGTTTAGGATGCTTGCCGTGAGAAGACGGATTGGATAGCTGGCTAGTTTGAAGGCGCGTGTGAGTGCCAAGGGCAACGCATTTTGGCGTGAAAATGCAACAGGGTCGATGAACTGGCGGGTAGGGCGAGGCTACGTAGAATGCATAACTAGCACATTCAACTTAGCCAATTAGAACGTTGCTGGGATATGCATTTGATGATAACGTTATTTCAAGGAACCGATATAATGCCCGTTTTACGACTATTGTTCTACGAGGTACAATATATTATTGTCAATACTGCCTCTGGTGGATTCCAACCTGCATACAGCGGTCTAATCTCCTTTTAGAACCAGCGTGATAATGCTCTTCGCCGTCACTGAGGGGCTTAGTACCTACAATCGCAAAATTATAGAGTAGTGCAAAGTCCTGTTTTGTTGCTTTATACTACCTTTGAAACGGATCGTGGAGCTCGCAAACTAGATCTAATTCCGGCCGCCCAGACTCGGCTACGCTAGCATCGTATATTGTTGTAAAACTTCAAATCCACGAGAAATTTTAAAAGCTAAAAGAATCGATAGTCGCTGTCGTCAGTGCACGCGGAAACGGGACTTGTTGGCACGGGATCTCTCGTCATTTCGTACCTCAGTCCCAGAGCTCCCCTTTCTTAACCCCCTTCGTTTAGAAATTTTGAAAGCTTTCGTTTTTCCTGTCGGGTGGAGGCTTCATTCGCCAATGAATATTAAGATATAAAACCGACAGTTTGGTAACGTGCCTTTTAACCGTATGTAATACCAGCCAATCGATACAAATCTGACCATGTGCATGCCCTCAACGAAAGTCAAACCACATTCAAAAAATACGTACGCAAAGAAAGAAATGTCAAAGCGTGGACGCTGCGGTCGCACAAGGCGGCTCTAGATCTCGTCCATTCCGGTCATGCAATCTGCTGTGTGCCGTTTCTCAGCCCTTTTTTCTCGTCGCCCAGCTGCGGCCGAAAGACCTTGGTTTCGAATGATTCGATCGGTTGGCGGACATGCTCCCTTTGCGCCGCACTGTTGCATTTTTTCCAGGATTTAAAAGTGTGTTGGTTTCGAGCTGAACGTGTTAATATCACGAGAGTGCGAATTTGGCGGAGCGGGGGAAGCGAATACGAAGAAGGTTCTGTTATCTTGGTAATTATAATTTTACATCGTTCGTATTTGAAGATGGGAGGTCAGACTGTTGGAGGTGGGGAAATAACTTTGATTTGAGTAGCAGTAGTTAAAGTGTGTTTTCATTGATAGTTTTTCGGGCTGGAAAAGACCTGAAAGCTAAGACCAAGACTAATAGGTGCAGATGTCTTGCATATGTTGGTACCAAATCAAGTCGACTACATAACCGCTCTTTCTGAAAAGTTCAGCAAGGAAGATTTTCGAACTCGAGGATTGGACTATTTGGATGCGAGGGCGGTATGTTGTACTAAGTAACTCGCTGATCAGGTACGGTATCGGCAGGCGTGCATACGGCAGGCATTCTCAACCTTTTCGCTCTTCTAACTTTTTGGCTCAATTATTCTGCAGTGAGGCTATAATTACTAGGTCTACTGGTCCTATAGCTGCAGCCGGAATCCGATGTACCACAGGATGCAATTCGTTTATATATGCAGTGCGGCATCCGGGAGCTCCAGGTATGTGCATTGCATAATGTAAGAACTCACGTGTGTGCTGGAAAATTCAACGGTCATTGGCGAGGCTCGCGATATCGCATGAATGATGTAGGCCCTTATCACTTATAGAGAGGTAATACACCTAGTCTCGTAGTATGAATACACCATCCCACGTACATTTCCCCTTCTAAGTCCTGTTGTTCCACCCTGGAATTTGAGAGGGTTCAGGAACCAGTTGCAACGAGTTCCAACTTCTCGGGACACGGGGTATAGCCGACCATCTGCCGTGTTCGCATGTGAGGTTAGTGGCCAGTTGTAGAAGGAATCTGAAATGAGGTTTCAGGCATTAATCGAGGGATTGTGTTTGGTAGGATACATGGGGGCATGCAATGCAGTTGGATACGAGGCTAGTCATTGTTGCAACGCTTGGGGATTCATATTTTTTTATTTCGACGGGGTTCTATGCTCTGTGCCTTTTGATGCCTTCGAAACTTCGGCCTATCGCCATCATGATGTATTGAAGCAATGACCAGTCTCTCGGGTTCGATAATACGCTCGAGTGCGAAAATGGGCGAGCAGCTGAAGTAGCCCAGTAGCTTAGGGAAGGGGGCCAAATTCTTATAAATGGCCCCTAGATGTCCCTCCAGAAAGGCCATTTCTCACCAGCAACCCCTCAGCCATCCCATTGATACTAGCTTCCTTGAGAATATCAACTTGAATCTATTCTCAGAGCCTCTGTACTACCACCCTTTTCTCCACGATATATACCCCCATCAATAAAGATGCACTTCCTTAAAGCTACTATAACGCTTCTCATTCCTCTCGTCTCTGCCACGTGCACCCCATGGTCTACACCAGGAACTTGCACCCCCACCTCTGCCTCCTGCGACTTCTACACCTGTCTTGCAGGTAAATCGGGCTGTGGTTCTGCAGGCTACGAACTGGGTTACGCCCTACCCTTCTGCAATGCCATCACCGCAATCTCTTCTACTCTTTCCCCCAACGGCCAAACATGGTATTCCGACACAAAACTATGTCTCCAAAATGCTCTTGTCACTGAAGCTTCTTGCGAGACTTCATGTACCGACATCTACCTCAACGCATTCGCCAGTCATGTCCCCTGCTACATTGACTCTGGTTTCTGCGAGCTCAGTGGAGCAGATTTAAAGAAGTTTTTCGGGCTTGTGGGTGTTGCTGGCATAACTAGTGATGATGGCTTTGCGCTGTTCAGTACAGTGTTCCTGCAGTGTATAGCTAAATATCAGAACAACGAGATTAACTCCGGCTGGACGAAATGGTTGGTTCAGACTTTGAATGGGGATATTTGAGGGTTAAGCATTATGGAAGAGTGGTTGTAGTTCATTCTGTTAGGTTCCTTGGTTGCGATTATTGCTGTTTGTTTGTGGGATAAGGTTCATGTATTTATTCATTAGAGCAAATGAGATACTACATTACCTCCCCTCGAACAACCATATGGCAGTGAAGACTACATTAGTCTTAGGTTCTTCGTATCTCCCAGTTCAAGCGCTGGATGCTAACTTCTTCCCCCGCCTTTTCGTCGTAATCAAACCATTCGCCTTCAGTGAATTCAACGCCTGTGAATTTGGTCCCGCTTTCAATACCTTCGCACAACCATTCTCCATCTGGTTTAAACTCCACGAACTCCAGCCCACGGCATTCGAGCTCAATGATGTTTTGTCGTTTGGATGGTTCGGATTGCTCGTAAGGTGTAGCCTTTGTTTTTATATCTATTTCATCCATTTTGTTAACTTCTGATGTCTGTTGAAGAATTTGAACACTTTGAAGTAGCTATACTGGCAGAGTGCTCTCTTTTGCAATTCTTGCATCTCCATACAAAATTTGCCTCGCCTCGTGAACCTGAGATTTCGTTCGTTTCCTATGATGTTGGGTCCCTATCCTCAGCCCTCGCTCGAGTACCCCTCACACTGGCAATGTGCATACATATCTGCTAATCCCGACCCAATTTGGATGGGTTTCGCGACACGATGTGCATTGGACTTTGAATGTATAGTAATACGGCGAATCCTCAGTATCAGTGGGACGCAGGTTCGTGACGCTGTTGTAACCGGTGTTAGCGACGAGTTTCATAGCATGGAAGGTCGGGCAGAGTACTTACCCCGCTAACTCAGCTGTGAGGGCAAGAAACATCTTGATAGGCCCAGGAGAACTGAGGTTACTGGTATGATATTAGTAGTGGGGTTGCGCCGTCGCGGGGAAACTTCCTGTGTGGGGCGCGCACAAAGAGCGTCTTGTCACGTGATTGATTACATAAGGCCGCTGCTGGGTTGGTCTCGATATCACTGAATATCCGAACAAGTTCATGCAAACTGGTTCCTGAGCAGGGATATGCATGCTTAAAGAGCTATAAGTCCGACTGGATTCGGGAGTAGAAGCCAGGGTTTCTATACTCAGGTATGCATTGTATTGTGCATGTGCAATTGTAATATTCTACTAGCTTAAGGAATTCCTTAAAATTTTGACTCGACCGAGCCCACAAATGCGGCAACTTGAAGCAACCACGATTCGACCGCACAACATTAATTTTGCGACGCCGGGACACTTTTGAGCTTGTTGGTATTCACAGTCGCAAAATCTAAACCTGACCAAGCATTAAATAGTCATGGATCTTCAAATCGTGTACACGTACGAACCAGTCGATTCGTACCGGGAAGTAGTAGCAGATATCTAGGTGGGTAGTGATTTCGGCTTCTTAACGGTAACCAAAATTTAACAGCCTCACTTAATGTACCCAGATCGTGGTGTAATCGATTGGAAATCCATTCATTTAAACATCCAAATTCTTGCAATTAATATTGCACAAGTAACACCAAAGCCATCGGTCATACGTCTCTTTTATCTGTAGGTTAGATCTAGGCATAAAATCAACTACTTGAGTATGTAAATAATAGATAAATAACCCTAAATATTAGTCATTCATCTACGTGCAGGCTTAATCTCCATTTGGAATAGCCCAGCGAACGGGTGCCTTTAGCCTTTTGGGTCTATCTGTCCGATTCCATCATCCCAGAACTCCACGGCTTTGTTCGGACTATATACGATTATTTGGCCTAATCATTTAAGATTCACCAAAAGAGGACACCCAAGAATCAATATTATCAGCCAATATACTCTTATACTATATATATATTCACATCGGTTTGCAAATTCGGCACTCATGCTGATGCATGATATAACCCTTTGCGCAATTGCTCCACAAGTAGAAGCCTCACGAGAACGACCGGTGCGCCGATTGGTCGAGCCAAGCGAATTACCACTTACTTTGGTAAAGTGTCGGGTCGGAATACCCTAGTTCAGGCAAGCGAGCGACTATCGTTGCTTGTGTCACGGTGCTTAACTACTATTAATTCCGTCCCGTAGGCCAACGGCCCGTTCAGTTAAAACTCCTTTGGAGGGACCAGTGGCCTAGGTGGAGCCAGCATTTGATCTTTCATGCCCATAAATTTTTTTTTTCATTTTTCTACTTAAAATACATGAACCCGTAACCTTTCCTCAGAATTTAACAACCCCAGCTATTGAATATATTTCTAAACATGATAGTACCCAAACCTCAATACGAGTTGGCCGGTTGATCACCGTTGATGTCCGCCAACTTCAGGGATCAAGACAGAGAGCTTCTTTAAAAACACAACCTACACGCTCTGAGGCGGGGTGGTAGGGAGTTTGTCAAAGTCTGGAGTCTGACCATTGAATAGCGCAATCCAGGCATTTCCAATCTGATTAACTAGCGACTCGTCTGGCTTCTCAGCTTTCATGCTGGCTGCGAGTTTATTCTCAAGGGTAGCTAGTTGGTTCCAGACGGTCAGGTCAAGACCAGAGAAAAATGCCACTTTTTCTTTGAGCATATCCTTAGGTATGTTCCTGAAAAACCGTGACTTAACATACAGACCAGTCGATGGTGGAAGGGATTCGATAGGTTTCGCCTCAGCGGGGTTCGTGGGGACCTGGCGTTTCGCATTGTGGGCGGCTGGGAGATTGGGCACCGCAGAGACCGTAGCGGCAAGGAGGACAAGAACGGAGAGAATCTGAGGGATCTTCATTTTCGATGTTGAAGATGTTATTTAAAAAGGCGAAAATTAACAAGTTGAAAGGGATGTAAATGAGATATCTTGAGAAAATATAACAACGGATGTGACCAGCACAATACGATGTAGCTAACAGCTTGCGGAGGAAGTCGAAGATAGGAAAATAAACGATGGCTGGATTCAAGAGTGCTCTATCGACGTCTGACTCTATACATATATATATGCATCAGCAGTGCAATATCGTTTACACTGTCGCTATAATTACCTTAAGGCCTTGTAGAGAGACAATAGATTTAGGCCGTCGGCAGGAATTCTCAGAATATTCCAGCCACGTCTGTAACAAGTCAGGCCTTACCCCTCGAAAGTCTCCTTCCGACGGGAGAGTCGTGGCTTTTGCCTTGGCGCATCCATGAAAATGTATGGGCAGACAGTATCTCCGGATCTCCAGATTGCATATATGCATCACAATCGCACAAGAGAAAATAAATTATCACTCAGGATCAAACAGCGATACGCTAGGGCCACGTTTCGAACGCCACATGAGGTCATCCGTGTTACTTTAAATCTCGGGGCGCCCCGTTACCCCGTATGCATGTAAACCCTGAATAGCATAGTCTGATATCGGGTACCGAGGCCTAAGGTTTTCTGCAGTGGCGGAGGCGTAGTTAGCCACGACAACTCCGCGGCATATGCATATACGCCGGTGATGATGCTTCAATTTTGTAGATGTATATAACCGTCCATTCTATCCTCAGTTTTTCTCTCCATCATTATCATCATTCAGCAATCAAGCAAGCCTCGCATACATTCTTCTCCCGCTGGTCGGTGTCTTTTATTCCCGCTGGTCGGTGAATATTCAATTCTTTCTCTAGTTTTATTCATTATACTTTTTTTTTTTTTTTTCATTTTTAACATATATCTTATTCCGTTCTAACAACTTCATTAAAATATAAAAAATAATCAATACCTGACAATCCTAATCCTTCTTGAGATACCGAAATCTATAGAAACGGGTTTCAATGGTTGCCTTAGAACTCATCACTTTTCTGTCCGTGGGGACTGTTTGGTATTCGAGCCCAAGCCGAAGAGTGGTATATCCCCGTCAACCCTAGCCTCGGACATATAAGCTATGTTCCGATCAAAGAAGAACATTTGAAGCCGCATTTGAAGAGGAGGGCGGATGACCTCTCAAGATTGGTTCCCCAACATCAAATCCAAATGTACTTTGGAAAAGCCGTCTGTAAGTTCCAATGCCCTAGAAGTATTATCTCTCCAGATAGCTAGCTAACATTTTGAAATAGCTGGTGAAAGTGTTCGTGTCGCAGACATGACGGTCAAGAATAAAGACAATCCACTTATCCTACTCGAGAACTTCGACGACCTTACCGAGTCGATTGTCTGCACGAAAGGAGACCAAGAAATTACGTTGAAGTTCAAGACGAAAGATGGTATGAACGCCGCCATCGCCGCCTGGGATTGGGTAAACGACAATGAAACCGACTATTTCACTCTGATAACACACCATCACCATACTGGGTGCGGACCCGACGAAGAACGAACTCCATACAAAATCACCGACGTTGATTACGATGAAGCCAATTTGAAGGCCGTTCTTACAAAGCAACCTGCGTCCTGGGATGAGACTCTCCGAACTTTCGAGATGTCGATTGACACAATCGACCATCCAATGCGCAAGAGGACTCTGGACAAGCGATTCATTAATTTGTTTGCCCCGTTTCAGAGTATCTCCCACTTTATTTGCCAGGGTGCCCAATGGTGCGAAATTCCCATGAATATCGCAATCACGCCACTACCTGTCAGGGTAGCTCAGTTCACCGGTGAGAGAATTGAATCGAATGTAGCATTGATAAAAGATGGCTACGATCTTCTTCTGGGCGATGGCATCGACAAAAACCTCGAAGTCAACTGGGGAAATTCTAATCCGGACAGCAAGATGGCTTTTACTGAGCTGTTCAAGGCACCCGCTGGTATTGATATCGCAGGCAAAGTGACTTGTACGGGTTGCTACCTAAAGGGTAGTGTGAAGCTCAATGCCAAGGTCTCTCGTAAGGAGGGCGATGTGATGCCTAGCGTTATCGCCAATTTTGCATCAAACCTCAAAGGCAAAGTAGCATTGGAACTGTCCGGAAGTATAGGAAAAGAGCTGGATCTCAATGTCGGGGCGTTGGTGGTTAATTCTCTCATGGCATCGGAGGGTATTGATAAGGTGGTCAAAATGGTGCCGGAAGTCGCAGTCGGCCCAGGGCTAATCCTTAAGGGAGAGATCTCCACATCTATGACGCTGCCAACGTACGAAATCGACCTGCCAGACTTCAATTTTCAACTCGACCTCGGTATTGCACGCGATCCATCCTTCGAGTTGCCTGAATTCCCAGAAAACGCCTTTAAGAAAACATCGGATTTGAAGTGGAACGGTATCGATTGGGACTTTGAGGCAAATATGTACTTCCGCCTTGGTTATGGCCTTGGTGTCGAATTCTTGGGCAAGGATGGGCCAATCCCACTTGGATTAAACCCGGGAAGTAAGATCGGTGCATTCGCAGGTTTCGAGCCACGAATCGAGAACGCTCTTAAAGGACAACGTTGCGGACCCGAAGCTGAGGATAAATCGGTAATGACTGTCATAAACACCGATTTAATCACAGTAACATCCGACTTCAAACTTAATCTTAGGATCAGACCAATGCTAGAGCTTGAACTCGGGAATTGGTTCAACAACGGATTCATGAACGGTCAGATCGAGCAAGGAATTAAGGACTTCCTTGGGGGAGTATTCGATGGGTGTACGCTGGGAGCGAAGAAACTCGGAAGGATTGAACTGAGGAATGTTTGTTCTCAAGCCCCAATGTTCTCCGGTATCGAGGACTTCAAGTGGACAGAGTGGAGCGAACTTAAGACATGCATGGGCCTATTAGGAAAGTTGTTCATGCCTAACGAAGTACCGTCTTGGTATCCAGGCAGTAAGCAGTAATCTACTGGGTTCGCTTTGCATAGGCAATTGAGACTGGTTTGCATGGTGGTTTCGAGAGTATACTAGTAGGGCTGCGACTGTAATGAAGGAGGCAAAGGGCGCGTTCTTAATTTTTGTACGGTACTTTCTAGTTTAGCTTAGCGAGTGCACTGTTTTTGTTCATTTATCCTATAAGTTTGTCTGTACCTCAGTGAGTAATAAGTTCGTGACTATACGATTAAATATTTGAGTTCTATAAGCGACGAAACATCCTAAAGCACTTACTTGATACTCAATCGCCAATGGTCCGAGTCCAGAGTCGTCGAGGTCGAACGATGCGTTTGACATTGTTGGATATTGTGTGTTGGGGTGGTGGATTGCGCCACAGCTCATCGGTGGCTCGTGATTTCTGTGGCGGTGAACTACCGCCCTATCCCAACACAAGGCGTCGCTCCATCTACCCGAATACAATCCAATCCACCATGTAGCCCTCCAGCTCCTAACCCCCCCATATTCACGCTATAACAGACCTCAGATATAGATCTGGGGTTTTATTACCACGCCTAATCATCATCATTCGCTACTGCCTTCACGCAATGCCGCCCTCACGATCCTCCAGGAACTCCCTCCAATCCGTCGACCTCCGAGCGCTCGATTACCTTAGCTCTCCGTCTGCCAATCTGTTATGCCCAATCTGCCATTCGCCATTAATAACACCGGTGCAGACGCGATGCTTACATACGTTCTGTTCGGCATGCATATCTCTCTCGTTAGAACGCTCGTTGACTTGCCCGGTTGACCGGAAACCGTTGAGCCACGATGATGTCACACCGGCCCCAATTATGATTGCGAACCTGGTGAATGATTTGGTGGTTCTGTGTCCCAATCGGGAGAAAGGGTGTAATACCTCTTGTGCGAGGTGGCTGGTGGAATCGCATGTTCGGGAGGATTGTGGGTATGCGATGGTGAAGTGTGCGAAGGAAGGATGCGATGGGATGGTGGAGAGGAGGGAATCCGAAGGGGAGTGTGTGCATGAGGAAGTGGAATGCAATTTTTGCCAGGGGGTGGTGAGGAAGTTGGACTTTGAGGTGAGAGGCTTATTGGTCAAGGAATCGGGTAGAATGAATTGCTAACATTAGTGGTAGTCACATCATAACGAGTGTCCAAAGCTATCTTCCGATTGCCGTCATTGCTCGGAGTCCTTTCCGAATCCCGAGCTACCTGCTCATCAATTGAATTGCCCGGCTGAGGTCATAGATTGTGCGGCCTCGCATTTTGGGTGTTCATACTCATCTCGCCGGTCCGAACTGGATGAGCATCTATCACATTGCCACTTTGTGGCTCTTACGCCGATACTACAGCTGCATACCGAGAGAATAGACACGCTGGAGCTAGAGAATAAAGCCATTCGCCAGAAATTAGATCTTTTGGTCCCACCCCGGCCATTGCCAAGTCAGTCATCCGCCGCAACATCGTCCGACCCTACGGACTCTTCAGCCGCACGGGACATGACCTCGGAAATGCAAGATTATACATATCACCTTTACTCAGAGTACGAACAACTCCGTTCAGATGTCGAAAGGCTGAATGCGCAGATCAGAGAGTTGGACGTTAAGCAGGATATGGCCCGGATTAATGAGGGCTTAAGATACAACGATGAGATGACGGGTGTCAGAGCGGCGATTAATGGTCTGAGAATGCAGCTGCACTGGCTTGTAGCTAGCAGGAGAGATACGGTGACAGGTGGAGGCGGAGCTGGTGCGGGTGGGCCCAGAAGTGTGGCAGGGAGTAGTGTCAGTGGGGACGGGAGAAGAATGAGTGGTATGTTATAAGTTACCCCGATGTAGCTTTCATTCATCTTATCAACATACTAAATTTTTGAGAAGTAGATTCGGCAAGACAGGTCGTTAAGTTATAAACCAGCCTAGATTGGAAGTTGTTCGGCGTTTTGGTACGGTTGATATTCAATTGGTGTATATTTTAAATAAATGCATGGATGGCCATAGATTTGATGATAAAAGTTAGGGTCCACTCTGCTCACGGCGGAAGGCCTCTTCCCTGGGACGATATTTTCAGCTTATATTTTTGGATTGGGTGACCGTTACTTACCCGGAACAGGGCTTCGAGCGTCGTTCCACTGCTGCAGCATGAAAACAAGCCTGCATAAGCCCAATTGGCCAGCTGCAGTTCCAGATTTTGTCGGTGGCGTCAAGCCAACAACGCTCCACCCCCTTTGTACAACTTCGCTAGTGTCAACGAGTCATACTCGCGAGGTTTCACTGCCGAATATGTATATTTTATATGATCAGAACCTGCGGTGGAGTATATGAAGATTGTCATTCTCCGCCTTCTTAGAATCCTCCTCTGCTGGGGTCAATAAGCTACTGTTGTGGGGAAGCCCAGGCGACGCAACGCCGATATATTAGGAGATAAAATTCCAACTCCAGAGACCGTAGGCAAACACAAATACTCGACAACCAGGTTGCCTTGAGGAAGCTACTCGCCGGGATAACCGTGCCGTGCATTCCTGAATTAATTCGAGAGTACATATAACCGGCCCACATGTACATGAATGCCAAGTCACAACCGTTCTATTGCGTTTGTCAGCGGCTGAACAATGAGGGCTCTCGACCAACTGACAGTTCGTAAAAGACCGCGAATGCCCCGATTTGGGGTCGCTTAGAATGAAATTAAGGTTTGATGGACTGGGGGCTTCCCTTGGCATATGATTTCAGTCAACAGTTGTTTCTAGGGCTGAGCGGCCCCTGCATATATCAAAATGTCAAGCTTTTCAACCGAGGAATATTGTTGGTCTGGCGGATATTGAATATTGTAACTAGGTAGTATTTATATCAGGTCGCTTTCGGAACAATGAACTTGTTGGAGGTACTCCCTTAGACGGCTTGCACCTTATTCCTTCTTGTTTCAAAGCATTCTATAGCAGGATTGTGGTGCCAACTTTAATATGAGAGCCAGATTACTGCTTGTATTTGGCGGCCTGCTTGGTGGCAGCTATGCCACTGGCTCTAGATCTGGCTGCTCCGCTGATAACTGTCTAAGAGGTAAGCAGATTCTCTACCCTTCAGCTCGAGACACCAATTGACTTACGTATAACTTCGCCTAGCTATCCGAGCGACTTCAAGACTTTCATCTGCTTCGGCCGCTTGTTCGGCATACATTGAGAAGACAGTAACTCCTCCAACAGTGTAAGTAATGAAATAATCGTCGCCGTAACCTTAATTTTACGTATCCCACTCGAGCGTCCAGATAACTAAATTGATCAAAAAACTATAGAACTGTGACCGAGTACCATGCCATTTCTGAAGTGGCTCAAGAAACCGTATACACTACACGAGTTGATACCTTTTTCTATACCTTCACTTCCGTGATCGAAAAGACGGCTACTACGGTTCTTCCAGGCACAACTTTGACAACCACTGTCTACAACCCTGCCCTTAAAAAGAGACAGGCTGCCGCTACGATCCCTGCCTTTGCTTCTCCGTGTTCCGGACAGGTTCGATTCACCAGTGCTTGTTCTTGTATCGGTGTCTCTGTCCCTAATACCGTTACACTACCAACTCCAACCGAAACTTTGGTCCTCACAACTACGACAACCTATAGCACTGAGACTCATACTGCGACCGTAGAGACTATTTCTACTACTATCACCGATGCTACGGTCAGCGTGAGCAATACAGTCGCTACCGTAACGCTGCAGGGACCGAGTTCCACCACCACCATCACTGTTCCTTACCCGGCCCTTTGTAAAAACCCCACTCTATACAATGGACTACGGCCAGTCAATTTGAGTACAAACCTAGACCAACAGAACCTTGGAACTCTAAGCGTCGCCGACTGCTGCTTGAGGTGTTTTGTAACCCCTGATTGTATGGCATAGTAAGTATACTTTCTCGATCGATACATTTCTATTTATGATTATTCCCCGGGATTATTCTTTTTTAACACTGATACTAATATCTCCTCGTTACAAATAGTGTTGTCAACTGGAACGGTCCCGGGGGGTGCCTTAATTTATTCTATAACCCACGTTCAGCAGCCCCAAATCCACCATCGGCAAGGTGCCCTAATGGAGTCGGTGATACAATCTTTGGAAATCCGCCTGGTGCCGTCGGGAAGGGCCCTTGTCAGGGTATCTGGGAGTGGAACTAGACTTATAACCCCATATCTGCCCCCTTACATCATTTAAGACTGTGATATTTTCTCGTATTCATACAATAGTCCTACAGATGGAAATGTACTGTCCTACCCCTAATGTAATTGAAAGAAAATACGACGGTATATACCCCGGGGAGTACAAATTTATGTCTCTCTAGTTATCTCAGCTAAAGAAAATGGGGAGTTTATATCAAATACAACAGCCCATTCATAGTACCCTTCTCTATTATTTATCTTGCTTCACAGGGGCGTCTGCCACGGGAGCATTTTTCGCTGCAGAATCCTTACCCCAGCTCAATTTCTTGGGCATGGGCTTAGCTTGAATGGCAGGTTTATCGGCAGGAGCACCAGTCCGACAAACGAATACCTTCTTCGTGCCAGTAACGCCTTCCTTTACTTTAATAGTTCTTACTGCTGCGGGTTTGCTCTGTACAAGGAATTTTCGTTATTAGCATCTTAATCTTGAAGCTAGATAAAAAAAAAAAAGGTCTGACGGAAAAAATCACTTACTGTATATCCACCACCTGGCCGAATAAATAACGTTTGTTGGACGATTTCGGTACAACCGTGGCAGTCGACGGTGACCAACTTGGTTACATACGCAGAATATTCTCTGACGGCTGGGGTTAGGCCGTGGGAGTATTTTGAAATCGTGGTATAGGGACATCCGGTGGCGGCCTTCAAGATTGTCAGTGGGAGCTGGGGAGCGGCGAGTGCAACGCTATAGAGCACAAGAAAATGTAAGAGTTAGACAATAGTTACGTAATAGTAGATTAAGCACTATCAAGCAAGTGATACGGCGGAAAGATTGTCTACCTCGCAAAGCCAATAGCGCTGGTAAGGAGAGATGACAAATGCATGGTCGCTAGAATATTCGAAGAGGGATAAAAGTTGAAAAGAGCGATGGGGGGTGAGATCGAAGTTACAGAATTGTTGCAATCGCGATGTGTCGATAATGAGAGACGATGGTCGGATTAAACGAACGGCAGCGATGATATCTGTATCCTGCTTTGAAATCTCGAAGTTCTTCTAAATTCGCCAGTTCCAAGACTTCCCAGAAATTTTCTGGGCCCCGATCCGTGGGGACAGCTTTTATATACTGCTGGTGATATGCTGTGTTGAGCATGTTGTAGTTTCGACCAAAAAAGATACACTTGATGCGAGTCGACCATTTTAGGCCAACTTAGCCTTGTGGACCCCGCCGACACTAAGTTAGTTGCCGTTACATTAAACTCAGCGCCGGGTGGGATGGCAAAATGACAACCTTAAACTTTAAAGGCTTCGCTGGTGACATCGTCAAATCGGAACGACCATACTTAATCCAGAAATCTAATCGAGCCACAGCCGGTCCACAGTGCGGGTGAACCACCCAGATTCAAGGGGGCTAAGAATGTCACTATAAGGTTATGCGGCAATCGTTCCTTGGCTTTGAGTGCTTTCACTTCTAGATTGAGGACTCTTCGATTCCGAATATCGGATTTGGATGTAGGCTAGGAGGACGCGCGTAACCCTGGCTTAGGAGTCTTGGAATTGCTTATCTTGAGGACGAGTTAGCTTTCCATCGTCGGCATTAGATATTGGTTTTTTAATTTTATTGCTTATATGTGCCGCGGGCAAAAAAAATCCAGAACCAAAGGCCACCATCTTTCTGACATAATAATATAGGAATCCAACCCGTTTACGAGCTCAGGAAGGGTCCGCATTGAAGCAGCCTTGTCAACAACCACCACAATATATACGCGTATACGGGCACTGGAGACCAATCAGTGCCCCGAAGGATCAACCACTCCAAAAGCTATACCCAACTTGTAGAACATTCTGTCACCGCAGTACATGCATGCATTTTCACAACGGACGTAGCTATTTACGATAGCAATTGCGCAAGCTATCCATTTGCCGTGGACGTACTGGCTACTACCCGCAGACACATACACACAGAGATCTCTGCATGCGTTAGATATCTAGTGGTGGATGCTACAGTGCGTCCCTAATTGATCTATCGGTGGAGTCGACCAGGGCTCATTAATTGCAGATCCTTGACAGATGGCGGTTCGAAAGGATATGCCCTTTCAAAATATCTATGCGCGCATATGCAACAAAGTGGGACTCGAAGGTTTTGATGTAATTGGGGTGGTACAAATATCGATAGGTAGACCAACTGCGGGGAATTCCTGGTAAAGGTGTGGCGAGAGGCTGACCTAATGGCCTAATTCCAAAATTAAAACTTTCTGCGCTCACTTATCGGCCCCCATCAGGATTCACTGGCCCACGCAAAAAATTGATTTGGTATGTACAAGTACTTTTGGGTACTTCACCTCCGTAAATTCTGATGTGATGAGAGTATGCTAGAACCGAAGGCAGGGTCATAGGGTTGCCTGTCAGGCGACAGAAGCAATCGCGGCAGGGCTAAGCTTTAATTGTGCAGCGATGAGATGAGCATCCCGTCGATGCTTATAGCTGCCTATGCATGCGTTGGCCCTCGCCAATGGTGGTTATCTCCTGCGAGACAATGTCGTTCTTCGAAACTTATGAGGGGTACTATGGAGGGGTTGTCAATTGACCATTGCGACGAGGCTGTTGCATGTGCATGCTATGAGATACACATCAATCAATGTGCCTGTCCGGCCTTATTCCTTGGCGGCACGGCCCAGCGAGAACTGGATTCGCGACCAATCAGAACTCGTTTCCCGGCCCAGACCCACAATCCCTACGCAAGTGGCGCCGCCAGACAGCTAGCGCTAGCAGCAGAGCATAGTATTTGTTAATATGTCTTCATATGCATCTATAGCTATAGATCGGATCTGTGGAAGAGATGCAAGGCAGCCTAGATTCATATATCTATATATAAAGGCCTGGACCCTTTGTGAATTTGACTTTAGCAGCAAGATTTCTTTAATTTGAACTTCACAGAACTATATACTTTCATGCTACAATCGCCTCGAGATTCTGCTGGATCACTGTTTTGGGGTTAACGGGTTTTCAACATTCGCATTAATACTTCTTGGCCCAGTTACTTCAACTTTTTGATAATCATTTTAAGTTAACTGGCGATCGAACTATATATTGGTATTACTCGTAGCTCCGAGACTCCTTACTGTCTATATATCGATATATCTAGACTTCGAGAATACACCAATCTCGGGGTGGCCAGCGGAGGCTAAACATTCTCCGCCTTTTCGATTTTATATCTCCATCAATACCTAACACAAGATATAATCGATCCCGGCCTTCGGATCTCGGATACCGATCTAAAGATGCCGAGATGTGTGCAATGTACAATCTCCAGGAAGAAGGTAAGAAGGATCGATTAATACCTCAAGAACCAATCGATTTTATAGGTTTAAATTTACAAGGGCTAAGACATTTCATAGTGTAACCCCGAGAGTCGGCAATGGCCTGAAATTTGTGAGCTTTGCATGAAGTCCGGGCTACCATGTTCTCCATTCATAAGCAAGTCCGAGTTCGATAGTCTCTCCCCCAACGACCGCGCCGCCTACCTGAAGAAAGTACAACTCCGAAGCTCCGAAGATATGTAGGTATCCATTCAATCGATATCCCCAAACCTCAAACTGCTTGAGAGAGAGTATTTTTCTAGTATTAACAAGTTAATAACGTGTAAGCTGGGAGTTAGAATCGCGGACCTCGATTGCCTGTTTTACCTGCGGGCTGGAATTCTGAAATCACTTTCTTCTAATTCTGGCGAAATGGCAATGGAGCGCATGTTGTACGATCGAATTGAAGCAGTTATTGCAGATATACAGCACGAAGCATCAACTATAATCCTCCAGCAAGCCATAAAAGGACGTGGAACCGAAGCTTACTTCCTCTCCCAGTTCGTCATCCAGGAGTTTTCCTACGATGATCACCCCATCCGCCGAGATTACACTGTCCCGGCCCCTGGCTATTCTAACCTTCACACAAGTAGAGATCCGGATGTTGCTTTACTAGATCGGTCCGCTGGCCTTCTGTTCCGTTGGTTTAAGGGCATTACCACCGAACCAATGAATGGATTCGTTCGGACTAAAAACGTCACGGGATCTATAACAGAGGCCGAAGCCCTCCGACTCTATAGAACACTGGAAACCATATCCGATAGATGCCTTAAAGGGCTCAGCGTTGCCGAAATCGAGGCAGTCCGGGACTGCTGCGAAATTTGCGATAGAAATTGTACGGATCTCGAAAATTTATACGCACGGATCGATCCGCTCCTCCTCAGATACCTCAGAATTTGGCCTACCGTGACCCAAACGGCTCGCGAAAGTGTAGAAGTCCTTTCGCTCTCGAGATTAATAAACGCCGGGAAAACCGTTGGAATCTTCGATTTCGTGAATCTGAGGCACGAGTCTCTTTTACACTTGGCAGTTAAACACGCTGACAGAGATTTATTCGCAAGAATTGAAATAGGATTGGAGTGCGGGTTGACTTCTACCGCTTTCAGCCTATACGATTGCTTCGGGGAAACGCCGATCCACCAAGCTCTTCGAAAATACAATAGCAACATCGGCACCCAATCCTTGAAAGGATTGATCTCACTTTCCAGAGTCTTCCCAGTGTGGAAGTCGCTGATATACGTCCCCAAGACCGAAATGCTACAACGAATACCACACCTTCAGCTGTCCAGAAGCTTCGAGAGCACAAGCGTCCCAATGACCCCGCTGATGTATGCAGTGTATATGTCACCGTCAAGAGGTTACGGTGCTGTCGATACTATTCTTACAGCACAGAATAAAGACGCCTGGGTATCCGAGACGTCGCCGATTCCTGTTTCGTCTATCATTCCACCGCAACGCTCTAAAAATCGATTCAACTCTACCTCGTCCCTTGGACCTATTCATGTGGCCATATGGATTAAAGATGGCAGCATGATTGAGAAAGTCCTATCGAACAAGGGCACCTTTATATCCCAGTTTACTGACGCAGTTGCCTTTGCGATAAAGACCCGAGATCATGATCTGATTCTAGTCTTACACCGTGTTTATACAAAAGTAAAGCCCTCCGAGGAAGCGGCGACCGAGATCCTCGTTTACCTCCGAGAGCGGGGTAGGAGGCTTCTCGAACCGATACTTCTGCAAATGGTTCGGAACAAACTGCTCCCAGACACTACAACAGTTACGAATGAAGATTTGCTTCGGAACCTCCTTCTCTTGCTTGCGAAAGAGGTTAGATTTGATCGGGAAAGGAGTGAGAGAGGTGATTACGCTGAGGAATATGAGCAGTACGGCGAGGAGTACGACGAGGAACTAAGTGGACCAAATGGCGCGAAAATTTACGGCGTGTATAATGAAAGAGGCTCCGAAGAACACAGCAGGAAGGTCAGCTGGGCACCCAGCCAGGGGGACAGCGAAAGTGGAGGTATGGAGCATTTAGAACACCAGGAGAATGATACGGAGCACGATCAACACGAAAAACCTAGCGAGAGGCTCAATGAAAGACCCGAGCAGCAACTGTACCAGGGGGATCATGAGAAGCACAACGCCAGTCACGACGAAGATGAGAGCGGTGAGGATAGCGATGACAACGAGAGTGACATGGATAGAGACGATGATAGCGCCAAAACAGTCCATGAAGAAAATGACAATGCCATCGACATAGATATCCCTGATGCCTCCGATGCATTTCCCAACGAAAAATCCGAACCACCTAAAGTGATAAATATTCCACCACCTCGAAGTAACCAACCTAAGAGCTGGGTACACCGGCCACCATTTTGGAAGGGATCTGGGAGCGGGCTCGACTTAGCCTCTAGCATATTATCGATAATTTCCACGACTTCCAACTCCACAATCTCATCCGGCGCTGGCAGCGTTATATCCTTAGGGGGTATGCCATTCAAAACAAACTGGAAGCCGAGTCCCCCTGAGATGCCGACACAAGATGAAGAAGCTGAAATTATGGAGATTGATTTTATTCCCACTTAGCTGTTGTCAATACTGTCGTCGTTTTAGGGCATAGAACGGTAGATATAAAACTTTCAAATAGGCCTCGGGTCCTAACTAAATGTTCTCTTTTGATTTCGTTCATCTTTCTTTCCGCCGGTACGCTATCTTCTTCTGTTCGAGGGTGGCTGAATTCTGTTTACAACAAAAAGTTTCTCTTGCTAGTGCATATATTGTTATATACTATCTATAAAACTATACAAGTAGGCCACGGAATATCTTCGGGGCCTCTCTTCTACATTCAATTTATATATTGTGCTAAACTCTTTCGTTTAGAATGGGAACTCACAATTCTGTTGTGTGGAATTGTTGCATTTTGTGAACCTCTACCTGTTTGACAACTTTACTTACCAGAAAGAGCAATACACCGATTCATTAAGTTCCTATCATGGGAATATCAGATTGTCAAACGGCCCACATCGCTGCGATCCGCAACACTGACGAACTTGCCGCCGGAATTCGAGGCGCCGAGGCTATTGTTTCAGGGGGCTGAAGATCGGGTTCTCTTTTGACAGTAAGAAAGTGCGGATTGGCTATGTTCATGGGATTCTTAGATATCTATTCCTTTGGGAGATAACGACATCTCCTCCAAGAGCCGCGAGATGAGGCTCTGCTAGCTTCTCTGTCGCGCGAACTACCAATACCCGATCCGTGGACTGGTCCTCTGTATATATAGCGCCCGCATTACCCTTTTCCCCTACTCACAGCGAACGGTCGCAAGTGGAGTAAACAATGCGAGCGTATTCATGGTCGCGGGTATACCCCCTCTTTCTTTTCCTCATCTCATCGACAACAGCGCAAGGTACTGGCCGATTTTTTATACAACCTGAGGGTCTAGATGAAAGCGCCACGGGATCCGATCGCTTTGATTCTTCGATACAATGGTATATCGGTGACCAGGTGACGGTGCGATGGGAAGCCGAGTTCGACAGTGTTACGTTACGACTTTGGCAGGGTATTTTTGAGGGGAAGTATTACTATAATGATTTATTACGTAGGTTTCTTCTTTTTTTTAAGATCTTGAGAATTTATATTTTTTTTATATTTCGCTAGATGCTTGGGATGTCTAAGCTAAGACATGCCATGGCCGTAGCGCCAGCGCTGTGCCCCGATGTTACAGCGCTGCATATCGTATTCGTCAAATTAATCTGCTAACATAACTTGGCGATTCTTTTTATTACAGGCGATGATCCGAATACTCTTTCTTATACTTGGACCGTCGGGCCCGTTCTCTCGCAGGCGCAGACTTTAAACCTCCACTTCCAACTCCTGGATTCCTCAAATACCGAGCGAAACTTCAATTCCAAGGATTTTAAAATTTACAATCGCACCGATGGAGTCACTGAAACTCTTAGAACGACAACAAAGGAAAGGACTGTTACGAAGGAAGTTACTGTTACGCCTAGTCCAGGACCAGAGAGTAGCAGCAGCTCGAGCAGTACACCTGCTGATGTGAATACCCAAACGACGCCAGAGGGTGGAAGTAGTTCTACGAGCAGTAGCGGAACTGGGGCAGCGACAAGCACGGGTAGTGCGGGGACAAACGTGCCTGGTGCGGCGACAACATCAGGCACCTCTGCTCCGCCTACGTCCACGAATTCCAGTAGCGATAATACAGCTTTGAAGATTGGACTAGGCGCTGGCCTTGGAGTAGGGCTTCCATTGTTAGCTCTGGTCGGTGGAGGATTATACTTTTTAGGGAAAAAACGTGGAAGTAAGGGGGAGAAACCGTTACCGAATATGCCATTTGCACCTCCAGTGCAACCGACCGGGGCGGAAGGCGGATGGTATCCTGGTGCTACGGTAGGTGGCATTGAGAACGCCGGGAATCATCTTGGTGGGGCTATGAGAATGCCAGGTGGGAGTGGAGGAGGAGGATATCGATGATACGGCCCCTGAATACTTATATATTATATCTTGCGCTTATGACTTTTCTTCACGATGTTGTTTGTGTTTATAACGTTAACGTTGTTTCTTGTTGATACCCAGCGATTCTTCTTTTTCAATTTTGGCATATAGTCCTTATATAATGCAGACTAGTTAATGGTATATGCCCTCGAGTAATATTAATTCGGGCATTTGTGTGTACTTCAGCATCTATAATTGGCAAAAATATTGGTAAATATTAAACAGCATCAACCCCATATATTAAGGGCCAAAATTGCGTCTAATTATAACGGAGGCCCAGGCTGTGGGTTGTGGTTTCCGCAAGGCGAATAGGCTTTCGCGGGTGAACTTCACTTGATAAACTCTAGATTCAAGCACCATACCCATACACAACTTTATAAATTGACAATGCACAGATTCGATAAATCCTCACTAGTTCCAGAACGCACGAGTTACATCACGGAATATTCGAGTATTCAAGTTGATTCAAAAGGAGGGAAATTGGTTTTTATTGTTATGTAGATGAAAGGAGTGACAAGGATATCAATAAAACGAAGGAATAAGGTATCAAAAAAACTCAGCAAAAAAAAGGTCTCCACTCAAGAAGGCCTTAAGAAAGAATCGAAAAAAATATAACAACATGCCCACATGATATAGACGCCAAAAGGTATTTCAAAAAAGTATCCCTCCCCCGTGAAAAATCATATTACAAGTTTCCGTTATAAGTCGAAGAAAAAGAGTTGAGGAAAAAAGATCAAGAAAATCGCTAAATCGCTCACAAGGTATATCAGACGTAATCAACGTGAGAAGAGAAGGAAAGGAAAAAAAAGGTATCAAGGAAAATGAACGCAAAGAAATAATGAGTGTGTGTGGGTCGTAGGCATTATATCGCCATGAAATGTAAGATCAAAAAAACAGAGCAAAAAAACAAGGACTCGAACCCTCAGAACCGCAAAGCCATGTGCATATCTACAAAAAAGTGATGGCGCGCTGTCTTTCATGTAAGAGAATAAAAGCCTGCAAAGGAGGTTTATTCGGACTTTTGGGATATATCAAAATGCCAATAAAAAAGGGGAGATATAGATGCAAATGTTGTTACAAAGGAAAGGTTTTATTCAGTTCAGTGGTGGGTGGAAAGATCTCGGGAAGCACGGTCCTTGACGTATGCTGCGGATGGTGGGCGAGGGAGGTTGACCTCGACGGTGGGGTAACTATTGTTGCGGGAGTGGATGCTGATGTCGACACTGTGGTCGCGCTGACGTTGGAATGGGAATTCGAATTCTTCGAAGTCGTTACGTGGGGAGACGATGTGAGCTGGTGGTGGAGAGTTGCGCTCAGTGACGAAAGAGGGTTTTCGCGACTTCTTTTGCTTCTTGCCGGACAACGACTTGAAGAATCGAGCGAGGGCTTTAAAGAAGTCGTCAAAGGTCCTACCGATGCCAGACTTCTTCTTACCTCCAGCACGTCGTCTGGTTGGGAATTCCTCACTCTTGCGTCCGACAGCAGCAGCGAAAGAGTAGTCGAAGGTAGGCTTGAACGCAGTTTGAGGGCTGAGCTGGTTCATCTGCGGGCTAGTGGCAATCTCGTAGGCACGAATCTGGTCGAGATCCTCCTGGATAGCCCGTAGTCTGCGGCCTTCGACTGTAGCGACAGTCATAACAGCTGCAACAGCGACATCAACGATGTAAAAGGAGTTGATGGTGCTGCAGGCAGCGGTGTTAATTGTCAACTGCGCAGTAGCGAAGTCGATAGTAACAAGCGGCTCATCATGTGTCGAGGAACTAATAGAAATGCTACCATCGGCTCCAATAACGTCGAAACCAACACGGCCGTTGACGATCACATTGAGCCATCCACCTTCCTCATCCTTGGCTGGGTGGAAGAGAGCGAATCCCTTGCCCGGTTCATAGACAAGTCGGCAGCACTCAGCTTCATCACCAACATCAAACTTTGGGTTCTTTTTGATGTCGTACTTCTTGTCCTCAACCATGCCGGCGATCTGAGGGTAAATCAGAGCGACGACGCCGGAGGCCTCAAGTGTTGGAGCCTCGAGCTGGAGATGGATGACTGGGACTTCGAATTGAGTGGCGGGATTTGATCGGTGAATCTTGAGATCAGAGAACAAAGCATCCTGCTGGTGGGAAGGGTGAGCGGAGAGACGGTAGAAGGCAGCGCTGGCATCAGCACCAAAGGTAAAGTGCTCGGCACCGGTGAAAGTGAACGAGTCTTCACGGAACATGCCCATGGAGAAGGTCTGGTTCACAAGCATCTGGCCGTTCGCAACGTTCCACAAGGTTTGAAATTGGTTCAGGACAACTGGGGACATGAGACCAGAGACAAAACCCTGCTGGCTTCCCTGTGCTCGCTCAACGAGCATGTTGACTGCGGTTGGAGTTCGCAGCTTTTCACGGTCAACATCTTCGTGGATTGGGCTGAATGCGATACTTCTGGGGGAGAATGTTGCAGACTTTGGCGAGGTGAAGCTGGCTTTGGCTGGCGAATGGACGACTGGCACATTTTGGTGAGGGATATAAGAACCGAAAACTTGAGTTCTGGTAGGAGAGAACATAGCCGCGCTCCTTGGAGTTGGGAGGACGGCGCTTTGAGGAGCTGGGAGGACTGCAAACGTAGCGCTTCGAGGAGTGGAGACTTCTGGCTTTGGAACATTGCTGAAGGTGGCAGTTCGAGGAGTAGCGGTGCGAGGGGTGGCCAAACGACCAGCCTCGACATGAGCTGCACTCCTTGATGTCAATGGTGGGGGGCTAGTAGGTAGCCTTTCACCATCTTCGCCCGTAACAGGCGATGCTAGGGGAGCCGGGACCTTAGCGCCAGACTTCGCCAAAGCTCTTCGCTCAGCGAGGGATAGACCAGACGACCTAACCGCCTTAGCAAGAGGCAGAGAAGGCGAAATTGGAGTACTCGGAGTGAGTGGGGTCATGGGTCCAGTTGCGTGTGTGAAAGCACCCTCGCTTTGCATTGTCATCCTGCGCTCGTCATTCAAAACGATCAAGCTGGTGGTCGCTGGGGGCTTTGGAACCACAGCCGTATTAGGATTGAACTCCTTGAGCAGATCAGCCGCAGAAGTTTGAATACTGAGTCTAGAAGACTTTCTCTTAGATCCGTTTTTCGACATGTTAGTCACAGTCGGGCTGAGAGGAGGGACCGGAGGAGCATCTGCAGCAGCGGTGTATTGCGAGTCCCGACCGGATCGGCTGTAAGTATCTCCAAACTCAGAGGCTCCAGAGTAGTTGGTAGAGCTAGGAGAGAAGCATTCTGTTTGATCTTCAACATCTTCAACAGTAAGAAGATATGGAAGAACTTGCGACTTCCTCCTTGCCTTTGCCACCTGTGCCGAGTATCCAGAAGGGGCCTGGCCCGGTGTCGGTGGCATGAGAGTCAACTGCAGTTTGTATCCTTCCAGACCAGCAGAGTCTGGAGGTGTTGGAAGTGGCATCTGAGCATATTTTAGAGTCGTATTCGAGAATCTTGGCTTTGGCGGTTCCGAAAGCTTGACGTTTGGCCTCCTCTCCGTAAGACTTTCCGATGACGAAGGGGAGTGGGATGAGATTGGTCTTTCCATCTCAAACCTCGCAGAGGACTGAGGGAGACCGAGAGTAGTTCCGCTGGCCATTGTAATATTAGAGAGCAGAGTCAAGAGATTCTAGTACCTCCTTAACCGCCGAACAAGTAAGAACAAATGCAAATATATATGTGCGGATATCCCAAAAGTACAATTTACTAATGCAAGACGTCGTAGATATAACAAACCAGGCTAGCGATGAGGGGGAAAAAAAAAATAAAAAATTGAATCGGAAACGAGGGGCGATTTAGTCTGATATATAGTTATACTTGTGAGAGGGTCGGAGATAGAGAAAGATATATCTGTTCGCTCGCGCGAATACGCTGTTGGGCGTTTCTATATTTGCTAGAAACGAATGTGCGGCGTATGTAAATGTGGGTGTGTGGTATATTTGGTGTTGGGTGTTGGAGAGTCGGGTCTGTGTTGCTAGCGACGGCTCGGATGCATCGATACAGCACAGTCGCACGGGCCGGGTACAGGTGAGGATTGATATCAGTAGAGTAGAATCTAATGCAAGACTGCGGCAGAGACCAATGCTGATTGTTTCGTTTCGAAGCGTGACAGACAGTTTTGTATCTTGCTTGCTGCGGTGTAACCGGAGTTCCTGGCTGCGAGGCACAGGCACAGTCGAGGCGAAGGGTACTGGCGAGTCGGGTTCTTCTGCTGCTACTTTTTCTGTTTTTTGAATTCCGCAGGCGAGGACAGCAGGTGCCACAGGTATACAGGAATGAAGCTGTAGATGTAGATGTATCTTCTGATGGCACAGCGAGATGAGTTATATTAGAGGGCAAGAAAAATCAAATCCAGGTCAACTGAACTATGTATTCCTTGCAGGCAGCAGCTGTACGATAATATAACTCCCAGCCGGATTAATTATTTATTAGTATGGCACGGTCGACAGACAGAAAGAACAGACAAAAAAGGATATTAAAGCAACGCCGTCGATTCAGGAAAACACGAAGGAGGAAAAGGAAGAAAAAGGGAAGAAAAGGGAAAACTTTTGACGGTGAAGCTGCACGGGGTGGTTGATATATACTAAGCAAGCCGCAATCTCTCTTGCGAGCCGGAGAGCCTGTAAATTGTCAATCCGGTCTCGACACTGCGTCCACAAACCCAGGCTAGCCGAAGGGATGGTTGAGAATTTTATTTCCAGCCCGTCCAATGACGGCCCAGATTTGGCGCTTTGGATAGAGCGCAGGTATTATGCCTTGCCCGGGTTTGGATGGTGGCCATGGTGGTGGTCTGGTGGGAGGGGTGTGCCCGGTGGGCGCCTCCAACACACTCTACTCTCGAAAGCTCTCTCTCCGGATCATATCATATGATTCTGGTTCTTTGATTCTGATTCTGATTCTGGGTCTCATTCTGACTGAAGGCATTGAGCTCTTTGATTTGAGAGCATGTATGCGTGTGCAATGACCGCCTACGAGTGGTGGCCGTTTGGAGCCCGGAATACTCTATTTCTGGCCGTTTGCTAGTTAATATTAACTGCCTTCCATCGTCACGAGCATTCGCATTCCTTTTGTTCGCTTCCGCGACCCAATATCGTTCCACAGCATGAGAAATACACATGCATCTCGCATGAACCATCTGCAATCCACGAGTAAGTCGTATACTACAGATACTACAGAGTATGTGCGCACAGTCTATTCCAAGGCATCCCAGATTTGGTCTCCCCGGGTGGGAATCAATATCCATCTGGGCATCATCATTTGCATCGTGCGATGCTGCAAAACCCATCACCTGGTCTGGTACCGTCCCACCTATCTGCGCCGGAGAGATACATAATCTGTCAATCTCCCACTGCTTGCGTCTCCCCCTTCTGCCGTCCCTCGCATCAAGCACGAAGAAGAAACCTGCATCTGCATCGGTCTTTCGTCAAACCTTGCAGACTGATTGGTTCCGAACCAGGAACATGTGGAGAGCACACTAGCCGGGATGCAGGCGCTTACAACTGACGTCCAACTGGCCAGTCCTATTGGACCCTGTTACCACCAACCACAACGCAAGAATTACGCCCTTCCCACCGTTTTCGGTTACTATATTTACGACCGTCTGAGCGTCAACCTTTCGTGCATTTCCTTTTTTCTCGCAGTTTTCCGATTAAATGTTGGAGATCGTCTTATGAGAGGTTGAAGATGCAGGGAGCACAAAGGCTTAGCGGTTGATACATCACTTTCTTCCGTATGGAATAGACGATCGAGCTTATATCTATCCGACCTGGTTTCTTTCCCTTGCCCTCCGAGCTCCCAGTAGGGTTCCCCTATGGAGCCCTGTTACACGACAATCGCTATCTATCAAAAGATCATGGTGCAGGAGCTTAACTAGGTACTGGGGTCCCTAACCCAAAGGTAAACTATTCCCAGCAACCTTTCCTGCAACCAGTGTCACACAAGAATCACCCAAACTTCACTGCATGCTACAACTACACTCGTGACATTCAAGAAACTTTAACGGTAAAAAAAAAAAGTCGATAATTGCCACACCTTCTCTTCACGGGTGGGGCACTTTCTCAAACACACCTATCATTTTATGAGATCGTCAAGAAAAGACATTCTTGCGTCTTTCCCGTGTCCTTCTTTGCATTTCTCTCGCCTAAAATATTCATTCTCTCCGAAACCCCACACCACCTTTTTGACAAGTTTTAGCCTTTAAATGCCATTTCTTTGCCTCTCATAGATGTCCAGACCGTAATCCGCATTTCTTGGTTCGGACCCTGCACGGAATTCAGATAGAACAGCATCCGGCCGTGCAGCCGAAACGGAATATGCTTAGTATCGCAAATTATCCCCACCTTCGACTTTCCTCTCTTTTGGGGGTGGGAGACGAGAGGGAAAAAATGGATTCCCTTGCTCAACCCTATTTTGGTCGCCCAGGCGCTTAACCCTCCTACTGAATTGGCCCATTTCTCTATCGTTCATCGTACATACCCCACGCCCTGCAGTGTAGAAAGGCTTGCTGTACCCTAGATCATCACTAGCATGTAACGCACAATGCACGTGAAGTGCATTTGTAACATAGTATGTAGACGTATATACGAAGAATGGTGATACAGATCCCACCCCAGCATGCGAAAAGTATCATCCCGATTAATCTAATTAATTTCCTGGTTTCAATCTTCGTTGCAAAACGGCAGGAAGCCGTTTGGCTTGGCCTATCGGTAGGAAATCGGCGGCCGGGTCTGCGGCTAGCCGAGAAACAAGGCGGCATAAGGTCGATTGTAGACGGTGATTATTTTATTTTTTTTTTTTTTTGTTGGGTTTTTATATCAGGCACAGCACGTCTACAAAATGTTTCTGAGCCGTCTGATGTGATCGATCGATGAGCTCGAGCGGGGGGAATGAAAATGATACAACGTCATTTAAGATTAAAGTTACATGCATTATCGTTATCGTTTGTCCTAAAAGTCTCACACTTCGTGCCCCTATCGAGCATGAGCATCGGGTTTCCCGTCGGCATTATTTGCGTAATTTTTTTTCATTCAGCTTATTGTATTATATCATATCATGATATCAGACCACAAGAACTTTTTCGCACACGGCGCAGACAGGCCTACCTCATTGTTCAAGAATTTTAAAGGCTGCTGCAAAAAAGTCACGCAGACAGCTCTCTGAAACTTAAGTCGCAAATGTTATACACCCAACATCCTTGGACGCGTAGCGGGCCGGCGACCGGGAGCAGGGTGATAAGTCGGTGTGCGGCAAAGAGAAGTAAAGTTATAGATTTTGGGTTAGCTGCGCAATCGGAGAGCATTGTATGTATGAGCACAAGGGAGGCACGAAATGGATCCACATCTTCTTGCATTTCGCTTGTACCAAGAAACAATGGGGTTTTCAAGGGTCAAACCAAGCGGCTGCCATTGGCGAAGGCGCTACAGTTGGGGAAGTCATCGCGTTGGAGAAAAGTTGTAGCCAACAGCTGTTAACAGGGCTCAGAGTTTCGAATGTTTCCAGTCCACAATGAATTGAAGTTAAGGATCGTAGGATCTGTTTTACCTGTTGAAACTTTCTGAGAGCTCCGTCGAGAAAAGACTGGGTCAATTGCGATCGCGATCGCGACCCATGTAAATGTTTTCGCCATTCGATGCCTGAACAGCTGAACAGAACCCCGCGCAACATTATCGATACCCGATGAGCCTTAAACCATGCCGTAAAAAAAATACACCAAATTTCCTAACATCTACGGAAAAACACGGACCACTGATATCATCCTCCTAGAACTTAGTCTTCAAATTCTATGCCGCACACGTGCCGTCATTGAAAAAAAGCCCGCATGGTCCTTGCATAACATGGCGTCAATTTTACAACGCCTCACAACTCAATAAGCAAATGGATGGCAAAGGACGAGTGAACGCGGGGGCAATATTAATATCATTACTCAAATGGTCATCTGGAGTCAGCCTAATCTAGGATCTAAGATCGCATTAAGATGGCCTAAGGCCCACTTGGCTGTCTCAAAGGTAACAAAGATCTTGTGATCGAAGATCAAGACAGAGGCGTTCTATCAATTCATGCGAACTCCGTAAGGTAACATTTCTATCAACGATCAAGTGTTCGGACCCTCCGAATGCATGATAGTAAAAACCTTTAAAGAAGTTAGTCCTGCGGCTCGATTCTCGCCCCGGGTTTTTGAAATTTCATGTATGCATAACTCTAGCGACTTTGGACTTCGAAGGCCAGCCCGTAACATATGCAATGCAATGCACTCACGGGACGTCATGGTATTTTAGGCTGAACACGGTCTAGACAAAAAAAAAAGAGAGACCTGCGACCTAATTCACTCGGAGAATTCTTGACATAGAAAAACGGGTTAGTCCGATAACTTCTTTGATACCGCAGTAATTATATATATACGGCAAAGGCTCGCTGCCTTACCTTTGCCGTCCCTTGGTTTATGCAACGACGGTACCAGAGCGGTGGGTTTATTGTAAACTTTGACTTAACTAGTTTAAACATGTACGCTTTTGCCACTGAACTACTGCGGTAGTGGTTTTTCCGGCAGTCATCTGTGCCGTAAAACTTTTTTTGGAGTCGAGTCGGTTCTAGCTGGGACGGTAACTCTTAGTTTTTTGGGTACGCAATATTGTGCCGTCTGGATGGTTTGGGCTAGGATTCATCCTTGCTTTCCGTTACCCCGTGCCGAGGAGGCGAATTCGGGTTTGGACATCGGGTGGGGGAGGGGGTATGTCTGATGTCTATGATAAGGATCGATAACGATAATGCAACATGTTATGCAAAGGATTCGGGCGATTGCTGGATGCTATTACAAGGTGGTAGGGTAATGTTAGAGGCACAGAAATAGGGTCGAAGAGTCGAAATTTGGGACGTATACAATATAATCTTTATTGATCGCGAGTTAGACTTTCGAGTATTTACGCTGTGAGCCCTTGAAATAGTTAAGCCGGCCGGGGGCAGCTAACGCGTTAAGCTAGACAGAAGAACTTCTACGAGTCAACCTTCAAAGCCTTGGATATCCTATAGATAATATAGTATAGATCGCTTTGGCCCCTCAAGGCGGCTTTCAAACTCTGGGGTGGTAGAAATTATGATTTCAATAAATGGCTAACGTCTCATAGCTGCTATCACCACGACTATGGAGTTAGCCCATTGGTTCCGCGATGTCCTTCCAAACCTTTGGACATTAATGTACATTCTATCGCTCCAAAACAAGTGGAATTTCGGCAGTACATTATTCCACATAAAAATTATGGATCGGTAGACCTGCCGGTTATTTCTTCGTGCCTGAAAGCTGGGCTGTATACGCACAGCCGAAGAGCATAGTTACATCGGAAGGCAGACATCAGCTCCACCCCAGCACCATCGATATCGCGATGCATCCGCGAAACTCAGGATATACCTTCATAAATCCATAGCAAGGCACTATAAACATTGCAATATTCCACGATTTGAAAAGTAACCAAGAATATTAAGCGGCCAGACATAGATATATTTCTACAGCCATACGCAACCGTGATGTATTGAAATAATTCTCAGGTCCACTGCGGCCGCTCAAACCTCGAGATCTCATCTCTTACCGAATTAAACGTTAACAAAATAAATTTGTAGTGTACAGGGTGGCGTCTGGGAACGAGACCAGCATAGGGTACCAATTTTTGCATCTACCCCAGATCATCGCGCGCGAAACAATGGCTTCCAAAAAACTTTTTCCTTTACTTAATTTTTGTCCTGAGCCTGGCTACCGAGATTACTTCCCCTGATACAGGAGCTTTGCGATCAGCTGAGGCGCTTGCGACAATGTTAACTTTGCATGAAGCAAACAAGCGCTTACGTAGGCAGGCAGGCGATTCGACAACAGACAGGTAACATCCCAGGTAGGCATACTAGCATATCATGCAAAATGGATTCGCGGTATGCATGAAGACTTATTAATCATAGTTTTACCTGACGGTAGTGGTGCGAATTTGGAAGATGTGAAGATGAACATACCGATAGGGAAGTTATGGACGGTCGGTGTTTGCTATGTCTGCCCGCAGCGCTGCAGCGCCGTGATTTGAGGTTTAGTCTCTTTGCTGGCGTGAAGTTTTTAAGAGAGTAGTTTATATGGGTATCTTGATTCGATGTGCATTCGATCTCACATGAAAAGCTAATACTGGATTTTCCAACATCAAATGCCACATCTTCCAGCCAGATACGTATCGATACCGGTTACTTCGAGGGATTCAATGCAATGAGCGTTAAGTTCGAGTGCCTAGGCACCACAAGTAAAATGATAGAGAATACCATCTTACCGTTGGTTCCAACTATAACAGGCGTGTTATTCCGGTTCAATCGCATGTCTTACACCATTATCTGCAGTGTGCATGTGTCTACAGATCCAGATCTAGATCTCTAGAACTCCAATCGAATAGTGTTGATACCGTGCCAAGTGCGCGTGCACACATGCATAAATGCAACAAGGCTCCCAGCACTGTAACGCGTCTTAGCTTCGAGTCATATTTCCGTCCCCATATCATATCCACGATCGGACATCCTCCACGCGCGTATGTGTATATAAATTTTGAACACAAGCCATCTAGAAAGTATTCAATGGAGTCCCTTGCCACCGAAATCTTGCTCCAGATCTTTTCTGATGACGCTCTCATGAGCTGCGATCTGGCAAGCTGCGCGCGAACCTGCAGACGATTCAGTGAAACCGCACCGCATTGCAAAATAAAGCATACTTTCAGGATAGTACCTACACACATTGGTTCCGAGGCTGATACACACGGGGCCCTCAAACTCGTCAGACGCCTCCTGGAGGCTCCGGAAATCGGAGAACGATTCCAACACATCGAAGTCAGGTGGACGGATCCACTATCACCATCCGAAGACAGTCCCCCGGAACAGACATGGAGCTGGACCGTTGAAGAAAATAAAAAAATCGAAGAAATCTGCACAAGATGGAATATAGTGGACAATCTCCCTACCATCTCCACACCACGAAATGCCGAAGATCTCCTCCCTCTCCTTTTTTGTCTGACTCCTAGACTAGAGTCTTTTGCCCATCATAATACGCCGTGGACGAACCCGAGCAGCCCTAGGGGCCCGGTCAACCCTTCGTGGTTTTACGCGGCCCTACGTCGATCTCCGCTATTACCCGGTTTAGCTAATATAAAAACACTCCTGTTCAGCGGGTACATGGGGCGAAAGGGCTTGCGGGGCATGTTCCTTTCAGACGTGGCTCTGCTTCCGGGACTAGAAAGCATGGAAATCCGTGACAGCAACGCTTCGCCGCCGCAGTTACGGATGACCTCTGGGGATGGTGCCGTCAAGGTGACATCCTCGTTGAAACACCTTAAAATCATCAACTGCTCTTTCATCGACCGAGAGTATCGCGACCTTGCTTGTGATATTACTTCCCTGGAAAGTTTATGTATTGAAGGGTGTAGTGCCGAGGACCCAGCACGGGTGATGGGATTCTTTTTGCAAAGTAGCGGGAAGACATTGACGAGAGATCGAATATCAATTACGGTGGCTACCACTAACGTTGTTTGAGGTCCAAGGTCGTGATGAGGAGAACAATTAGTGGCTTAGCTATTAGGTTAGATAGTTGGAGCTAGGAGCGAGTTCAGTATAAGAGTCATCCAATCAAAGTCCTAAATCCTAGTTCTACTTTCGAGTTATAGCTGTATCTTACGCAGTGATTTCGTAAACCAGAGTGTAGCCTTCCGGCTTCGTCCTCAGAGCAGTTCATGAAATCAGATAAGAAACGATATTATAATTGCGAACATGGACGAGCATACATAGTGACGATTTACTTTCTACTACTTAGGAGCAAACTTCAATATCCCCAGACGGCTGAGAAATACTCCACACTAAATTCTGACGCTCATATAGCATCCGAATTCTATAATACGATAATAGTGGAGATATATCGAAGCGGAAAGTGGTCAGGCAGAGGGAATAGTCACAACACAAGGACCACCCAAAATGCAACAATGAGGGAGTTATCACGTGGGACCGCCCCTTGGTGGGGCATCCAGATGTCCGGCCCCGGCACGCCTCCCAAATTCCGTCATGACCACCCCAAATGATCTTGATCCTTTCCAACCGCCAGCAGCAGCAGCGGCGGCTTAGTAAGATGGGAAGCTACTTCAACGGACCAGCCGGATGAGGGCGACAAGCCTCTACCCTTCGAAATCATCGCCATCGTTCAAGACTTACAGTCTACCAGCCTTTTTGTGGTTGTGGGGTTCTTCGGCTGTTTTTTCGTAGTCCCCTCCACCCGACTTCGACGATAACGAATACTCGACCTACAAACGCCCTCGTCGCGACATCCAGTCGCCGACATGCCATTCAACCCGAACGCCCACTCACGGTGGGTACCGTATACCACCGATGCAATCGCTGAGGTCTCCTACGATCCATTATCCGACACTCACATCCCCTTCCGAGCCTCTCTAAACCACTTCCACCAGAACTGGGCGCATATACACTCCTCGAGACCACAGCTCTTTCTGCGACCTCAGTCGATAGAAGAACTACGGCTTATCGTTATACTCGCCGGAAGATGTCAAAAGCGGATTACAGTTATTGGTTCAGGACATACTCCAAATGCTCTGACGTGCACACCTGGCTGGATGATATCTTTGGATGATTTTCAGGAAGTGCTAAAGGTTAATGAGGATACGAAGGAGGTTACGGTTCAGTCTGGAATACGGCTGTATCAGCTGCATAGAGTACTCGATAGCCTTGGGTTGGCTATGCCAAATTTGGGGACTATTTCAGAGCAGAGTATCTCCGGTGTAATCAGCACAGCGACCCACGGAAGCTCTCTCCACCACGGATTGATATCCGACGACGTAACCGCCCTTACGATACTCCTTTCCAACGGAGAACTCATCAAATGTTTTCGCGACGGAACAACGGACCCCAAACTCTTCGACGAAAACGACGACCTCTCACTTTTTCGCGCTGCACTGGTATCACTCGGTGCATTGGGGATCATAACTTCAGTAACCTTCAAAGCTCGTAAAGCTTTCAATCTGGCTTGGACACAAACCCTCCACCCACATATCGACGTAATAACACATTGGAACTCCCAAATATTCGGTGCAGCGGAATACGAACGAGTCTGGTGGTACCCCTACACTGGTAAAGCACTGCACTGGAGCGCCTCCCCAACAGCTCTTCCTCCTACCCCTCCACCACCATCATGGTTCGGTACAACGATAGGATATCATATAAACCAAATAATGCTGCTCGCAACAGTATACATCCCGTCATTAACCCCTCTTGCCGAAAAGGCCATGTTCTACATGCAATACGGGTACCACCTCCACTCTTCAGCCAAAGGAACCGTAACGGGAGTCTCCACTTCTGTTGATGCAATGTCCATGAACTGTCTTTACCGTCAATACGTGAACGAATGGAGTATTCCCCTCTCCTCGGGTCCCGAATTCCTTCATCGTTTACAATCCTGGCTAGTCGGAAAAAACTACGATATCCACAAAATCCCGTTCGATAATACCGCTTCTTCGACGAAGGTTTATGCTCATTCGCCTATTGAGGTTAGGCCTTCATATCCTGCTGCTGAGCATAGGGATGAGGAGCTTAGACCGTATTTGGATACTCATCAAAAGGGGGAACCGAGTTTATATGTCAACGCTACGTTGTTTAAACCTTATGGGCGGGATATTCCTGGCCGGGAGAAGTTTTATGAGGTGTTTGAGTGGTTGATGAAGGAGTATGGCGGGAAACCGCATTGGGCGAAGAATTGGAGTACTCTGGGGAAAAGAGAGTTTAGAAAGATGTATGGAAGGGAGTTGGAGAAGTGGGTGGAGGTTAGGAGGAGGGTTGACGGTGAAAGTAACGTCTTTTTGAATGATTTTGTGAAGAAGTATTTGGAGGATAGTGGGGAGAATGGGGAGCTTGAAGAAGTTGAAGGGATGTTTGGAGAGAAAGGAGGGGAGAAAGTGGTAGTTGAAGATGAAGAGAAGTGGAAGGGGAAGCAACCGGTTAGGAGGTTGAGTGAGGAAAGTGATAGGACGATGACGGCGAGTAGTGGGAGCTTGAGGGGTAGTCTTTTAGCAGGGAGTTATGAGCATTTGAGGGCGAGCGAGGCGGAGATGTCGTTCATGGAAGTGGAAGGCCCGCCGCCTTTTGCGGATTTGTAAGATACTTATCTTTGGGGTGGTATAATAGTAATCTAATGGTTTATACTGGTCGTTGGACTGAAGAATGAGCAGTGAAGATATATACCTATATCAACCGCCATTCTATCGGACACAGTGGTGTTTACAACTTACTTTAACGAATTTAAAATAAATGTTCTGAGATATATATAAATTCTACTCAGTATATATAGATCCGAAACAAGTATAATCCCGCAGGATCAGGCGATACGATTGTAGACCAGTAGAACGAGGCTGATAACTTTCGTTTACAAGCTAGTTGAACTCATCCATGTATGCAACCACCTAGCCTGCTGCATCCCGCAGTGGCAGCCGCCGCGACATCGACAAGTATACATAGTTACTTACGTACAGTACCAAGGCCTTAAAAGGATGCGCTTAGCCCTGTAGACTAAACCCATCCCATAACATTCAAGAAACTCCTCCCTCCATTCGCGTAACATCGGATCCCGCGAACCATGCTGGTGGGCAGAGGTATTGAACTCGGCGGCCAACAGTACCCGTCGTCCGGGTCAAAGAAGTCGACAACAACGCATAACGCTGGAGGGATGGAGCGAAGCAATGTCAACGGGTGGGGGGTGAATGTTAACGTCTCTCCTCCCTCAGCTCAGACTCGCCATCAGAGAGGGTCTCCGTTTGCTACACTGGATCCGGATCAGAACCCAACTGGCGCGCGGGAACCGTCTATAGTCGCTCCCCCTCCTCGTCCTCCCTTTGGTGGTGGTGTACAAGTCATTTTACCCGGCGCAACAACTACAACTGCGGCGACGTCTATCCATAATGAATTCAAAACTACCACATCACACAATGAAGAACGGCTGGAAGTACGAATGGCGGGGATGTCGTTGGCGACGACGGATACAAAGTCTCCGATGTACCAGGAACACGTCTGCGCTGAGGATTTTTATAAACAGCCGCGGAAGGTTTATGAGAGTGTCGTTGTTATAACAAAAGAGAGGGGTATGGTTGAAACTGAGGCTTTAGGGGGTGATAGGTTGGGGGATAAGGTTGGGGCTAGTGTCAATGAGGAAGGGAGGACTGGGAGCAGTACTTGGAAGTTTGAGAGTGCGGTGGTATGGAATGATGGAGGGAGGAGGGAGAAGGGTGGGTATGAGACTAATGGGGGTGGGAGAAAAGTGGAGAATGAACAAGTGGTACCGGTTCCTACAGTTAGGAGGGTGGAGAGCCAGGGAGTAGGACAGACGAGGCGGGTTGATATCCCGCGGGGGGCCAGTGCGACGTTTAACATTCAAAGTATAAGGAATATGGGGACTAAGGCTTCGGGGAATAATGGAAGTGTCGATACTAGAACGGGGCGACAGGGGGCTTCACAAGATCTGAGGGAACCCAAGGCTCGAGAGAGTAGGTCTTCGAAAAACATACCACCAACTGCCGAGAAGGTAGCCCAGAGTCGGGCAGTAGACCTCCCTGCAGAACCTAAACGTTCAATCGACCCAGAGGCCCAAGGGAATGAAATCCGAAGGAAGATCCAATCCAACAACGGTGGCTGGAAGTTCGCATTCGAGCTATTTGAGCTAGGAAAGGTCCCCGATGCCCAGAGCTTCCTAATGGACGTCCTTGAAGAATTCGCCAACCGACGCCCTCAATACTGGGACAGCCTGCGAAGGCAAGGGTTCGACGTCGATAAATATCGAAAATCCGACGACGACGATTTATTCCTGCAAACCTCATACACAAGCTCCGTAGTCGAGGCGCTACAGAAAGGTGATGTAGAACGTGCAGGGGACTTGTTAGAAAAGGCGTGGATACCTCTGGAACGCCGATTCCAGAAACAGGGACATCAATGGATTCTGGATATCGAGAATATGGAATTAGTTTTATACGGACTCCACATCTTTATGAAGCAAGCCAAGGTCCCTGGGAGCACTGCACGCGGCGCTCGTGACAGGCTTGTGAAGCACATGGAGTGTGGCGATGATTTTGAAGTGTCAGACGCCGGAAGGACACCTGAAGGCATCAAATATTTCTTCCAATTCCACTTCATGGTTTCAGTATTGCGGGATGTCAATGAGCGATACGCATATGCGACTAAGTGGTTAGGGTGGAAAATCCATTACAGAAACCACCCAGATCAAGAATCTGTGTTCCTGAGGATAGTGGAGGATATGCAAGGAATCGAGGTTTTAAGATACGCAGTGGAGAAAGCGGCATCCGGGTCAACGGGTGGTTGGAACGATCGGCCGGAAGTCCTAGAGTTGAATAAAGTATCAGCCGGATATTTATCATGGTTTGCGTCGGTCGGACACAAAGAAGTGATATTGAAGAATCTCGAGTCTCTATATGACCTCAAAACAGTTTTGGACTGGAACCCGAAGATGTCTAGTCCACCTATGGTACCACCGAAGCCTACAAAATCGTCGGCCTTCCCAGCTGCACCGAGACTTCCGCAGTCACCTTCCAGAAACCTTCCTGAGCGGCTAGCTCCGAGGGAAACTGGGGCGACCAATCCAAAGTCACCGCCGGCGCCGCCCCGGCGCCAGGGCTCAATACGACATCCATCCCCTTGGGAATCAGGGTCCCCATCGTCGTCGGGCCAGTCACAAGCTCGCAGGCCCTCTGGTCGGTCAATACCAGAAGAAACCACAACTGGACTGCAAAAAGACCCGCTCTTTTCACCCATAAGTCCCGTCGCATACGATACCAGTGCATGGGCAATAACACCACCCAAACAATCTGCCACTACATATGATACAAGCGCATGGGCAAGAACACCACCCAAAAAACCCGGCGCTACATATGATCCAAACTCCTGGGCGATGTCCCTCCCTCCACCCGACAAGGAAGCCGAAGCGCAGCGTACTGCCAACCTTCGCGATCAACCAGTACGGTTCGCAGACGACTGCACAGTCGATGAAATAAACGTAATAACGGACTATAAGCAAGCTGTTCGAAATTCTCCGAATTTGGATGTGTACATTGGCACCCTTGCATCCCTCCGTCTGATAAATTTCATCAGTGGAAACCCAGAGTACAGACCGTGGACGCCTCTTATCGAAGCAATCTGCAATCAACGCTGGGAGGCCGCGAGGGTATTAATCCGCCTCGGCGCATCCTTCGACCTAGGATATCCCTTCCACACAGCATTGAGTCGCCATTTCATGGACGGCTCCCGTTCACGCTGTGCAAAACTCGTGGATAGAAAGATAATCGACACAGGCGGGTTCTCAATCGAGGCATACTTCTTCACCAAATCGAGCGGCCTCATCCACGACATGATAGACTACGGGGTCGATGTTAATAGGGTGGGAACGGCGAATACAGACTTGGAGTCGCAAATTAAGACTTGTCCGATCCATTTAGCGGCGTTGGATCGTGTGTCCACGAGCTCGTTGGTCTGGGCGATGTTGGAAAGAGGGGCGAATGTGTGGGCTACTGATGCGAATGGGGAGTTGGCGATTGATTATGCGAGGAGGGCGGGTAATAAGGAGGTGATAGAAGAATTGGAGAGAGCGATGACGCAGAAGTAGACTATTTGAGTACTCACTTACTTGTATATGTTTTTTGTACAGTTGTTTAGCACTACTATACTTGCCAGTTAGTTCGGTCTTGGGAGGAGTTCCTGGCGCCCTTGATATATGTCTAGATATACCTATCTGAATTCACGAATGAACCTGTGTTGTCGACCAAAATACCACACTCGGACATAACCGGATCTAATCTGGGCGGGTAAAGTCGAACCTTGAAAGACATCGTAGTCATCGCCCGTTTCCACGCTTGCCTTCGTTTTCCTTCCGACGGTTGTAGTCACCGTTCTCGGTTGACGAGAACCTTCAGCTCTTCGAACTCACTACTCCAATCAGCAAACCTATCTCCATTTCTTTTGTTTCCTTCGTTTTCTTTTTATTTTAGTCTACCAAGATTCCTTATCGATAGCTTCACCTAATTGGCCATACTTGCTGCTAGGCGATGCGTCGAGGAGGAAGCATCTGATACCATCGCCACTTGCACCAAACCGGGGTATCTAGGCTTAAAACCATGACCTCCTCCATCGGCAATCTATCACTCGCCTCGAAGGCTCAGCAGATATCGTCAGCGTCCCAGAATATTCAATCGTCCATTTCAATCGACCAACAGTCATCCGGTGGTAGTAACAGCGGTAACAACAATAATAGCGGTAGCGGGGCTGGAGGAGGCGCTCGTAGCCAAGCGAGTCCCCGCAACATCCAGGGGAGCAAAGCGAAACATAAGAATCATCGGAAGCCGAGTATACAGAGAGACGACGTTATTGCTGAAGCTGTACGTTCCCTCTCCCGTGTTTTCTAAATACGAGGTGATGTCATTATGGTTTTGGGGTAAAAATCTAATTCAGGTTGAATCTGCAGATTGCAATGACTTCGAACACAGCGAGCCGGAAGGGCCGGACTTCTATTACCCATTTGATGGACTGGAGCCTTCCGCATCCTCGACCTCAGCACGGCCATCACCCTCACTCCCGGGTATCTCATGGAACCAGACGGAATCCCTCGTGGGGTCAGGGTAGCGGGTATCATGCCATTGATAAGGCGAGGTACATACATCCTCCAATGACCCTTATCCAACCCTCCTCTACTCCAATACTAAATTAAATAATCATTTCCAGATATGTAAACGCCAATTACCGCTTCATTGTCGACCCCTCCGGCGACTACCGTCCCCAATCCCTCGATCCAGACTCTACCCTCCCTTGGACATCCATTCTCCAGATCCTCGCATCCTCAATAACCCAATCCCCGTCTTGTCCAATATGCCTCTGCGACCCTGTAGCCCCACGTATGGCTCGCTGCGGTCACATCTTCTGCCTTCCCTGCTTAATCCGTTACATGGCCTCCGAAGAACCTGAAACTCCAAAACAAGGACAACACTATCCAAACAACAACAACAACCAGAATAAACAAAAATGGAAGAAATGTCCAATCTGCTATGATAGTATCTATATGAACGAAGTCAGGCCTGTGAAGTTTTATACAGGTCAAGAGGTTCCGGCTCCAAGGGAAGGGGAGGATGTGACGTTGAGGCTGATGATGAGACAGCCGGGGTCAACGTTGGCGCTACCGAAGGATGTAGCGGCGAATATGCCGGTTCTTAAGAGGAAGGGGAGTTTCGGGAGTGGAAAAGAAGAAGTTGACTCGATCCCGTGGCATTATGCGGCGGAAGTCACGGATTATGCGAGGATTATGAAGGGGACGAAGGGGTACCTCGAGGAGGAATATCAGCGAGAAATCGCTGAGTTAGAAGAACAGGAGAGGGTCGATGAGCTGATGTTTGGAGATGAGACGGACTGGGTCCAAAAAGCGATCGGGAAGGTTAAATCTGCGATCGAGAAGGTCCAGGAGTTACCTGAAAAGGGGGAGGAGAAGCATGAGAAGGTGCTGGTGAGGGAGCTATATGAAAGGCATCTACGAGAGGAGGCGGAGGCGCGGGCGGAGCTGAACAAACAGCGAGGGAAGATTGTGCAGCAAACTGAGGTTGACATTCCGGAAATGTATTTGATGACTTCGTCAAGTGCACGGAATGGTATTGGACATGAAAATCCACCGCCAGCGGATGCAAAACCTCCTCAAGTGGAAACCCCTACGGCACTACATACCACGGCCCCGAGATCTCCGACGAGGCATCGAACATCAAAACATATCGATGCTCACGATCCCACTCAGCCTTACTTCTTTTACCAAGCACTACCGCACTCATATCTCTCACCTCTCGATATCAGGATTCTCAAAGTCGCATTCGGAAGCTTTGCGGCTTTTCCGTCAAGCGTGCTGCCAAGGGTTGAGAATTTTAGTATGGGGCATGTAGTTGACGATGAGTTGAGGAAACGGGCGAAGTATCTCAGTCATCTGCCGTATGGGTGTGAGGTTGCATTCCTAGAGTGCGATTGGACGGATATCGTGCCGGCGGATGTGTTGGATAAGTTTTCGACGGATCTGGAGCGGAGAAGGCGAAAGAAGCGGGACAAGGATAATAGGGAGGAGAGAGATCGGGTTAGGGCTGAGAAAGAGGAAGATGAAAAACGGTGGAGTGAGGCTAGGAGGAGTGCACCTGGTAGAAGTGACAGCGGTGGGGTGGAAAGCGAATTGGGATTAGCAATGGAGATGAGTAGAAGGGAGTTTGAGAGTGTGACGGAAGAGGAAGATCACGATGAAGGGGTTGTTCCCAATGGACCAAAGCTTGGATTTGGAAGCCTGCCGCAGAGTAGTCCACCGAACACTAGGACGGTTTGGGGGACTCCGATCGTGGGCGGTGGTGACGGGGAAGCATCGAAGCAGTACAGTGCAGTTCTGGAAGAGAAGAAGGATACTGGATGGCTTGAAGGGTGGGAGAAAGGGATTGTGGCAGCGGACCAAGCTGCCATCGCCGCTGCTGTAGCTAGTAGCAGCGGTGGAGCGAAGGGAAAAAAGAAATTTAGGAAAGTAACGCTGATGACGAATACGGGGAAGAGAGGAGCTTGAAGGGCATCTTGGATGGATAGATGAATCATCATGATATGATGATATCCACCAATTGATAGATCCACTTGGACGCTTTATACACCGCTGCTCCTTCTTAGCTATATTAATGATGTGTACCCTGAATGCGCTCGTGCTTTGGAACTTTATAGCAGGACAGGTTGGTTGTTCGGGGTGTTTTTGAATGGGAGTTTTTACGATATACCATACTTCAGTAGTTACTAAGTACTATATATATTACGATACTGGCTCGGATGGGCATACAAGAATACGAATCTACACAGATAACTTCTTGATAATCAATCCCTACGCTGATATTATAATTACAGACATCGTGACTTCATGATTCGATCTTGACAATATAATATATACCCTGCAGTGTACCAATACAACGTGCAGAGCTCGACCGCGGGAGCTCCCCTGTCAGTTTGCCGGAATTAAGCTGCACCCCGCAAACAAACAAGCATGCGTTATCGAAGCACAGTGGCGACTTAATTTTCGGCGGCCGACGCAGGCAGAGATTTATAATTGGAATGAGCCATTTTGGAGTTTTAAATTTTCTCTTTTTTCTTTTATTCGTAATCATCCTCTATTAATCGTTAATTGTAGTTATACCGTTGTATGTTAATATTAATTACCGCGATCTCAACATCGCCAGGCAGCAGCTGAACCTTAACATAACCTCCAATTCAACCCGCTCCAACCACAATGTCGGGCACAACTTCTCTCCCCGCCGCCGAAATCGCCAAAACCGCCCGGCAGGCGTCGTTCACCATCAAGTCTCTCCCAGGTAGCGATCGAGACCTCGCTCTCGATGCTATTTATGATGCCCTGCTGGCGTTTAAAGACGACATCCTCGCTGCCAATGCCAAGGATATGGAAGCTGCGGCTTCTTTGGTCGCTGAGGGGAAGTTATCGCAGAGTCTCGTGAAGAGACTGGATTTAAGTCGGTCGGGGAAGTATGATGATATGTTGCAGGGGATTAAGGATGTCAGAGGGCTTGAGGATCCAGGTATTTAGTCCCCTCTATCATCGAGGATGTGGATAGGGTCCATTGCTAATCCGCGAGTCTGTCTGCAACAGTCGGCAAGACCACCCTCGCCACCAAACTCGACGACAACCTCACTCTCCACCGCTATACAACTCCAATTGGCACTCTTCTCATAATCTTCGAAGCCCGTCCAGAAGTCATCGCCAACATCTCATCTTTAGCTATAAAATCCGGCAACGCTGCGATTCTAAAGGGTGGTAAAGAATCCTCATACTCCTTCGCCGCCATCGCCGATGTTATATCTGAGGCATTATCATCCACCAGAATCCCACCGGGTGCAATACAACTAGTCCAATCTCGGGAAGCTGTGAAGGAATTGTTGGATCAGGATGTATACATCGACCTAGTGATCCCTAGAGGAGGGAATGATCTGGTCCGGTATATCAAGGACAATACTAAGATTCCCGTCATGGGACATGCAGATGGACTTTGCTCTACATACATCCACACAGATGCAGATCCAAAGATTGCAGTCGATGTAGTAGTAGACGGGAAAACAGATTACCCGGCAGCATGTAACGCCACCGAAACACTGATCGTTCACAAAGACGTACTCGAAAGCCATCTACCCGCCATCGCAAAGGCATTACAAGAAAAAGGTGTCAGCATCCGCTGCGACGAACAAAGTCTAGCATCTCTAAAATCCGCCCCAGAAACCACATTCCCAACTTACGCAAAATCAATCCTTCAATCGGCCACAGAACAAGATTTCAACACCGAATTCCTCGACCTCACCATCGCCGTCAAAACCGTGGATTCCCTCCCCGCTGCAGTGGAACATATCAACTCCCATTCCTCATCACATACGGATGCTATCGTCACGGCTAGCAAAGACTCTGCGGAAATGTTTTGCAGAATGGTTGATAGTGCTGGGGTTTATGTTAATGCTAGTACTAGGTTTGCGGATGGGTTTAGGTATGGATTTGGTACTGAGGTGGGGATTAGTACAAATAAAATACATGCCAGGGGACCTGTGGGGTTGGAAGGGTTGATGATTTATAAGTATGTGATTAGAGGGGAGGGGCATACGGTGGGGATGTATGGGGGGGATGGAGGGAGGAAGTATTTGCATGAGAAGATTGAGTTCTAAGAAAGGTTGTTTTGGGGGGTTATAATGAAGGCATATGGGTGTAGATAGTAGGAATAGCTAATTTCATGATGGAAACATTTTGGGGATGTAAATACTCCTTCTTACTTGACGTTGTTAGCAATTGCAACTGCCACAGGGTTTCGAACTGATATTAGGACGGATTATGTAAGCTTTATCACGTGCTGTGTTATTTTGTACGACAACGCGGCTTGATGGATTGAAGTTCCAACAAAAGGTCCGAGGGTTTCTAGGGAAGGCGTTCCTAAGCTGAATAGTATGCGCATACAGTCAACTTCGGCAAAACCATGCCGGTGAAAGAATAAAACTCTTAGTTCGTAACTACCTCGGCCGCTATAACACCTAGAGTGCAGATGAGTTTCGGTAACAAAAGTCTTTTTGAACCCTTTGCCCCATGGGTGGAAGAAGCTAAATGTCTACGAGCTAGTCTCGTATCGCATGTTTCATATTTCGTTATCCTCCGGCTCCTCGATACTTGGATCCACCTCTTTTTGTCTCGTACGGATTCGTACTTTCCTCGCATATGTTGTGATATAGGCAGCTGTTATCGCGATCAAGATATGCCAGGCTCGGCCGGTTTATGACGAATCCAGTTATCATATACCATCGATGATGTAGTTTCATATGAATGTAACCATGAAGTTTATCCTAACCACTTAAACTCATATCCCTGTGTACTTACGTATACACCTCACAGAAAAATCGCTAGCACGATGCTCCGTAGTTGTACAGGAAAATTGGAAAAATGAAACTTTGTAAACTACGCGTATACTCTGGGTTGTATCACAAAGAAAGGCTTGGCGAAATCGCAGAAGCTACAAAAATGCGCTCCGAACCCTTGTCGATAGATCGACGAAAGGAAAGCTTGTTTGATTAGTTGGGAATTAGTAATGTTATTAGTGGAGGTAGGAAGGTTATATACATGGATATCAAGAGAAAGAAATGCGAAAGAAAAAGGTGAAAAGTGTCCCGTGGTTTGGCAGAGTTTTGATGAACTCGTGCCGAACCATATCGTGTTGGTCCCATGCCGACCAACCGATGTGATGCATCTGATAGAAAAACCCCAGCATAAAAGTTGAAAAAAAGAGAAACCCTGAACATAAACTCCACAAAAATGCCTGCTGCTGTCTCAAGTTCCGAAATATACCCCCCAAAACGCCCGAGAATTGGTATACGACTTTTTTTGATCTTCGAATATTTTGTTTTTTGTTTTTTTGTGCACCGGGAGACTACGCCCATGGCATGCTCCTAGCATCCACCCTCCTCCTCGGCGAGGACCTGGGGTATCGATGTTCCGACCCGCTGCTGCGTAAATCCGTATTCCGTGTCTGGGTAGCAAGGTTTATATTTGATTTCGCAGCCTGGGTTTGTAGACTCCACTCGTCGCTCGAGTATTCGTCCGTTGTTGTTGTAGATTCGGCAGGGTTCGATGCCTCTAGGCTTTCGAGGTATTCTAGGTCACGATCGATTTCGTCAAAGAATCGTTCCTCTACGAAAATCAATAGAATTAGCGTCATGTTAAAAAAAAAAATTATAAATTCCTTAAATCATACCTTCATGTGAATAAAACTGCGCATAATCTCCACCTTCAATATCTCTCGTAAACATCGAACTTCCAAAAATATGCGGGTTCATAGTCCTGCGGTTCGATGACACGTGTTGAAGCACATTGTAGATATCTTCAGCTTGGAATGGAGTTTGTGGCGGTTGGAGCTCTGCGTTGTAATTGGCCTGGTACGCCAAGGGGCTCGCGATGATCTGCTGTGTCTTGCCCATTGTCGATGCGATTGCGTCAGGGATGGATGGCGTAGTTTTAATTTATTTGAAAGCAACAAAAAAAATAGGATGGTGTTTGGCCTTGAAGGATTTTCTTGGAATGGGAGGATTGCGACGGGATTTGATGAAGGCTTCGAGTTTGTCCGGGTCGAGGGCGCTAGGATGTGGGCGCGGATAGACAGTTTGGTGGTTGATTAATTAGGATAATGTTATGGAGTTTCTGTTGTAGAGGCTTTTACTGGCTACGATGTAGATGTATGCATGTATGAGGCAAATGCGGGACTGATGCGATGATGTTGAAGGTGACGAGGAAAAATAATGTTGGGATTCACAGATGGTACAGACGATTTTATAATCTACCTTTTCGCTCGTAAAAAGGGTAGTTAAATGTGGCCATGTGGTATAATACTACTTCTACAGTCATATTTTGCTAAGTTTGAGAGTTTTGTCTGAGAAAGCATGATACTTTTGCTTGCTTGCTACTCCACTGCGAATGAGAGAGTGCCTTAAGCATCTGCTAGGCAGAAGATAAAATAGCAACTTTTTTCTTTTCACCATGTAACGGAGAATATCAGATTCAAGGCGAGCACATAATACCCGCGATCGTATTACTAACCCACCCGTCAAATAAACGGCAGTGGGGTCGGTTCCGGCAAAGCGAGAAATGCGGCGAAAAATGGGAGTAATTCCAAATATAAGCTCCTTAGCGGGAGGGATGTTTGCGATTTTTAGAGTCGGTGTAACAGCAGCAGCGGGTGCCGGCTATTCAAGGGCTCATCTCGTCGAAACGAGGACGGGCTGACAAAGACAGTTTCAGACCTTTGAATAACATAACAGAGCCAAAAGGAAGAGAATGGTCCCGGACCAGGGAATAAGATGGGTCCGGCGGAGACTAGGAATAAGTAAGGGAAGAGCCGCCCTGGTTGGCTGTTCGCCTTGAACAGCAGCGACTGCCTGTTCATTAGCAGCTGCGATGCCAAGGTGGGCCCTTAATTAGCTGGTCAGGGTGCCGTTGGAGTCAAACAGGTTCATCCCATGGCCACCAAAGGGGCGGGGCAGGGCTGAACTGATAGTCTTCCAATTGCAACAGCTGCGCACGTTTTCTGGCATTTAACTAGCTGGTGACGACGACTTCTTTTTGTTAAGCTTTCGGAAATGGAGAAGCCTGGAGTGTGGACGTGAACGTGAACATGACTGCGGTAGCTATCATGATAGATCGATAGCACAAACACGAACAGAGGTAAAATATGTCCGCATCGCGAGGCTGTGGCATCCTGTGAAGCTATATCATGAACGGCTGTTCGGTTTCGGACAGATGTGATATCCTGGTGACAAGAATCCCAAGATATTATCGAGCGATCCGAACTCCTAAATTCTAGGTAGAAGTTCTAGCTAGTCTGTTAGTATTAGAATAGTTAGAAAACAATGCAGCTGTTCCGCCGCAAAAGTAAGAGACACCGAACGACTCGCGAGGCTACCAGATTCCCAGCTGCTGCGGCTCCGTTAGTCTCAGCTTCTTTTCTCTTGGACGTCGGCCTCGAAACTTCTTCCTGTTTGAATTCCTACCGTGAAGACTCAGAACCGCCTTTCGACGACCGCGACCTGTTTAAACCCGTAACTGTAGGCCATATAGGGAACAGCGCTTTCGAGGAGCACAAGCAGAGTTATAGGTTGGAATCCGTCTCTCCCGTGGCGTCGCCTCCGCTCCCGTCGAGTCCTGTCCTGCCGCCGGCTACTTTGCCAACCCCTCAGCACCACCACCACCACCAGCAGTCTGGGCCCGCTTTGCATTTTACCCGATCGAGGTTAGTGGATATCGCACTTGCAACGACAAGCTCGCGACGATTTCAATTTTTATATTCGCTATGCTAACGTGATTGATACAGAGGACGTAACTTTCAGGGTCATATCGAGGGCCAGTGTTTGTACTCGTCATCCCCTGTCAGGGAGGCCAAAGACATACAAGGCTCCGATCAGGCATCAAAAACCACCGTAGAGGCTCTGTCCCACGCAGCTTTCGACTGGCTAAACACTCACCAGTCTTCAATCCAAAACGACCACCACCTGAACTCGTGGGATCTATTCCAGCGGTTTCTCGATTGTGCATACACAACATACCTGGCGGGCAAATCAGGCTGGGATGTTAGTAGCCCTGCAGACCATTTCGCCTCCACAATAGATCAAGCCGCCAATCCCAATTTCAGAGACACTCTAATCCAGAAACTTCTAACCCACCACTACTTCCCGCAGCGCCAATCGTCGCAGCTACTACAAACTAATAACGTTGTTATGGCCGGCCCAAATGCCTTTTCGGGTTCATCCGAATCCCATGATGCTTCTTCTTCACTTCTCCCTATAATGCCCAGTCCACCCCCGCCAACCATGATGTCCTCTGAGATGCATGGCCCTGCAAGCCAGCATATCCCTTCGTTGTTCCAAAAGGATATCTTCCTCGACTGGCATTCTAAATTTGCTTTCTCGCGACCAATAAGACTAGGCCTCAAGGAAGTTCGTCCAACAATCCAGCTACCCGCGCTAGCCGGGCGATCAACCGACGTCCCTACCGCGGCTTTGTCGCAAGAGCGACCGAGCCTGGTAGATAAGGGACCCGAGGGATCACAGCCGTTGCTACCTTCTCTTCAAGACAACGACAAAGGGCAGTTGCAGCCTCCAGGCCCCGTTATGGAGACCCCACATCCAGAAATGTATCAGCCGCATTCCGGCCTTATTGAACTGGGCCGGTCACTATATACTCCAACTCCGGAGCCTCAGCGGTCGGAGAGTATTTTGAACATGCCCAGGTTACCGGAAAGAAGAGCTGCTCCTATATTTTCTCCTTCTATTACTTCTTCTAAGCCCTTGGCTGCTCCGCAATCGCAATCAGATATACAACTTCTTGATGCCGATGCCGAGGGTGAGAGTTTAGTTATCTATGGTAATCCTAAACTTCAGCAAGCAATACTATCGGGCGAGATGGACGCCCATGCTATGATCGACCAGGCTCGCCACGAGGAGGAGAATGGGCTTCACATACTAGGTCCTTTGGTTACTAAGGCGGTCCTGGAAGGTAGCTACGATGTTGTCGTTCAGCTTATACAGCGGAACATGGAATGTATCGACGTGGCGATACAAGTTGCGGAGGAAAACGGAAAGTTTGCCCTAGTAAAGTATTTGGGCATGTGGAAAGAACATCACAGGAAGTACGGGAACCAACCGGCTGGAAGACACACGCCGTCGCCCGGTCCTTCAAGATCAGACTTACCTAGGATGCCAAGGAAGCCGAAGAAGATCGACGATAGTGATGATGATAGTTATCCACAGAAGCCTTGGAAGAGTGGTAGAGGAAGTTTGGCTCCATACGATCAAAGAGGGCCGAGAGGACCCAGCTCTAGGAGTCGTAGCAGAGGTAGAGAAGAAGATCTTGCAGTGGGCGAGGATGACTCTGAGGAAACTTGGAAACTGCGAGCTATTTTCCTGTTAATTCTGATGATTACGCTGTCTGAGACGACATCGACAGAGGGTACTGGATGGGATAGTGTTTCTACCGCCTCTAGTTCTCGTCAAAGTTCTCAGGCACCGGTTGATGGTGGGGATCATCATGGACACTCTGGCGGATCGAGCCGCCTTGCCCTCCCCCCTGGAAATGGAAAACGTATGGGTTCAGATGGTGGTGGTAAAAAGAAGAGAAAGGACGACGACGATTCCGAGGAAAGTGAAGGCAACAGACGACAAAATAACAGACCAAGAAGACCAAGTAACCTAAGGTCTTTGGGGAGGCGATATGCATGCCCGTTTGCGAAGGCGCACCCGGATAATCATGTTACATGCTGGACTATCAACCGTCAGAACTTGGCTGGAGTGAAGTATGCATTCATTTGAACTCACTCTTTTTGGGTCAGAAATTTGGAGGCGGTTGGCTAATCGTTCTGAACAGGGAACATCTAAAGAGATTTCATTTCGGCGGTACTCTACCATCTGATATTCGAGCAGCAAGAACCTGGGATGATGTATTCGACTGTATTGCGCCCGATTGGGGAAGTAGACCACGGCCCAGTCCTTGTAAGTTATCATATCATTCATATATTCGAAACCGTTTGCTAATGTTCGTTAGATGTCGATATGCTCGACATATTCCAACGTTCTGTAAGGCCCTCAGGTCCTACTGGTTCATCGCCGATGGAAGGGGTACAACATCAATTGCCAACTTTACAACCACAGCTTCCGGCTCAGCATCATCAACAGGTCTCGCATCGATATATACAGCAGCAGATTCAACCGCAGGAGCCACCCCTACAACAGGTCCGGCAACAACAGACGCAGCAGCCCTTCCTTCGTGTGACAAGCCCTGGCCTTGTGCAGGATCCACTTCAGGTTGCCCCTCTTACTAGTTTTGATGCCACTGGAGGGTTATCTCCGGAGGCGATATACCAGTCACTATATCCCTTCAGTAGTACCAACCTTTTTTCAGACCCGCTTCTCCAGTCAGGACAGCAACTTGGAGGAGTCGGGGCGACTTCGCCGGCTCCGACCAGCGTAGACACATACGACGGAATGGGCGTTTCCTCGAACCCCTACCCACAGCCTGTGGGGCCTGTGGGCACTACCAGCCTGAGTGCCCTGGGTCTCCCACCGACTACTCAACCCCTTAGTTTGAGTACAATAGGTATGGGAATGCCCGGCCTCTTTAGGGCTCTTGGTCCCCCTCATTTCCAGGATCTATCTCCTCAGGACCTCGCAGACGGGTTTAGAGGCGCAAGTGACTTCTTTGCGCATGAATATGGTATCGAAGTAGGATCTGACCACCCAGCCGGAGATGTTTTCACCGGGATCATGGATGTCATGGAATCCCCAGCTCCCGTAACACAGCTCGGATCCGTTCCCGAGTCTAGTCCGGAACCTAGTTCAGCGATGACTGCCGATACGATGCATAGCTTCTTCCCTTATCAGCAACAGCCTCAAATCAGCCACGCGGCTTCAACATCTTCTATCATGTCTCACTCCACAGCTAGCCGCTCCGCCTCTTTGCCCTCGGGCTACCCTTCCACTACAACTAGTATGGCAGTCCACCAACCTATTCCCCAAACAATACCAGCAACCGTAGGAACCCCAGCCATCTACCACACCCCGCCTAGCAATACTTCCACCACGACTCCAATCCACATCTCACACATGTCCTCCCCACCAAGCACCACCTCGACAAGTGAGAGGAGATACCAACTCCTCATTTCTCGTAACCCCGCGATTCCAGGATCTACCGAACAACCGGGCCACCGCGTGTTTACCTTCGATTCCTTTGAGGAATTCGTAAGAAACTTTGACGCATTCATGTGCCAAGAGTTCACAGACCCGGCGTTCAATTGGGATGAATGGGCATTGATGAATGGAGTTACAGGTTTCCGGCTAGACAGCACAAATGCTGTAAAGCAGGATTTGGACTTCACATTTTTGGCGCATAGGATCAATCGTGCGGCGTTGTATTTGGTGGCTAAGGAAGGTACGCCGAGGGGATGATTTTGAAGAGGGAGGGTTATAATGACGATACGATATGATTGGGCTCAGAGGTTGCCTTTCCTTGGTCCCTTAATGGTTTTTATGTATAGATTTGTTCTCATTTTGAAAATGTTCTGCGTACGTCTTTGTAATTTTGGCTTATTTCTTTCCTTATCATATTTCCTTTTTGTAGGATTGTAATCTTGGTATTGGATGATGTTTTTGCATTGTTGATGCATCTTATAGTGGCCAGACGGCATGGATTAGTTGTTTGAGTATATATATCCTTTACTACGGCAGATAATAATGCGATCAGCTGGCCTGAGGTCGCTGAAATTGGATTCACGACTATTTGAGTTTCTCTCATATCGACCCTACCCATGATATGACTATTAGCCTGATTATGAGGGGTTCATTGTGTACGGCATCTAGTGGCTTGTTTAGCATCGCGACTTGATGTATCAGTGCTTCATCCTTCTTTAGCAGCTTGACGACGTCTACTTAGCATTCGGGCAGAGGCTTCGAAGAGATGTTCATGGTGGCACAAGAATTCCAGGAAGGGCAATTTTCTTTTTTTAGTCACAGATCTAACCCCGTTTCAGGATGCAACAGTCAACACGTTCCGTTTACATCTCGACTTTCCCTGGATACTTTATTTCTTAAGGCCCAATAAAAAGGATTTGGACTCATCTATAGATCTAGACGCTATTTACAAGTGAAGATACACCCCACAGCTCTTGAAAAACTTCTACACATCTTTCATCCTACTTATTCAATAAACACCGTTTAAGAAGGATACGACGAATCGATCCAAGAAACATCGTTGGCGTAGAGTTGACTAGAGTGGCCCGTCACGTTAGCTTGCTATTCAACAGTTTCTAATAAATAGGATGGAAAGGAAAACTTACGCTTTTGTCAAAGAAACCGACGTTGAGGTAAGATATTTGCGTCCGCTGGTGCTTGCACCAGCACCTGTGTTCTGGTATTCATAGTAAAGCGGGGTGGCATTGGCAGCCATCTCAGTCCAGCCTATCATGATAATACTAGTCAGTACCACGGCCCGATCAAAAGCTCGGAGTTTCTAGATATCTATTAGAGTATACCTTTAGCATTAATGATATTCGAAAGCGTGCACCTCTGGTACAAGACTCTGGACAAAACCCTCCACGGCCTACCGAGGTACACAGACCCCGCAGCGAGAGAGACTCCAGAGGCCTTATCAACGCTACAACTCTCGAATACATACCAACTAGGATCAGACGAGACCTCTCGGCTGGTAGCTGTAATAGCACCACCGCCATTGCTTCGGATGGTACATTTATTAAACCATGCGCTGGCCTTTCCAAAGATATAGTCGACAGCACCCTCGATGTAACAGTTCGCGAAATATTGATAACCTGCGTCGGCGAATAGAGTATCTTGATAACCGTAGAAGGAGCAGCCGTAGAAACCGCCTTTTACGGATTTGGCAGAAACAGCGACGGCTTGAGTGCCCTGGCCTCGCAGATTGCGGACGTTGATGTTGTACAGGCGGAAATTTTGTTGTTTGCCGTCTATGCGCATGGTGGCGGAGTTGTCGAGGCTGCCGGCGTTGTCGCCGGAGTTGTGCTGGATGGTGACGGTGTTGCTGGTGTAGGAGTTTATGCTGTAATGGAAGTGTCAATATTTTCGTATATATAGTTTATCGCTAGGTGGAAAAGGAGCGGGGGTGGTACTTGGTAGTATAACCCATGATGGTTAGGGGCCCTTGGTACGTGATCTCTACACGGCCGTCATATGTTCCTTGATAAATGAAAATAGTTTTGGCACTAGTACCACTACCGAGGGATGCCAGTGCTGCAGCAAGACTGCTGTATTCACCGGACTGTGTGCCGGACTTCCTCACAACGATCGCTCCACTAGGAGGCGAGGTGCGAACGGGGCCGGTGGAACCACCGCCAGTGGTAGTCGCGGCCTTGGTAGTGGTTGTAGTCGCTGCACCGCCTGGTAGGCATTGAGAGTACCATTCATTGGAATAGACGCATGTGGAGCCAGATACGCAAGTGGTCGGTCCAGTCCATCCCGAACTATAATTGGAAAATGTTAGTATCAGTCCTTTGTGCATGTGTACCCCGTGGATATATAAGTCCTGAGTAGGAGTTAACTTACCCGCCACATTGTCCCCACACTGCAGCCTGCGCGGCAGCCGAAGGCACAAGTGCTACAAGAGCAGCTAGAAGTTTATACTGCATGGTGAATCCGTGTGCGTATCCTAGAACTTAGCGGTACACAAAATTTGTGAGCTGTGCCTACTTTAGCAACTTCGACTTTGGCGGTGAAGCAACAATGTGGGTCCTTATATACTCTCCTCCTCCCTAGATTCATGGCCTTTACTCGAATCTCGATCACGAACAACCAAACGCCAATACTTCAAAGCCCTAGCATTCCGGAGCCATGGCCCTTCGATTCCAACGTAAAGCGCAAGATTTCCAGATTGGGCGCCAAGGCGGTGGAATTTAGAATATTTCTCCTTCCATGCATAAGGTTTTTCGTAGGGAAAGGTCCGGGGTAGTGGAGCCATGGTCCGGGTGTGTCGCTTCGACTAGACCCGGGTTTGGAACACGCATGGTAAATGTCTGGTACCGGATATCGGTTCCGTTGGTTGAATGCGTCCGCTCCCGCTGGTAGTTATAGATGCCATATTTTAAGAATTTGGTTCACGATATTAATACATTTCCGGCCGCATTAAGCCGCCTCGTTGAAGCGGCCTAAATTGAAACGCCCTTGTACCTATCACGTCGCCAAAATCGTCTGTGCCATCTTCTTAAAATTAGTTCATTCTATACGCTTTCTTCCTATTTGGCGGCGTCAACTCTATCGGCCCATTTATATTAGCCTAAACGCAGAGTTTACGGTGAGAACCTGCCGTGCCCAGAAATCGCACCCTGAGTCAAGTTCCGTATACGTCTACATCGGGGCCAGGCGCATCTCATCAACCATGTTTCGCATTTTAAACATTACCAATGCATATCCCTAGCCTGAATTGAGGATGAAATCTGAAGTGTACAGCTTGGCGCTTGAAAGTTAAGTGCTGCTAAATAAGCGTCGGTGCATGCTCCGACGGATGCTATGGGACCGAGACTATATATAGGTGGCCTCCATTGACAATTACTGGAAGTGCCGGTCTTGGTATAATAGTAATTAACCTTCAGACACCGACCATGTAAGCAAAATCTCGCCATTGGCTTTTAAATTTTGGTGACACGAGTCAAGTCAGATGTATCCTGGGGGTATACTAGTTGCAATCCCGGAGAACTGATACGATTAAGCGATTTAGACGCCTGCTAGGATTTCCATATACATTAGACCACCAGTTAGGCAAATCTAGTTCTCAAACCAGGTTGCATGATATGTTTTACATAAGCGATGGCTTTGAGTGATCAAGTTTTATTCGTGGGCCTATCGATAGAACGCCTACACCATTTCTCTACATTTAATTGACTCTAAAAAGTCAAATGGCTCTTATGAGAAATAATATGGAAACAGGTGTACCGTACATAAAGACCCTAAAGCATTGAAGTAATCCATAACCCAGGAGTAATGAAGAAAGAAAGCAGAGCCTTAAATAAGCCCGATAACAATCCCAAATTTCAGATTAGACCAAGCGATGTCCCTTTCCTTGAGAGCCATAGTGACCTTACGGTCTGGGCCACCCTTACCCTCTTTCTTGCATCCAGCAAAGACCTCTCCGGTATGCTGGTAGGCACTGGTAAGGTAACCTTCGCGTTGCTTTGGCAACTTGATAGCGGGACCTTTAAGGATCCTTTCACACTCAACTTTGAAGTAGTGAGAGTCACTGATAAAGTCTTTCAACTCCTCGGCTTCTTCAACTTCGTGCACGAGTAGTCGGCCAGGGACGATGACCTCGGTATCCATTGGGAAGATCATGGGTTTACCCTCGAATATACTGGTACGGGTGATAGCTGGGGCTCGCATCTTGGGGAAGTCCTTGCCAGAAATGACGATAAATTTCTCTGGGTCGTAGCCGGCGATAAGAGATGGGGCGAAGATGCGGAAATAGGCAGCGACATTCTGACGTTTGTCTCTATAGAATTCCGGGTTGGATTCTCCTTCTAAGAGCTTGTCGAGGGCCTTGCCGTCGTAAAGGCCTTCGAGGTGTTCACGGGTGAGCTCTTCGTAGTTGATATCGGAGAAAGTAGCCCAAGAATCTCCAGAGATGGCAGAGCCGGGAGGACGGGCTGGCCTTCCAACACGGCGAAGGTACATATTGATTCGTTCAGCTGGTTCGGTTTCATCACGGGTCTTCTGAATGGAGAATTCCCACCAGCTGCCGCCGTAGAAGACTGGTTCGGCTCGAAGAGGAGCGCTAGCACTCGTGGCGCCGATTCCGCGTTGGAATTGGAATTCAACGGAGAAGCGAATTGGAGGAACAATGGTGAGATGTGGGAAGTCGACTTCCCCAGGGATCGCGAAGCCATCTTCGCCGTATTTGGGGAATGGGATTGGGTCCTTACGAAGCTCAACACGGCGTGGACGGAAGATAAAACGATCAACATTGGGGACCTCGTATGTGTATGGCCCTTCTGGTTTCTCTGGATCAAATGGGAAGGTAAGATGGAGCTGTGGGTCATCCAAGTTTGCGTCCTCGATACATCGACGAAGGCGAACAGCGTCGAAGATAGCATCAGCAAGGACCTTTGGACGGATGAAACTGTCGGCCGCAAGAAGTTTCTCCTTTCGGATCTGTTTCCAATTCCATGGGCTCATGTTGCAATATTTAGTCTTCTGGCTATTCAAAAGTTCGAAGAGAGGATATTGTTCTTCAATAACTTCAGTAGTGATGTGGTCAGGGAAGACTCTGTTTTGCTCCAATCGACGAAGGACCTCGCCGTCAAGACCCAAGCGGTCATAGTAGATGTTTCGAGCAAGGATCCAGCGCTCATATTCGTGTGCCATAACAACTCTGCAGTGCCCAAGATCTTTTTTGACATCATTGGGTCGAGAGTCGGTGAGAATGAGTCCGTCATAGGTGAGGATCTGAATAATCCAGTCAATTGGGAGAACACGCCAGGCCTTCAACCCTAGATGGGTGCCATAGCGGACCATGTAATGCTTGACAACTGGGAGAATGTGTGGTTCAACCCAGTCTCCGTAAAAGTCATCCATGGCGAAGTTGACGATGGCAGGGAGGGTTTCAACCGAAAGACGGGTCATGAAACGGTCCAAGTACGAATGGAACCAACTGACGAGGCCCCATTGGACGCAAATACCCATGATAGGGATCAAGTTTTTAGCTTCGTAATACTTGTCTCCCACGTTACCGTACAGACGGTTGATGATGTGTTCAACAGCTGGCAGATCGACGAAGTTATCGATGGCATCCCAGTGGAGTGGACTGGCATCGGCACCAAGCTGTGCAAAGGCCTCTCGGAACATAGGGGCCTGGGAAAGCATGAAGCGGTGGAGATTGAACGTTTTTCCGCCGGTGATGATCAAGGTGATATCAGACCCAAGTCCCATATGTACACCCGAATACAAGAGGTAGTCCTTGAGCTCCTGGCCTGTCTCGGTTTCTGCGACTGGACCCCAACATTGTTTGGGTCAGAAATACGTGTGCTAAAAGTTGAAGAAGTGATGATCAAAAGCTACTACTTACGTGAATCAGGTTCTCCTCCTAGTTCAAAGACTTCTAGAGGGCCTTTCAACCATCGAGGTCGCTTTTGTGCAGCCTTCTCCTCCTCAGTCATGCCGTACGTCATCGGACTGGTGGTGAAGGGATTCGGGAATAACCCGCCTGGATCCATTGTCTTCTGTTCTGGATTCATGATGATTGGGGCAGAGGAAGATGAACGAAGTTTCTTGTCGATGGATCGAAAGAGAAAAGTAGAGACTTCTTCTTTGTCCCGAGCACAAACCGTGATGTCCTCACTATTGATACGCTGATGTCGTAACTTGTACATGACGGTAGTAATGATGCTGTCTCTTGACAGTTTCTGGACAGTACGATGAATATGCGAAGGTGAAGTTGGTAGGTGAAGTTGCGAAGAGGAAGCTGATGGAGGCGTGATGTATTGAAGAAGGTGGGGGTGTTGAGGAGATTCTCAGCTGCACGCTTCAAGACCGCTGGTGTTGGCTTTTCCCTCGTCGACGCCTTTTATTTTATTTAACTAGAACCCACACACAATTATTTCTATCCTTTCTTTCCTCCTTCCTCCTTCTCTCCTCAGGTCCTTACTTAGTATTATTCCCTTAAGCAAGCACCAACCTCGTCATCATCCTGATCACCAGCTCACCAGCTCACCACCATCACGATCACCAGTATCATTAGTAAGTATCGTTTTGTCCTTTTCGCTCGACTTCCAATAGTGTCTGGGTGCGTATGTGGATAGCTTGTTCTGTCCACCTAACCCGTTGCAACGGCGGCATTCTTATACTTTGCTCTTGCAGAGTATTTGTTGCACCCACCCATACATACTATGTATTAAGGGTATTTCATAAGCATTGATCTTTAGCTACCCTTGAAAGGCTTCATTGATATAAAAAAGACCCATCTACAAGGGGAAAAAAAAAAACTAATATTGGCTTTGGAGTATCAGATCCCTTGTTACTCACTGTCTCGCCTGCAAGCGGCTCCAGTCACGATGAGTAAGTTTCAAAATTGGCCCTGCCTTCCGAATTTAGGCCTAACGTTTGAAATCAATAGTGGACCGCAAAAACCCTTCCTCCTCTCCCTCTCCTCCATACAGTGATGCCCGAGGCTCTGGGGCAATATCTCCTTGTGAGATTTGCAACACCCTCTCCCACACAACGGCAAACTGTCGATTCAAACTCGCTGCCCGTTGCGGAATTTGCAACCGCAACAACCACACCGATGAGTCCTGTTACTACAAGGACGTCTCCGACCCCTCCAAAATCCGGAAGCTCTCAACATGTCCAAACTGTGGCAAGGTCGGACATGCGGTCCGGGACTGTTGGGAGCTGAAGGAGAACTACTCGCGGCGTCCTGGCGGTTTTCACCGTTATATACCGCAGCCGCCGCGTAAGTCGGGGCCATTTGTGCTCCCGCCGCGGCCCGGGACGTCGCGGGTAGCCGTGGAGACTCCCGGAAAGGCCGCTGGTGCGTTAGAGGATGGTCTGTTGCTCCTGAACTTGGATGGGGAGCCTCAGACTCTTTCGTCCTCATTTTCCAAGGGCAGGCCGGCTCGTAAGTTTCCCTTCTTCCCTTACTATCGTATTTTTACCTCGCTTACAATAGTTATACTAACGGTTTGAATAGTCCCGTTGAGCCTGGCTGATAAGACGCTCTTGGATTTGAGCGACGAGGAGTTTGAGGCCTCCAAATCCAGTTCGCCGGTGCGGGAGCTGTCTTCCCGAGTAGGGATCAGGCTAGGCGGTTGTAGTCCGCTTCGCGAACGCGCGGCGTTATTGATTGACGTCAGCGGTTCGTTCGAGGCTGGGCCACAGCCGTCTAGAGCTTCCTCACCTGAGGAGCTCGTAGGCCTGGTTCTCTCGGGGAGCAGTTCTCCAGGTAAGGAGGCGCGGAAACGTGTCTCTTTCGCGCCGTTGGGGATGGAAAACCCCACTATTAAACCCGTCGGCCTGGGCGACGCTAAACCCCAGAAGAGGGAGACAACCCTCCATAATAAAACTGTCACACCGGACAGTGACGTTAAAGCCCTGTCCGGTGAGGAGAAGGAAAACTCCCCAAAACAAAAAACCACTGTCACTACACCAGGGCTGGTTGGGTCTAGTACAGCCGGGGGTTGTGTCGCTGTTGGTCAACCGGACGCTGGAGAGGTTCATGCGGATTTCTCTGGGGTCTGGACCGCGTCAATTGACTACCAGTGGCATATATCCTCGGACTGGAGCGACTTCGACCAGCTCATGGTTCTCGAGTCACCGATCCCAGTTCGCCTCAGAAATGGGGAAACATTAATTGCCACTCAAGGTGGCGCCTGTCATTCTCGTTTCCGGGTGGGCTCAAAGCTCAAGGGCTTCAACATGAACGAGGCCCTCTACCTGCCCAAGTTTGACGGCAAGGTCATCGCGCTCTGGCGTCTCGCAGCTTCAGGATTCCAGATTGAAGTTGCTGAGGATCGTGTTGATATCTCAAAGGGAGGTGTTCTCGGGGCGCAAGCCCTGAGGATTGGCGATAGATTTGTTTTCACGTCGGCGGAGGAGATTGAGGAGCAGAGGGTTTGGGAGGAGTCACTGAGGGTGGATGGGGTGTCGGGGTTCAAGAAGATTGTGAGGAGGAGTAAAGAAGAGAGGGAGAAAGAGAGGAAGAGGCGAGAGGAGGAGAGAAAAGTGAGAGAGGAGGAAGATGATGATGAGGACGACGAGGAGTAGGTGGCGCCGGGGGGTGAGGTTGAGGGTACTACGAGACTAGGTTGAGGGGAGGGGAGGGGAGACTTTGTTGCATTTTTTGTGTTGCTTTGACGTTCTCTTTGGCTTCCTTCTTCAGGGTGGTACAGGTAGAATCGAACAATGATCTCGATCTACCGCACTCCCTCGGTCGCTTGTTCGGGGCGGTATCTCGATGGTGTCACTATCGACGCTACCTTTCATACGATTACAACTCTGCGCTGACTCATTCCGTTAACGCATACGGAAGACTTCCCCGCATGCGCCTCGAGGACAGGATGATAGCATGCGCGTTTGGCGGTCTGCGCGTCCGTCGCTCGGTTTTGGGCACGCGAATCTCTTGATCTGCCCTCAACCAAGGACCAACATTACATACTTGCAATCCTTTTCTAACAAACAATATCGACTTCAGCCACTTCATTCTACCGCTTTCCTTTCGGCAAAGAAGACTCCGGTCCCTACCAAGGGTACGAAGACACTAGGGATGTCGTCACCAGAGCCCTTGTCAAAGCGTGTTAAGCTTTCCTCGTCGTCTTCCCTTAACCGTGACATTTCCCCGCCCCCACTTCGCCGCAAAGCAAATGGCTCGGTTCCTCCTGTGGCTACAAGCTCCAACCATCTGGCTACACCTTCAAGCTCTATTACGACCCCTGATCCTGGTGCTAAGTCAGCCAACATTTCAGCAGCCTCTAACCCCGAAGTCTCTAACAAGTCAACCCTTATAATATCCTCTCCTTTTAAACTTACGCAAATCCGAAACCTTCCAGCCAACAAAAATATCGACGCAATCACTATCTCAGACATTCTCGGCTCTCCTTTAATCCGCGAAATATGGTCTTTCAACTTCATGCATGACCTGGAATGGATGGTTTCACATCTCGACGAAGATGTAGCCAAACAGATAAAAATCAAAATTATTCATGGCAACTGGAGGAAGGATGACGCGAGCCGCAAAGCCATGGAAAATGAAAGGGCAAAACTGATAGATCCTAATAGCTCCGATGGGGGGTATGATATCGATTTAGTCACCGCTTACATGCCAGACCCGTTCGGGACTCATCATACCAAAATGCTAGTATTGTTCTATCACGATGATACAGCCGAGGTGGTCATACATACAGCAAATATGATACCGTGGGATTGGTCAAATATGACACAGGCTGTTTGGCGATCTCCCAAGCTTCCACTACTGGCGGATGATAGCCTTGAGCGTCGTGAAGGTGTTGGTCACACTTTTAAAGAGGCTTTCATGGCGTATATCGGTGCTTATGGAGGGAGAACGAAGGGTTTGTTGGAGCAAATTGTGAAATATGATTTCCGAGATGTGAGAGCAGTGTTCGTGGGACATGTTCCAGGAGATCATACGGTCAATGGGGCTGAGAACAAGCTATTCGGGTGGGCGAAGGTTAAGAGGGTGTTGGCTAGGGTTGGAAGAGGCGGTGGGCACGGCATTAATAAGGCCGGAAGAGCCCTATATACAGTGAAAGGGGGTGGAGAAATTGCTATACAGGTAAAACAATTTATTCTCAGGATATCCACCCCGTTGATACCGTGGCTTATGCTGATAGTGAGGACAATAAACAGTGCTCATCAGTCGCAACGCTAGGAGAAGCATATTTCGACAGTGTACTCTACCCAACATTCTCAACATGTCGACCGGGTGGCGGACAGTTAAATGCCTTTGAAGCACTCCGAACCCCCAGTTCATCAGCATCATCGTCCTCCCGCCCCTCTAACCGTCCTGAATTCGCGCTCGTCTTCCCAACTGTCGAGAATGTTCGAACCTCTGTCCTAGGTTGGGATGGTGGCGGCTCCATATTCATGAAATCCCAAAAGCCGACTGACAAGGCTCAATTAAAACATATTAAACCAATGCTGAGAGTATGGGGACAGCCTCCCGTTGGATTATTCACAGATGTCTTTGTTGAGGCGGAAAGAGGGAAAGCTACGCCGCATATTAAGACCTACAACTTCTTCTCACCGCCTAGAATCGATGTTAAGGACAGCGGCGCTACGGATGATGAGGATGATGTTGGTGGCACCGTAGTAGCTATGGATTGGGCCATGATCACGTCTGCGAATTTGAGTAAACAGGCTTGGGGAAACCCAGTTAAGGGTAGTGGGACTGCGGTGACAAGTAAGATACAGTCGTATGAAGTCGGTGTGTTGGTGCACCCAGGACTCTGGAAGGATCTATTGATGGATGAGGCGGGGGTTGTTACAATGGCGGCAGTCGGAGGCAAAGACTGGCTTACAGGCGACGGTGAGAGAATTCAGAGTTGCGAAGTTTCAGAAGGGATGAATACCAACTGGGGAACTGTGAAAGTTGGGGTTCGGTTGGCGTACGATTACCCCTTGAAACCGTATACAGATAGCGATGAGCCATGGTGTAAGGACAATTCGTATGCGGGAAAGGATTGGAAGGGTCTTACTTGGCCTCCGAAGTGGGAGGATAGGCTCCGAGCGGCGATGGGAGTGTTTCCGGGAGACGAAGATGATGAGGATTAGCCCTTTCTATGAATGACCTGTACTTAAGAACGCGCTAATACTATCACCCTGGAGCCAAACGCTAGCCTGTTATTGCTATGTTACATATATATGTAGGAGCTCGTCCTAATTTTAATCTTTAATCCCCCTTACCCCATCAGCCTAGATATTGTTTATTCTTCGATGTGCAGGTGAGGTGAAGGAGGCTTATCGATCTATAAGGCCACCCACACCGGCCCCCGACTCATGTACCTACAATTATTTCACTACGCCGCCAACGGCAAAAGGTTAGAGATATACAGTACCATGTAGTTTGCGCCTTTTGTTTAATTTGTGAATTGCTTTCCAATTCTGTGGACATGTCTTGTCCGCGTGAAGGTCGACCGGTCATTATAGACTTTATAATTATCTCCGTGGTACACTACGCTGTCCCCACGCCAATAGAAATTAAGAATAATTCTCAATGCTACCCTCGGGTTCTCCTACACATTCTCCTCCCTTATAGCATCGAGTTCCTGGGCGGCTAAATTACGCACTTGTCCTACAGTATCAGCGTGTCATCGGTTGCAGCTAAACGCTCGAGAAGAACATCTCTCAGTCTCCATATAGATTTAACAGCACGAACTAAATATAAAGAAATTATACACTTCGACGGTGGAGTGTATCTAGTCAGAGGTAGCTAATATCACCAGTGTGGAAGTTAGCATCGTATGAGCTATAGCGCATGCTAATATATCGTAGTAGTGTCAAGACTCTTCTTTAGCATATATATATACATTGGTCTCAGGTATAAAGTCGAAATTCAATAAAATTTCCCTTCCGGATGAATTCTCGGACTTGTATGCTTTCTCATACACAGTGCAGTGTTAGAAACTAACTATTCAACGCCTACCATGCATAGTAAGGCTTCGAATCGCTCATAAAATTGTACATCAGGGAACGGCTTAAAACATCAAAAATGCGCTTACGGAGCGAGGCATTCATTGTAGTCGTTATACTCAGAGCTGTAACGACAGGGGCATTAGATGGCCAAACGACCGAGGTTGATAAAGCCGACGCCCAAAGTTTGGAACACCGAGCTAGTGGCCCTAGTAACCAAGGACGGGCAGTTAGCCCCCAAATTTTCTACAACTTGAAGGTCGCCTGTCCGACTGGTCGAGAGATTTTAAGCATGGATCCCGACCCAAACGCTTACCCAATCGTGGGAGGCCAACATCGCCCAAGTGAGATAACTCGCCCCTATGCAAACCAAATTAAATACCGTTGTGAAAAGTGCTGGTGCAACCAAATAACCGGCGATATCACGACAAATCCCAATGACATTAGGTGCAAAGGTATACACCCGGCAACTAGGTGCAAACTTTGGTACCGTAAGCATTGGCCTCCTCAGGTTCACTAACGATTAATGACCATGATCGCGGCCGCTAATTCCTCATTCCGGTGGTCTGTTCTTAGGATGCTTTTGCTGGGTTAAAATGTTGATGCCGGAATACGACTCCAGTGTGCTACTCCAAGATTACCAGGACGCAATTAACAACATTCCTTTCGCCGTTAAACGAACAAAACCGAATTGGTACTGGAAAGGGCCTGCGGAGATTCGAATGAAGTGGGTGGAATCAACGCCAGCCTCAGGAGAAGGGGGCCCTGCTGGTGGTCATAAGGAACTAGTTCCAGGTACCGGTACAACCGAACCTTATTATCTCTCGGGCCCGGATAAATATGACAGCGGTAATTTCGTGAAAGATATGGACACTTTGGGCTTAAGAGAGGTATTCAGCGGCGACTATAATAGTCTTAACTACCTTCAAAAGCGGGGACTCGAGAATCCAGAGGCCGGAACTGCGGAGAGTCGCAAAGACTAGTAGTGTTAAGCCTTAAAATCTGACGTATGGCAAACCTAGTTACGCTTTAGATCTAGAATCCGATTTGTTTAGCTAACTTACCATATAGCAGACATCAAAGAATACATAAGGCCTCAAGGAGTTCAAATGTAACCGAAGCGATTGAGAGAACGTTGTGGTTGTGGAAAGTGTTTTCGGCGGGCCGGCTTAGCTGACAAGCTCCTAGTTAAAAGCGCTCTTAGGCATTATGCGTGGGTATATCGGCATGTATTTTTTGACAGCAGTGTTCAAGATTCAGTGCGTGCATGTCATTTTTTCCAATATATTTTGTTTCAATTATCCTTTTCAAATTCTCAGTTCAGATTGAAGATATTCTAGCTTGGCTCAGGAATTTGTATAGAATTTCAATGCAAGTTGATTATGAGGTATGATAACATCCAACTAATGTGAAACATATAGAACTGTTTAACTAGTGGCCTGAGCCGGTAGCATATACCCAGAGCCTGTGGGGGGGCTTAGCAATCTGATGTTGCATATTATATCGCGATGCCATGTGAGGGCAGAGAATCGTACATTTTGGCACTCAGGTGAGGTAACAGACGATCGGGCCTGATCGCTAACATTGAGAGTAGTTATAACCGAGACCGCCTGCGAGTGATTGGTTATTTCTACGTTCAAACTGCTCGCCTATTGGATAACACCATTCTTTGGACGGTTCAAATTGCCCTCTTAAAGTCAGGCCTGAAAGCAGATAGCCTTGCAGTTCTATGGAGGAGGGACGGTGGAAAGTCAAACCATAAATTAGGAGGGTTTCCGTCCTTCTGGGCGACGTTATACCACAGCACCAACATATTCTACACAACGAATTTCGATCGAGGCAGTAGGGATAAAAAGCTAACAGTTGAGCACACAAGCCATTCTCACTCAAGGAATGGGTTCTAGGCTCCTTTTCGCATCTCATATGGGATAGCCATGCCGCCCTCAGTGTTAGACGGCCGAATCGTCAAGCTGGCGTTGAAAGGCAGGTGCAATCCTAGCTCAACAGTGGTCGCAAAACGGCCCAGCCGGGTGCAACTGCTTGGAAAATACACCCGCGAAATAAAATACTTCTACTTCTGTCGTCGCTATAGTCGGAAACAGGTACATTATATCATGGAAGTAATCTTCAAAATCGGGGCGACGTAAGTAGACAGTTTTGTGGCTGCGTGATAGTAATGGAGGTAACTGACTCAAATAATGATTGATTGGCATAACGAAGTCCGAAGGACTACGACTACTTTCTGAACCAGCCGGAATTCAAAAAGAACTTGACGGAACCGGAATGGAATATACTCGCGCCATACTATTTTGCCTGCACTGCTCTAAATTTGCAGGTCGTTGTAAAGTTGAATAACGGCTACGTTATCGAAGCGGGATCTGTGAAGAAAGGAATTGGCAAACACGTTCTGAAAAAAGGTGGTGCCCTGGCTTGGCCAATACTGACTTCGAATCTGCGGCTGCCCCTCCGCAATTGATAAATCGAGTCTAAATAATTCTGACTTGAAACCAGTTCGCAGTTTAACGGACACCCCAAGCCTCTATGAGTTTGGTCGAGTGACGGCTTTCCACTCCATCAACACCATGGACCATCAGGCGATACCGAGAACGATTATAAGTAATCTTCCCTGTGGAATGCTTTTCCAGTACCTACTTCAAACCTGTCTAAGAGTAGCGCAAGAGACGAATCAACAATTTGGTGATTTACTGAATAGTAGTCAATTCACTTGCCTCTGGGGGCTCATATACTTGGTTTCAAACAACCTTTTAAGTTGGTCCGGCCTCGACTGGTTTTTGGAGAACGCTGAAGAGACGCTAGCTCAGCAACTTACATCAAGAAAGATGTCCGCAGCAGTATGTACGGAATTTAGCGAGGTTTTATTTGAGGGACAGGGTCAAATATTTCGGATACGACAATTTTTGAAAGCACTGCTATCGATGAAAACGATATCCGTGAAATCTTTCGCGGAAAACCTCCTACCGTCGCTTATTCTTCGTCAGGACGGGGATATGATATCGCACATCTTCGATCACCATGGCGCCGGGTCAATTATAATAAAGTGGTACATCGGGCTTCTCGAAATCGATCTGCAATTGAGTTTGGGATATTTCTTCAAAACAGATGCGGACCCTGCCCTCTTTTCTAGGAAATATGGCTCAACCGTATCTGGACTCGATTACATCAGCTCAATAAGGCGGTTTCTCGTTGACGGTATAAAAAAAAATCTGCCGTTCGCACTCACGAAGGAGGAAGCGGCTGCACTTGTTGCTTGCGTAATCCAAAACAAGATCACAACGTTGGAGTCTATGTTCATTTTGCTACCACCATCCCTTACTTTGGCGGAGGTCGAAGAGCAATATGAACTACTATATGGGCATTCGGTCCTAGAGTCGAAATCTCCCTTCAATCTCCAAGAGCTTTTGGATTCTGGTGGATTCCGAAGAAATATACACATTCTGGCTGCGGAGGCGGTTGTGCAAAACGACTTTGAGAAATCTTCGGTTCTCCTGCCGTATACACAGTTGCAATTATCGAGCGAACAGTCGGACTTCTTAAGATTCGGAGCTTTGTCATTTGGTTATGGTAATGTTTGGGACATTATCGGAAAAGAAAATTTTAATATACTGGTCCGGGAAGTCGAGAGAGAAGCCCTCGACCCAACTTGCAAGCGGCACTTTTTCCGAGTCCAAGATCTCTTGACGATATCTTTTTGTCTAAGAAGCCGCGAGCTCACGGTTTTCCTTTTGGATTTTTTCAACACTCATTCGCAAAAATCGGGCTGGGGGGTTGGACCAATTTTGTGGGAGTCAGTATTGGTCTATTTGCACGCCCAGGACTTATCCAGATCCTGTCTCCAGATTGTAGGAGGTTATGGGCCAACAATCAATGACAACGACGACCAAGCGATGGCGAATTGGCTTCAAGAACTTCTTGACTCGGAATTTTGGATCAATGTTTGGAGATACAAGACTCATTTGAATCCTTCCCTCGAAAGGCTACTTCATTCAGCAATATGGGGTTTAAACCGTCGCCAAACTCAATTCCTTATTCGGCTTGGCGCGGATATAAATGCACAAAACTCTTTCGACGAGACTCCCGTTGTCACTGCATTGTTGTGGGAGAAAGAGAATGGGTCTCTCAGAACGAATGCCGAGCTCAGAGATGAAGTCGACATATTCCTGCAGTTGTTGATGGAAGGTGCCGATACCGGATGTTTGGAGAGCTTTCGCACCCACATAGATGACGATGAGTATCAGGTTGAACCAACTTTCTTGAAGGCCGTGGAAGATAAAGATAGTTCTCAAATTGTAAGCCTCTGGGGCGCCCGATTCAACCTGGTATCTGAAGTCGATAATTGCCCAGAGAGCGATCCAGACGACCCGAATCCAACGTACGGAAGCAAACCCACTATAGAGGAGTACATATTGCCGACGTACGCGCAGGCATGTACTGCAAATTGCCCGAGTCGGCGAGTGGGAGATTGGCGTTTTGGAGAGGGAAATATAAATGGATTCTTATTGCTTTTTAGAGACCATGTCTTCGAGCTGCTAAGGGAGTCATTCTTACAAGACTCAACAGATTATGAGCGCCAGCAGTGTACAGAGCACGTCGAGTTGCTATTACAAGAATCGGGGAGGTGTGGAGGTGAGGCATTCAAATTTGTCATCGATCGGGCATTCAATCAGTCCTCGATTACGTTGCTTCAGTATCTTGCAGCTTTCGGTAGCACCCGCCTTCTTGAATCTTTCTTCCGGTATCAACCCCAAGAAGCCCTAGGCCAGATATCACAAACCTATCCATCATCGCCCTCGCCTCTGCAGCTTGCAGCTGCCCAAAATAACCTAGACTGCGTCATCTTCCTTATCAAGAACGGAGCCAATCCTCAGGAAATTGTTTGTGATTGTATATGGACAGTACATTTATCGAATTCACGAGTAGTAAAACACATAGGTGGCCGTATCACCCCCCTACACTATGCCGTTCGACATGGAAACATCGAAATGGGCCAGTATCTTGTTGAGCATTCTGCAGATATATACGCGCGCCAATTATCAGTATACCAGGAAGGTTGGGGCTTATCAATAAAACCACACCACCACCATCTGCCTGAAGGTAGCGATTTATCTGTTCTCGAATTAGCGGTCAAGCTGGGGAGAATCGACTTTGTTGCCTTATTCCTCAGCGTCGATATAAATGCCAGAGGACAGGCTTTAAAAACAGCGCTGGAAAGTCGCCAAACGCAAATAGCTACGTTCATCCGAGAAACCTGGGGTGGGACACCGCCTACGCTTTTGCTTGAGGGGACCGAAGCACCGAAATCAGAGGAAAAAAATATTTCGGAGCGTAATGAACACCGGGGTAGGCGCGATGATTGAAATTGAATTCTAGTTACAACGCTAACCATCGCACTATCATCTTAGCAGGTACAGAATTGCGTCGAGTGCGACCGATTTTGCCCAAAGTTTAAGTATTCCCGGGGTCACTAAGAAACAGGGTAGGGAATGACAACATGGATTTCAGGAGTTTAGGATACTGGGTTTTTTTGGATTTTGGCGCAAAAGGCTTAAATTTCTGGGGTATATGGAGGCAAAGTAGCCTCGAAAAGGGCTTGTTCACAGCATCGTTCGAGAGCTTTGCGTTGATAGTGTTATAGTTTTGGGAGCCTGTAATATGGGGTCACCATTTAAATTTATTCATGACAAGGGGTCTTTCGGACACCGCGGACTTCTCCCATTGAAATCAGATGCTTGTTCACAGAAAGCTTCGGACTTCATAAACCCGATTGTCTCACCTAGAGGAAATATTGGAGTTAGTGCTGCTGCCTGGGCTTGTAAATTTAGATTATATATCTTAATTCATATGAATTCATTGGATGCATTTTACATTGCTCATAAGAAATTTGAGCAAACGAAACTGGAAAAACTTTGTATGCGCATTCAATTGATCGGGTTTTGCGAGGAGTATACTAGTAAGTAGTCGATAACCTTTTCTATAGGCATAACGAAGTTCGAAGACGGGGGTGTTAATTGCGGGAAGTCAAAATTCAAGGTCTCTTACAAGCTTAGTCGCTCTCGTGGCAAGGCTATTAGTAATCCAAGAGACCCTACAACGGCAACACAAGAAGGGCCACCGAGATCGATCTCAAGATCGAATACATGCAAGGTTCTCGAGACCACAGTCGCCGCCTACCGCTAGAATGTCTGATTTCCCAGTACTTATTTTCGTTCCGGGTGCGTGGCATAGGCCTACGTGCTATAGTAAGGTCATCAAGCTCTTGGAAGAGCGGTATCAGCTGAGATGCAGCTCGGTCACACTCCCCTCGACCAATGGAGACCCAGAAGCAACCTTCAAAGATGACTTGGACGCCGCCCGCGCGGTTATAGCTAATGAAACCACTAAAGGACGCAATGTGGTTGTTATAGCGCACTCTTACGGCGGCCTAGTGGGCAACAGTGCTATCAAAGGCTTCGCCCGGCCACGAGATGGCGCCGTAGAAAACTCTGCATCGACATCAGACCAAGCTCAAGGTTCGGCCAATGGGTACGTCGTGGGCCTCGTACTCATAGCCTCCGGGTTCACTTTCACGGGACTCTCTTTTATGGACCCGTTTTTCGGCATCCCGCCTCCCTCATGGAAGGTCAACAAAGAAACGGGGTTCGCCGATATCGTGGTACCTCCTGGAGAATTTTTCTATCACGATGTGCCAGCAGACGAAAGGGAGTACTGGGTGTCTCAGCTTGCTCCTCAGAGCCTGAAGGCCCTGTTTGAAGGCGGCGAATATTCGTATTCGGGTTGGAAGGATGTGCCTGCATGGTATGTTGGTACGGCCGAGGATCGAGGCCTGCCTGTAGTGGTTCAACGGATGAATGTAGGCATGGCAAGAGAAATGGGAGCCGTTGTCGAGCATAGAGAATTGCAGACTAGCCACTCTCCGTTCTTGAGCCAGCCAGATGAAGTTGCTGATATTCTCGCAGAGGCTGTTGGAGCTTTCGCAGGCAAGCCAGTGGAAAGAAGTCGGTCGGACGCAAAAGCAGATAGGATCTTGTTACCAGCTGCTAAACTCTGGCAGCCTCTCACTTGGTTGAAATTTGGGTTGCCGCTATTTTTTGGACATATAATTGGAAGAGGAATCGTCACGTTTAGTTGGTTCAGGGGCCTATGGGGGGTCGGTCTACGCTGAGGTGCAACCTTTGCCTTATCCATTAGACTGAGTGGCTAGACTTTCTTGTACATATTCAATGATAAACCCTGCTCCGGAATTTTAAAGCGCCCAACGGAGTGAACATAAAACTGACTGATATTTAGTAAGAGATATTGATATATAGAGTAAGAAATTACTCTACAATAGGATGATACCTAGATAGTATAGGGTGAGGAGGAGTTCTTCGGACCGTACAAACCACCTGACTGCCCACAGGAAACCGCAAATAGAAATGCTCTATTTTCGCCCCTAGCTCTGCTTGATATGCCAACTATTTTAGCATTAACAATACGTTTCGTAGACAATATTTATCACACGCCCCAATGCGATGCCCGATGAGACTAAGTATGACCAGGGACAAATGTTTTAAACATACCTTCTACATCTAGTTATAAATGCTGGAGATTTCGAGTAATATTTTGTCAACGGAAACTATATTACCTAATGCTTGACTCTTGACTAATCTTGAAGAGAAATCGATTTCAGTCGTATGATAAAAGAGTAATATATCTGGTTACATGCGGGCAGTTGAGCATGAAATAACGTTGGACGGTGTTCAAGGTAGCAGTTTAAATGGAGCGCGAACTTCTTTCCAAGATGTTTTGCTTGCATACGGGGCCTACTAATATATTAGAAAGCCCTTCAAGATATCGACCACCCAGGCCTTATAACATCCTCTTATATATGGCTTATACATACTAAGCTTGCATTAAGTGAATACAACAGGCCACTAAGCCTTGTTCAATGCAATCCTGTTGCATGTCGCACAGTCACACCCCGCATAAGATATAAAACTATCAGCCGCGACAGCACACCGTTCCCTGGTTCTCCATTTAATACATCCGAGTTTTGAAACCCGCTGACGTGCAGCTTGAGATTAAGCAAGGGAATCTCGAACACTAGAAATACGATTCACGGGTTCGGGAATCTGCGACTTCCAAAAACGAGAACAATACAGCGCCAAGGAATCTTATGGATCCCGTATGTGCCAAGTCCAGGTATCCCTGCGGCTTTGAAGTTCGGAAACCCTGAACCGACAGCAAACTCGACGATAGGAAAAACTTTGAGGCTGTGAGTCCAACCATGCGGTGCACAAAGCAAGGGCTCGAGGGAAAACCTGCAAAACCCACCTGCATCTCGATCTATTTTTGAAGACATCGATGGTATACATGGATTCAAACTTGGCAAGACGGAAATGAAGGTGCGATACAGCGTGATAGAACAGAAAATAGTCTCGTCTCGTACTCGCCTGTTCGCCCGCCCAGCTGCACGTTGCCAGCAAGTGCTAACTGGGGTGGATGACAATGGACGAATTTATCCCCACCCGGCTGCCAACTTGGAGAGTGGTCCAACCTCTGCACCTTTAAATGTCATCAGCCTCCCGCCCCCATCGTTTGAAAAGGATGCAGCCGCCGTTCATAAACACTCCTTCGTCGGTTCTACTGACGGGGAGTCCTGTTTCATCTTTCCTCCGCGGGCCTGTAATCCCTCGAAACAGACGACCGAATATATTCCGGCCCCTCGAAAACGGTTCGAGGGAAGTTTAAAAAGAGGCGGATAGTTTGGGGATTCGCATTCTACAATGCACTTTTCGGCAGTTCTAGCCTCGCTCTTGTGCCTGGCGACAACACAGTTTGCGACATCAGTCGGCGCGATAAAGGCGACAAGCTTGAAACTACGATCGAATCCGAATGTCGATTTGAAGTTGACGAAGAGGGATTATCTCTCGACGACATTTCGGCCGAATGTATGCCATTGAACCCCGTCGTCGGTGCCAAGAAGTTTGACCGGGTTCGAGAAATCTATACTGATGGAGGTATTCTGGCGCAGAACGAAACTGTCTTCGGCTTCTATGTCGACGTGCTTGTCGGTATGTAGTACTCCGATGGTTTTCTAGTGCCCTTTTATCTTGCGCAGAGTGGATATTAATCGCGACATTGTTATGATATTAATATAGGAACGCCACCGCAATTTTTCTCTTTAGCGTTCAGCACCAGCTCGACAACATGGCTTCCGTCCCCGAGAAACTCTACCGTAAAGAAATTCTGCGACGATAATGCGACGGGGAACGAATTTTGGTCCTGCTACTATGATAACTTTTGTGAGTCGGATGGAAGGTGGATTGAATTGCCATTAAGTGGATTGTGCGACTGATTGGGACTATGATATCGTGTTAGACCAACCTAATAAGTCGTCGACTTATGAGCCGAAGCGCGGAGTTCTAGACAATTACTATGGTACCGGTTTATTCGTAAGTCATCACATAAGTCCGGCTCGTTTCCGCTATATTCGCGACTTGGATCAGACTGATGGGATTCTTCTATTCAATATCTAGGCTAAAGGCACCTGGGGTTCCGACGTCTTTAAAATCAACCAGCTCACGATCCCAAATGTCTCCTTCGGTCTCGCCAATAACTTCACAAGCGCTGCTGAACTTGGTCTCGGTGTCGATTTCGCCCGTACCTTTTCTCCGTATCCCTCGTTACCGGAGCTTATGGCCATGGAAGGCTCCATAAATCTCATCCTTTACAGTATTTACATCAACGACATTCGAAATGATGGAGGCGAAATATTCTTCGGCGCGATTGACGAGGCTAAATATGAAGGAACGCTTACCACATTCGAGAGCAACACTGTTGGGCGAGTTTATATTAAAGGGGTTTATTTTCTCGACCCGGATGGGACGAACTCCACCCTCGTAGATTCCGAAGAGATAATATCAACTGATGTTGGAGATATTCAACTAGGAACCCCGTGAGTCTCTCGAACACTTATGCCCCCCGCGAAATTATCATTACAGGGCTAACTCCTAGCCGAAATCCAGGTCCCTATGGGTACCTAATAATGTCTACCGCCGGCTTATAGAAAAAGTTCCAGTAACCTACTCGACAGCCTACGAGGCGTATACTGTTGATTGCTCGATCGCTGATGATGACCTGGGGACCGTGCAATTCGATCTTGGAGATACAATTATCTCAGTGCATACGAGACAGATCCTAGTAGAATACCCAACCGGAAGCGGAACCTGCGTATTAACACTCTATCAGAGCGAAAAGTCGAGATCGAGTAGCCCAGACTTCTTGCTCGGAACACCATTCTTACGGTATGCCCTCTTCCGAAAACCTAGGAATCGAAAGTAGCTAATCAATATCTTTAGGTCTGCCTATACAGTTTTCGATTACACTAACAATCGGACTTCTATTGCGCAATCCGTATTTAACTCTACTTCTTCGACCCTGCGTGAGGTACCTGAAGGCGGTATTGAGGCTATGCCACAACGGTCGGGTAATCCATCAGGAGGGACTCCCACAGAAACACCGACAATGACGCCTTCAACTGGTCCTAATATTTCAGGAACGGGATCGCCCACCGCCATAATCTCTACTGTTCCAAGTAAATCCGACGATGGCGTCCCAGTAGCAGCCATAGTAGGTGGTTCCTTGGGTGGCGTCGCAGCGCTCATCATCGCGGGCGTTATCACTTGGCTCCTTGTCACCAGAAGGAGGAAAAATACGGGGCCAGAGATGCCTCTACCGCCGGATCAAGGATTCCCACCACCGGGGCCTCAGGATACGGGCCATACAGATCCACAACTGGTCGGATATAAACCCGCTATGACCACGACACAACACACATACGGTGTCACGGCTGGCCAACCTTCACACCCGCCGTCGGCACATATAACATCTCCGCCAACAAGTTATCATGAGAATTGGGGTAACGCTGGTTATGCGGGCGCAATCCAGCCAACGAATAATGGAAGGACGGCAAGTTTGGTTAGTGGAAGACCATCAAGTGTGGTTAGTGGTGGAGCAGTGAGTGTGATTAGCGGGAGCACGGGGGGGGGCTATGGACAAGACCTGTCGAGTTTTGGAGGACATCCGGGACAGCCTGGTGGGCAGGGTGGTCTACCTTCACCTCCTCTGAACGCTACAGGGGTCTATGGAAGCTACGGGTATAGCGGTTATAACCAATACTAGATGGGGGAATAATTGGGACCACCCTGAGCGTTTACCAAGCTTTCTATCCTCGATAAAAAAATTTTTAATATTTTTTCTCTGAAGCCCGATTACTCTTCTAGAAGTTGGCGTATAGCTTGTGGTACTAGTGGTTTTAAAAAATTTAGGTAGTGATACTAAAATCGAGTAACATAATTGGAATCTTAAGCATCATATTTTCAATCTTGCTTGTCATCCCTTGAAGTCAACCCTCAAAGTCTACCAATCACTCACTCCTTGTTCGGTGGCAGTAGCCAGCAAACTCCCCTTTTCTTTCGCGTCAGCCAATTTAAACAATCCACTTTCATCTCTTACCAGGGTCAATTTCCCAACTGGTATCACTTCTATATCCACTTTCCCCCACCTATCCTCCAGGACCCCATCCCCATCCCACCTTATCTCCATAAGTCTCCTCCTCATCCCCATCGCTTCGCTCAAAAACTGCATCATTCCGGTTCCGCACCATCCCCTCATTTGTGGACGTATAGCATATCCTTTCAAATTAAACGTCAAATTCTTGACCCTCTTAGACTTCACCGCCACCTCGACAGCTTCCCTAACTCCTACTTCCCCCGCACTCCCCATCCGTAACTCCTCCAAACGCTCACACATTATCAAAGCCTTACTTGCAGCCGGAATATGCTTCCCCAAACTCCAGGGTTCTAACAGATTCAACTGCTCCACCATCATATGTTGTTCTTCCTTTCCGGGACCCTCTCCGCTGCGGATATGTTGATTTCCCGGGAACATCTGAAGTCGTTTTAAAGTTGATGCATGTTTCGGGATTACATCTTGCCAAAACTCGTTCATGAATGCTAGCATGCTGTTATGTTCTGCTTTGCAAATTTCCTTTGTCGCGGTACGGCCGCAGCGGTATGGGATCATATTGATGGATAGGCTGGTTAAAGTGTTGGTGTATGAGGAGAGGTAGTTTAGTAGCGTTCTCGATGCGTTTTGTTCTGAGACGTGGGTGAGGTGTATTTTGTGTTCGCGGAGTGCATCCCACATTGAGCGTTTGATTGTATACTCGGGTTGGAGCTCAGTGCGGGATGTTAGGCTTTTTAAGTCGGACAGGAATTTGGGAATCAGATGATCTGGGAATGGGTCGTTTATTGTGCCGTATTTGAGCTCTAACGACTGGAGTTTGAAGGGTACTTGTTGGACTTCTAGGAAGTCAAAGGCTGTGGTTTCAAGTTCGTAGGAAGGTTCAAAGACTAGTGATTTTAGACGTGGGAGGTAGTTGAGGGTATCCAGGGATTTAGGGTCGAAAAGTAGGATGGTTAGATGGGTGAGGTTTGTGAAGGCTTTGAATGCCGGGAAGGGGTCGTATTGCGGAGATGGCGGGTCGTAGGGGTCCATATCAATCGTAGGGTTTAGTTCTAGGTGTGTTATAGATGCAGCTATCGGAGAGAAGTCAATCTCTCTCGCAAGATTACAGAACGAAATATTCCATCTCAGGCGTTTGAGTTTCTTCATGCTGCAGACGAAGTTTTGTAGGATCTGGACGCCAAGAGGACTATAGTCCTCGGTATCTTGCTGGATTGGTTCTTCATATAGAAGTTTTATGACATCTCGTATTTTGTAGGCGCTGATGTTTAGGTCCTGGACATTAGAAATGAGGAAGTCTAACCCTTCGAGGGATTTTATGGCTTCGATTTTGCGTAATAGTTGGAGTTGTTTTTCTGGTGCAACATTTTCGACGAAGTTTCTGCCGTACCCTCGGGCAGGTTTGAGGTTTAAAGTATACTTCTGGAAGAGAAATGGGGCGGCGATTTCGCTGATGATGTGGTTTACAAGACGAAGGTCTTTGAGAGAGGGGTGCTCGACCTATAACAATTGTCAGTTAAGATCAGATGCGTTGAAAATGTGGTATTTTGGAAGAAGGCTTCTGCTGGAGAGCTCGAGAGAATCGATGGTGACATACTGCTTCTACTATTTGTTGGAGAATCTCAACGGGGAGACTGAGCAGCGGGCTTCGGCCGTTCTCGCTTTCAGTGGTATCCATGGTTGGCAGCGGGATATCGGAATCAGTTGTAGGATGAGAATATAACCCGAGGTCGAAACGAGGTTGGTAGCTCCTAAAGCGCTCAGGCCTCCTCGATCGAGAACCGTCGTTGGCCGGACCAGTTCTAATGTTGCTAACAGGTACTTGCAGAAGGCCTGCCCTGAACGATTTAATTCAAAAGTTGAGATGAAAATGTCGCCTCACTGGCCAGGATAATGGCCAAAAGAAAGACGTCGGCTAAATGACATTTTATAACTCACCAAAGCACCCATTCAATCGAAACAGAACAGCAATACGTAAACAATGGCGAATCACAATTCAGGCCGCCAACCGGCTAGCGTGGTCTTTCCCCCATCCTTTCCTTTCGCCCAGTCGATGCGAAATGCCTAATCGCTGGGGGGTGAGCTCAAAAAAATGACACGCAACGCAGCTTTCGTCAAAGGTTAGCAGGGGTCTCCCGATCTCGATGCATGCGAAAAAGTGGGTATTGCGTGTGCAAAATGCAAATGCATGTACAGCACAGCATAGAAAGCACGAGGCGAGCAATCGTCGGTACGTACCGGTCGAATAAGTCAAGGTATTTAGAACGAAGCTTGATGGAATGGGAACAGACGCCAGTCCCGTTCGAGTTAATCAAACATATCAAACGGTTCCCTTCCTGGGCGATGATCAGGCGTACCGATTAGCCAATTCCAAAGGTACTTCGCTGCATGTATACGATTCCGGTGGCAATTTTAAGAAACAGTTCGGTGTCTCGACTGTGGCAAGGTGTCGTGAGACTCGAAATTTACGCTTAATTGAACCCAAAACGGAGATTCTAATAGCTAGCCTTAAATAATAGTTACTCTATTTGTATACCCCGTGGTACCCAGTTTACTGGGAATATCCTTTAACAATTACAAGGGTGTGTATATGTCCCTTACACCTCACCTGATAGCATTCTTTGCTATGTACTCTGCAGCTGCAGCCACCAACTGTCGTTTAACGCACGCCACGTATTTGGGCAGGGTCCAGCTCGGAGAAAAATAGACAGCTCGAGCAGACCCGGAGCGCAGTGGGGCGCCCAGAGGAGCATAAATAGGAACGACATTCTCTCTTCTGTACTCCCCAGTTGTCCTGGTGGCTACAGACAGAGTCCAATACCCTCATTTACACTTGTCCGCTCAGCTACATACGTTTCTACTGAATAATTTACGATAATCTATCCCAACTTACGCCTTTACGAACTTCTATTTACCGAACTTAACTCCCAACCCACAAAATGGTGTTCCTATATCTCTTCATGATCATCGGAGGTATTATCAAGGGCGTCATCTTCCTCGTTCGGCCAGACTACGACATCGGCGCCCACAAGGGTCGGATGTAAAGGATGTGAGATGGTCATGGGTGGCCTCGCATAGCCCCTCAACCTATTATTGTGCATATGCGCATTTTATCTTCGACACTCTACCGATTACGAGTCCCCGATACATACAATAATGACAATCTCACGATACGAAGTTACGACATACCTACTTACTCAGTCAGCGGAATACAGCCCACGACGAGAATCAGCCCGACCCACAGCTACGGCCACCCAAAAACGAAACAACCAATATTAATCAACAACATCAGAGGTCGAATATGGTACTACGAACATCGCAGGACGAGATCGTTAGTCCAAACAATCTTCACGGCCAAACATTCTTTCAAGGCATTAAATAAATAGAAACTGGAGTATGGATTATCGGGGGGTGTTTTATATTATAGAGGAACGAGCATGCATGAATTCATTTTTGGCAGGTTCGAATAGTTTTCGATTGGCGTTTCGTTAAGGCATATGATGTAACTAGAATACAAGCATTTATCCTTCCCCACGTCACCCCGTATTCATTCCATCATAAAGAGAAAAAAGCCCATCTTTCGTAAAAACCATCATTCGTGTAAAGAAACCTTATCCATTAACGTCCTAACCACCACAGACAGATTATGAAAAACAAGAATTGTCGAAAAGAAGTTGATCCCAGAGAGAACAGAGAATTATCAAAACAGAGGATTCTTGGTACTCTCAATACATAATGTTTTGGACAGTCCAGGGGTTTTCTGCAGTATGGAACCCGCCATAGCCGAAGCCAGGGTCTGTGAGGAGTGGGAGATCAAACTGCTCTCGGATATAATTCTCCAAGATTTGTTTCTCACTTCCGAGAGGAAGCTCAAGCGAGGACTTGATTTCTCCTTCTTTGAGAAGGACGACGGTAGCGGTATGATCGAAGTTGACTTTATACTTCTCGGCGATGGGTTTTGAGACGCTTTCTTCCAATCGGCTCATGTCGATGATACAGAACAGGACCCTCTTGATGTAGAGAGTGGCCAATCGTTCCATAGCAGTAGCGACGAGAAGTTTGTAAGGGTTCTCTGAGCCAATGAACAGAAGAAGAGGGAGCCTGGAATCTTCATTGATGGCGAGAAGGGAGTCCAACTCGTCACTTGACGAGATGTTGTGAGACTTGGTGGGCAGTTGGGAGCGCGGAGAGCGTTGCCAGCAAGGGCGGGAAGCAACGCCAGAGCCAGAACCAGACATTTTTGAAGAGCGTTTTAGGATTTAAATGGTAGACAATAGAGTATTGGGTTTTTGAGGTGCTAGAAGCTCTAGAAGCTGTTAGTGGATCCAAGAGAGGAAACACCAAAGGTTTGGAGGCTAGAGGGATATAATAACTTACATGGTACTTCTGAGAGTATTCTGGACGGAACTTTTGATGCTGGAAGGATTGTAGCTGGAGATTGATGATGATAGGAAGAGGTGAAAGAAGAGGTGAAAGAAGAGGTGAAAGAAGAGGCGAAAGAAGAGGAGATGAAGGAGCTGGAAGCTCAAGTAGAAGTATTTCCAGATCGTGTTCCACAGTTACGCGGGACTAGGGTTAAGTCAGAGCTGCCTCGTCATTGACAGTCCAATTGAACGCCTTCTAGAAGATATAGCTGGGGGTATAACGCCATGAGTATTATAATACGGGGCACATTGATTGATATAACTTCAATCTTTCTCCATTATACCTTGTTTTATTCCAAGCTGCTTCTGGGCGGAACACATGGACAGAGGAATAGGTTACCATAAGTTCGAAATCCTGTAAGCCCTGAATAAAACGTTCATGATGTTAGTTGCTCCACTAACATCTATCTACCTTGCTGCATTGTGCTACCAATCCGGCGGAGCAGGCCTCAGTGTGGCACAAAGCCACCCTAATAGTATCGATATTCGATGTTCGGCAAGACACGAATAGAAACGCTGACAATGGGAGGGATGTCCTAGGCCATTGGACGTTAGTGTAAGTGTGCTCAGGTTTTCTTTCATATACATCCTCGATTTACTTTGTTAACCTGGCCCGGAGAGGTATCGTATTAATATTGCCTAGATCCAGAAAGTTATAATTGTACAACCGTCGTTTAGTTAAGGTGGGCTGCAATGCTACGTATACATCCTTTCTATGCCAGGGGGGGGGGGGGGACCAATACTCGTGTATATCCCGATGGGAATGGAAAATGCCATCACCATACATTACATCCAAAGAAATAATACTATCTTTGCTAATTTATACAGCCCAATCAACCGCTTAATCCCGTATACAATCATATTAATACATCATAATCATTAAAAAGTGTACCACCGCAAAGAAAAAAAAGGGAACCAACTAAGGTTCCTCCCCAAACGGATCCGGATAGTTACTAACCGTCCTATCACATGCGTAATGCACAAGGTAAGGACTAGCTGTACTCGTCCTAACATAGTACGTCCCAAACTCATCCCAGATGTCAATATCCATACTCCCCGCGCCGCCCCAGTTTCCCAATATAACACGGAGGGGTAGATACGTCCCCCCGGCAAGAACTAATGAAAACTGGCCTTCGGTGTAGCCTCCTGAGTACCAAATAGACGTGATATCGACATTGGATCTTGCCCAACCTCTCCTTGCGTTGTCGCCTGTCCAGATGCCGGCGAAATTATCCCCCTTCGCGAGTTTGAAATAGTATGTGGCTGACTTGGGGGCGTATAAGTAACCACGCCAATTGAGGGTATATTGAAGAGGGTTTTGTGGAGGACTGAAACCGTATGGGTATCGACCCTCTTGATTTACGCCATCTTCAGCCCAGATTAGTCCGATCGCATTGACAATCTTGGCGCCGTAAGGGCGGATGCTTTCTCTAAACGCTTCAGGCTTAAAGCTTGCGTAGTTTTCAGTTGGGTCGTTTGCGAACGGGTCATCGTAGATTCCGAGTTCCATACCGGCGTTACCGCAGCTGGCATCTGGGGGTCCCGTAGCTTGTGAGGTTTCAGTACCGAAGGGGTTGAATGGTGGAGCATCCTGGGGCCTATCGCAGGCGAATGCGACAAGATAATTGGAGTTGCTTCCTGTTGATGCGTATACTTTGCCTGTAGAGTCCGTGATTTCGAATTCGAAGGTTGCAACTCTGAGACCGTTGCCTAGCATTATCCTAATGGGCATATAGGTACCGGCGGCAAGTGTGGCCTGGGCAGTTCCGACCCTTTGGGCTCCGTTTTCTTGAACCGAGTATGCATCTGCATTTTGACGAGTCCAAGTGGTATACGCCTTCTGTCCAATCCAAATCCAAGCTCCATCGTCGGCCTTTGAGATCTTGAAAGTGTAGGTTTCGCTTTTGGGTGCATAGAAGTAGCCACGATGGTTAAGAGCATACTCGGAACCGATTGTGCCACCGGGGTAGTTAATAACTTTGGCGGCCATACCATAAGGATAGAGGGTATCGTCCAGTGCGCCGTCTACGGCTCTCAAACCAACGTTACTTGTCCGGTTCGTCGTATAAGGCTGGCTGGTTTTGAAGTACGCAGGGTTGAAAGCTAAGTAACCGTCTGCAGTACTGCCTGAGGGGATCCTATATGGGTTATCGTAGAGGGCAACCTCAAGCCCCGTATTATCTGGGCATGAAATATCCGGGGTATCTGAGGGCACGTATGTATACTCGGTACGCAAAGAGGTCACAACTGTCGTAGCTGGTTGCGTAATTATTGTAGTGACCTTGGAGACTACTGTTGTTTGGAGAGTCTGAGTTACAGTCGCAGTTGAAGTTACCCATAAAGTTGCAGTGACAATGCCTCCTCTGATCGATACTGTCGTTGTGACTGGCACCACGGAAGTGCTTGTAGTAACCGATGTCGTCGATATAGTGACAGTTGTTGTTCCAGATGGGAATTCATTGGCTGCGCGGGTTCGGACGGTAGATGTGAACAAGAAACATGCTGCACAACCAGATATATCAGAAACAATCCAGCGGGAACCTAGGGATGGCGCAATAACTTACAACAAGCGGGGGGAACAGTTACGGCCTGACGTTTCCGTAGTTTTGCGAGCGTCGAAGGTGGGGATCCCGTCCGTGTGACAGTGATAGTTCTCCATGCCGTCGACGTCGAAAAGCTTTACTCAATTATTAGCACACGGCCGTAGGCAATCATGACTAAGAGGCTTAACATACGAGGTGACAGTGCTCCGAACTGTGCTTATACTAACAATCGTGTTATATGCCGTCGCCGTAGCCGTTGCGGTCGTAGTTGGTCGGTATGTTACAGTATTCGCTCCCAGAATCGTCGTAACCCTGCTAGTTGAGGTCACGGTAGCCCTCGCCGTCGAATATAGGGTGTTTATCAAAGTTCTTGTAGAATTGTACTTCGTCGTGATCACGGTAGACGTATAACATGTCGACGTTTTGATCGAACTATAGGCTAATAATCCATTCGCATAGGGTTAGTTATAACTTTATATTATATTCGGCATGGTTCTTCATGATGTATATCGGATGAATTGCACTTACTAAAGTACGAGGAACAACTGGACCTCGAAGCCGCATTGTTCCTGACAGTTGGGCAGCTCGCTGCTGTAGCCCCGCAGCTATTCTGCCCAAAAGCAACCTCCGCAAGGGCGGCGAGAAAGGTGACGGCGACCGAGAACCGCATTATGAAATCCTTCCCTTCTAACCCTTGAAGTTCGAAACGTTAGGACTAGACAGCTGTTGGCTAGTCGAATTTGCTCCACTAGTACTGCACCCTATGCCGCTGTCAAGCAGTACCCAGGAAAAAGAGACAGGCCGTCTGAATCTTGCAAGTGGGATTTCCATCTTATAAAAGGAAATATATTTATGTAAAGATATCATTGAACTGGCATGGTTATATGAATCCTGTATATTGGCCACCCCTGCCACGACGTTCCTTACGATATTCGGAGATGCATGAAAACTGATATGTGCCTGGAAGCCCGCAGTCCGTTGAACTAAGGATAGTTTCCATACGCCAAGACTCGATTTGTTTAGCTCATAGAATACGGTGGATGGCCCAGTATTAGTGCTTTGAGGCCAAAACCTCGTGGATGGGGTCTGCGAGGCGTTACATTTGGGGTTTAAACACCCTTACCTGGGCCTCGAAGCGGATGCTAACATGTATTCGTGCCCACGGTTCCACGTCCCGACCAAATGCAAACTTACCCGCCTGCATATTGAAAAATTCCCCGCCACTTGAAATAATCGTGTATATCCAAAGTTCAACTACGGAGGGTATTCGTTATGAGGCTGGTCGCGTATGGGGAAGCCCAAGGGGGGGGGTCCCGGGCCTGAACCCGGCCCGATGATTCTGTCGTGAATCCATACGAGCTGAGGTATGTACTGAGCGGTGTCTATAACTGGCAGCGACTCAACATATCAAACCCCACAGCGGGTCGGCTACTTGCGAGATGAGGTGAATCGATTGAATGAATGAAACATTGACTCTCTTAGGAAAGAAGCAGGGAAGGTGATAGTATGTGGGAGGGCCTGATACTATATGTCTCCGCGAGGCCAAGGGGACATAAGACAGTCCACCTGCGCGGTGTTCTTTTCTTAGTTTTGACGACGTCCAGGCACCGACGAAAAGTGGTGTGGATTGGCCTCGCGTGGATGTGTTTGACTGCTGTGTTGAAACACCGCTGCCCAGGCCTTTCCTGCCATCTCGGGGCATCAGCAATCATCCATACCCGGGATATTATCGGCAGCAACTTGACTGAGATGAGACTACTCTGATTTGGAGGTTCGGATATACTAACCTCTGCAGCTTCTGCCTCGGATTGGCTGGGGATTTCGTATGCAAAGATCATCCCGACGCCGTGTCGGTTTCGCACAATCTAGTACTGTTGACTGTTTGACTGAACCCCATCCCAAGGCATCTGTGGCAGAGGTATCCTTGATGAATGAACTCCATCTACCTGCTTTCCATTCGGACCTTTCGCGCGTTATCATGCGTGATCCCTGCCCTCTGTGCTCGCCTGCATCAGCTCCTTCTCCTAGTCCGGAAGTTACTTCGTGATAATATCGGGCTAAACCACGAGGCGAAAGCTAGCGAGCGAAGCCCTTCAGGCTAAGAAAAAGTAAGACCGTTAATTCACACCGGTCAGCCGCACTCGGGACCCTTTTTCTTCCCTTTCCTCGCACCGCAAATTCCTCTGTCGTTCTCGGCTCAGGCCAATTCCGCATCCACTCTCCGTTCCCGTCGCGCGACGACGACTTACAACTGTCGTCTGTCAGATCCATCATGGTATGGCCGATAAAGCCAGTCAATGTCATCGTAAGTACTACGTAACATAATTGCATTCCCTGAAACTGTCTGACAGTTTCTCGTTCGGGCAGTTGGGTGGACTGCAGACGGCTTGAACTGTGCCCCTTGCTTTCATTCTTTTCCTGTTTGTTCGCAGCACGCTTCCTTAGATTCACTAGCTTGAGATCCAGGCACCTGGGTCACACAGTTGCCCGGTATTGGCGTCGCATCCTTACTCGTTGCTCCATAGTGCAGATGCTTTTCCACCCTGGAATATATTTGGCAGTCGTTTTTCTTATAGTTCTGAATTATGGATCCCATGATGCCCCGTTTTGTTAATCTGTTAATTGATATTCCTCCGTTAGATTTTTTTTGGGTTTCCCCTCATTTTATTAACCTTTTCTAGATAACAGAATGGCTGTTCGTCGGCCTAGCCACTGTCTTCGTTGCGCTCAGGATATACATGCGCAATTATAGAAACAGCCATGATTTCTTCCATTTCTCAGCAAGCGACTGGATCATAATCCTCACTTTGCTCTGCTTTTTCGCTACGGCAGCATGCGACACGGTAATGGTCACCTCAGGGTTCAGCGACGAGAGACTGTCGCTGGACCAAACCTTAGAGGACCCATGGAGTGCGTACCTGAAGTTGGACAAAACAAACCTGAGGGAGCTACTCAAGGTATGTGAAGTCAACGTTTCTGCCTTCCAGCGGCAATATTTGGATGTCCCATACTTGGACCCCTCCCGCCGTTACATCACACTTTAATCTCGATGTATTCGCCTGCTTTGGGTTAGAGTCCCTCGCTTCAAGAGAAAACGCATGGCACACCGCATATATCCTCGCGCTCCAATGTGAATGCTAACATCCCAGCAACGACCAATTAGATGCTCTACGCCTCCTCAATGCCTTACTACCTTTCACTATGGGGCGTAAAGTTCTACCTTGTCACCCTGTTCTACCAGTTGATCCCACCGGCGACCATGCCGCGCCAAAGGATCGCCCTGCACATCATCACTGCCTTCGTGGTGTCCTCGTGCTTTGTGTGGTTGGGGCTTAATATCTTTTGGTGCACGCCGATTAGTAGTAATTGGGAAGTTGAGAATCCGCAGGGGGCCTGTGTGGCGTACTTTGCGTATGATCCGTATATTATTACGGTATCTCTGCATGCGGGTACTGAGGTCATGAGTATGAATAATCTCTTCTTTCCCCTATACGATAAGGGTGTAAACCGCTGTCCTTATGCTGATATGATTAATGTATAGTTTTCTCCCTTCCGTTCTCTTTTCTTCACGTCCTTCGTCGCAACAACAAGAAGCAATTCTATGCAGCGAGCGCCGTCTTCGCCTTTGGCTTCGTTGGCGTTATAATTACGTTAGGGAGGGTAGCATACGTTTTCACAGCCGGTCCCGGACCCATTATCGGCATGCAACAAGCCTGGGCGGCAGTAGAACAATCGATCGGCATCATCGTCTGTTGTCTCCCCGCTTTTAAAACTCTAGTGTTGCGGAGGAAGAGTCTGGGAAGCGGGAGTAGGCTTGTCGTGTCAGGAAGTCGTAGTGGGCACGACAGTAGGAGGAGAAGTGCACCTGTTGCTATGGAGGAGACGGGTACAAGGCCACTAGAAGGAAGAGGAGGGGTTATCGATCCTGACGTTTCAATTATGAGAGTCGAAACGTTTGAACAAGAAAGTAGACCGAGGAGGGGCAGCATAACGAGCATGTTCTTTCCAGGAGGGTTGTCGAGGAAAAATAGCTTGAACAAGGTGCCGTCTTCATCGACAACGGGTGAATTAACGCCAGCGGAAAGACCGAGGCCGCAAAGGAAAGTTACAGGACTAGAGACTATTAGTGATGCTTAGCCTTAGACTTTTAGGGGGGTTCTTCTGCTTTTTCTTTCTTCTGAGATGTTTTTGGACTGTATTATAAGGGCTTGGGGTCTTTTTTTTGGCGTTTAGATACCTTCTTTGGTCCAGCGCTGTTTTTTTGCGGATATGACCGTCACGACTTGTTAGTTGCTACAATTGGAAATGCATATAAAATTTTCTTCTATGTGACAGCTATTAACTTTAAGTGCTGCTGTATAGACCTTACATGACACTTCCACGATTCGAGGCTAACCTTCACGGCAATCGAACCAATTAAAAGGTAGCATGCAAGTGTTAACTACATCGGAAAAACAGCACGTCCAACTGCATTAGCTAGGCCTAATACTAACTGGACTATAGCAAGAGCAGTATATATACGTATAGGTTATATATATTATAATAATAAGACCGAAAATGTAGGTATACTAGCCACTATTAAGATATTTATCTCGTCTGCAGCGCAAGATGCAGTGGAAGATGCCGTAATACCCGTCTACACCCGCAATATTGTGAGCAATAGGGCATAAATTTAATACCACCGGTGGAGACGGGGTTTAAATTCACCGTCGCTGGTGTTTTGTTAACATGTTGGATCCTGCAATGCGGGCGTGAGGCTGAGGTTGGTGTTAGCTGATAGGAACTAAATAATGTCTGCAATCGCTATGCTACTGAATGATGTATTCAAGTAGTGTAATTATTGCATTCATTCCCCGCAACAATTGCTCTTTCGACGCCGATTAATTCATCAATCGTTACGTAGACCTTGCGAGCCAAGTGGAAGCGGGGTTTGCTCTGCAAGGCTGAATCAAATCTTGCGGGGAGAATGGACTTTTCTTCAATACAATATGTAAATAGCAAGGCCTTCCGTCCCATAGATGAGACGACAAGTCTGCCAAAGACTAGGCTTCTCTGCATGCAATTATCAACTCTTGGCTGAATACCTGAAGACGGTGGTTATGATAGACAGGTGACCCTCAACAGGGATAATCAACCAACTGGCGACCGAGCCTCTCAACATGAGACGGACAAATACTTGGCCAACTAACCTCACCAACAGGCCCATTTATTTTCCACAAATCGTCTCCAGAACCACCCGCATACCCAGCATCTAGAAATCCGGGGAACCATCTTGGATAACGAGATTCTGCGGCACCTGGCTCGGGATGCCGCGCCGATGTCCTGTGCCAAGCCGACCGACGAGGCTAACCGATCCAATGAACGGGGCTCACCCCTGTCCAGGTGTTCGCTTGGCGCATCCGTCCCGGCCAGGGGCAATGATTTTAAAACAAGCTCAACGCAAGACCTTCGTGCATTGTCTCTCCGCCTTGGGCGAATTCTCAGCATTGGATGACATGGAGAATGCGATGGAGATCCATGGTCCAAGCGGTTTTTTTGGCCCCAAAGAATAGGCTTGCCTCCCGCTTACGCTTGTCGTTCGCTAGAAACCTTGATTCCCTTGTGGTCGGACAATTCAGTTGAAGGTTTTCCTTAACTTACCACTGGATGGGACATGGAACATGGGCTACTGAATTGTTCTATTTCCCCGCTTGTCTGGTGTAGAACACGCTTCTTTCGTGGATCCACGTTCGCGTTTTCTTAGTCTTGGTAGGAGCTTCTTATGTCGGAATCGGCACATCAGTCTTTTTAATTCTTACGTTGTGAGGGGGGCTCTGAGAATAGACGATTTTTCGCCCGCCCCTGAAGCAGGGCATACACGTCCAATGGCCTTTGTATCTGCTGACGGTGAAATAAAACACCGGGTTTCAAAATTTGCCGTGGACATCATAGCTCCCAGAAGCTTCAATATCTTAAGTATAAAGCTCGAAGACATCGCCATGGAATCACGCAATTACGATTCTATCCACCAAGGAGCTAAATCAACGTGCCTACCTATCAAATAGATAAAATCAGTATTATAACTCCATACCGTTCACAAAAATGCAGAAGCTTCTTCTCCTAGCGGCCCTCACACCCGCCGTCCTCGGATGTGCCAACCCAGATAGCAACTCTTGCGCCAGCTTCATCAAGACACAGGTTGCCACTGCTTCCGCCTACTGTGCAACTTTCACCAAGAGCGTTGTCACTGCCACAACCGGTCTTCCATCATGGGCCTCAAACTGCGATAACAAGCCTAGCATGATCTCTAAGGAATGCTCGTGCTATTACACCGGTGGCAGCTCTAACCCCACTACCACCTTGAAGACCACCACCAAGGCTGCTACTACCACCGCTGGTGGCGGCGGTGGAACTGGTCCAACCGGTCTTACCAAGTCGCTCCCAGCCAGCGCTGGCTCTGTTGCCACTAACGCTCCAATTGTCGTCTCTGGATCCTTTGACGGTGGAATGAAGAAGTACGACCGAAACCGTAAGTCCTCCTTGATTATCCTACGCAATTATGGACAATTGCTAAAAGCTCAAATAGCCAAGGTCTGCGCTGAGCAAGACGAGACTGGTGAAAGCGAGGCTATGTTCATTCTCGAGTCCGGTGCTACTCTCTCGAACGTCATCATTGGACCAAACCAGGCTGAGGGTGTTCACTGCAGAGGCACCTGGTATGCAACATCCTAGATAAACCACGCATTGGATTGGAGTACGCTAACGTTGGAACCAATATCTCAGCACCTTGAACAACGTCTGGTGGGCTGATGTCTGTGAAGATGCTATCACGTAAGTTTCCTAAAATTACATAATCTTTCAGATATGCAAGGTTTCTAATAATTGTTCTACTCGAATTCTAGATTGAAGCAATCTTCTGGAACCTCTTACATTAACGGTGGTGGAGCCTTCCACGCTTCTGATAAGATTGTCCAGGTATGTCTAACTTCCCAACATCAACCTATGCCAACTTGATAAGAGAAAATCAAGACTAATGTTATGACTTTTTAAACAACAGTTCAACGGCCGCGGCACAATCTCCATCAAGAACTTCTACGCAAACGACTACGGAAAAGTCGTCCGTTCCTGCGGCAACTGCAGCGGTAACGGTGGTCCAAGAAATATCATCATGGACAACGTCGCCGCCGTTTCCGGTGGTGTTCTCTGCGGTATCAACACCAACTACGGTGATACCTGCAAGATTTCCAACTCTTGCCAGAACTCTGGAAAGTACTGTGATAGATACACTGGTAATTCTAGTGGAAAGGAGCCCACTAAGATTGGCAGTGGACCGGATGGTACTTATTGTACTACTTCTAACGTTAGCACTAACTGCTAAACGGAAAAATGTGAGGGGGGAAGCAGTGGATGAGTAGGTGGCTGTGGATGCTCGTATTGGTCGATTGTAAATATATTTTGCGACCTGTGGATACCAAAGTTTCTTGTTCTTCTTCTTCTTCTTGGTTGTATATAACGTCGAAATTATAGAACACGAGTTCTACGTCCATTTCAGGTTTTTCTAGTAGGGGAATCATTGTGCTAGGGGCAGCGACCGGTCCATGAATCGTGCTAATTGAGCGTCAATTCTCTAAGACGGGGCTTGGCCGACCGAGATATTACGAAGGATAAGCTATATTGTCGTTGTGATAACGATATAGAATTCCTGATTATATTATCGATTCGCTAATTGAAATACTTTTGGGGGTCTTCCGATCGGGGCTCGTAATAAACGCCTAGACCACAATTCTTGGGGCTCTTTCTCAGACTACCTACACCTTCAGCAAGGTGTTGACGTACTCTTGTCGGTACGGGTTCTCATCGACCTCCACGCTGCGATTAAGGGCTGTCCATTTTGGCTGTTTCAAAGGGGTTAGTCTAGTCTTCCGGCTATAGTGTGTCGTAACTTTGAGAAATGCCTACCTCGTCCTTGAACAATCGCATCGCCTTGATATACTATTTTGATCCAAAGTCAGTATAACATCTTCAGGAACAACGATAAATCCACGTATATCCATCGTACATTCTTCTCATCCGTTGTAAATCGATGATAAATCCCGGCCGGCAAGATGATCAAATCCCCAGCTTCCATTGCCACCCTAACCCATCTCTCCTCTTCACCGCCGGGCTTCCCACTCCTGACATCGAAATATCCGCTTCCGTCAAGGATATATCGAATCTCCTCGTCTTCGTGTAAATGCTCGTCGAAGAACATTTTGACCTTAGACTCGTAGATTTCGCCCATTGCATCCGGAGAAACGGTTATGACGTCGCGGTTTCTGTAGTGTCGCTCCTTGGCGATTTCATCGACTTGGTCGACAGCTGGATAGAATCCAGCGGTGATAGCGAGGTCATCGAGAAGGGTTTCGGGAAGTGGGTCGGAGGATTCGTGAGGGAGGCGTTGGTCGCCCGGGAGAGAATCGTAGTAGTAGATCTTCATTTTTCTTTCCTTTTTGTTCGTGAAATTCGAAGAATCGACAGCAGTGACGATTTCGACGTTTTTGATGTTGAAGTTCTGGAAGTTGAGAATCAGAGCTCTGGGCAGGTGGATTGGAGCTACATGGAAGCGATGAGGGGCACAGCGGGGGTTTTATGCGATGCGGCGGGCAGGGCGTGGAAATCGCGCGATTTTAGTTATTGCAACATCGACGAAATTCTTAGCTTACGTAAGGCGTGATCACTAGTTTCTTGTTTGTCCCGACGTCTACCGCCCAATCCTCGTACAACGTGGGTGTATTAATTAAATTACTTGATTGGGAATGGAACCCGCCAAATACGGTAACAAAGTATTTCTACTTCACTGTATGTACAAACGGCTGAGAGTGCAACTGCAACATCCCCGCGCCTGGAATTCGAAAGCTGAACGGTACGCGTGGTAGATTTTATGCTCGCAAGTATCCATTTGAGTTAATTCGATTTCGAATGGGAGTCGACTGTTTCACTCAGATTCCAAATTTCTTCATGGAAATATGCTTTCCCTTCTAGATCTTCCCAATGAGCTCCTGAGCTTGGTCTTCGACGGAATCACGCCCCCGTGTAGGCTAGGGGATGAATCTGAAGAACTTATGAAGCGAAAAGCAATGGATCAACTGCTAGATGTCAGCCTCGTCTGTCGTCGTTTTTACGAATTATCTCTTCCCCGATTATATTCTGATTGCGCAATCGACTTCAATATACTGGAGTCAGACGTCTTCTGCGGATGGGTCCCGAATTTCCGACATGTTGACCGAAAGATTGAGCTCTACCAAAAGCATGCGGCGAAAGTCCAGTAAGTTTTCCTCTTGGGGAAATCGAAGTGCATATAGAACTTCAGCGATAAGGCTCCCAAAATCTACGAGGCAGAGAATAACAATATCCTTGCATTAGTCATCTCGACCTTGGCATTCGCGAGCATATCGGAACATATATAGGGGACCCGTTGACTTAGAATACCACTTACCGAAAATCAAGGACGCCCGTAGATAATACACTCCTTACACTTCTCCCTCACTTTCAGAATCTTAAGTCTGCTGAGTTCTACTGCACTACGGTATCAGCGGATTTGGCCCAGATAGCTCTAGAAAGGGTTCGAGGGTTATTGGAGATTTGCCATTCTTTAAAGACGCTGGCACTTCGTCTAGTGTACGTAGAACCTTTGGTACTACCGCAACTCCAAAGACGTCTGGTCCAACCCACCACTTGCGCCCATCTCGACGAACTAGAACTTGGGATATCAGGATTCTTCACTCACTCCTACCCCAAGGAGCACAGATTCACAATACTTGAAAATATTTGTGAACTGCTTTGGCCATTTGCGAAAGCAGTGAAGAGATTCGAGTTTTTGTGCGAGCCTCTCGCCGACCCTTACTACAATATTAATACCCAATTACCAACTATCAATCCCCAAGTAAGATACGAGTTACCGGCGCTGGAGGCTGTTTGCATAAGAATGGACTTTGCAACTGTGTGTCCCTTCGAAAGCTATTTCTCCGTCGACAACATGAAAGTAAGGACTATTGAGCTATTGTCGCCGGCTTACTACCATATGGATAGCTATGATAATACCTTGGTACGGTGCAAAGAACCCGTCAACCCCCGAATATCGAATATCATATCCGATTAGCTAATTATATTGTTATGTAGGAGCGTCGGCACATTACCATGTTCCCAAATGTTGAGATTATTCATATCGTCGAGTCAGATACGATTGCGACCTGGACAGCGGAGGCACTTCTACCATCTATCGCAATGATAGAGAGAATTGTGGAGATGAGACACCTTTTTCTCAAATCTTCGGTAGAGGTACACCTTTTTGTACGTTGGTTTTATACTGATTTCATCCAAGGCATAAAGAGACATTTTGGGGCAGCATGTCGATTCAAGGGGGATATTGGGTTGTGTGAATTCGATGATTCGAGTGAGTCTCAGTGGTTGGCGCACGGTAACGAGCTCACTGCTACGATTTCTTTGTCCGCCTATGCGGCTCAAAGGGATGCTTTATCTGTTACAGAAGCGTAAGTTGGGCAGAGGGTCTGTCTTCTATGTGGTAAAGCTTAAGGGAGCAAAGCTCAGCGGCGTGGGTTTGGTTGGCATAATAAGGCGATACGGTAAAAATAAGCCCGGTAGTAGATCTGAGGCGAAGGAGATATCACACGACGAATTCTCCTCGATAATATGCAGGTTTTCCTCCGCCGTAACAGGCCCCCTCGGGCAACTATAAAAACATCCTTACCAACAAGTTTCTTTTCTAAGAATTATTCTCTTTAATAAACTGGAGGCCTCGAGGCTGCTTCACGATCGAGAATGGCCTCATTTGTTCTCTCGTAAACCAGACTACCGACCTCTTACGCCGGCGTCCAAGCCCCGCTAGACTAACTTCAGGTTGTCAGAAGCAGCAGCACATGAAAATGTTCCAGTATATTCACTTGAGCGCACGCGGTCTTTGATCACGATGTCTTCGAGGGTACTCGCCAACGCGCTCAAACGTCAAGCTTCGAAGTTATTAATAACTTACCGCGGGTACACACCTCGTCTTATCCGGTCAATCGCCCAACGAAATACCAGTTACATACACATACAAATCCGACATCTCAGCCTGGAGCCAGAGTCAGATTTACAATCTCTAGCAAAAACGCCATCGGTAGCAGCGACTATAGTGACAGAGCTCCAAAAAGCGAACGTCAGATGCACTAGTATAGGTATAGAGGCCCTCGAAGAAATATACGCTGAAAAAACATACTCGGAAGTCTTAAGATGTAGCCAATCCTACCAGCTTTGGTGGACACTGACCGCAGCGGTGGTCAGCAACCCTAATAGCCTCTCGTCCTTCCACTTGAATACTTCCAAAATTCGTCAGTGGAGGTCCGAAGAAGCACTTGATCTCTGGATAGGATATAAAGTGTATAAACTTTGGGAGGTTCTATACAGACATTCTACTGTTTTTAAAGACATGATAGATTATGAGGAGAAGGATTTCGTTGATTTTAAACGTGCGAGTATTACGGCACAATGGCTGTGGATTTGGATGACTAGGCTGACTAGAGAAGGAATAATTGAGAGGAACGACGTGGACAACTTGCCGGAAGTTATGTTTCGAGACATCATAGTCGGGTCTGGAGAACTTGCGGAAAAGTTAGCCTCGGAGCCAAGCGCTACAGGACCGGAACAGGTAGTCCCGGGGACGCTGTCCTCCGGCTTGACCGAAACTATGGAATAAAAGTAGCTGTTTTTGTCGAAACGAAAATTGCTGTATTGCAGTCTTGATATATAGCCATGTACATGTGCGCGACTTCAAACTTAGATCCCCTGTCGGTTAGGCAGCATGCATGCTACAAAATGCTTACATATATCCAGACATACATTCCAAAGTGAATTCTCCCGAGTGTATGGTTCGATTGCAAAAGCCGCAGAGCCGTCGCAATAACCTTAATCCCTTCCAGCTAGCCACAACCCCCTCGCAATCAGCCCAGAATATGCTTGCTTATATTACAATATCCATATCCTCACAGGTAAGTAAAGCTGTTCTATCCATTCTTTGTAGACCTGTGTGGTGGAAGCGAACGGCCAACCCGCAGCCTTGGAGAGCATGTGATGAGCTCGATACGAGCTCACGGGTCTCGTTGAAGGCAGTCAAATTAGATCGTTTACTTTGAGGCTAACGCATGCGAATCTATAGATGTATTGCAACAGCAATGTTTCGCAGGCCCGTGATCTTGTTCGTTCGTGGAGGGTATTCCAGTGTGGCATTGTCGAATATTTATCAAGCCTAGTACTTATAGACCGACACACACAATACAAAGATGCTATTACAAGGCTGAGAGCAAAGGGCATTACCCTATTGAGCGACCCGTGCTTCTCAGATAAGAGCGCGGAGCTGTGCTACCGGGTGCTGCAAGCGGAGTTTGAGAAACGACTTGCGGTGCGCACTGGGGATTTGAGACGAGAGGGGGAAGAACCGCAGTCGGCAGAAACGGCCTCTAATAACAGGAAAGGCAAGGATAATAGATATCTTAGTTTTTTGAGTACTTACACAAGAACTTAAGGGCTCGGTATCAGCACTCCTAGCCCGTATTTAAACAAAAAGTATTGAAGTTATGAGACTAACATAAGCTTTGTTAGGCTTCGCTTGGGAAAACTTGCTGGCAAGGAGCCAGGTCGATGTTGCCCTCGCGTTCGTGACCGCCGACCAAAACGTGGAAAGGGATTTCGGCGACGGCCTTAATGACCAGGGTGTAACAATGTACACCGTGGACATACCATGGCTGAAGTCGGGGGATGACGACTCCACCACCAGAAATGTCCCTGGGAGGCCAAAAGGCGAAAACAAAACCGCTAAGGCTCAATGAAGCATGAAGAGGAAGCAGACACCTCGAGAGAGGGTTGACCAGAGAGGCTGCGCACGTGACCACTGGGGTACTAGTAACAACTTTTCCTTACTTTCAGTGATTATTCTGTAGACTACATCTTACCCTTAGCCAGCATACGCAATAGAACGATTCACTCCTTGTCTTACTCTCTCCGATATCGTGTTTTTTTTCCTTCGCGCCTCGGAGAGAAGTCAGTGTACAGTTTGCAGGCCCGCGGGCACCAGGGCTTTTATTTGAGTTTCACAAGGAGTTTTTGACTTGCCACGCGGGGCGATTGATTCGAGTTTTAAATCGAAGCTTTTGCGGCAGTGTTTTTGGTGTGGATTCGCTTCCAACAGTCGTGATGGCTAACTGAGGCTCTACCGTAGGTTGCCGTGTATATGAATCCATAGGCGAGTAGCAGGTAGGTAAGGTCAGTCGATCGAGTCTGTAATACGTAGTTATTAGTTAAGAGAATCCTAGTAATCAAGTAAGCTCTATCATGAATTCGTGCGAAACCGCGGATGCTTAGGTCTAGCTTGTGTCCGATTGCACCTTCATATGATATGTAATTGAAGAGGTATATCCATCAAAATTTGTCACGGACCATATATCAGCATACCGGCATCTTATCGTGGAGTCATTGGCCCGCAAATTGTAAGCTATAAAGGTAGATTGTATCGGGAGGACGATCGCGAGTGCATCTGGTGTGCAGATGCTAATGAATACTGTCGCATCCAGTACCTTGAATTAATTTTCATCGTTGCGTGTCTCGCTACATCATGTGGAAATACCTGTAGCGCATAGATCAAGATATCATGCAGAGAAGCAACGCTATTGAAATGGGGGAATCCACTGCCGAACAAGATAGGTTCTCGGATTTAAATATTTTGACCCTGATACTGTCCGCTACTGAAGTAAGTTGTGTGATTAAATAGATCATCTTATTCTCAGGGATGCCAACTTGGGCTCAACTGTCTGATCGATATCTATTAGGAAGTGAGGAAAGTAAGGAAGTATAAGTGTAATAAGTTTTTGGCTAGTATGTATGTAATAGCATGGGAAAGTAAATGTGAGTGAGTGAGTGTGTGTTATGAGTATTGGGGTGGAAGGCCCCACGTGGTCACGAGACCAGGTGGAAGGCTTAACGGATCTCAGCATTTACTTATGCTTTCATCTTTATTAATGTTTGAATAGAGGAGCTTAGGTCGAATAATTTCCTGAACCCTGTAAACGGTTCATGCGTCAATTCACCGTATCGGACGCGTCGACGCGGCAAAGTAAAGGCATATAGATGCAGAAGGGTGCCCTTGTGTGCCCCACTTAACATTTTTCCAAGTAAACCCCCCTATAAACTTCAACACCTGCTATAAATTCTTATATCAGCTCCTGGGGTTAGCCAAAGGACGTTATATTCTACGCGGGTTCACCCCATTATCTGCCTACGGACCGCCTACGCTCGCCTATAGTACAAGAAACCAAGTTCGGTATTAAATTTCTGCAAAATGGATTCCGCAACTTCAACGCAAATTTTCAGCCCCCACATTCTCAAGCTCCCCAACGAAGTTCTAGAGCTGATTCTGGACGAGATTGTACCCCCGCAACACCCGTTCGTGTTCGTAGACACTAAATCTGTCGATTACGTTGGGACTCGTCAGCACGAAACGCTCCAGTTATGGCCGATTGTCCTGACCTGCCGACGATTTTGTCAGCTCGTCACACCTCGGTTATACACCTACTGCTTCTTCCGATATCTAAAAACCGGACACAAAGATATTTACTATTGGAAGCCTACTTTTCCGCTTTATCGAGCTCCAGGAAAATATTCCCTTTATCAAAAATATGGTGCGGCGGTGAAGTAAGTTATTTTGATTATAAAATTTGCGCTCCTTGACCTGTGGCTTAGCTGGATAGACGGCTAATTGAAATTCGTAATTAGAATTTTCTCTTTCAATCATGCCTTTTATTTTGTGCAGCTCCAAGAGGAAGGCTATCAGGAAATGGAAATGCCTATAAATAGACTACTTAGTCCACTCTTCGCCAGCTTCATTAACTTGAGGGAAGGAAGGTTTCATCTAGAGGTAGATCTTGAGTCAAGATCCTCCATTCAGCCCTATATCGACGGAATACAAGACCTCCTTAAAGTGTGCTTGACATTGAAGAAATTGCTCATCCATGTTAGAGCGAATGTGGTTATCTGCGATTTACTTAAATGCCACCGCCGAGAAGAAAGCCAACAAAGAGCCTCCTCCGTTGAGATTGGTAGTGCCTATGCGAATCTCGACGATCTTCATCTCGCGTGCATAGAACTGTGGGCGCCAGCTAACGACAAAGCCACAAAGAGAGGGGCGGCCTTCTCAGTACTTGAATTATTTTGCGACACTATATGGCCATCCGCGAAGACGGTTAAGAGCCTTTATTTCGATTATCAAGCCCAGTCGCTCAACGAAGACGGTGACTGGGTACCAGCAAATTTACGTCCCCAACTTTCGGCAAAATATGAACTCCCTATGCTAGAAAAACTATCGATATCTACGAGTGAGTACGAAATAATGGTCTTTGACGAGTTCTTTGCTTTCAAGAACTCGCGGTTGAAAGGTTTAGAGCTACGAGATATTTATTGGCAGGATTACGGGGTGGAAGAGCCGCTTGGCGATAATGGTAACTGGGAAGGTCTTTCTGATACTCTAGTAAGATATATCAGAGTACTCATTTCAACCCATAGCTAGTAGCCGCCTAATGAAGTACTATTTATAGGATCTAAAATTTCTGCTTCGGTATCCAAATGCACAGCACATCTCCATCCGGAATATACCTCAGACGTGGGGGGAGCCGGGTCGGATTTTCTGGTTTCTTGATAAGGTGTTTTCGATGCATGAGAATAAGGAGCAATTCAAATTTCTCAGAGAAGTTAAATACTATTCTCCCCCGAATGAAAATAGCATGGTGGAGAATATGCGGCAATATTATATTAAGAGGCCTTGCATAGTCACGGAATCACAATGGGACGCCTGTTTTACTTTTCCTTTGTCTAATGGTTAGTCTGCACATATAATGTATCCTGTTTTTCTTATCTTACGGCGTTGCGGCCGGATTACTTAAAGGACTTACAGGCGAGGTGATTGTGACAAGACCTGGTAATTCATAAACCTTCCTTCCTTCATCTGCTTCCACAAATTGTGTTCCAACCAACTCTATTTGAACTCGTCTTCCAGGCTTTCCGCTTCCCTCGAGCTCGAATTTACCTTCCCAGTGAAAGTTTTCTTCCTTCTTATGTCTCCGCTTCCCTCTTTTCCAAAGTAGGAATAGTAGTCCACTGACTAATAGAACTCCTGCTGTGATTCCTACGGCAATGCCAACCGTTCGAATGTTAATATTGGGACCCGTAGCGGCCGGGCGAAGTCTTTCAACAGGGGTAGGCCCCGTGCCAACTAGCTGACTCGCCCTCATTACACTATTCACATCCACTAAATTTTGGGTACTGCTGTCCGGTATTGAAGCCGCGATGCTGAGTTGGTTGTTCGTTTGGTCGAAAAGGAGATATGCACTTCTACTCTTATTATTAGTATCCATGTAATATAGTGTCACGTACCAGTTAGTGAGTTGCCAATACATACCGGAAAAAAGACAAACCCAAATTGATATCAAATGCATCCCTCCCCACCTCTTGAAAGTCATAAGGCCCATTATAAACTCCAATATAGCATCTTCCATCCGCAAGTCTGTATATTAGTTGTTCCGCGGTAACTTTTATCTTAACCTCGTTGTTTGCGGTTCCGAAGGTGAATTGGAGAGTCCTGTTTGTGATAGGAGAGGTACTGTTGCAAGGTGTGATATAGGCCTCTATAGGTTCTTCGTATGTGTAAAGCGAGTCTGTAAGAACGGATAATATCGTTGTGTGAAGCGTAGGGTTGTTCACGATGTAAATTCCACTAGAAATTTCCATAAAGGTAGTAAATATAGGAATTAAGGCCCCCCCAAAATCCTAGGAAGGTTTCGAGCAACTTACTCTAACGCCGGATCCAGTCCTAATTTTCCAACTTTAAGTACCATGTCGGTGACTTCCACTCCACGGCCCTTCTCGGATTCAATCAACAGCTCTACCCTCGCGGGCTCTATAATACCCCCGCCGCTCATTTCAACCGTCGTCATCGCTCCATAAAACTTATCGGTATCGGCGGCGCCGAAACAGATTTCTCCAGGATTTTCAATCGATTTCCGGTTTGGATTTACGTATATCCCGAAAATTATGGTAGGTATACGGCCTTCATCATATAGAATCCGGGGTAGAGCGGTATAGTTTGTCACTTGAGTTTCGGGGAAAATGCCTAGACCAAGCGTTGGAGGCAGAATTATGGATCTTGCGAATCCTATTGGTAAGGGAACGGTATAGCCGTCTAGATGGAGAACTTCAGTGTGAATTGCCCCTCGGACCTAATGGTCGGACAAGAGTGGTGAGTAATGTTTGGTTTGATTTGGTTACCGCAGTGTTGATGTCGGCACAACTTACGTATCGGGTAGAGTCATACGTTATGTTTAACGGGGCAGAGGCATTGCCGAAGCTACTGGACTTAGACGGATCGACTGCGAATTTTCAGTATTACTGCGTCTTAGTTACTGAATCGACCGGTAGTAAAGGGGTATCTCATACAGTAGCCACTCCATCTCCCAGTTCTACACGTAAATAAATTTCCGGGTACGGCACAAAATTCGGAAACCGGAAGACCAGGCGTGAGAGCCCAGGTGAGAGGTAGGAATGAGACAGCAAGCGCTATACTCTGCGGCGGTGTTCCGATGCTGATGTTGACGAACAGCGAGGTGACTTCGTTATTGAGAACGGATGCCTTGGGGATCTAATAATTGTTAGATGTGTTTTACCAGGCAGAATGAATTGAATTGTTAAAAGAAATATTATGAAAGGCTGGCAGAGATGTCTTACGAAGCTGAATCGCTGTACAAGCCCCGGTGCTCTCTTCGAAACTTCCGAATGAGGACTCCTTGGAAGAAGATCCAAGTGGCATCGTGCTCCTAATATTAAAAGGCCATGAACTAAAAGCCACAAGTACATCTCGGTCCCGAACCGCATACCGAACGTAAGAGAAATATTACCCTGAACCTCTTCATGGCCAAGAATAAGCTGGGCGGGAGAGGATTTATAAAGAGTAGTAATTGAGAAGGGATATTCATCTAGTGGGTGAATATCCTCGCTTCCGAAGAAATGGGAGGTTACACGGCAAGAAAAGGAGAAAGGGTAGATAAGCTAGGTTCATGACATATATACATAATACAAGAGTCTCAAATGACCTGTCGGGCTGTGTAACCCCGCATCCACATGACAAGCTGTGGCATCTAGATGTTGTAAATCTGCAAGGATACGAATATAAGATCCTTGGTTATCTTGAAAGTTAGTGGCCCTGCTGTGTGCCGAATTTATTTTAAATACGTCAATAGCGAGTAGATTTCTAGGAGTAGTTCCAGAGCAACCTTTGTCACAAAGAGACAATGTCGGCCACAAAATGCTGATACCTTCTAGAGCTTCGAAGGGAGTCTTTATAGTAGTTATTGCCAGTCCTATTCTGCATAAATACTTGATATCCTGCGAGTTCTGGGGGCAGTAGCCGAATGTTGGATGCTGGGGGGTTGTGTTAGTGCAACAGAACACTTTATTGGCTTCTGCAAAAGGTAGGTTACACCAAAATAGTTCGGAGTAGAAGTAAATCCAACCCAAGTCAGGGATGATATACTGCTGCTCCCCCCTAAGAAACTATCGACGAGCTGCAGGGGTATTTTGAAGGCCAAAGTCATCACGTGCAACCAAACAATACCACATTTTCAACACATCTGAACGGTTAGGCAGTATGACCTAGCCAACTTTGTGAACGGAATAGGCAGTCTTGGCGCGTTAAATTTCGTGAGTGGGTGTAATACTGTTAGATAAGGAGCTCATATCGAGAATTCACGATGGAGTATAGAGTGATCACGGAATTTAGTCATTGATATTCCGATTTTATACCGGATGATGGATTGTCGTTGAATCTCAATAAATACATTCTGACATATCTCAATTTGCTCGTGTATAAGCTTTTCATGTTTACAAGGCGCAATTGACGAATTTGATATTTATTCATCGAGCGGAGCCTCGTATGGGGCCTCTGCTTGTGGTGTGATCCTAGCCAAATGTCGTCGGTGACCATCAAACCAATCGAGGATAGCAGAGTGGAATGTTACACTGTACTCAGTTAGCCTTATTCAATGTGTACTTGGAAAACAAACGCGGTTAAAAACTCACCGGTTATCCCAAACAACGACGGTGCCAGGTGCCCACTTGACACGGGCCTGGAAATCTTGTCCAAGAGCGGTATGGTCGTATAGGAACTTCAAGAGGTGATCAGATTCCTCTTTCTTGAATCCGACGATGTAACGTGTGACTATGAATCAATGGGTCAGTTTATCTCTCCACAGTTATTTCAATGACGGCGGGGATGCATACACTGTGGATTCACAAATAACGCCTTCTCTTTCGTAACCGGATGCTCCCTCACAATTGGGTGCACACTAGTAACAGGCTCTCTCCTTACAATTCCTCCACGGGTTAAACTTGAAGTAGCCTGCTCATGCGCCGAGTGCACGGCCTTCAAGCCATGTAATCGCTTTCGGAATTCAGGGCTGAGACGGTTGTATGCCTCAGCCTGGTTCGCAAATAGTGTGTCACCGCCAGTGGGTGGGCCGTCAAGGAGGTAAAGGAATGTAGTGCCAGGCGGCTGTTTTTCGTAGGTGACATCCGAGTGCCATGTGAGGGAGTTCGAGTGCTCTTTGAGGAAGTCCTGAGCGGAGGTATCATCAACGGAGCGGTGAACGAGATGGACTTCGGGGTCTAATAAGGTAGAGTCGGGTGTTAGAGTATACCAATTAGTCGCAAAAGTGGTGAATAGAATGCTTACGTCCTGCTGGACCGCCAGATGTGGGGTGAATATGATGACGGCCAAAGTAGCCACCAAAGTCGAGAGCTTGCTGGATTGGAAGATCCGCAAAGTCTTGGTTTCGGAAAGCTGGTGAACGAACCGAATTAGTCTCCCGTGATGGTACATGGGCATAGCAGAGTTTTCCTTACCCACGACCTTCTTTTGGGCGACGAAAAGAGCTAGTTCGTCCTTTCCAGCATCATTAAGCTGACTAAGCTGAATTCCTTCAACTTCAGCTCCGATATTGCTGGTAAGGTCTGTAACCTTGGCACCCTTGAGGAGATTTGGGAAAGTTGGGTCGGCATCTTTTGCATGATCATAATGCTCAAATGGAGTCAATGGCGCATATCTGCGAAAAAAACGAGGTAGTGGGTTTAGCATTCTATCGCATTACTGTGCAAACTCTTCAAGATGAAGGGCATGTGCCGGTTTCAACCTACTTGACATTCGGATCCCATGTTGGAAGATAGTTGGGATACTTCGGTGGAGGAGCTGAGTCCTTCTGGTTAATCTCTCTCTCGTATGATCGTGGGCCGTTGTCATAGGCCTCTTTGTAGACAGTTGGTCCTGAGCCTGGAGGAAGGTTCACTAGGACCTTCTCTTGGTCATTCTGAATTGGTGCTGCTGGGGCCATCGTGATAGATTATATATATTGTGTCAAAATCCACAACGTCTGAAGCAGTGTGATGGAAGATAAGATTAGATACGAGAAAGTCTCTACAAAAATCCGAGAACCAGGCTTTGGGACTATTGGGCATACAAAGTGGATTCAACCAGCGTCATATGCGGGGCAATTTATTCTCCCATTGAGACAGGAGAGGAACGATATCGGCCCTCTGATTACCAAAGAATTATCAGTAGATGGTAGATATCGGCGAGCAGTATCTCTAATCAACCATCAGATGCCGATATATCCGTTCACTTGTGCCGCTTTTGCCAATGGATCAGTAGCATATAACATGACCTTTCGCGGGATGGAACCCCATCCGGCATAAGTCGAGGAAGAGAAGGTCATGGATTCTGGTAACAGATATAGAGTTATAAGATTGCCGAGACAAACTGCCCCGCAATGACCGAGTACATTGCGTGATTCCAAGATATTCTTTGTCTATCACGGTTCATGCACTTCGAAAACGTGGTTGGGACCGTTGGAAGAGGAACGTTAGATCTTCGAGACGGGGCAAGTGACAGGTGACAGCAGTAGACTTTACGGCACTATACCATCGGGAAATACAGGAGCGTGAAGCAGAACAGGGGAGCTTATCGATAGCAGGATTTTCGAGTAATGTCACCTCCTCAGCTCCATATTGTTTGGAAAGTGGATAGGCATTGGGGATATCCGGCTTAAAAGTGGATATCGAGGTGTTGGAACTGTCGTCCTACCACCAGTAGCCAATAAGAGTTTAGCAACAAGGGTTCTTACACCATTTCCAAGCATTATTCCTCATAGTACCACTATTCAGCCACCTGGTGCTAAACCGTCTTCCAATCGCCGTCCTCCCATTCAAATCCATCTCTTTGCGCGGCTAACGGCCTAAAACGAGACTATCGCGCTCAACACAAAAGGACTGTTGGAATTGCCCCACCCTCATGTCTGGCGCAAAGCCGAATGCAGATTGCGTGATAACATCCACTTTGAACGGTGGTGGTTTCACAAACGCCAGCCAAAAATGTTGCAGCGCAGCTGTTCCTGATGCCTTGAAAAGCTTATCCAATGTTTGTGATTGTGGGTAAACTCCATCCAATATTTGTCGCGTCCTCGTCGGGCGAATATGCTCTTGCGTACGGACTAACCGGAGTTAATTCCGACCTAAGCATGTAAGTTATTATCACTTCAGTCCATTTAACATCAGAATCAACCGTTGGGTGTATCTACAGTCATTTTACTTAAAACATTTTTGACATTGGACATATTAAGAGTACTACCAAAAATCATATGCGATACGAGCAACCAGAAAGTTGAGACCCATGGGCCAGGCTCACCAGGTTGGCCAGATATCGACGAATCTGGACCTTTATTCAATGTCGATGTGGCTTAAAGAGGCAAATTTCATCACATATATCCCGGGCTGAATCGGTCAAACTTGACAATATGCAAAATTCATTACTCCTCGGAATCCGGAATGGCCACCGGGCCCATCACGTCCCACGAGGCCTAGATGATGTCGACATCATATGGCTGAAAGACGAAAAGTGGGGGGCACCACGCGTGCTGGAAAAACTTTCACACGAGGCACCATGTAACCAGGCCGTAAACTAACTCGCCTAGAACCCTCCGTCCGATTCGCTTCTGGAGGGCAATTCTGCGACATCCCAAACCCAGAACCCTGGGAACGTCGCCTGCATCGTGGCAGAATCAAGCTTCCGAGACTGCTGGAGCTTTTTTCTTCACCTGCATGAACAAGAAAAATCTTATCCGTCTCACGGACGACGGCAGAAAAAAGAAAACAGAAAGAGAGGAGATCCCGGTTTCCCATTCCTACCACATACCCGGGTCAATAGCGATGATGATAATTGTAATATCTATAAATTCGGGATGTATTCCTGCTTATGGTGATCCTCGTCGGTGTCGTGTTACCAGCCCAAATCAACTACCCCCCTTCTCCTCTGATATCTTCTCCTGTATTGACCGTATTTTCATCGGGTCATCATCAAAATGACGAAGATAACCCCGGTTTCGGAGGACCCTAGTCCCAGTGCCTCGTCGCACAACTCGGCGGCGGACTTGAAAAACCCATCTACAGTGACCGCAAGTGCGGCTATCTCTGATGATAGCTCTTTCTCCGACGAGTCGACGAAGGGTAAAAATATCACATTTGCTAGCCAGGGACTTGCAGATGATCTTTATGTACCTATCGACAAGTACGAAGGAAAGCATAGATATGATCCTAACTATGAGTGGGACCCGAAAGAGGAGAAAAAACTGGTTCGAAAGGTAGGGAACGTTCGGGCATCGCGCTGAATCCATCTAGAATCTCGATTGGATGTTGACAACCATATAGATCGACTGGAAAATTTGTTCCTGGGCATGCCTTATGTTCTTCGCTCTTCAATTGGATCGAGGGAACATCGGACAAGCATTATCGGACAACATGCTTGGGGATCTCAAGTTGAATACAAATGACTTCGTAAGTTTACAATAACAGAAAACTCCTTAACAGTTGACATCGATACTAGAGATCTAACACGCACTTATCTTCAGAATACTGGGCAAACAATCTTCTTGGTGTCATTCTTGTTGGCTGAACTACCATCGCAGCTTATCTCTAAGAAACTTGGCCCCGACAATTGGATTCCCATCCAGATGATTTCTTGGTCTCTTGTTGCTAGTTTCCAAGCATTCCTCTCGGGTAAGGGATCTTTTTACGCATGTCGAGCCCTTATCGGCATGATCGAGGGTGGCTTCATTGCCGACGTCAGTAAGTAAATGCACGATACATACCACCTTATCAACTCTAAGCTAATAGCGAAATAGTTCTCTACCTATCTTACTTCTACACCGGAAAAGAGTTGCCTATCCGCCTCGCCTTCTTTTGGGTCGCCTACCAGGCCACTCAAATTGTCGCCGCTTTCCTCGCTTTTGGTATCCTCCGTATGCGCGGCATCAATGGCATGGAAGGTTGGCGCTGGCTTTTCGCCCTCGAAGGAACGCTCACCGGTATTATTGGTGTAATCTCCTGGTTCTACCTACCCCCATCGCCAACCCAAACCAAGAGCTGGTTCCGCGGTAAAGATGGCTGGTTCAGCGAACATGAAGAAAAGATCATGGTCAACCGTATCCTTCGAGACGATCCCGGAAAAGGCGACATGCATAATCGTCAAGCTCTCAGCCCCAGACTCCTTTGGGAGAGTTTCAAAGACTACGATATGTGGCCGATTTACCTTATGGGCCTCACATGGCAAATTCCAATGGCTCCTATGACCAACTACCTTACACTACAACTCCGGGCTGCTGGATTCGGTACATTCGAGACAAATTTGTTGACTATTCCGGCATACGTTCTGTTTATCGTCCAGCTACTGTTCTGGACATGGTTTTCTGAAAAGATTAATATGCGAATTATCATTCCATTGATCGCACAGCTTTGGGCCCTACCGATCGTTATAGCGTTAGCAGTACTACCAGGCACCGCATCAGCATGGGTAAAGTTTGCTCTCGCGACACTGCTAGTTGGGCATCCGTATCCTCACGCTATCTTGGTCGCTTTGACAAGTCGAAACGCAGGAAGTGTGAGGACACGGACGGTGGCCAGTGCGCTTTACAACATGTTTATCCAAGCAGACGGTATCATCGCCAGCAATGTAAGCTTTAATATATCAGTTGTCTACACATTCATCAACTCGTACTAACAAGTACCCAGATTTACCGAGATCATGATAAACCCCTCTATAGAACTGGTAATAGGGTGCTCATCGCCATTGGCATATATAATATATTTATGATTTTTGGCGCCCGGTACTACTATGTCTGGAGGAACAAGTACGTTTTCCCTTCTCCGCAGTACAGCCCTGGATCCTGGCCAACCATTGAACTAACACGGACACTAGGAAACGTGACGAAGTCTGGAACGCAATGACCAAGGATGAAAAGGAGCATTATCTTCGAACAACAACGGATAAGGGTAACAAGCGATTAGACTTCAGATTCGCATATTAGACGGAATCATCAATGTAGATACTTTTTTATAGACTCGCAAAGGCGCGCTCTTCTTAATTTCGCACAACTCCTCCAGCCCATTAACGTTCGTGTTGTCCTCGTTGTATATGTGATTTCTTGGCACTCGGGCCGGTACCTCGGAGTTAGTCCCGGGTCCGCGACTTCAACGTCATGTCTTGAGCAAGGGAGAGCTTTCAGATATAAAGTCGCGCCCAAAGAAGCCATTGCTGTTCAGTATAGCCATGTAACCCGCAATTGGTCACAAAGTGCACCGTATAAACCCATAGCAAAGCACCTCCCCTCATTCGCTTCATCATGTCCTCTCCACTCATCCGAATCCTCAACTCCACATTCCAACGGACCTCAGGAGGGCCGACATTTTTTCCAAATCTTAATTTCACGATTCAATCCATTACTTCAACACCAGCGGCCAAACCGCAAAGATGGTCTATCATCGGTCCTTCGAATTCCGGGAAGTCCACGTTTCTGCAGGTGTTACAAGGGTCACATATTTGCACACCTCTGGTCGGGAGGACGTACCCTGCTCTTACGGATAAGAGAAAGTACCCGGCGTCAGCCATTGCATTGGTGGATTTCTCAGCTCAGGGCGCTTTTGGAGAGAGTGTGAAGGGGGAGTATATGTCTAGTCGGTAGCTATTTTTCTTCATATTCTCTGTATTCGGGAATGTAAGCACGCTAATGGAACTTGTATACCAGATATGAATCACGGCGCGGTGCGACGGATCTTACGCTCCGTCAATGGCTAGAAAGAACAGCTTTGCATCTGCCGCTGTACACAGACAACTTTGATTTCGAGGCACACGTAGCAACAAGGGCTGCAGACGTGCCATTGGAGACGGTGACAACTGGGCTACGACTGACTGGGCTATTAGACCAACCGGTGAGCACCTTAAGCAATGGACAGGGACGAAGAGCAAGAATTGCACAAGCACTGTTGAGAGGCGTAGACTTGTTGCTATTAGACGAACCCTTCAGTATGATATATCCCACGCAAAATTAACTAGCGAGAAACAACTAACGTCGCTTAAGTGGGTTTGGATCCATGGTCCATTGAACGGTTATCAGGTCTTATCAAAAGAATATCATCAACGGAAGCCATAGGCGACCCGGCTAAGATTGCATCTCAAGTTGTAGTCACACAGCGGCCGCAAGACCATCTTCCGGACTGGGTAACACATATTGCGTACTTGGAAGAGAGCCGGCTTCTTACTATGGGTGAAAGAGACGAGGTTATAGCTGAGGCTTCCAAGAAAGGAATTAAAATTGGAGATGGAAATGAAGAGAATAATGGGATTCTCCACAAGGTCTACAGTGCTGCTTCAAGCAGCCCCAATGGGAATAGCAGAACACAGACAGCGAAAGTTATCGAAGGAGAAAATAAAGAGCCGGTAGTCGAAATGGAAGGAATAAAGATTTCCTACCGAGGTCGGGATATTCTAAAAGATTTCTCGTGGACCATCAAGCGCGGCGACCGATGGGGGCTATTCGGACCAAATGGTAAGATACACGAGTTCTACAGTTGACATCGCAAATGGATACATCTAATAACATATCATCGAAGGCTCTGGAAAAACTACCATCTTAGCAATCATAACATCCGACCACCCACTCTCCTACTCCCAACCCGTCAAACTCTTCGGTCGATCCCGACTCCCTACAAAAGGAACTCCCGGAATCTCAGTTTTCGAACTTCAATCTCTTATCGGCCACTCCTCTCCTGAAATCCACCAATTCTTCCCCCGCAGGCTCTCACTACGAAAATGCGTCGAATCAGCTTGGGCAGATACATTTATCACAAAACCACATTTCCCACCAAACGGCCAACAGCTCGTTGATGATATATTTAAGTTCTTTGGTATAACACCGGATGAGCAGGCTAGAGAGTTTGGAGAATGTGGGGTATCGACACAGAGGTTGGCTCTGTTTATGCGGGCGGTGGTGAAGAAGCCGGATATTGTGATTTTAGATGAGGCGTTTAGCGGGATGGATGAAAAGTTAAGAGATAAGTGTATGCAGTGGCTAGAGGAAGGATTGGAGGAGCAACAGGCCTTGATTGTGGTTAGCCATTTAGATGGAGAGGTACCCAGGGTTGTGGATAAGTGGGTGAGGCTGAGAGAGGCAGGAGAAGGAGAGGGTGCGGTGTTTGGTAGAAGAAATTGAAATGTAAATTCTTGATTCTCAACTAAACTTATGAACATAGGATGATAGTTTTGTTTCACGGGGAAGACAAAAAGATAGCTAGTTTTTCTTTCTCGTCGACCTCTCGATGCTCTAACTTATGACAGAATCCGCGTCTTTTATGTTCATTGGACTTTCCACACCGCGATCTAACCTAGGGCACCCGTGCGAATATGCATCCCAAGGAAGTAATAGGTTTCATTTGACCTAACTCCATGGTTCCCAATAAATCTATCACAATCGGAAACGACTCCGTACGACCATGAAACCCAACAATCGCCCACCCATTGGGTGCCTTTATTTCTGTGTCCCAAGTTGATCTAGGTCCCCCGATAACTAATGTCTTCCCCTTCGAAGTTTCTATCATGAAGTCTCTTACAACCTCGGATGTTTCACCCGAGCTTTTCAGGACCTCATCGGGCAACATCGTATACCGGCATGCAGTAATATGCTCGCCTTCACTTAAGGAAATGGAAACTGAAGGGCGGGGACTACCATCTGTAGGAGGACCTTTGATGCTACCGTAATCATATTTCATTTCGTAGGATAGGAGAGTTCCAGCTTCGACGGAGTGGTAGTACAACGTAACGCTTGTGAGTGGGATTGACTTTGACGTTAAGCCGGGAGGAGAGGTTGGGAGGTACAGCAGGTCGTGAAAGCGTTCACCTCGATTAAAGACCCTGTAGTCGGGAGGGCAGCATCCAACGAGATAAAGGATCTTCTTTACATCGCGCGCAGAAATCGCAACCTTTGACGCGTGGGTATCAAAGATGGGAACCGGGAGGCTATAGCACGAATTAGCGATTAGTTAGCTATAGTATACGTATGTGTATATACACGCGGGCAGTTGATTGATTGATATCGCGGCTGGATGGCCGTATGTTAAGAACTTACGGTTTAATGAAAGGCCTCGCTGGCAGCTTGAGAGGATCATCAAACCTCCTTTTCTTGTTCGCAACAACGATACCGTTCGAATTCTCTGATGGCTCACTGTATTCTTCAAGCCACTGAAGAACATCCTCAATCTTTGCATCCTGGAGAAGCGATAACTGGCGTACGTGATTCTTCAATATCGCCTCAAGAACCCCAGGTCGAGCCCGAAACAGTAAGTTGCATTTCTCCACAAAGGGTTCGGAACGAAAATCGATCCCCTCCATTTTGCCGATAATTGCGGAAAGTGTCTGTAGTTTGTTATAGAACCCCCTCGGAGACATAACTCCCTGACTAGCGGTATAATATTCTTTCAGGACGTTAAGCTCCCATCCTTTCCCGAGCGCTTCATCATAGAGCATTCTTTGAAAGGGTTCCCACTCTCCTTCTACGAGGTGTGGTGCATTAGCCACCCACCATTTGTAGAGCTCTTCTGTATTTCCCGCTCCAACAATGGCATTTCCGGCTTCCCCGATCTTTGTTTCATCATCCATCCCTCGATTGTAGAACTTTTCCCAATTTCTGAACGCTTGGCTACAACACCAGAGCCAATGTGAGATATCTGGGGCCGTCAAAGGGCCGTTGAATCTTGGAACATTCAGGACGAACGCTAGTTCCGATCCCGATGCCAATGCCAGCGCTGGTTCTGTTGCTGTGCGTATGATTTCCATACTGTAAGGCTCCAAGGTTTCTAGGGGAAAGCGTAACGTCTGTTGAAAGGTCACTACAGAGGGACTAAATAGTGCCGCGCTATTACTAGCTACAGTGGTTTGGGAGCAGAGTAAATCTTTCTTAGAGAGTTACGGTAGTATAGAGTACTCTGGTCGATGTGACTTCGAGAAGAAAGAACTATTAATCGCTGTGCCAGAAACACTGGTATTTATAGACAAAATTATAAAGCATCATAGCCTCGACCCAGCAAGGAAACTTTTAAAAAAATACCACATCGATAACCGGTCTACAAAAACCCATCGATCAGGTGAGCGACAGCGTATGAACTTCGAACTATCCCAGGTGGAATGTCTACAACTTGGAATGCGAAAATGCATGGATTCCTACCCTCGGATCCTCGCGCTAGCCATGCATCTCCGTTTTGAAACAAACGATTTTACCTTTGGGGTGTGTGGCATCCAACAAGGATGTGCTGTGCCGCAACGAAAATACGACAGGCCATTGGCCTGTGGGCAACCTGGCTCCGCGAGACCAGGGTAGGCAGTTAGGCAAGCCTGTTCGCGGTCCCAGACTGTTGGATTCCAACGGCATGTCCAAGGAAAAACTGTCGAGCACGGAAAATACGAGCGAGGTTGCGGTTGGGAAAACCCTTGAAGGCCTCGCGAGGGTGTGCAGCCCTGCATTAGAGGGAAATCTGACGCCACCAGCTGGCCAGACCCATGAAGTCCAGGATATCGGAGATGAATTACAGTTTTCGGGCTATTAATATCACCTATAGCTGTCTAACAAGAAGCTCACATGCCAGTTCCCTGATTTCCGCCTGCCGCCGCCGACGTCACAGACCCTTCTCCAGCAGCCTGTCCACCAGCCTCCCCTTCGCCGTCAACTTCCCTCTCCTGCCACCTAACAACATCCTTAAAGGCCGCCTCAAAGGCTCCCAAGTTCCCTTTCCCTCTATCCTCCCCATAGATCGCAAATGCCACTTCCTCAATCCCACTCCAAACCTCCCTCTCCTCCCTTTCCCACCCATCACTCCCAAACTTCCTCCCACAGATAACCCTCTTAAAACACTCCGCCACCAAACCATTAGGATTTCCATAAGCACCACACCCAAAAGCTCCCAGCACCAAATGCGTAACCCCTTTCTCCTTCGCAAGTCTCAACATCCCTTTTACCCCCGAAATCAATTCCTCATAAGAAGCTTGCTCCTTATACCCCTTCTTATCATTCGTCAACTCCGGTCTTTTCGGCGCAGCCATACTGATAACATCCACCCAGAATCTATCCGCCTCTTTCAACATTTCGTACTGTTGGTTCATGAAGACTAGAACGTCGGAGGTGTATACCCCCGCCCCAGCCGGTAAAGGGTGGAAATGTCGTTGTAGGAGTGATGGGTAGAGGGTACTCCTCCTACACAATGTTTCTTCCTGGGCCTGTGAACCGTTTAATACCCCTCCACCCGGGTTTGTATTTGACGCCATATTTAGTACGGCAACTTTTAACCTTCCGGCTTCATAATCTCGATTTCTTGTTTGTTTGAGACTAGTGATTATATCCCTGGCTGCATCGAAGGTATCATTGTATACCACTGAGATTTTTGGAACGTAGGTACTAGTAGACTTTTGTACCGTGGGGATTTCGGAAGCAGTGTATTTTACAGCGCTTTCGACGCCGGTTTTTGCGCGAGAGTTGTGGGCGAGGATGTGTGGGATTGTAGTGTTTATCGTTTCACGGGCTAGACGCGCTCGTTCGGCTTTGGCGGGGGACATGAATCCTCCGCGGCCGCCGCGTACTCTGTTTCTTCTCCCTCCACCTCCTCTACCGCCCTGGTCTGCTTGAGAAGAGGAAGATGCGTTGGCAGTGTTGGATTGTGAATATGTGTTGGAAGTGTGGTATCCGCGTGAGGAGTTTACGTTTCCTCGATTGCCTCTGTGACCGCTGCCACGACCTCCTCGATAGGAAGGTTGAGGGTCGGAGGATTCGGTGGTAGTTTCCATGGTTGATAGTACTCTTAACATTGAGATTTTAAAACCAGTGAGTTGATGTATTGGTTGTAGAAACCGATGATTGCAATTGCGAAGGGATATGGAATTGAAGACGCTTTTATACATGTTTGCAATGCAATTGCAATGCAATGGCAATGGCTGTTGGATGTTCTCTTTCAGCCTCAGTCTCTGCCTGACTAAGACAGTTGGGAGTCATACACCGAAGACATACATAGCAGAAAAGATGTTTTTTTTTTTTTTCGAACGCGGAGTTATTCTTTTAAAGAAATTGGCCATAACGTTATCATCCCGTGGGATCACAGAGCGAGGATGGATTATACATCCTTATGAGTCCATTATTAACGTTTCCTTGCATGTTGTTTGTCGTCTGTTCTCATGCACGCTAATCCTGGCAGCTCTCCATACTCCCCATACCGGTCCCCAAATGCATACACAATGCACATCTAATGGATCAATCATATCCACACTTCAATCCCAAATCCCAAAGTTTCCATGTTATCGTAAAGCTGTCATGAAGACAAGATATTTACAATCCCTTCTTCCCAGCACGCTTCTTATCCGCCTCAACATTCTTAAATGGGAATCCGCTGGTCCGCTTATCCTATGACCCCCCAAGCCTATTAGCATCCACCAAGGATTTTTTTTTTTTTTTTTTTTTTTTTTTTTTTGGAAAAAAAAAGAAGAGAATAAAGCTTACAGCTCCAGTCTTCCGACTAATCCTCCCATCCGCCGTCGCAAACAGCACACACCAAACCCCAGCAGCAGCTAACCCTGCACCAACAATAGTAGCAACTCCAAACGCGAAATTGCCGGTTTCATTCCACATCATATAACAATAAAAACTAGCGACCACATGGTATGTCCCCGTGATGGCCAGAGCGGGGAGTGCATAAGGAGCAGTCGGATCATCCAGATTCGATGATGGGTCGGAGAATGAGGTTGTTAGTGGTATTGAGCCGGTTAGGAGGACTGTGAGTACGCCCAAAGTGATCATGGCGAAGCCGAGGGAGCGGGAGAAGTAGGCTTCCAGCGCTATGTATTTTTTGAAGGTGGCCATTAGTACAAGGGTGTTAAAAGGACGGATATAGAACGAGAGGTTGTCCGTACGTGTTGTTTCCCTGACTTCGGGAGAGAGGAGGGTGACCATCATGGTTGGAGATGACAGAAGTGGGATGGATTGGAGGAGGAGCCATCCGGCGGAGGCTATTCCGTGATCATGATCATATCAGTATCGCGTTCGAGAAGCCTAGAGGAGAAGAGCACTTAGGTACCGTAGTTGTATGCTAAAGGCATGTTAGCTATGACTTTCCATAGATAGTATAAGGGCTGACCTACCGTAATAAACGTCCATGATGTTTGATTGTTTCTTCCGGAGTGAAGTCCGTGATGCCAAGTGCAATTTAATCTCGTGATTGTAAAGGTATTCGTATCTGGTAGTTAATAATATCTAGGATCGTAACAAGCTATGAGTCTCTATAACGAGCGAGAGATAGATAGAAAGAAAGAAAGTACGTACCTGCCCAGCACCGACCTTTATAGCCTGTTGGTTTCTCCGTAGTAGTTATGCAGTCGCCAACTTGCGGGTTTGCGGTTTCCAAGATGACGGAGGTGGTTTTTGTGCAGGTTGTTTGCAGGTTGACGAATCAACAGACCAACGACGTCATCGCCCGGTTGGTTTCGCTGCACCGTTGCCGTTGCCCGTTTTGGGGGACGCTTGCCTATTTCGGATTTTGCCGCAGTGATCGAACCATGCTCTGGGTTGCGGCATCTAGTCCTGTATCCAAGCCATCTTCTTGTCGATGGTAATTTACAGCTACGGGTGGTCGTCAAGTAAGTTTTGACTGTTGTATTCGCCCATTCTATCTGTTCGCTCACCGAAATGTCCTAATGTACACTACCAATCCTCCTCCTCTTTATATCTATCTAATGCCTCGAAACCAGGTAACAAACCCGCCATAAGCAAAAAGCATCATCCAGAACCAGCGGATGTACATAGAAGTGAAGCGAACGATAACGAAAGAATGAAATCAAAAGGAAGAAAAAAAAAGTAGAATCAAGTAGGTAAAGGAAGGAAGGAGTTTATAACGAAGACACCTTGAAAATGCATATGCTAACACCACAGAGAGAGATACCAAGGGTGAGGGTGAGAGGATAATAAGAAAATTATTAACAAAGGAAAAAAAAAAGGAAACACCAAGGGAATAAAGTTATGAAAATGTACAAGTTAAGTGTAGGAAGAACGCCTTTTGTGTTTGTTCAGGATATCGGTAAAGAAACGGAAAGAAACCGTTTCCACAAATGAAAGAAAATTTCCAATGTCGCTGTCTTTCCTCCTTCGTCCCTCCTTCTTTCGTCAGGCCGGGATAACTACCTCTCTTCGAGGCCACCGTCGCCTGGGATATATCAGAACTTAGTAACTATCCTTTCCGTTCATCCTTGGCTTCTTATTCCGCCGGGACCTGCGAGAGCCTCCTTTTGGAACCAACAAAAAGGAAAAATAACAAAGAACCGCCTTAAAATCTCGAAGCGCCCCAAGTTTCACTCCCTCTGCTGCTGTCTCTATCATTAAGCTGGACATACGGATCATTCCTCCCTTCAATACCACCACTGGTATCGCTTCGCGATGTATTAAATCCAAAGCTACTAGTCGGGCGATGTCGAGCGCGACGCTCCATCATTTGGAAGTCTCTATCGTATTTCGAGGGTTGAGGGGGTGGAGTTTCACCTCGGAGTTTGCTGCGGCTTTGCTGCTTGCGGCGACGGAAGAGGAAGACGCCGACGATGGCGAGGAGGATGAAGGCGATTACGCCTCCGGTGATACCTGCGATCACGCCGGCGGAAACTCCAGACGAGGCTGGGGCTTCGGTGTTTGGCGATGAGGTTTCGGTTTCTGAGGCTGCGGATGTTTCTGTGGCATCTGAGGTCTCGGTGGCGTCTGATGTTGATTCGGTGGTAGATGCAGATGATGTTCTGGTAAGGGTGGAAAGGGTTGTAGGTGTATCAGACGTCGTCGCTGCTTCGGATGCCGAAGTTGTAGCGGCTTCAGAGACTGAAGTCGAAGTAACAGTCTCCGAGCTAGTCTCCACACTCGTGCTGGTTACAGATTCGGTGCTCGCCTCCGTCGTACTGGCCGAACTAACTTCAGTAGTACTCGTAACTTCGGCCGTCGAAGCTGTCGTCTCAGTCGTAGTTTCAGCACTAGCGGTAGTAGTCGCATCAGCGGCACCGCTGGGAGCACCGGTAGGAACAAACGTCGAACCGGGCGAATCGATCTTAAAGCTAGGCGAGAATCCAAAGTTGCCGGTGATGTCGTTCACAATCTTGAATTGATAGACTTGGTCGGCCGCCATAGTTTGCATGCCTTCAAGGCTTATAGGGGGTGTCCATTCGAATTTACCATTATTCGCAACATTTGCTATATATCCACCATTAGTATTCATCATCCAAATAGTTATACGGTATAAGAAGCGAGAAGAAGAAGGGAACATACGAGCAATAGTATCAAGCACCTGCAGGTTCCCCGGAACACCCTTAACAAGGACGATACTGACGGTCCCAGGGTTTGCAGATGCAGTCCATTCGATTGGGAACGGTGTCCCAGCAACCCAAACCTCCCCAGCAGCAGGCTTCGTAATAACGTTCTCGTTGTTTTCCGCTCCTTGAGCACCGACGAATGGAGCTGCAATCGCAGCCAGCGAGAGGAGGGTCGAGAAGATTGAGAAGCGCATATTGGTCGGAATATCCCTACCGGGATTATAGCGAACGAGAAATGGAAGGCCGGGAAAGGAATAAAGAAACCGTCGACGGGCCTGATAAGTTATTCCAATTCAATGGTATAACAGTCGAGTGCGAATAATAGTAGGTGGATGATGCTGCCAATGGATGATGCCGTGGCTATTCGAAGGGACTGGAGCTTTCAAAGCGTGCACAGCACAGTCAACCCGGCAACACAATTTCCCCCAAATTCCAAAATTAGACGTGGACCTAATTTTCAAAATCGAGGCCTTTCCTTCTTCTCCTTGTTCTTCCCTGTCGCTTTTGTTCCCTTTAATATCAATTGCAATAAAAACCGGTTCTCTCTTTTATGGTCCTCCTGGATTCCAAATTCCGGCGACGGTGATGCTTGTCGAATACAAAGCTCTATTGTGTTTTTTTCCTGCTCTACCGGTCCATCGGGTTACAGCAGTAATGGAAGTGAGTGTGTAGTATTTAGTGGGTCGAAGTGCTAATGGTTTGTATGCAAGGAGCGGCTGCAGGTTCCACCCAAAAGAAATCAATCGATGGAAGAGCTGTCAGAAGGGACGAATACAGTACACTCCGAAATGAAGGTCGAAAAAGAATAAAACGAAACGTCCCTCTAAACCCAGTTTTTTCCAGAAAAAAATGGCGAAGAGAAAACCGACAAAGACAAGACACACGACCCAAGGAATAGGAGAAATAAAGACAGAAGAAGCCGAGTGAGAAAGAAAAGAGAAGGGAATCCTTTCACAGAACAAGGGGAGGGGCTTTTGCCAGTATATACTGTTTAGTATACCTGTAACACCGCCGAAAAGTATAGTTTAACCCCGTGAAATTGTAATGCGCCTCTCTCTGCCTCTTTCTGTTCCTGAGTGGACATGGGGATCTGGTTCGGTCCTGTGCGCATAACTCGATCCGGACCGGGATGGTCGAGGGAAAGAGGGGCGTACAATTTTACGGGGAAGATGCATGCACGTCAGGTACCACTTGACATCTCCTTCTGGAGCTTCTGTGACGACTAAGCTGAAGTTGGAATTCAGGGCTTGAACATTTTTAGCGGGCGCATCGACATGTACAGGATACATGTGCATTTTGCATTGTATAACAATTTCTCCCATACATTCTAAAAAGTATAGTACCTACCGTCTATTAAGACGACGGGGTCTGTATTTAGATCTGGGACAATGGTTACATACTAGACCCCTCACTTTCCTTCGCCTGCACAAAACGATTCAATCCAGTGCTAATACGTGTACGTATTTATTGCCTCTGGTATGAGAATTTCCAACGGGCGGTGCAGGATTAACCCCTCCTTGGCCCCCTTTTGAAGGGTCCCAAGGGACGCGGTTTCAGAATGATTCGCTAACCTGTCGCAGATGTTCCGTTTTGGGGAGCACAAGACAGGAAAACCAGGACAGCCGAACAGCACGAACCCTTGAAAATGAAAAAAAGTATGTAAGATAGAATTCCCTCTCGTCTTTACCGTAGAAGCAGGAAAAGAAAGCTGTATTAGCTCAGGGGTTGTGGCATGTAGATGCCATGCGCGATATCATCGGCCCTGCGATTCCATATGATCGGATTATTCTCTGTGTACCCCAAATGTTTCTGGGGAGGGATGGGATGTTTCGGCGATACCAGCCAAGGCGGCTGTGGCAGGCAGGAGGGTAACGAGCCAATCACATCCGGAAGATTGAAGATTCAAAAGCGTCTGACGTCGGTCGGACTTTTCGAATTCAGCTCGTTCTTTCGTGATCTCCTTCGAATCAGGCCTTCGGTTGGGAGGTTTATTGGCCAATTGAAGTACACGCACATGTCAGCCTCAGAAGCGACCGAAAAATAGCCTCGAATGAAATTCTAGAGCTTAATTAACTTGCGAGGAGCAAAACTATCACCATCATGGTTACGGTACGTTACGCTACCTGAACTTCTAAGAACGGCAGCTGGCTGTCCGACGCCAACAATTGTAGAACACTCTCTGCTGTGCATACAAAGTCTTCATACAATTGATGCTTTGAGCTCCTCCTATTGATCGAATTTCGCCTTACTATTCTTAACCCTTCCGGTGCAGCTTAATTACACGGCCCACTATAACATTTAATAGTGCCGATCATTCGCGATCCTGGCAGAGGTAACGTTATAGCGGTTCTGTGGGGTCGCGGCCATGGACATCGCCTTATCGATCGATCTATATCTTCACCTATAGACACCCCGATATAATATAACTACTTCGCATTTACTCCCATATAAGCATCGCAAATTATCAAAAGCCACTTAAGTCCCAAGTCTTCAACTTTTCGTTTCGAACCATCGAAAATCGATGTTTAAGCCATTAGGCTTCCCACCGACCCGTTTTTGAAACATGACGAACTCTCCTGCCCTGTTTAACGTCATACTGAGACCTGGGGGTTGCTAGTTCGTAATATTGTCGGAAAATCTTGCCAACAAAACTTCGCTGGATTTGATCAATTGATTATGCAAGAAAGTTGCAAGGGTTTACCTTCAGACGGTAATTTTTAAATTTTTCTAGAAATTTAACCCATGGCTATCATGATCATTCGTACATTCTCGAATACCGTAGTCGGTACGTCTACACCACAACTTTCGCACTGAGATATCCACCCGTCGCCCACCGGAGATTTTCTATCCTCAAGTTACTTCCAGAACTTCGCGCCAATTAACAGCTGATGCAAATGGAAGATAAGTATAGACCTGCATGATCGCGACAAGCCCATGTCTTAAACAAAGCGCTGGATGGTAAAACTGTCAAGGTCGCGGGAGACCAAATACAGTATCCGTGTCTCGCCCGGGTCGTCGGCATCTTCGGCGCTAACAATCTTGTCCCGCTCATTTCGCGACTATTTCGCATTTTATGGCGATCATATGCACCACCTTGACTTAAAAGTCGGGTATCTGCGAAATTAGAGGGGGAAAGACGCGCTCGAAACTGTAGACGTCTACATTCTATATCGAGATATCTACAGCATACAATATCGGACCCTTTAACTATTCTGTATCATGTAATTGTCTCTAAAGAAACATCCGGCCTATTCAAAAAGCTAGAAAAAGTTCATCTATGTACAACGAACGCAAATAGGTTTATCAGCGTACAATTTTACACTGCAAAAAAAGAAAACGAGTCTGTGATGGTATCAATGCCGAGAAACTTGTCGGGAAAAAAAAGGAACGTAAAAGGAAAAATGCTTTTCGTAAAGATATCGTTGCTACCACGTTTTTAACGCTTCTTTCTGGCCTGCCGTTTTTTTTTTTCTTCACGAGATGCCGGTTACCGTAGGTAGACCATACGGCCTACCTAATTCCGAACCCATGTTCTATCATCCTTAAACCCTGTCTGTAAAGGTCTATCCAAGGAAAAGCTGTATATCAGTGTAACGAGAGTTGCTCCTCTCCACATCTATGTATAATCCAATACTCTTTACTCCGCTTTCACCTCCCTCTTCTCCGCAGCGACTGGGGCAGCCTTAACAGTCTTGCCGCCTCTCTTAGGACCCAAATAACTCTTAATGAAAAACATCACAAACAAATACGTCAAAGGCGTCAAATAAACCACATTGGTAACGACAGCCCATACTTCCGCACCGCCGCTAAGACAGCTCACGAACTCCTTGTTCAAATCTCCGATATGCATATCGATTCCGGAGTTTTCTTTGATAGTGTCAGAGATGTCGGTTAGTACTCTCGGTGGGATGTAAGAGATGAAGATTTGGATTGCGGCACCGGAGCCACCGACGAGGAATTGGGTGATTTGCATGGTGGTGAGGAGGCGTTTGATGGGGGTTGGGACGTGGATTTTGAGGGCGGAGAGGGTGTAGTATGTGTACTACCTCGGATGTTAGTTTTTTTTTTTCTTATACTGTGGTACACTCGGTTACACGAGGTGGGAGCTTACCATGAGAGTGTGGATGGCGGAGTTGAAGAGGACGAAGATAAAGATTGGTGGGGACATGAACCGAATACCAGCCCACATACACATCATAGCTCCAGCGTGGTGGTCTATAACCCAACTGTTAGTATACCCTCAACCTTCGATCTGTACCATCAATTAGAAACTTACAAGTCTGCAGAGTGCTGCTCTTCCTGCCCTTGGCCAAAATGATAGCAGTATCGACCACCTCATAAAACTTGCTGAGATAAAACAACCATCCATAGAACGCCAACCCTTCCTCCCACAATCCACTCCCCGAAGCAATCCTAGGGCTCAATCCGCTAACATCGTTGATACCCACTGCCACACTCTCATCGTGGATCTTGCAAAGTCCGTGAACGAACCCACCGAATCCATTATCCCAGCTAATAGTTCGCTGGAGAGTCGATGTGATGCCTACGAAGGTCCAGCCGGAGTAGACAGCGAGCAATGCATTGTGGATAACGACGAACCACTTGAACGCCGATGTTTTGGCAAAGGAGTAGGGGGTTGGAGGGGTGGTTTTGGAGGCTATGGAGTTGAGGTAGTGAACTGTGATGGCGTAGACGGTGGCAATGGTGATAGGAACTCGAACATCGAGGAGTTGGGTGTAGATGTCTCCGGGAATGGCATGAGGGATTGAAGGTGGGATCGGTTGAGAGGCGTTTTGGAAGTTGAAGAACGAAGGAGGGGGGACGACGAGTCGGACGGTCGACATTTTGAGTGAAGATGCTCTCTATCGAGCTGAACCAGACGCTAGTTCGGTGAGTTCCGGGAGTCAATTGATATAAATATCGACTCTTTGAATGATAGAAGCTATGACAATAGCTAGTCAGCAACCCTGACTTGTTCTTGAACAGTCAACAGAGGGGGGGTGTTTGCAAGACGACGTTCGAATAGAAAAGAAGGTTTCACGGAAAAAAGTCCAGGACATACTTTTTTTTAATTCTTTATCTATCGGATCGGTGCAATCGGAGCGGAAGGGCTTGCCCGATTGATCTCTAATTTCTAGAGTAACAGGAATAAAAGATATATAATCGAGTCGACGAGACGACGGAGGGAAAAAGGCTTCAACCCCACGGAATACAGACTGTCACAAGACACCTATTTTACTGGATACCGAGGTCGCAGACAGCAAATCATAGGCCAGGCCACCGTCAATTGGGGCTCGCATGTGCCAATCAGAGCTGAGTAGCATTCCTCAAAGTGCACATTTTCTCCATTCAACTGCCAGCGACACCTAAAAGTGTTGAGAAAAACAAGCAGGCAAAAAGCGCGACCGTCGTTAACGTTGGCTTGGGGTTCTGCTCACAAAATAGCCCTCCAAGTTGCCCAAATGGCGGGGGGTTGCAACGTTGTCGGCTCTTTTTTTTGAGTTTTTTTTTCTTCAATGGTATTTTTGTTGGGAAAATAAGAAAGTTGGAAACGGGCCTTTGGGGGTTCATGCAGGTCGGCCATGCCTGCGTCTCAACTGGAGAAACCATGTCCAAGGGACGCTGCTTGTCGAATGAGAGGGCGAGCTCGTCGGGAGCAGCCATGCAGCTAACCGGACTCTGGTTTAGTGCCATGCCGGTTTCCTTGGTACGTATCGCCCATATCTCCAACCCCTTGTTGGTTGCCTTCTTTGCGGGGCAAGACTGCGAACGATCTTGCGGTTGATTCGTTCGGCCGAAGGGGAGAACGGAGGAGAAGATGCAAATGGAAGGCGGTCAACGTTGGGCTCGATGAGATTTATATTCCGTAGTTTCATGCAATTACTTAAGCACAGCCAAATCTTGAGATGTCGTCGGGCCTGTCGTACAGCGCCGCTGGGAAAAAGGACATCCCGGCTTTGTCGGCTGAATCGGGTTCTGTCCCGCGGTTCATTCTGTGCGACCCAAAATACCACGCAACGCATATTATAAAATTTATTTATTTCATTGTTGCTATCGTACATGAGATACTAGGTTCGTCGCTGCACGCACTGGCGACATAAATTACACCAAATACACACCTGTATTTGGTTTAATTCAATATATATCCAACCTGTAGTATATAGCCTCTAGTTCCCAATAAAATATATCTTAATCCTCATACTCAAAAGCCAAATCAAGTCCTCAGCTCCCCCCACAACTCATCGATAAGGGCTACTTTCCCTCGTTCCTCATAGGGAGCTAAGTTGCCATTCCATCGTTGCGGAATTCCTTTTTGTCTATTTCATCAGCGTATAGTTTTGGAGGCAGTCGTAACAAAGCGTCCTATCATGCAAAGAGCTGTTCAACGCCAGTCTCTAGTCTCATATACTCGACGAGTACTGTTAGTGTTAGTAGCCTACGTGGAACAAGCTATCATGATAAGAGTGTATTGCATTTGATGATGGCGTTGGCCCTAAGATATAAGGTAGGATGTGCCAAGCCCCAGCGCTGAGCGTACCATCTATAGCTAGTGAACGCAACAAGTGCACTTGTATTTCCATGCAGCTAGATAGATATTCCGAAGTTGTTGCGGTACAATTGCCATCCGGTATAGAGGGGTCAAGAATGACTCGCTCATCAAGATTTACGGTAGATAGCAGATCCCATAATTATAAGCTAGCGAGAAGATACCCTAGGTTGATCATCCTAACATACCCAGCCGCATTGGTGCATATACCGTGAATCAAGTTCACGTTTGTATTGTAGTCTCTATATATGGATGGCATTGACCTTGAATTTTATGCCGGTTATGATTCATGTTGCTGTTGTTGTAGATATAGTAAACGTCTGCTCTATGTTTCATAATAATCGTGTTCGAAAACTCCTTCATGAGCTTGGCTGTGGCGTATTGGCTCACTCATGACCTCGGTGTTACGGTAGCTTTGGTAGCTGCATTAATCTGTTCCTTCAAAGCTTGTTGTAGATTATTATAATAGAAAAGTTCATGACATTGGTGACAAGAGTTAAGTTGTGGTACCATACGTCGTATAGAGGTTTTCGTTGTAGGTTAATTATTTGTTGCATCGGCTTGGGTTTTCCGGTCCCGTTATCTCATCTCTGTGGAATTTGTGGTTGATTGCCGCGATAAACCCTTCAATAGGTTTCGAGTTTGGTACCGCATATAGATACCCACGTATTGCGCAATGTGGGAGAGAATAGCAATGATAACGAGAGGTTCGGCTCCGCGTAAGGTTGTGCATTAGATAAAGATTGTTGTATTTCCGATGCTGCCCCATTCATTTTCAGGGGTTGTCCCGGGATGGACTTTCCATTGACTCTGTGTGTAAAGAGTTCGATATATATTTTTGAAGTTTTCAGGGACTTTTACGTCCTATATTAGTTAGGTTGGGCTGTAAATATGTCGCCTCCGTCTTAAATAGTTTATTATGTATATTTTTTCTGTCTGAGTCATATGCATAACAGTAGAATAGAATGTTTGCTTCGGGTGGTACTCCGACTGATAGTATGTGCATATGTCTTTGTAGCGTAATCAACCTCATTTCCGGTGGCCTTATGCTCTGCTTCGTATTCATCCAACAGAGGTTGGTTCGGCTGAAGCAAAATAAGTAATCGTCCCGAAAAAGGATGTTTATAGATGGTTTTTAAATATCATATTGTCTTGTCTGATCCGAGACTTAAAAATATATATTTCTTTCGGCGTGAATAGCGCTCTGGTGGAAAGTTTATATGATCTTTTTTTTGTGGGAGTTCATAAAACGGTTGAAACTTGGAACCTATTCCACATCTCCGTTATCGATGCTTCTTTGCTCTCATTCGATCCGGGCCCCGACCCGACCCCCACCATGTGCCCCTACGAGAACCAGTTTTATAGATGGCTTAGTGTTCTGGTCGACCGGTCGAGTTTTGCATGCAGATCCTGCTGCGAAATGCTCTGGCGCTATGTGTATGCATTGTGGTTGGGAAAGCCACACTCCCCAACCCGGGGCTTGTTTTTCATGGATCCTCGGGATTCTTAGTTGTTTTGTAGCTTTAGGTATGATCATATAAAAAATTTTGTCCGTAGAAGTGTGTGGTAGATATGGCAAATGTCTTTGGTACGTGGTCTCATAAAGGGATGGGACCCAGTAGTTTGGTAAAATACTCCAGCCCAGAAGGAATTGTTTGCGGACTCAAATAGTATAGTAATAAATTGTCGATCTGTTTAAAATGGTACGTTAGAAATGCCGTAATAGTGAATAGGAGAGGAACATACATTTGCATATTCGTGGCTTCAAAAAAGTTTTCCTCGTTGCCCTCAACGCTTAGAGGGTGTCTTTACAATTGGATGTGACACCGCATCTTTAATCACGCTTTGTGGTAGATTTTAGTAGTCATGAATTCGGTGTTCTGTGAAACCGAAAGCATTAGTGACGCTCATTTCACAGTAGAGGGAAAGCAGCAACGACATATGGAAAACTTACGACTTTGATCTCGTAACTAGTATTTAGTATCATCATCTTCTGACGGTTAAACTTTGGTCATAAATATGTTGTTTCAGATATTTTTGATGATGTATATATTGACTCCGCGATGCGTCCATGACGGGTGGCCGATATCGCGACCAAGATGTCTGGGTAAACATTGTAATGCTGAATGTTTCTTCCATATGGATAGTAATAGATATAGGTATATGGTGTATTTTGTTCTTGTCCAGTACGCGTCGCGGTATCAATGTTCATGAAAATCTGGTTGAAGGAATAGATGATGAAGAAGAAAGAAAGAGGAAAGTAAAGGATCTCGGAGGAGGCATTGTTTAAATATTTCCGGATCCTGAAAAATTTCCCTTTGTGCATTTGCCCCGATAAAGTCTAGCTCCAGGGGACTGCGTGTGATCGAAGCCGGTGATGTCAGTGTACTGGTTTGAATGATAATGTAGCCGGTGGGTGCGGGCTATTGTCATGATACGGCTCGTGAAGCTTTCCACGGATTATGATTCGCTTCATTGGCTTCAATTGTGCAATCTATGCCATGCACGACCTCGTTGATATTGGATCCTTACCAGTGTGCCCAAAGAGGATCCATTCTTACCGAAAAGAGAGTATACAGGAATATTACTAGTTAGTATAACGTTGAATATTCCGGATTCTAGGCAAACTAGTGTGTCTGTGAATCCACATAGTATCAAGGTGCCGAACTTCGGACTTTAGCGATGGAAACGAATGGGTACTTATAAAAGAGTCGGATTGGTTCTTGAAAGGTCTTTTGTACGTAAGCGCGGAGTATATATCCGAGTACGTACGGATTGATATCCGGGGGATCCTAATCATATCCCGGCCCGTAGAACTTCCAAGATTCTCTGGGGTCATTTTTTACCAGAGTATAGCCACGGTGGCACAAGAAGATGCTAGAATCTACTTCCGTGTTGTCGATGTTGTATTCTGAGGTGTTCAACCTAGAGAGATAGGTGGTCCTAGCTAGATAAGCGTTATAAACTTGATTTCTGTACCAGTATCATTCACGACTGTAGTTTTATTCCTTTGCATAGGTTCTATTATTTTTCGTATCGTTATATATCACGTAAGGCCTCCCTGGCGCACATACCGTTAGGAGATCAGCCGCCTATCGCACTGATCTCTAATCTCTATATAATGATAGAGGCCTCCAGCCTCTCTTCCATCCTCACTCATCATCCTTGTTCTATCACATATATAGGTCTCGGTTTAACCTGGCGCATGAGATGCTTCGACCCAACCACGGAGCAAAAGCCGATACATGAAGAAATCTGCCGCCGTAATGCCATCATCAGGGAGGAATGCAAGTGTTACAGATTTCCTTTGAACACCCCATGACACCTTCACAGAGATGATATACTAAGTCAATATACAATATTGATGTATCCGGCCGAGGGAGAGCTAGAGATAGATATCGTCAACGACTCAGATTATGCTTGTCTCACCGAGATCGATGAAGTCAGGCCAACGTATTCCATAAATATTTATATAATACATCTTTACTATCTGTTAAGTAAGTACGCTTCGAGACTACACAAGTACGTAACGTTAACATAGCAGCCCTAAAATTTAAAACCGCGTGTAAACTAACTAGCTAGTTAAGTAGTTTCGAGCAACTGTCACGCACCTATAGCCCTGCAGGAATTAATCAAGACAAGCACCCCTATATATGATAAGCGCTACGACATCACACGAAGTCGATGAACAGAATCCGACAAATAAGGAGGCCACCAATTTCACCAAGATAGATGAAGGTTGTTATATACTGCGGACAGTGGGGACACCAACGCTATATCTAAACTTATTCCACTCCTGCCGCTCTATATATATGAAGTCGCATACGCGACGTAATGCAAACAACGGACATATGGCTGGTCTAGGCTTACTCACAAGTTCGATGGTTCAAAATTGCTATAAATTCATCGTCGTAGATGAAATAAGGAGGTCTCATGTTAAGATCTTAAGAGGAAGGGCGATGAGCGAAGCCACATCTACGGCATTTCGCAGGGAGTATAAGCCTTTTAGACACAGACTTACCTTTGGGAATGGCAAAGTTTCGATGAAGCTGGTATAGGCGGACCAACATGTTGCACACGACATAAGCCAACCATATACATATGAGTTTGCGTTATGACTCTTGGGAAACCGATATCGATATATTGACAAGACTTGTCACATCCAGGGGAAGTTCTACGACTGAATGGACAAGATATACGTAATTTGAGGCTGCTGCCATTTGGTATATGGTCCGAAGACCGGGTATCGACTGTGGGTATATGAAATTAAAAAAAAAAAAAAAGCGGAAAAAAGGATTATGCCGCAAACGAAATCTTCTTGCAAGGCCAATTGGCGAAATTGCGGTACCTCCCACGAATCTCCCCTCTCTTTCGAGGAGTGATTGGGTTTGGTACGAAAGACGGGATGACTAAGCGGTCGGGAGGAGAAACGTCGGCCATCGTGATGTCTGGCTCGACGTGGAGGTTTAGGTAGGGTAGTTGGTTCGTGAGATAGATGATATCCGGATCGCGTGAGCAATCCAGTGCGATGGCACTGAGGCCATTGCATAGTTGAGGACTTCAGTGCTAATCGGCATCTTAGCTCTATTAAATGCTTTGACGCCAGGTTAGTTTTAAGCCTCTGTTAAGTATATATCTAAGAAGAAGAAGAATATTGGGAGGTGTCCTGTTCCGGAGCGCGAATAAACAAGTCTTACGGGCAAATGTATGTGAATTCTTGGGGGATTTCAATCTTGATGGGAGAGAGGTTTCCGAGGGATGCGTCTAGAATTGGGGCACGGAGAGGGAGAAAGATAGAAGGAATGAGATTGGGATTAGGCTCGGGGTCTTCGTAGCAACGGGCTTTGAGGGCGACGTTGCGTTGCGTGTTGGGTTATGTCCGGCCTTGTTGTATTTGGATATATTTCCCTTTTGGGCGAGCTAAACTGATTACGTCAGCGGCGTCTATGCCTTTTGTCCTGAGCGTTCGAAGCTCAATTCTACGGCTCTCTGGTTTCAAATTCATTCACTTGGGATTCGTGTGTATATATTACGCTTCGAGTAAGCTATATCTCTTTTCATGGCTATCTAGATGGAAGTATTCTGGTTACGTAGTAGCCTAAACCCAATTAAATTTCCTTTTGGGTCGAAATTACGTTGTCCAAACGCATAGAGGTGGTTTCCAGATGGCCCAGTATTACCTTCAACCTAAGCTCAACATCGGTATAATATTGAGGAAATGTAGACTCAATTATCACTGAGGCCTTGTATGATATTGATATTGTGGATGGTACGCGAGTGCAACTACAGAAGGGGGGGTTTAATGTAGCTATAAGGGCGTTTCGATCCCTTACAAATCTATGGTGGAACTACTCTGTTTTCAGGAAAATTGCGAAGGATAAAAGCCTCGATTTGCTGTTAAAGATGTGCAGTTCCCTTGTCTAGCAATCAAACCGTGTAGTTCCCATTCTAATAGGAGGTTAATGTGGAACTAGAGTCAGTATGTGAAATGATTAATCCCCGCTGGTGTAGTATCATGGTATCGAAAGACATCTCCACCCTCGCCTAAACCCTCCAGATAACTCCTTCATATCATAGAAATCCACCCCTTGACGAGTTCCTGTAGCACCCCGTATCCACCGTTCCAGCCACAAATGAAGTTCTATCCCACAGTGTTCCTGTCCAAGTATCAAATTCCTTGCATGAACACTTCAAGCCCCTGTTAGAATAAACCGCTTCGGCTGTTACCAGATTCGCCAATGAAGTGTGTAGCCGGTGTTCAGCAGTTTTTGCAGCCGCTAGTCTCTTCATTCGTGCGGAAATGCGATTTTGGAGGTTGTTCATTTCGATTGCGAGAGAGTGAACGTAGGCGGCCAGTTGTGAGTTTTCGTAAGCACCCGCGATTATGACGCAGTTTGGGGTAGTACCATCACCAGTACTAATAGCTATTCGCACCTCCGCCTCGATGATTAACTTGGCTGCTACCAAGGCTCGTGATAAGATTTTGTGATATCCCCGCAGATGTTTTGTATCAGCAATGTCCTGGTCTGTTCGAACACAGGAACCGAAGTTTGATATGAGAGAATTCGTTATAAATTGGACCTTTCGACACAGCGGTGTTGTAGTTCTCCGTCCCGCGAGGTTGGCAGTGTGTGCTTCCACATATCGGCTGATGGCGTTTATCCGGTCTGTCCAACGTTTGCCTCGACATGTGTCTGGATCAAACTCCGGGATGTAGTTTGCCTGGCGCAGAGCCCTTTCGACTTGTTGTTCGAGCTCTGGGAGGTTCTGGAGAATGTTTCGCTTGAAACTTTTGAAGTCTCGTTCCTCGATATCGGGTTGTTCAAGATCCTGGCGGTACATATGCCCCTCGAGAAAGTTTGGCCCGGTCTTCATGATTATTTTGTTCTTTCCTCGGTGGGGGCTGGGTGAGGTCGGCAAATCTGGCTGGGGGAGTAGATATGGAGTTGGATAGAGAGCTGGATTGTGAACTAAGGTTATTGAGTTAGTAGAGGACAGGGATATAGTAGTGGAGGCTACTTACCAATTGTATACCCCGTCGGGCAAAAGAGTGTCATCGCTTTGCGTACCCAGCGCAGAAGCGGAAAAAAAAAAAATAAAAAATAAAAAATAAAAACAAAATAGCAAATAAAAAAAATACAAAAGCTATATACAGAAGATAGGTGGTAGGATAGCACAATGACCCTAACACACCTTGTACAGGATATGAGCGGTGGGACAGCACAATGGCCCCATCACACCCCACAGCACGGGATAGCGCAATGACACCGGCTGGAAAAATTCGTGATACATGACGTAGAAACAAACATTATGAGATGGTGGTGGGACAGCACAATGGCCCCAGCACACCGTGGCTCAGGATAGCATAATGACCCTGGCTAAAGATCTGTCTCTATATACATGCGTGGTGGAGCGTCACAAACCGCAACATGAGGGGGGTCTGGGTCCCGCACGCCTCAAGATTGGCCGTCACGTCCGAAAAGACTTCCCCTCCCAATGACCTTCGAGAATGGCCTGGCGGCGTTTTTCCGATCTGCCGTTCTCTCACCAATACGCCGTACCGGGGCACTGGGAAGCCCCCGGTATCGACGACGTATGGGAGTATCTCCCCGGGGAGCTAAGACGCCACGAGAACGTCTCCTGCAAAGAGGAGGCGCATCGGGCATCTCCACATCCGGGTCGAATTCCGGCATCGACATGTCACCGTCCTCGTCGGTCTCCCGCATGACGACGTCCCTATCGATTTCCGTATCGAGGTCCATATCGTCGCTTGTCAAAGGCAGCGGGTTGGGAGGGGTTGTCTGGGGTGCCTGGGCGACTACGCGGCTACCCAATGACTCCTGAGCCGTATAGCCAGATGACACGGTCACAGGGTGACTCGGCGACGAGTTGTTCTCTGCTGCAGGAGTAGCAACAACCGTAGTTTTGCTCTCAGAACTACTTGTCACCTGAGGTATATCAGCCGAAGCTTTCACCTCTGGGGCGCCACTCGCAGAACTAAGAGAGCTGACAGACGAGCCGAAGCCCGAAACTGTCTTCCCTTGGCCGCTCGCCATTGATGGAGAAGAAGAACTTGAGCTCTTCTCACTCTCCTCGGTGCTCGTTGCCGGTGTACTAAGCGAGCTTGAAGCTCCCGTTCCAGTGACAAGCGGAGCGGTAACCGGAGCCACCTCCTGGCTCGGTTCTTTGGCTGCCTTAAGCTTATCGGCGCTACATTAAGAAGATCTTGTTATTAACCCGTTGGAGAAGATATTGAGAGGAAAAACAACTCAAACAATGACGGGAAGAACAAAGGAAGGAATGAAGCATACAGTTGAGAAAACAATGGGACAGTGTGGGAAAAATAGAGCGGTAAGGAGGCAACAGAATAATGTACAGGCAACCGCTCGAACAAGGGATGAAGGAGAGTCAAATCAATGCAAGGAAGTCTAATCCATGAAGCAAGAAGCTCGATCTAGCTGATGAAGGAAGCAAAGAGCAATGAAGCAACGACGCAATCAAGCTAACATTTGGAAAAATGAGAAGGTACAAAGAACAGTAATAATGATTATGGCGACGATGAAAAACAATGAGAAAGAGGGAAGCTAATGGGGAAGAAATTGGCAAGGACACTTCATCAGGGAGGTAACGCCATTGAAGCCAAAAACGTGAAATCATCAACGGCTAGCCAGGGCAGGGAGAGTAGTGCATCGATGCAAAGGCCTCTTGGTGAAGTGAAAGATAGGGAAAGAATCACTTACAACCCTGCGAGGAACCTGTCCGCCTCTTGGGCCGCAGCCTCTTTCTTCGTAACCTCCTTCTCCTTCTCTTCTTCTCCCTCCGAGTCAACGTAATCTTCGAGGTCGTCAGGCTCCTCGTGAGCCTTCGACGGACCTCCAGCAGCGGTAGACATGTTTGGCATTATGCCAGTAAGAAAGTAATGATGATGGTAGTGATGGGTGGAGAATAGTGATGATGAAGAGATGGGGATGGAAGCGTGGGATCCGGGAACTGGTGAGGACGCGGATTGGAGGAGGAAGGAGGAGAAAGAAAGGGAAAAAAATTTGTTCAAGAAATATCTTATAGGGGGGTGCTCGGGGAGTGTGTGGAAGCAACACCAAAGATTTTGGACAGCGAGGCAAACTTTCATTGACAATGTCTGTTGCTGAGTTCAATGTCCTCACAAATACTCAGAAATTTAGTCCTCTTGTCCTCTTGATGAATACCATAAAGAGCAATGCACTGATAAAGATTCTAAGCTGAATATGATCGAAGGGTTTGTGGTCTACATCGTCATGATGGCTATAGTGTTAGGGGATCTACGGCATCAGGGTTTCTATATCGTTAAGAGGTCTATAATCATACGCGTCTACGAGTTCAATGTCAAGGTTGGGGTATTTGAGATCTCATTATCTATAGCTACTTATATCTGCAAGATACGCGAACTAAACGAGCTTCTGCTCTACATGAAAACATTAGACAATTGTCTTGAGATCATGCATGGGAGCATGAAGTAGTGATTCGTCGGATGAGCGTAATGTCCAACAATGTGCTCGACATAAAAACATTAGACTGCTGTCTTGAGATTAGGTCGTAGGATGAGCACGAAGTATCCTGCAGTACGATAGACTGACTGTCTATCTAAAGATATGCTCCCACATAGAAACATTAGACAATTGTCTTGAGACTATGTTTGGGTATGCATAGCTGCTCGACATAAAAACATTAGGCAATTGCCTTGAGATTATGGAGCAGCAGAAGCAGCTTTCTACGGGGGATGACCCGGGTCTGTTCGATCCCAACGAGGGTAGATACAGTCCCAGAACCACTCCCGGATGAAACCGGTATCGTCTCGGTTATCGAGGTATTCCCTAAACCTGAGTTAGCATCTCGATATAAGCGGTGATAACTCATCAGGAACTTACCAGTTATTTGAGAACCCCGTGCAGAACGCATATAATTGAATCTTATCCTTAGAATCGGCCGTTCGTTGTTGCTCAGGATATTGCTTAGCTTATCCTTGGACTTCTTCCTCAAATGTTAAATTCGACTCAGAAGTGCCAGGACATAGTCTCTCAAAGGACTTGTAGAAGCTTGCCACTTCCAAGTGTTCATTGAGAACCATGTGCTCCCGGTGCTAGAGCATCGGGTATCGCGATTGTCCTGGGAGAGGGAAAGACGTCTCTCTTGCGGAAGGAAATATTAAATCATAATCAGATGATCATGTACGTGCTGCAGAGATTTGTGCAGGTCTTATAAGCCTATCATGACCAGTGTGATGGGAGTCATGGAGGCGAGCTTGATTTGATGGTGTTTGATCAAAGTACTTTGTACTGTGGGATTAGCGGCGTATCGCTGCTTTGGTTTGAAGGCCATCGTATTTGATAGCCTCTTGCTTTCGGTAGTGCATCCGAAGTTCTTTATCCTGGGAATAAATGTGCAAGGATTAAGGTGTTGATCGACTGTTGAAGGCGACCAATATGCTACCATGTCCGCGAACGCACAAATGGAGGTTTGTGGTTGATTGTGATCTTGATACCTGACGATAGGACTAGTATCATAAAGAGCGCTAGAGGCTCGGAAACCCATATAGAACTTCATTGACGAGACATTGTCAAGATTTTCGTTTCGGTTGAGCTAACGGGCCGGGATAAGTTCTTGAATTATGAGTCTCCTGTTCTAATATATTAGTTGGGTGAAAATTGAGAGAAGGCTAAAAAGGGTCATACTGTTCAAACTCTAGAGACTCGCAGAGCGTGAGACTATCGAAGTCTCATAGAAGGTCCCTTGCGACCAAAGATAAGTCCCTTGCGACTGCGCTTTCGATCGATCGTACTGATCGTTGCTGTTCCTCGCGCCACCTCCAACTGGTCAGTACACGAGAGACGAGATGCATGAAAAATACAAAGGTAGGTACTTTGGTCGCATCCAAGTCCCATTTTAACAATCCCTACCAGGCAAAATATTGATAGTTAGTTCTGCGTTCGCTTTAAAATAGGAATAAGGGTTGGTGGTCGACTTTACCTTCTTCCAAACACCCCATACCGTTGACCCCGTACCGCCTTTCTGACACGAGGCTAAGCGTGAACAAAAGAAAATAAAACAAAACAAAAACACAAAATCTCCTTTAAGTTTGGATATCTAGTGCCTATATGAATAGTAGATGAGGAAGTTCAGCAAAATATATGGGGTTTTCAAGGCTATCCAAACCTAGGAAGGCATTCAGCCTTATTCATAGTCGCAGTGCTCGACTACCTTGGTAAAAAGTGCCTACCAAGGATTTTAGAGTCCCGTAAGCCTCTTTAGCTAGGATGGTTGGATGAGAGAGAGGGTTGGCAGCGCTGCTGGAGTACTCGAGCAATTCAGGGCCCTTTGTAAAATGATATAGCGGAAGCAAAGATGGATAGGTGACTTTGCGGCGCTAGGTCGAAGTAGATGCTGCCTCAACAATCTTGGATATGGCCGTCCCGGTGTGTTGATTCTTCCCTGTACCCAAAGTGGAGGTGGTGATGAACATCATTTGGCTGAATTGCCTTTCGGAAGACTGCCAATGATTGACGGGAGCAGGTTCCATAAAGTGGAAGGGTTAGAGACGCCGAAGACGCCGAAAAACCTAAGTCAAAGGTAGTGATAGTAAGTGCTTAGTAGTAGCTTAATGCCACCTGATTCCCTAAATGAGGACCTGCTCAATGAGGGGTAAAGCACTCTCGACATCACAAGTTACGATGATGAAGGCTCAAGGAGACCAGTATGTTAGTTACCCAAAGGCCCTTGCCCAACGAGACCATCCTAGCTCGAGCTATTTGAAACTTGACGCATCCAGTGTCGTGAACGGAATGAGTTGTTAGGGGAGTTCTAACAAGAGGTTCCGATAGTCTTGTGGATATACCAATAAGACGGAAGTTCTGGATGGTGATATTCGAACGAAATTTGATACTTAATTTTTCCCAATGAAAGCCTCGTTCGTGAATTTGGATGTAAAGCGACGAAGTATAGACGGTTAACCGGGTTGCTCGTATGACCCTGGATCGAGAAACCATCGTAGCCGCTGTAGCGCTAAATTTTTGTTGTGAAAGTGACCAGGTTGAGAGCTTGATGTATTTCCTTAGTCGTTAGCGTAGCTTCGTAGTCAGAACCTTGAAACTAGCCGTTGTATCTATGATTTCCTGAAATAGAAATCGGGACCGGAATCTTTGCGGTAAAGGGTGTGGTGCTTCGAGATGAGCTTAGAAGTATGCCCAAAAAGTAATAACAGAAGCCATTCGGTATCGTCAATATGTTCCCGAAACAATGATACCATTTTCCATTACCCGGAAAGGTTCGTAGAGGCCGCATTGCAGAGTGCTGACTGAATTTGCTGAACATCGATCCTCAAATCGAAAGTGTTATGCCGAAATTTGCTGTGATATTATCTAAGATCCTTTTCGCCTTGAAGAGATCATGATGGTAATAGACCCCAAAAGATATAGTTATCGCTCCGAAAGTTGGCCACAAGTAATAATGATAGTAACCGCCGAATGTGACCGCCTGTAGAACTGGATCGGTAGATTGCTGGACCAAAGAAAATATCTTGACTTCGACATTGTATCCTAGTGGCAGAGGCTTCCCAGACTTTAGAGAAAAGATTGTTAGTCTGTTATTGATGATTGGTGGTTGGAAGGACTAGTTAACTTACCTCATTTGCCTTGATACCTGGCAAGTACATCCAATAACATCGAGATTGCTGCTGTCTGGTTGTTGAAAAGAATCGAATAACCGAACCAAGACGCACTTTAACACAGTAAGACGCTGAATTAAACGAAAACGTAAAGATAGTACGGCTGAGACCGGACAATAGAATCGTAAAAGGTATTTTCTCGACATCGTAGGGACGATGACCAACCTTTGAACGTAACCGTTCAAACCACAAAATGAAAAATAAAGCCAGATTATGTCCCAAATTTTACCTGCAGTTCACTGGGTTAGCTATTTGCTTCAAGACTAAGAGGGTTAATTGCGCTTACCTTGCACTGAAAAGGTACTATCCGGGGGACGAACTAGTACAATAAACACGAAACCAGCGTGAATGGGCTGGTGAACTGAACAACATAATGCCTGAGTAGGCAGAACAACTTTTGTGCATCCCGGCTTGCTCTTGATCAACAAGCTGGTGGCGCCGAAAAAAACTCCGAACACGAATCCGCCCTGGACGGATCTGAAACTGATCTACCAGGACATATCGAGATGCTGGACTCCGTTTGGTAAAAATAATAAAAGAAAAGAAAAGAAACGGAATGTCGAAATGTTGGAAAATTTGGCCTTCGCCCTACCCGCACGAGTCCCCCTGCACGATACTGTTCCGAAAGCGTTATGGACTCCAGTACCTCACAGCAAAAACCCCTCCAAATGTAAAAACGTAAGGTAAAAAAATGTGCAAAGTAGGTAATGAAACTTCGACAACTTGCTGAAGGATATGGCGACAGAACACGTTCGAACCCAAGAGAGGTGACAGAATAGATATCGGAATCAGTTCACAATCATTGCAGTGCACTCCAGCCCGAAGAAACGATCCACAATCCGGATTCAGGACCCAATCCCACAACTTGCCCGATCTGTGCCGGAGCACTCCTGGACGAAGATATGGTCGAGAGAATCAAGAACCTTCATGTGTCGAGACTTGGTCCTTCTGTGTAAACCCGGCCGAAACCAAGGTCCACCGCTCAGGATCACCAAAACCATCTAGACTGCCGACGGCCTCAACAAGGATCCTCCTGCCCCTGCAGCACCACCTTCACACGAAGAAGTCTAGGTAAGAAAGAAAAAAATGCCGACACCGAAGGCGCAATGCGGTGTATCGTCGACATTGCCAGCGTTAGACGTTCTGGACTTTGAATGTGCAAGATGGATTCACAGTGAAGGCTTCCCTCCAACCCGACCCACAACCTCAGCAACCAAGCTAGTCTTATGGTGCGTCCTCGGTCACGCGTAAAAGTGGTCCCGCGAGCGGAAACCATCTTTACCTTCGAACTGGTTTAGGCCACTTGCACCCACTTCTCCCCACTAAATAAACTCCTCCCTGATCAATTTTGACTTGGGGGTCTGTGAAGTTTCTGCAAAACTCCGGGAACAGACTGGTTCCCCTCAAATTGATCGTCATCCTCTTCTGTCGCTCGGACTTACCCCTCTTGTATAATGTCTCCTTCTTCTTCAAGAAGGCGACATGCTTTCGGGAAAGCATGATGCGACGCCCACCATAAGCACGGAGGACCGGGGCATTCGTCATGACGACATTCTCGTCCTGGTCATCATGACCACTCGGAGCGTCGTGCATGTCGATTTCCCGATCGACTGCAACGTGCACAATGGTGTAAGGAGGGGCATCCGGAAGGTCACCCTCATCCTTATCGGCGGCAACCACAGCAGATGGGAAAATTGGCTGCTGCCGTGGAGCCGTCTGGCTGGCATCCTGTAGCGCAATGACAGGCATGTCGGTCGCGATTGGGGGCTTGGGAGCCGAGTTGGCGACGGTTGGCGGTTGCTGCGATGGTTGTTGTACCGACAAGGCGACTGCCGGCGTGATCACAGCGGAAGAGGTGGACACTTCTCTGCCCGCAAGATTTTGATTGCCTCCAGCAATCGAAGGGACTGTCAGACCGGCTTGAACCGGCGGTGCTACCGTGACACTCTCGCCTGCGACCTGAGTCACGGCGCTGAGTGTCGGGCGCTTCTGACCTTTGGCGCCAGTCGACCCTCTCGCATCCAGAGGACGCAAGAAGGGACTGGGCAGGTCATCAGCGGCCCAGGTTGGAGCACTTTCACCAGTGCTAGTTGTGACAGTCACAGACTGTGCGCTGCTCTCCCTAGCAGTGACATCTGTGCCAACAACGCCCAACTGCTGAGCAACTGCTTGCGCAGCACCCGGCAGTGGGTTTGTTGGCGCAGACGTCCCCGCGGAGGAGGACGCAACAGCCTTGGGTGACGCCTCGGAGTCGGCCCTCTCCTTCAAGAATGCCCACACATTCTCCAGCGCCAACTGTAACTCCCGACCCATGGGAATAGTAGGGGCCTGTGAATGAGCAGGCACGCTCGAAGGTGGGACCTTGTCCGATTTGTCGACTGGTGTTTCCCAGTCGCGAGGGGCGGGCTTCTTCCCTGCCCTAGCAGCGGCCAAAACGTCCGCAGGTGTCTCAACAGGTACGAACCTGCCGGAAACCGGGACAGAAGTGGACGGCGCGGGGACAGAAGAAGTAGTGCCCCAAGAATAAGCTGGAGCGGCCGTGCTAACACTCGTCGGAGCGCTAGCTGTTGTCTTAGTCGACTTCACCTGGGAAGCTGATTTTGTCGACTTGGCGGCACTTGCGGACGGCGTCGGTGCCGATTGGAGGGTTGCCGGTTGACCCTGTCTGCTCGAAAAATCCGGCAATATGGTGGAATCGCCCGTGGGAAGACTCATAGGAGCCTTCGCGAGCGATGAAGAGCCAAGATTGACATCTCCCCTCTCTACTGCGTTAAGCAGTTCCGTTATCGGAAGGGATGCTCTTGGCCTGGGGGGTCTCGAGGTCGGACCGACAGTTTGCCTCAAAGCGGCCAAACTGTCATCGGCGTTTGAACCGGTAGCAGTCTTCTTACGAAGTGCATGCTTGGGCCGATTCAAAACGGCCGGGTCAGCGGATGGCTCCACATCGAGATGGGTATACTCTTTGTGAAGCTCCCCGAGTAAATCGAAACCGGACTGGCTGCTCGAAGCAGGTACCGGTGTTGTCAATTGGGTTTCGCCTTCCGGCTTCGCCCGTTTTGGTGATGGGGGAGGACTTTCGTAACTCCCAGGGGCTCTCCCCTTCCCCTTTCGTTCGTCGTTCGTAATGTTGTTCATTGTGGTCCTACAATGGGTTTAAAGGTTAGCATGAGGGCCGAAAGCTAGTCCTGGACGCGTCTCCTGAAGCAATGTGATGAAGAAACCTCGTTTCGAGAAGTATATCACCCGTTGCAGGAGGACGTTACCCGTTGCAAGAGGGATACAATCATCAAAATAGGTAAAATTTATACTCAGAAAATATTTACGATGCACAAGGGAAGTTTTGAGGATAGAATTGGATGGTGATGTCTTGATACATACCTGGCTTTGTGGTTGGTGATGTTGAGGAGGGAGAAAGGGGAAAGAAGGAGAAGAAGAGAAGAAGAGGAACAAAAAAAATTCTGGGGTGGATTTTATAGTGGGTACAACTCCACAAATACGTTCGGCGCTCTCAGCAATGGCGTAGATGGAGATAACTATGCCGCTATCTAAGCTCACGATTGCATCTAACCTAACGATCCCAGCAAAAATCACGATTCCATCGAAACTAATGCCGTGAATGGGTGTCATTGACTATCCCATATGAGGAAATACTGCACATCCAAGTTATCCAAATTAGGAAAAGGTGAATTTATGCGGCGGTACGTACACCCCACGGCTCTTTATATCCTGAATCAAATAGCAGAGAGACTAGAGGTTCGTAGATTGAGGCTATTACTAGACTACTAGACTAACGCTACTGTACCGAATAGAATTAAACGAAAAATAGGGATTTATTGGGATTTATATACAACGAACGAAGTTCTCCTGATGTCGTCGGGGCCTCTTGGCCACGATGCTATCTATCCACCACATATGCATTTATGATATCATCTACGAACTGTTATTACATGTAGTAAATAGCTAAGGATACCTTATTTCCTACCGAAGCGTCCCATTAGTGCAGCACTTTAGATGCGTTCTGATCTAATTAGATATCCACTACATACTGCTCCCTAGCCCTGTATTCAAACATAGTAGTTCTAGTGCCAATGCCTCCCAAGAGATACGCCCACCGCCCTACCCGTCTCGGGTTCCAGCCTTAGACAAGAATCCAACACTTAAAAGAGTGTTGAGTGACGTCCAAGTGTAACCGTGTCTTCTAGCCAATCAGCGTTCAAGAAAATCCCAAAGCAGTAATAGGTCATAATCCAACGCACAACCCAAGCTGATAAAATCTCACGGCAAATACGGCGTCAAAGACGGTGACCTGCCAATACCATCCGCCAAGGCTCCCTGAGCATCTTTAACCTGTAGAAAGACGTATTCAGTGATGTGCCAGGGTTACAAGTATGGTGGTATTTCGTCCTTGAGGTGCAATCCACGCACTGACAGCTCTTCGGCGGCGGCGAACGTCGGTATGTCCTGAGATATGAGATACGTGGAGGAGTACTCGGACAAATTGTTGGAGGATGAAAGAGTGGGACTGTGGACGTGTGTTTTCGGATAGCAACTTCGGTTACTTTCCATATGGATGGGGGGATCGAGGAGGTCGTGACGGAGAGCCATGTTCCGGAGGTTCATCTAAGATGTGGATATCGTATCGTTAGCTTCAATTGTCTGGTCCTGTGGAAGGGCCGGAAGTTTAACTTAGAATCTATTTAGTTATCCCCTTCGCTCGAAAATTGGTACATCGTCCAAAGAAAGTTTGAATATTGTCTGCCGCGAGAAGAGGCCTCCTCGTGCGGAAGTCGGAGGTGTATCGATCGTGATGTCGTAATATCTCTGGGCTTACGTTGGAAGATCGTAACGGCTACTAGCTGGTGATATTTAAAGTCTATTAGTTTCACAATGATTAGGATTGGATAGCAAGGATAAGATATTCAAAACCTAGCTGATGAGCGTCTTCGGTTCTGGTTCGACACCGTAATAATATCATCGTCTCAAGAAGTCTCTGGCGTAATGGAACGTAAGATGATGTCGTGGACGATTGGGGGTCTGAAATCGACGAAGTTGTGAATTAAGGTGCTGGAGCTGTTAAGACTATGCCGAGATGCTCACAAAGTTTGGTCACTGGAATAGAGGGTTGCGTCGACCGCCGTGAAATGTCGAGGTGTTGACCTCCTAGAAAAATTCCGACTATAAAAGGCACCCCCCCTCTCAGTCTTCCTCCCTTTCTTCTTCTTCTCTCTTTCATCAATCCGACTTCCCATCTCACTTCCCATCGCGATCTCATTACCACCAATTGTTCCCAAAAACTTCACTATCAAAGCTATCATACCAAAGTAAGTTACCTCTCATCATTCTTACCTTCATTCTCGCAACCTTCATATCCTCTTTCAGTATCTTCGTCCTGTTGTCCAATCCTGCCTTTCAGCTCTTCCTTCAAATATCGTGTCAAAACTCCTCTATCCGCTTGTTACTTCAATATTATCCCATCTACAAGGTAGTGTTCCCATCGTTGCAGATACCAGCTTCTCTTCCTACTGTAAAGCCGTTGCACGTAGCTTCTATCCAGTTGGTCTATCTTGCTTCTTGCTCGTTGCACGTTGCAAACCGTTTCCGCGATTTGCTCGTTGCCCGTTGCTCGTTGCAAAATTTTCGAATCTCAGGTAGTCGGAGAACGCTGCTCGTTGCAAACGTTTTCCAACCTTGTCTTGGCGGAAAACGCTGCTCGTTGCAAAGATCTCCTACCTCCTACCATCGGAGAGTGCTGCTCGTTAAAAATTTACCCGTTGCAAACCTCAAACCTTTACCCATTGCAAGCTTCAATCTCTGCTCGTTGCAAACAACTCAATCTCTGCTCGTTGCGAAGAACCTTCCACCTCTGCTCGTTGCAAATCGTTGCTCGTTGCACAACCACTTGCTTCAAACTTCCCATCACCAAAAATCTTCCACTATCTTTCTATCATCACGTAATCTATTCCTGTCCTTCCCTTTCTTCCTCTTCCTCTTCGTCTTCTTCCTCTCCATCAACACCACCGTCCTCGTCATCAGTCTCGCTAGCCACTTCAATAGCTAACCATCACTGATTCACTCACAGTACCACTACAATGGCGAGACGACCAAGAGGGCCTCAGCCAAGTGCAAATGCCAGCGCGCCGGCTCCACCAGCGGCGTCCAGCGGCACCAACGACGACGCCAAAAAACCCAAGTAAGGATGATTTTTTTCCCTCCGACATCTACAAAGGATATACAGATGCTTACAAATATTTCTCTTTAGGGCAGCACCAATGATGGTGAGCAGCGCGGTCCATGAGCAGTTCAAGAGTTATCTTGCTGCTGCTGCGAACGCGTCTGCGAGCCAATCAAATACCTCCAGTTCGACCGGATGGGATTCGCCCAAGTCTAGTCCAAGTACCAAGGCAAGTTCTCTTGCCTCTACCGCCGGCAACAAGGGTAAGGGTAAGCAGGTCGCCAAAGCTCCTGAGAAGCCAAAAGCACTTGGCGCTGAACAATGGTTGGCTCTGCCGGCCGGCGTTCGGCTTGCCGATGCTTTTGAGTCTCCGAAGGGACTTTGTGCGACAGCACCGAAGGTTGAGCCCCAGGTCAGCAAGCCGATTGCACCTGCATTCTCAAAGAAGAGTGCGGTCGTCGCGAGTTTGCAACCTGCGGGTGCTCCCGAGGTTCCCGCCCCTGTCAGCAGTCTGGGTCCGGCCCCTGTGGTGGTCCCTCTTATTCCATCTGTTCCCGCTCTGGTTGCTGAACCAGTAGCTCCCCAGAAGCAAGTTCCGTTTCAGTATTCTGGGCCAAAAGCGTCGAAAGTCTCTTCGGGGACGGTGGTGGATGACGCCCGATTCCTTCATGGGGTTCTCCCTGTGGAGATGGAGGGTGTTGTCTATCATAAGAATCCCAAGTTCGAGTTCCGGGATTTCGACGGCGACGTCGTTATGCAGGATCTCCTTGAGGTTCCGATGCAAGTGCCTAAGAAGCTGGATGCAGTTCTGGGGCAGCGAAAATTCAAGCGCCAGAGACAGAAGAGTAAGGTATCGAGCAGGGTGATCCAGATGGCGGAAGATGAAATTAAGAGAATGCGCAGGTCCTTGTAGAGCGGACCGGCGGAGGCCCACCGGGCCGGGGGTATCCTGTTTGGTGTTTTTAGGCTCGTCATGGTCTCGGGACGACCGAAAACTCGACCACTCCTTCCGGGATGAGGATAAACTCCACGCAGAGGTGAGGGAAAAACATCTACAAACAAACCATGTGGACGACGGTGTACAGGGGATGGACAACCTCTAGAAACAAACCCGCTGCTGTAATGGGGCTAGTGGCCTCGTTACGCCGGTGTACATTGCAGAGGGGAGCACAACCTCTAGAAACAAAGCCTTCGGTACGGGCCGTCGTATTGCAGGGGGGAAGGACCAACCTCCAGAAACAAAACCCACTGCTTTGGTAGTGCATATTCTTGCAGAGGTGAAGGAAAACATCTAGAAACAAACCCGCCTACCATTACGGGAGGTCAGTCTGCGTTCACGATGGTGGTCAGTGACGCAGAGCGAAATTGTGTTGTCGCGAGGATCAGTTGTTGTAAGTCCCAAATAGGAAACACCCGAATGCGGCATTGACATCCCTGCTAACCGAGGCGACGTCGGCAGATAGATCTCGCAGCCGAGAGCCCCTTGCCTTGGGCTTCTCCCTCAAACGTCCCGAACGAAGCGTACGGTGGATGCATCCAAACACGATGACGGATTCCTATTGTGCAAGTGACGGACTACCCGCACTCCCACTATTCAGCGCCGCAGACAAGCATGCTACCCGATTCCCGGGCAAGGCTGCACTTATCGATGTGAAAGCAAGGAGGAGTTTCACTTACAGAGAGCTACTGGCCGGTACAGCCAGGATCAAGAATCTTATCTTCAAGGCGCTGGGGGTGCACGGCGCCGACGTTCAGGAGCAAAGAATAGCTTACCTCGTTCCTTCCGGTATTGACTATGTTCAGATCCAGTGGGGTATCTGGGCCGCCGGAGGAGTCGCTGTTCCCTTGTGCACTACGCACCCGTTTCACGAACTGGAGTATACAGTTGCTAACTCCAAACCGACCCTGATTTTTCTGCATCACGATTTTTCGCAGCACAAGTCGGCATTTCTTACAAAATTTCCTTCGATCAAGGTATTGGACGTCCCTTTTACTTCTTACGACACGGATGATCCAAACTTCTTGGTACCTGCTACAGCGTTTTATTCTTCTTTTTCGCTTTCTCGAAGGGCTCTCATTATCTATACCTCTGGCACGACCTCACGACCTAAAGGTTGCGTCACGACACATGCAAACATCGATTTCCAGGCAAACTCTCTTGTCAAGGCATGGAAATACACTTCCTCCGATTACTTAATTCACATTCTACCGCTGCACCATGTTCATGGCATTATCAATGGACTCACAGCAACGCTTTTAGCTGGCGGCACGGTTGAACTGCATCCAAAATTCGATCCAGTGGTGGTCTGGAAACGATGGATGGATGGCGATTCTACAATGTTCATGGCTGTTCCAACAGTTTACTCACGATTGAACTCTTATTTTCTCGAACACATTTCTGGCACAGATGACGAGCAAGGAGCAAGGGATAGCACTCGAAGCCTTCGTCTTACTGTCAGCGGGAGCGCAGCACTACCTACGAGCATCAAGCAAAGGTTTAAAGACATAACTGGACAAGTTTTACTTGAAAGATATGGGATGACAGAGATTGGTATGGGTCTCAGTTGTCTTTACGATGATTCCGATGGGCGTGGACGGCCTGATGGAAGCGTCGGTTGGCCGCTTGATGGAGTTGAAGTCAGACTTATGCAAGATGATGGCCGTATAATAGCTCTACCTTTGGGAACACAAAGCACAGATGACGGTGGTTCTATGATAGCTTCTGGATCACAAGTCGTCACAAAAACGAGATCGAATAACGATGGGATACCTCTTACGGGATTACAGAATAACGAAAACATGATGGGAACGGACAAGATACAAGCACACTCACTATCACAAAGCTCTGAATTCCAGGGCATCGAACAACACAGTGTGCCTGAAAGCAGCAAAGTGCAGCTCGGATTCCAAGACAGAGAAGTATTAGCGGGAACACTTAATACTGAAGTGTCGACGAGAGCACCTAACCATAAAACATCAACGGGTAAATCTGATTCGGAATCATTTATGGGAACATTTCAACCCGAATCAGTGACGAAGTCGTCTAACCCTGAACCCCTAACGGAAGCACATAATACCGAAAGACCTATCGGAACACCCTATCCTGAGGCATCGGTAGGAATAGAGCATATCGAAAGCTCTACGGGAACACACATTACCGGCGAGATCCAAATCAGAGGCCCAAACGTCTTTAAAGAGTAAGCCAAACACCCTATTCCTTGAGATCACAGACTGCTAACCTGTCGAGGACAGATACTGGGAGAACCCGGACGCAACGGCCAAAGAATTCACGGAAGATGGCTACTTCAAAACAGGCGACGTTGCCTATCGTGACGAACACGGTGCATACTACATACAAGGCCGAAGCTCGGTCGATATCATCAAATCTGGTGGTTACAAAATCTCAGCACTGGACGTCGAACGTGAAGTACTATCGAACATCCCTCATGTCAAGGAAGCCGTGGTGGTCGGCATACCTGACGAAGAATGGGGAGAACGGGTGGCAGCGGTGTTGGTGATGGAAAATGGGATGGAAGGGTTGGAGTTGAAGGAGTTTCGGAATATGTTGAGGAGCACATTGGCTCCCTATAAGATACCCACCCTTTTGAAGGTGGTGGGAGGTATTGAAAGGAATGCCATGGGAAAGGTTAACAAGAAACAATTGGTCAAAGACCTTTGGCCCCGGCTGGTCTCACAAAGAAACTCTACTACTTAGGAGACCAGCCGGGGCCCACGCAAGCCCTTAGCTAATCTAGCTTCAAAAGAGAAGCCAAAAAAAAAAAAAGGACTAGAGCCGCGGCTGGCCTCCCCAAAAGGACTCAAAGACCAAGGAGGCCGGCCGCGGCTCACCATGAAAGAGGAAAAAAGCTAATAAAAAACACCTCGAAGATCTGTGGCCGCGGCTGGCCTCGACCGCAGAAAACCAAACATCAACGAGGCCAGCCGCGGCCCACAGTCACTTACTGTATATTATATTTCCTTTCTTTTCCACTACATGTATATAGAAACTAGCCTGGACCCGCGGTGCCAGCGTCATAGTCCCGGAGCCAAACCAAGATCCAGAAGCGGCATCCTGGCTCCGGGACTACAAAAAGCCAAAGAAACCCTTCCTCCACTCCCTTCAGAGAGGGCTGGCGCCGCGGGTCCAGGAATGATTCAAAGAATCTAACAAAAACAATTCAAACAACATCAACAAATAAACTTCTACGTAGTCTTCAGATTATCATTCTTTAACTTTTCATAGTAACTCTGTTGCCCATTAAACGCCCGAAAATGCGATCGTACAAGTTGTACTCTTGGAAACGTTTGAAAGACGGCCATCCAAGTACTCTGTTTCCATAACATTTGACAAAGAAGAAATCCAAGCCTAGGCCTATGCACCAGCCAGTAACTCATCATAGTGAATCTCGCGAACCGTCCAAGGTCGTCCATTCAGCGCGTAGCTCCAAGAGAACTCTGGAAACAAGACCCAAATCGTAAAGAGGGCCGTCAGGATACTCATGCCATCAATAACTCTTCCTTCCAAGCCTGGGCAGACAAAATACCTCGCCAGTCGCCTATAAACCATAAACATAGCCGGGATGAAAATGACAGGGTCGTAACAAAATGCCAACGGGGAGGTGTAAGGTTCCAGGCAATATGCTAGGGGTGCTCTGTAAGGTGTCGAGGTGTTCCCGTCCACTTGTCTCGCGTCCGTCTCTCGATCCCGATAGAAATCTCCTAGTAGTAGTTGGAAGGTAACGGGATCGGACTTTATGTAGGCAGCCGTAACAACCATAACGCTTAATGCTGAATCCGCGGCCCTTCGACGCCATTCTTGTCCTCCTGACCAAAGGTGTCCTAGACATAACGCCAGAACACCGCTGATAATTCCAGAAACGCGGGAAGGGTTTGTAACGGCGGAAAACACCATTCTAACGATGATTATTCGACGAATCCATTTGTTGTATGTCGCCAAGGTACTCCGTAAAGGTTGGATGGCTTTAGGAGGCACCAAAGAAAGAATATCGGACAGAATGGGTCCTAAGGTATCCGGTTCGCCCGTCCTGCTGAATGGTGTAGGGCTGGGTCCTAGTGCAGATTCTAGATCATTGAGAGAGCTCGCCTCCGAATCGATAGCAATCGATTCAAATTGCATTGGCTGTGTCGGTAAAATCGATTTATCTTTGGACATTGTGGGTTTGAGAATATGTCCTTAGATTCGTGCTTGAATAATCGGTTCTTCAGTTCAACTTTGTGGAATAATCAAAGAAGAGTCCCTGAGACTATAAAGATTATATAAGTTCAGATTAATGCTTTAAATGCTGATTCATCCGTGAATAGATTTGACGCGGATCCCCTGTATTTATATTAATATATATATAAGGTCCTTTTATCTCCTCTCCAATATCACCACCCCCAATATTTTATCCGGGGACGACTTCCTGCTATACACCACTACAAACAACATCCCACTCTTTCGTATGCATGCAGCAAGCATGTAACGGTTTCACCCTGTCGAACAATGCATCATATTCGAGGCTGCAATCATTGGCATCGACACATTGCAGGCAAATATGGTGCCACTTAAGAAAGACGGCAAGAGCCAAGGCTTTGCCTCGTATGGCCCTCATTGTTCGGCACAGTCATCAAATTGTCAATACGGTGTATAAATACGAGAACAATACACAAATGTACATTTCACTGCCCAAAATCGCCAGGCTGTGAAACCGTGGAGGTCGGGTTTCGGGTGTGTTGCCGAACTACTCCCAAGGTCAAGAAAAAGCTTGCAGGATGGGCAAGAAAAAGCTTGAAATTTGTACAAGTTGTGTGGAAGCCACTCAGCGATTTTTTCGAAATTTCTTGGGGTTCGTATCGGATGCAAATTCGATCTAATCTCCGGAAAAATATCCTTGACTGATCTGTGCCGCGCATACTCGTATGATTCCAAGCGTGATTGGAAGTTATCCATACATCGCAAGGGCGTTGGGACTGTGCCACTTAGACGCAGTAAACGCCGCGCCGGGTAATAGAGTTTTTATAACACGAAAGTTGCGGGGATGTGCCCGCCCTGCCACCTGCCAGATGTGCATTTCGCTCGCAAGCTTGGTCCGCAGCACGGAAGGTACGAAGGCCGACATGACGCATTGGCCATGTGTATGGGCCTATCTCTGGATTTTGGCGCAGTCGTGATGGCTGGCTGGTTGAGGGAATAAATATTACGTAGTATAACCAAATGCAAGCTGCTCGATGCGATGCCAGGCTGTATATCTATCCAGTTATCGCAAAAGCGATCGGTATATCGAAATATCTCGAAATGGCAAATCGTGTCTTCAAAGGAAATTATTGTCTGACGAAATACTGCTATATATACGTGTATATATACACGGACTGGATTTCAATCCGACTTTTTAAGCTCGTCCTAGTGCCCTAGTGCTCCTCATATCCAAGTCGAAGCCCTTTACACTCACCAAAGGCCACATGCGTCTTTCAACATAGAATTATTGCCTAGTTCCAGGTATAACTCGGATATCTCAGTTATGATATATATAGACGATATGTTACCGATCACACCACATGTATACGTCCACAAAAGTGGCTTAGCTACCATCATCAGTCACGAGGTCACCTTGTTCTGGTACTGAAAGGAATCTGACTATGTGTAGTTACTGACGATCCAACTTGGGCCGTGGTATAATAAAGAAATAGGACAAGACTTTCCTAAATTGGAGTGGCTAGTGGGGAGCATATAATACTGGTCCTAGTTACGGGTCCTCTTAGCATGGAGTCCGCGATATGAGGGGCGCTGGGGTACTCGAATTTGGAAGTACTTAAGCCGGAAGCCTTATATTTCTACGCTTAGTTTGAAACCTTTACGACGCTCGTTCTTATACCTCCCAACAGGGTACAAGTGCAGGTAACCAAGCTTTTTGTCTCTAGTAGATGTCGATCCGAACGGCCGCTCGAAGATAACCGACCCATGAGGATCTAAAAGCCTAGAGTACTAGTTGACTCGGATGGGGTCGGAGGAACACGCGGTGCATGTTGGTCACTTCTGACTCCACTGCGCAGTACTGCTCGATTGCTTGATTGAACGTTTACGAAGCTCCGGAGATATATGCGGATTCCTTGGCTAATACTATAATAGAAGGATGGACGGGTAAGAGAGCTTTGATCGTAGCTACTCTTTCGAACGCTCTTGGCTAGTATATCTCAATAGCTGCAGCACTGTGCTCCGGATCGGGGCTCCGGCGTCTTAGAATTAATTCTAGAATTCTGGGCTTCGACATATTCTGCCCACTAACGTACGTCGAACTCTAGTGTACCCTCACACAGCCTCAAATATAGTCGCTTGCCACCACCTGGCCGCTATGTTATGCGAGAATCTGGAAAGCACAAAAGTAAGGCTGGGGTCCCCGACTAAACATCCTAAAGCGCCGAAACTGAAATTACGGAGGAGAGCAATTTATAGCGACAAACTCGGGCACGAACTTGCGAAGTTCCGGCACGATAGATACAAGGAAAGTGGAATGGCTATGTATTGGCATAGCTCGCGAATTGTAGGTCGCCTAAGGCTGAGTACCCGTGAGACTGTCAAATCTTACATCTATATATTCGGGCTGCCCACGCCATTCGGGGTCATAGGCTACTTGTGAAACTGTGAGAAGACCATCTGGCTCTTGAAACTCTGCCGCATGCTACTGCACAGTTAACCAACAGAGTTCTACGAGCCCTAATTTGCCTGCAACAGCGTTAATAATAGAGCCGTGATCGGGGGGAGCCGTACGTGCCCCAAAACAAGCCCTTGGTTCTTTAACCATCGAAGCCGTCCGCGTACCCAGCACAGTTATCTCGAAACCTCTTTAGGTCGGGTGAGCGACCACGCATAATAATGGCATGTCGGGAGCAATGGCCGAACGCTCACGAACTCGAGCATTGACACGGGTCAATCTTTGGAAACACGAGAGCCGAATATGCCAGACGCCTAGACAATCTTTAAGCTCCGGAACCAGATTATAAGCAGGAATCCATAACTATATAGGCCTATATATATGCAACCACGAGCACTTAAAATAGATGATGAATTCTGGAACGCATGAATTAGCCAGAAGTGCTTCCATAGACTGGGAGGTCGGTTAAAATACAGTGAATATATGGACCGGGCTCGTATCACTCAGAACACAATAGCACGACTTGTAGACCAATTCGAAGGTTGAACCCGAAAGTTGCCAGATGGTAAGCTCAAGCAACAACCGGGAAAGTTTAAGGGTCGTATCTAATGCTGCCATAGAGAATAATATATGGCCTACGAACGATATCGGTCTAGAATTCAAGGGATCTAGTACTACCGACTGCAGACTATATAATTGCCTAAGCTGTCGAAGGACCGGCATTCACACGCTTCAGGCCTCTCGAGATACGTACGTGTGCATATACGCGAAGCACGTCGGCCTTCGAACCATGGTAAAAGGTCGTCCGCTTACCGGTACCAAGAACATTTGTCCGGAGACGAAACCCGCCTTGTCGTTCGTTCTACTACGGTGATATATTGTTTCCGAGTGATCAGCTCGGAAAGTTGTAATAACTCCGTCAATGTCGGTTGGGTTTTTGCAAATTTGGCAACCCAAGCTGGATGCAGAGCTTGTACCCATGCCACGGCACACTTCTAGAACCCGTCGTATATTTAAAATATAGACCTAATTAGGATGGGATTCGAACTTAGCACTAACTCCTAAGAAATTAAATCGCGATCGAATACCAGAGATTCGTGATAACGACACGCTGCAGTGCAGAGAACCCGGGCCCGTATAAACCTTGTTGCATAACCCACGGAGAAGCGGGTTGCGATCCATGGTTCCATAAATCGCCTAAAATACCTCGAGATCTTTACCACAAAACTTTGACTGTCGACGCTGCCCAGCTGCCCAGATGGAGAGAGTTTAAGATTTACCCGGCCTCGGTTTAAATTTCTACCGTTGAAGATATAAATGACTAAGGTTAAATCTATAGCGTTTCTGCAAATATAGAACATCTGGATTCCCGATGAGGTCAAAATTCCGGGTTTGAGTTAAACGGCGGCGTCGGTAGCATGCACCCCATTGAACCCTGTGCGATGCGATCTTGGCTCCTGGGTCTGAGTGGTGGGATTTCTCCAACTATAGCTCCTGCCAAGATCTAAATAGCCATGGTAGTCGCATCTCGTCGGTGCAAGTTCCGCGACAAGTTTCAGATTAGCCTGATAAGTCTCCACCTTTTTTTTCGACGAAGCCATGGAACCCTCCGCATGGCCCACCTGGGGATCAGACGAAACTTTGGTGCAATTGCGTCCAAGAATGAGACCCTAGGTTAATCTCGCGTTGTTCGCGCCGAAATCCCTAGATGGAGACCCTATACGGTTTGAAAGTTTGGTACCGCTCAGTTTCTCGCCTCGAGGTGGGCGTGGTCCATGGAGCCGTACCCGGACCTTTTCTGGCGTGACAGGCCCATTCTATGAATTTTATAGAATTATAAATAGACCCACTCCGGATCGATTGATATGGACTTTTTTATCTATCATCAGGAGTATCGACCCTTCGACATACTTATCTTCTGGTTCTTGATAACTACAAAGGCAATATGACCTATTCCAAAAAATTTGTCGCGGCATTGCTGCTGGCTCCAGCAGCTTTTGCTCAATCTCCACTCTACGGACAGTGCGGAGGGTATGTCTGCTTCAATTCAACATTAATCCAATTAATCAGTCGATATCATGGAGACTAACCAACGAAATAGTCAAGGTTGGACTGGCCCGACTACCTGCGTCTCAGGATCTGTCTGCGTTTACTCGTAAGCCTTTACCATTTTCAACTTTCATATGAAGTTAACCACGCGGCGTATACTAACATCAATACACTTTAGCAATGACTGGTACTCTCAGTGTCTCCCTGGCACCGCTACCACAGCAGCCACCACCAGGACCACCACTACGGCTAGCAGGGCTGCCACTACGACCGCAAGCTCCTCTGGCAGCAACTGCCAAGCTGCCGCTCACGGTTTCGCCTCTCTTAACGGTGGAACCACTGGAGGCAACGGCGGTACTGTCGTCGTTGTTAATAACTGGGCCGACCTCAAGAAGTACGCTACTTCTTCTGGGAAGTACGTAATCAAGGTTTCCGGCAAGATTACCGCCACAACAACCGGTGAGGAAATCAAGGTCGCTAGCGATAAGACCATCGTTGGTATTGGTACCACTGGTGAGATCTACGGAGGCGGATTCGGATTGATGAATGTTAAGAACATTATCATCCGAAACTTGAAGATCGGTATGTATGGCCCTTTAGGATAACCCGACATTACATATCAAATGCTGACATTCCCTAGGAAACACCTATGACGGCGACTGGAGTGGCAAGACCCATGATTGGGACGGTATTCAATCCGATACCTCCACCAACATCTGGGTTGACCATTGCATCTTCGAGCGCGGCGCTGATGGTCTCATCGATCTTCGTCTGGACTCCAACTACATCACCATCTCTCATGTTACCTTCCGAAACCACAACAAGGCCTTCGGTATTGGTATGTCTTTGGACCCTTAATCCTACCCCTAGTACAACCCCTATACTAATACTATCATACTATAGGATGGACTGAGAATGTTATCACGCAAGCCACAATCCACCACTGCTACTTCCAAAACATCGGCACCCGATGCCCTTCCGCCGACAACCTCAAGTACGCCCACATGTACAACAACTACCTCTACAACGCCACTTCTTATGGCCACTACTCCCGTGGAAGCACCAACATGCGTGTCGAGAACTGCTACTTCGAGAAAACCAACAACCCACTTCAGCGCGATAGCACTGCTGTTCTTGTTTCCAGCGGAAACACCTATGTCAGCTGCACCGGATCCACCGCTGGCAATAGCGGAACTGCATTCAACCCCAGCTCGTTTTATTCCTACACTTTGGATAGCACTGCCAATGTTCCTAGCATCGTCAAGAGCGAGGCTCAGCCAAAGGCTAGCATCTGCCCAAGCTAAATTCCGAAGCGTTCGCGGGGTAAAAGTGCGGTCTGCAGTGTACATATTGTAATTAGCCTCCTTGGGAAAGCACATATTAAACATCCGCCCCATATATATCTTGTATATACTCTCAGTTTTGAAAATTCCAGCATATATACATCCACTCTATATCACGAGAACAGTGCTTTTGTACGTAATCGGATTATGCCTTGCTGCAGGTCGGTTTGCCAGACCAGATTCTGCGGTTGATCCCATTTTCTAGTGGGGCATTGATTCAGTAGCCCTTCCTCTTAAACCGAGAAGCCACAAAGCTGCAATGTGTTTCTCTATCGAGATTAAACCCCTGATCAAGAAATAATTCGCGAGGTAGACATCGGCTGGCCAAGTAAAGTCGCAACCCGTCAACTGCTTCTCTGCGTTGTCCTGTGGTATTTTGCGCCCACCAGATCCTCCACCAAAGGTTACTGACCACCAAAATCTCGAGCAGTCCAGACCTCAAATATCTTGCCACCACCCTCGTGAAAAACTTCAAAAAGAAAAGCACATCATAGCACATCAACATATCATAATATATGCGCATACGGGATCTTGCATACCTTTTGTTCTAACCGAGAAACAAGCAAAATGTTTCACTGCACGAAACAACCTGTCCCACCGTTAACTCCTGCACCTCCTGCATCTCGCTTCACCATTTCGCCAGCAACTTCAACCGACCTTCCCGACGTCACCAGTCTGTTCACACTCTACGCCGAATCCCTGCACATTGACCTCACATTCCAATCGTTCGCAGAGGAGCTCGCTGGTTTACCTGGAAAATATGCGCCGCCGACAGGACAAATACTCGTGGCAAGACGAGCTCCACAGATATCTGGGTCACCGGAACTCAATGGAGATAGCAAAATGAAATCATCCCACGAGGGCGCGCGCGCAATAAGCGATACCCCTGCTGAAGCACTCGGCTGCGTCGCTGTCAGGCCCATCACATTTTCCCCGCCTTTCGATGTCAATTACAGCCCGAACACCAAAAAGTGTGAAATGAAAAGGCTTTACACCCTTCCTTCTACGCGAGGTCAAGGTGTGGGGAAGGCACTTATCAATGAGGTTATAAACGTGGCGGAGGAGCTCGGGTATGACGAGATGTATCTGGATACGTTGTCGACTATGACGACTGCATTGGCGATGTATGAGAAATCTGGATTTACAAGAACGGAGGCGTATTATCATAACCCCAATGAGGGAGTTGTGTTTTTGGTTAAGAAGTTGAGATACGGGGAGTAGTGTAGACGCTATGCATGTTTCTGTGTAGCGAGATGAAAGTGTGTTTGCCTCCGGGTAATAGGAGATAGAATGATAGAATCTGGAGGTTATAGAAGCGAAGGAGTTCCTTTTGTAGTTAGTGATATCACGGGTTACGATTTTCGATACCGTCATTAGATTCTGGACCCAGATAATCGAGGAGATATATCAACGGAATTAAGCTCGTGAGCCTCGCAAAATGTATCCTCATTCTGCAACTGTGACATCTGTGCATTTTCAACGAACGGTTTAAGCGAGCCCGCATGCAGCAACAGGAGCAGCCAGGAAAACTGTGGAGAGACTTCAGAGGGCAAAAGGAGTTGTCTTGGGTTTGGTCATCAGTGTGCATGCGCTCTTTTTTTCCCGCGGGTAGGTTTTGGTCCGGATAAGACGATTCTTATCTTTTGGCCCCCCTTAAACAACGAACAGTTGGCGTCCAGGAATAATTCCTTCTAGACATTCTAGTCTCCTCGAGAAAAGACGGCACATTGCATTGGAGATTCAGAGTTCAACTTTGGTGCTACCTCGCTTAGCAGAATGGGTGACCTATTTCGGTCACTTGCATCGCCATGTTGGTGCAGGATTGGTCAGAGTCCACACCTCGCTTACGGCAAATGTTTTCTGGTTTGGCTTCTGGTCAGTTATCATGCTGCGGCTCCCTTGGAATTCTGGATATTTGACATATTTGATGGATCTGGAAAAGTTGCCAGAGATTGCCCAGAAAGTCAAGATGATGGATTCGAAATATATTTCCAGCAAAGATGCTTCATTTAGAAGCTATGGATCAAAGCCTTCTTGTAAAAGGATTCTAAATGTAAATTTAGCAACAACGAAGAATCGAAGCTTTCGAGCTGCAAAGAACGAAAAGAACCGATTCGTGGCTTGGGCGCTAACATCGTGGCTGAAAGGAACTAAGCCTAATTTAATTACAGCGCTTTCTGCTTTAGGCTGTAAGCTAACCAGATATAACCTAGTCTATCTGCGAAATATTTTCAATAGCAGTTATTGGAAATCATTCAATTCCGCGGGTGACACTTGTGTTCGACCTATCGATGCGGCAGAAACAGCACTACGTAGGTGGCCCTGCCTAAAAACAAAAATATAGGACATCGACCGCATTTTCTTGGTAACAGTCTTGAGCGCGTTATAAGCCACCCCATACCCATTGCATTCTCCCCACCCCGGAAAGAAAGATTTTTTGCCTCCTGCATCCGCCAGACCACGCATCCTGCCTTGCCGACCCGTTTTACCTTGCAACTCTCAGAAAGCCGCCCAACTTCGAAAGCTGTTTCGACAAAGCCACGATAAGACGTACAAAACGTGCGAAGCTGGTACGCTATAGGCAAGTAGTATATCGCAGACGGAACTGACATCCGTAACGAACCCCGATTTTTTAACCGCGTTAGGGCAATGAATTTTGTTTGTACATAGCCTAACTATGATTTGTATTCTCCTCTACGGAACGGGGCTAGTTATACCATGGTTAGATATGGTTTCCATCCGGGAGGATACCAAAATAGTACATACTATGGTGAAAAGTGAGTTCTGCGCGTATGTATGTTACTTTTGCGAGTGCGCTGGCTAGTGTGTCTGAGCTCATGTATGAACATGTGCAAACTTGTTCGGTCCGTCTTGCCCTGTAGTCCACTTTTCAATGAAAACCGCCACTTAAGTCCATAAACTAGGAATTACCCTGTGGGGATTCAAGGTTGTAGATATATAAAGTTGAACCCTCGCTTGCAACTGGTCGGCGGCGAATCACTTTTTTCTTGCGTTGATACAACCTTGCAATATCGTTTCGGAAGCGAATTCTACATTTAATACTTACGACATTTCCAACAACCTTTCTTTTCTATTTTATCTTTTCTTCCAACAATATACGGCGGTTACATACTTTTTTTCGAGATTACATTTCTATCAATAATAGATAGCCGAATCCGACAGTAGCAGGATTACAACTTACGTTTTCGAAACCTTTTTCGTTTCCTTTCTTAAGAATTCCTACGGATCCTACCGACGGCCGACTTTGTTTCGCTTGGGAAGTTAAATTGGGCGTTGTCGGTGTCGGAATAAGCAATATACCTTCGACCCGCTAAGACGACCAGATCTATCACCGATCGCGATTGGCCTGTTTATATAGTCCAGCTGAGAAGGAGACGATACATCTGCATATTCAGCTCTATTCTTCCTTTCTTTCCCTCTTTCTCTCTTTGTTTTGGCGAAATATGGATAAAATATCCCTCGAGTCCTTTTTTCAGCTAGAGGAGTTTTCAGGGCTACATCCTCAAGTTATGGAAAACATACTGGGTTCGCTGCGGTACCTGCTTTCACTTAACGTAAGTACATTGGACGATAGTAGTTTCGATGTTCCAAGCTAATGAATCGGCATAGACTCCATCGATAACATTAATCGTTAATTCATTCATTCGCGCACATTATACTTCCCCCAATCACACACAAATCATACGACAATGGATCGCAACTCAAGCAATCTCAACGCCCTTGGCACTCTTGGAAAGGATGCTAAAATACTGCATCTCTGAAGCATGGGCGAACGAAGACGCTGCGCCATACACATCCCTCGCTTTAAGGAAAGATATTCCCTTGCAGCTTAATCAGCAAAGCGTGCACCGTGCGCTGGATATGGCACGACGTTGTGACACGGATTATTCCGAGCTGCAGGGTGCGTTTGAGAAAGTTCGGGAAACGGTCCGAAATGGTGGCTGGAATAAGTGGGTGGCTGGTGTTAGGGCTGCAGGGTCCATTCGCGATGGCGATATCGAAGTTATCAGCGATTTGGCGGGGAGAATGTTTATCGACATGGATTCCATCGAGATTCCAGCTCTTTATATCAGAATTGTCTATATCCTAGCTTCGAACGGAGTTTCTACGTCCCCAGGCATAAGATACGCCGGGTCTCCGTACGCGATTCTGGCGGGATACTTCGACAACTCTGTTTCGAGAAAGTTGGAGGTTTTCTATGGCACAACGGCGCAGGCGAGAGCCGCAACCAGTGTTAGAAAGGAGCAGTACGAGAAGGATAAGAAGATGATCTCGATATTAGCGAGTCGGCAGACGGATTGGGATGCTGTGTATAAGACACTACAGTCATCGACGGTCAGCGGGATGGCCAGCGGGATGTGATTTTTCGTTTACGCTGTGTTTGGTATATAGTCGATTTCTATTCTTTCTTTCCTTAATCCCTATTTCAGGTTCGGTATGCGTTTAACTCTCTTCCCCTACTAATTGCACATTGTATGTATGACGTTTGTATGTATCTGCCGTCTTTGCAATTGGTCTGCCTTTGGTCTGCGCTTGGCGTTGTTTGTTGCATTTTTTTTTGTTAGCGACGGGGATACCAGCTTGCTCCGACTGTTCTAAGCGTTATTGTAATCTCTGATACGATTATGCATCTTTTAAGAATCGGTATTTTAGATTAATCTCACGAGTCAATCCAAATTCAATCCTACGTAACGTTATGCACGGTCAGTCCGGTCATACCTTAGTAACCCGTCTACAAGCAGAAAGTGTTTGACCTGTAATCGGATTTGTCATCTGCGTCCAAACCAAAGACGGCAGTGCCGGCATTATCCGGGTGGTTAACGCAGGGGTTCAAAAAGCTTGGTATGCACTGTATTCATGGGGTTTCGTCATAGCTATTGCTCTGAATGTGTGGACTTTGGCGAAAATTGCGAGAATCCTGCATCAATTGGAGAGAAGGTAGGGTTTCGGCCGGGGATCGGAAGTGCAATAAGTGATTGAATGCCCTGATTGAAGCAATTTTACCGGGGGTGGAAAGCTTCATTAGGTTAAGTTGCGATTAGTAAACAGAGAAACGGCGGAGATATCTCGAGGCATATAGACTTCAACACAAGGTCCCCACTTTGTCTGCTTTTGAAGAAGACTTCCAACAGCATATAAACCTCGCTGTTTCTCCATTAGTTCGAACTCAATTCCCATCTTTCAACTACCAACGAATACTCTTAACATCCTTCAAGCTCTTTCATATCAAATATATCACAATGGTTCAAATCGGTTGGATTGGCCTCGGAAACATGGGTGCCGCTATGGCCCCAAATCTCGCCAGAAAGTACCCTCACGACAAGCCCCTCCTCCTCTTCAACCGCAACAACGCAAAAGCTACTGAACTCGCTGCTTCTCTCGATAAAGAAGGGATTAAAGTTGCAGTTGCACCTAGTATTGCGGAGTTAGTCCAGACATCAGATATCATATTTACATGTCTGGCGAACGATGCAGCTATCACACAGACTATCGATGCTGCTGTCCAAAGTGGAGATATTTCGGGAAAGCTATTCATTGAGAGCTCAACCGTGGCACCGAAATGTACGGATGCTCTGTCAGACCTTCTGGTGCCTAAGGGCGCAAAGTTTGTGGCAGCACCAGTGTTTGGTGTTCCTGCTGTTGCTGCAGCTGGACAGTTGACGTATGTTCTCGCATCCACCAACGAGAACTGGATCGATGAGGTTATTCCATTTACAAAGGGAGTCATGGGAAAGGCCTATATCGATTTAAGAGGGAAGAAGCCAGGTACCGCTTCACTGATGAAGCTTTCCGGGAACCACTTTGTGCTCTCGATGGTGGTCACATTGAGTGAAAGTATGGTTTTGGCGAGCCAGAGTGGTCTAGGGGAAGATGCTATCTTGCAGTTTGTAGAGGCTGTGTTCGGTGGACCCTACGTGAGTATTCTCGATTGATTCTCTTGATCCAGATCCGGGACCTATGAAGCTGATAATAGATGTGATATAGCCGGCATATGCTAAGAGAATGCTGAGTGGAGACTATGCCACTGACCAACCTAAGTTCGCTGTTGACAATGCATTGAAGGATGCCAGACATATCAAGGATGTTGGAGAAGACAATGGAGTCAAGCTGGGTGTCGTCGAGGAGGCTATTAGGCTGTTGAGCGTTGTGAAGGAGCAAGTGGGGGCTAAAGGCGACCTGCCTGGCATGTATGGAGCTAAGAGGACAGAGATTGGGCTCCCATATAAGAAGTAAATATACAAGTACTTACCCAAGGAGCATTGCTAGTAGCTTGGAAACAGGCTGATAGAGTGTATTGAGACTCTAATCATGTAGCTAGTCAAATATTGAATAAAACTAGCATTTGGAGTTATAATTGTCTTTAGTCTCGTTGTAAATTGTCTTGTGGTCTATTTGTGGGCAGAACCTATACTGAGCTTTGGGCGATGCCCCTAAGCGGTTCTCAGAACAGCCCACCCAAAACCTCAGCGGTTCTCATCACAGCATCATCACCACCTTACCTTGAACTACGTCTCTCACCGTTCTTCAGGCCGTATATACGCAGCATGGCTCCTCCAGATGGATATATGTACCTCCTTCGAGGTCGAGGTGCTTCTCTCTATCCATCTATGATCATCAAAGCCCTCATCCTCCTTCGCCTTCGGAAAGCCATCACCAATTTCTCTGGTCCTCGTCCAACTCTCTCGTGGATTCTCTACCTCTCCGCCATCTTGTTTAACCTCATACACCTGTTAAAGTCCCTGCAGGCCCTCGGCGCCCCCAGAAAGAGGTCAAACCGGCAGGTAGACGGTGGCAGCAATAATAAAGACAATCCAACTGCCCTGCCACCGTCCAACGAACCGTCCATTGTCAACCAGTTTTTACGGAACATAATCTGGCCCACCATGGCTGCACGCTCTCGCCCACCGACGGACTTTGAACGCCGTCTTTACAAGATTAGGCGTGATATCAATACTTCAGCCATTGGACATCTCGACCGTGCCGTTGACAGAATGGCGGTTGCTCTTACTCCCAACGTTAGATTCGCTAATCTCGATTTCAATGGTCCCGCTGCTACTGCTACAATACATTCGCGTCCTGGTGGCCAGATCATGCATTACCATGCAAATTCAAATATCCAGACCCTATCAAATGAAGACTCTATCCCAGCTGTTCATCAACATCCAGAGAATCAACATATGTACCGCTACTTTAGCGCTATTCCCGACTCTCCGAAAGACAAGAACTACCAGCATTCCATTTACAGCATCAGAACCCAGATTGATCCTTACCCTCCTTCCACTGGCCGAGACCTCGAACCAACCGTTGTCCGAAATCTCATAACTGGCGAACGCCATTTCGGGCAATGTATCGTCGTCAAAACGGTTCTTACTCCGAAGCATCTAGATGCCACACATGTTCTTATCGAAGATGAAGCCGGAAAATGGGATCTGTTGAATATCTTCAACTCTCCATTCATAAACCATGAGGAAGATAGAATTGGACAAGGCCAACTGATGATCATCAAGGAGCCGCTCTACTGTAAGGTGTACGGTGGCATCCCAGCTATCCGGGTTGATCATCCTTCCGATATCCAGTACATCATGTACGACCATCCGCTTGTTCCGGATAAATGGAAGAGGAAGGATGCTCATGGACTGGACGCTGAACCGAAGGTTCTTAAGATGGACGGAGAGCTCCGTATGAGGTGGAAGAAATATCATCAAGCAATCGATTGGTAGGTACTACCGTTTTTTATTTGTTGAAGAGCGTACGTAGCTAATGAAGTCAATAGCTTGAACCTGTCTCATAGGATCCTTGAACGAACCTACCAAGAGACCCAGAAAAATTTCTCACGCCCGTCCTCCTTTGGCACATTCCTGGCTGCCAAAACGGAAATCACCAAACTTCGGGTCGGATGCTACTATTACCTTGAGCAGTGGGAGAAATGTCACACCGACGCCAATGCCATCATCAACTTGACTTTTAATGAAAAGGCTGCTTGGTACAAGGCCAATGCTCTCTTCCAAATGAACGCATTCGATGAAGCGAAACAAGTTATTCTCAGAATTATGGGCGGATCACGATATAAGTTTAAGGAATGTTCTAAGCTCCACTCGCAGATTCGAAATTATCAAAACAATGCCATGGGACAATATAACATGGTCCAACTACTTGAACGTGGGAAGGAAGGACAGCATGAAATTTGTGCTGGCGATTTTATTTCTGGTGTCAAGGTTAAGAGGAGCCCTGTTGTCGGCGGCTACGGACTCTTCACTCAGAAGGATTTCAAGCCTGGCGAACTCATAATGGCGGTTAAAGCTTTGGCGACGGTCTATGGGAGCGAAAATTCGGCCCTGCATGTCAAGGACCAGAATGGAGAGTTTGTGAAGACGACGTATGGGCAGAAGATGGTTGCAAAGACGATCGCGAGGATAATCGCTGAGCCAAGGAATGTGGGGATCTTGGTACAGAAGTTGAATCGAAAGCAGTATGAAGGAACGTTTTTCAAGCACGATGGGGAGGTAATCATTAATGGGTATGTTTACTGCCGTTCCCTAATTTGGACACAGTAGGTCTGATGGATTCAATAGATTCTGGGTCGACGATACGATTGAGAATTGTGCCATGCAGCATAACATCTACAACAAACGCATTCCAGATTCTGAAGGCATTTTGGATCCCGAGATTTTTCCTGATATGGCTCACGATGAAGAAACTTTCACACCAACTGGTAGCGCAAATCGAACCGCCGCCAATGGATCTAACATCTCGATTGATGGTTCTCATGAGAGCCAAGATATTCCTCGCGACCCTGGTCTCGCTGATCAGGCCAGCTTCTTCCCTCAAGCAGCTTACATCAACCACAGCTGTGTTCCGAATGCTCGTATTTCCATCTTCTCAGATATTTTGTTTGTTTATGCGGCCGCACACATCCGCAAAGAGGAAGAAGTCTTCGTCAACTATTTAGACGACTACTACTCACCCCTCATTCCACGCCGCGAGATTCTGAGAGATCAGTTTGGATTCAACTGCAGGTGCAGTCTTTGTGAATATGAAGGTGATAACTTCAGGTACTGGGGAGAACGCACCAACTTTCATGAAGCTATTGGGGATCTGATGAACGGGAACTACGCTCAGAATCCAGCTATTATTTTGGATGGTATCTCGCAGTGCATGAATACTATGAAGCACGAGTTCCAAGATACAGCTGGCGATTTCCCACAATTTGATATGGCATGGGCATATATGGTTGAAGAATACTTTCGACGTAAAGTTGAGCATGCCGAGAAGCGAACTAGTAAGACCGCAGAGTTGAGGAATATGAAGTTGGCGCTACTGATGCTTCGATCTCTTGGGGCTGAATACGAATTTGTCGAAGGAGATGTGAAGGTTTTGAGGTATGGGTTTGTTTGTAAGTGGCTGGTTGAGGCGTGGATTTTGGCTGCGATTAGCAGTGCTAGGTTCTATGGGGGCGTCTTTTGGACGCTTAGGGTTATTGCGAGGGATGTTTATGGGATACTTTGTGGAGAGACTGTTTCGTTTGAGAAGTTGTTCTGGGGAAGGTTGGAGGAGGCTGAAGTCGCAGAGTTGACGGAGGAAGAGATGTTGAGTATGACGGAGTTGGTTGAATGGTTGAAGGGAGAAGGTTTGGAGAAGTCTGAATTGGTTGGATAAGTATGGTGAGGCGGTCGCATTATCAAGATATGGATGCATGATACTGAATACTTGACAGTGATGGGATACGAGGGAGGATTTACTGTTTGGCTCTAACCCATACCGGAGGCAGGACACGACCAATCTGGGTATGCAATGATCGATTGTTTCTTTTAGTTTTTTTACAGGCGGAATATTGGCGGATGAAACGATTCCTATCTGTGAGCATAGGAATAAAGGGAGAAGAAATGGTGGATTACATGCATGTATGCTAGGATATCGATCGCAGTCCTCTTTTCGGGGATGGGTATTGTATTCTAGCTAAGCTATACAAGCAATGTAATCATTTAAACGGGGAGCCATAGATTCCATTTACCATAATTTATTCCACTAAGATATATTAGAGTAATGAAAACTGCTAGAGAGAATGTTTGGATTGTGAATAAACCGCCTTGCTTTGCCTCGAGCGCCGTCATCAAGGCTAGGATAATCGTGCCTGATAATATATCGACTGCCCCACCTCGGCTAAGTGCAATGCAATATTAAGAATTCTATAGCCTTCTAGATTCTGACTGATACGTAACAGGCACCTTTTTGCGATTTAAATTAACAGAATTCGGGCGTGCGCGGCGTGGTAGATAGGTCGATTGATGTGGTTGGAGGTTGCACCAGGGACAATTTGTACTTGTACCCTCCGAACCCACAACCTCCCCCTGCATCTCATCTCATCTACAACCGTCGACACCGTTGACAAACCACCAAAATCATTTCTTCATCCTCCTCGAACCTTTCCTGTCATTGTCGAATCCCCGAAATTCAACCTTATCCACCTTCGTCATAACCATCTCTTCTTTAAGATCCCTGGCCTGGGCCCTGCCAGAATCCCTCCCTCACCTCTCACACCATGGGCGACACAAGAGAGAGAACCCTCAACCTCAACGTGAGGACGAAGTTCACCGATTCCGAATGGAAACAGTTTGAGAAACAACTCTCCATATCGGAGCACGCCAAAAAGCTCGCCGGTCAAAAGCACGAGATACCGCCGCATCTCACCAAAGAAAAGCTCATCTTGCTTCTTGAGGGCCGCGAACTCGTCGACGAGGGAGCAGAGTTCTTCGACTCCAAGTATAATTCAGTGGAGTACTACATCGAACCGTACCCTCCTTCGTATAAGTCCATCGAAGAGCTGGAGAGCATCACCATCGAGGATCTTCATCACGAAACGCGTCATGCCGGCACTAAGATCTTTGTTAAAACGGTGTGTCTGCCAAAAAGACTTTCAACGGTCTCAGTTATCATTGAGGATGAGAATGGAGTACCTGCACAGTTGCAAATATTCAACCTGGGGAAGAAGGTTGATTTGGATGAGCTCTTGCCCGTTGGGCAGATCCTCTGCATCAAGGAGCCATTGTTCAAATTTTCGACCACGTCTTGGCCGAGTTTGAGAGTTGATCATATGGGTGATTTGGTCTTTCTCGAAGATGATGAAGGGGTTCCAGCGGTTTGGAAGGTTGAGGGTATCAAGAGAAGTGCAGAGGATTGTAAAGAGATTGGGAACCAGGCTGTCAGGAACGGGAAGTTGAGGGAAGGGATTAAATGGTATGTATTACACGCTTTCACTGCTTTATCCAAATTTTTTAGCAAGGATAGACGTACTAACGGAGCCTCTACTACGTAACAGGTACACCAAGGGCCTGAGTATCCTTGCTTCCAAGCCAGAGGAACCCAATGCAGCCCTCAAGGTCGCACTCCTAACAAATCGTGCTCTTGTCTACATATACCTCGAGTACTATGAACTCTCACTTCAGGACACCGAAGCTGCCCTCGCGATCGACCTAACTAATGAAAAGGCTTTATATCGCAAGGCGAAGTCCTTGTACTCCCTTCGCCGCTACGGAAAATGCGGGAACACCTTGAACAAACTACTCGCCCACCATCCTGATAACCAACAGGCGAGAGATGACCTTGCCGCCGTTCGTCAGCGATTACTTGAAGAGACAAGAGGTGAATATGACTTCGCGAAATTGGTCAAGATGGCCAAGAATGATTTCGTCGGCCAGGAGTACGATTTTGCGGATTATACCATCCCAGTCTGTGTCAAGGATTCCCCGATCAGCGGAAAAGGACTCTTCACCACAAGGGATGTTAAAATGGGGGATTTACTCTTCGTTTGCAAGGCGTTTGTCAATTGCCGGGGATCAGATAATGGTATCTCGGTGGTGCTGGATCCGGAAACAAGCTCTGTTTATGAAGGTGCTGAAGGCTTTGTGGTAAACGCATTGTTGGAGAAGTTGAGAAGGTTTCCAGGAGCTTTGAAAGAGATTACAAAGTTTCATAGCGCATCCCGTAAGCGCCGTATGGATGGTCAGGGTGATGATGTTGTCGATGCGTGAGTATAGTACCACCCTCTGTTTGGTTAGTTGTATCCAAACTCTCCGCTAACAAGTCACCCATCCAAAGATTCCAGATCAAGGACGTTTGCCACAACATTATCTTCTCATCTTGTTCCTACTGGAATGATTTCCCAGACATGGTGCCCAAGGGGGAACAGTCTGCTACCAAAAACCACTATAAAACGGCGGAACAACCCTTCGACCCCAACGCTGGTATCTGGATGCTTCCCTCGTACGCCAATCACTCTTGCATTCCTAATAGCCGTCGAACTTTCTTCGGAGACATGATGGTTTTGCGCGCTGTTGTCAACATTCCAAAGAATACCGAGGTCCTAATTACTTACACCGACGCACGCCTGAACTACGAAACCAGAAAGCAACATTTCCAGGTAAACTGGGAGTTTCCCTGCAACTGCAAACTTTGCGAATTTGAGTCTCAACCCGGAATCAGCGAAGCGCTTGAAGAAGCGATGGAAAAGATGCGCGATGTCGTTATTCGAGTTGGTAATCGAAAACCTACAACGGAAGAAGCATCAGAACTAAAACAGCTATGCTTGGAATTAGAGAGTTGTTATATCCTCCCGGCGCATATTGTTCCCAGGCCTTTCCTAGGCGAACATATCTTACGTTTGACATTGTTCCAAGTCGGTTCCAATCCACGAGAGGCCTTTGGGTTCTTACACGCCGCACCGGCAGCTTTCGGGGCTGTGTTCGAGATACCACAAAATGAGAGCGGTGTAATCTTTCGCCACAAAGGATGGGTTGACGCGGATTTGGTCAGGTGTTACTCTTGGCTTGCGAATATCACGGGGTTTGTGGGAGGCCAGGTTGCTGCGGATTGGAGACAGGTAACGAAAGATGCTTATACGGTTGTTATGGGCGAGGATACAACTTTTGATGAAACTTTCGGGGAGAGGATTTGGAAATTTGTGAAGGATGAGGAGAAGCCGGCTTGGGTTAAGGGTGGTGGTGCTAAGGGGGGAAGCCTTGATGGCGTTGAGCTTGAGGGACTTAGTCTCGAGGAGGGGACTGCCAAGGAGGAGGCGTAGATATTATTACTGAGAATTAATGTCGGTGAGGAGCTGTTATTGGAGATGTGGCCGTGGCTTTTGATAAGACCGCGTATTAGAGCATGCACATACTTACTACGAGGTTATCGTATCTCATAGAACCAGTACATACGATAAAGTACCAGCAGTAGCTGTTCATGGAATTAGGAATGAAAGGAACCGTAAACGCTAAAGCGATCTATCTATTTACGTAGCCCGTATCTAGCCTCGAAGGTAGCAGTAGTAGGCTTGAGGTTTGCCACTAATTCCTTTGCATTGCACGTCCTTGTTGGATAATCTGTACCAACCCGCTCCGTACTTGAGTAGCTACGGGGTCTTGAATAATGATGCACGAACCACATGCTACAAATAGTAAGGAATGTAGCCAACGAGGCATTGCGATCCGGGTGAGCTTTAGCTACCGATGGATAGTTTTGGAAAATTGACTTGTAAGTAGGAAATCCACGATTAGCTTTACGGTACTTAATTTCTGGTGTTTTTGACTTATACACTGCTGCCGATAAGATAATAGGTAATACCACACGCTACGCATAATGAGGTTCTACAGATGGACGGCAAGTCTGTTTTTTAAAACAAAAAAAAAAAGGCTTGCGTCACACGAGGTACAGATCATCAGCTCCGGCTCGAGGCTAAACCGAACCGGAGGTGTGATCTGTACCTAGTGTGACACAGGCCTTTGGTTTTTTTTTTTTTTTTTTTTTTTAAATGATTTTCTAATTTTTTTCTTGTTCTTTTTATGTTTGTGGAAGGTAAATATATAGTTAAAAGGGAAGGGAGAAGGGGGAAGGGGAAGGGGGCGAGTGATGACAAGGTAATCGGGATGTACATGCAATTAATAATTCACGTGACCAAAGTAAAACAATCAAGTTCCAAGATTTGTAGGCCCCACTGCTAGAACCCCGGATCAACTGAAGAAGGAGAAAGGTCGGAGGCAATCGGACGGTGACGGGGAGGGGAGTCGGTAGTCGGGGGGTTTTGAGAGACCAATGTGGTGCTGCTGGTGGGGTGGGAGTGTAATACATCGAAGGACTTCATTCTCGTTTCTCCCCATATTTCTTCCTTCTCGCTTCTCTATCCTGCAGACGATTCCATCTTTTGTCACGAATGAGGCGCGGGGAACGAGGAATCTATCGACCCGCCCGCCAACGTTCTTTGAGGGGGTCCCTCATTCTGATATTAAAGTATTGTTCGATAGGATTGTCGTCTAGATGAAACCCTATCGAAAGGTTGAGGAAGAAGCAAACTGTTCCGGTCCACTGTTTTCCTTCCGGCCACCAGGGACGTTTTGTCTGGACCGCAAAGATCATTACTTGCTTGCATAACTCATATACGGTCAATCCGGCATTAGCTTTAGCCGACGTCACTCTAAGTTTGCAAGCCCACTTCCATGATTGGATCGGTCCGGTTGAGCCTTGCCTCTCATATCTGTGGAGGTCGAACACGATGTTGACTTTTCGGGCAAGCATGGGCGGTCTGGTTAACTGTATCTTCTTGTCCTCGTCGGCGAGGAACTTTCTGGCGTATGCCTCAGCCGTCCTCGATTTTTCGCGTATTTCGCTGGGCCACTCTAGGTATTCAGTGTCTTTGACTTCGTGTATGACTCTGAATAGGGCTTCTAGGAGGCCCGGATAAACCTCTCTGACAACGTTTCCGGACGCATCACGTTGAACAAAGTGACGGATATCTGGCGAAACTTCTTGTTTATCCCACCGATAGCTATTCCACTTTATGATTGGGTGATTCGAATGTTCGACCGTCGCTTTGAATGCGCGGCTTGCCTGCCTGACAGACGTGATTAGGTCATCAGTCGCAATGTATTGGAATATTTCATCCCGGAGTTCTGGTATTGCGGCGACTCTAGACTGTGCGGACATTTTGGGAATCGTAAATTGTTTTGGTCGAGACGGAAGGATATAGCAATGTTGAAGTATAGTAATCGAGAGCTTGGGGATGAGTAAGGGAGGTTATGAATGAGGACGAGACGGTTTGTCGGAGGGAGAGGAAGGTGAAGAATGTGAGAAGGAACAGGAATATTTTCTAGGAAGCAGCGGTTTATACAACTCACGGGATACTCAGCTCTCGAATCTGGTTCAGAGGCTCAATAGGTTCTACTTTGCCTCGACCGCCTAGACCCGAGACCAGGCTGCATATATCTACGAGACTAGTACCGTATACTTTTGGAACCGGACTGGTTTTTTACTGTGAGAATGAACGAAGGACATTCATCCCAGTTCTAGCCTGTACAACTTGCATACTTTAAGGTCTCTATCAATTTATTTGCCGGTTTAGAATAATGTCTCTTTGGTTAATTCACTAGTAGTATCGCAGGGCTTCGAGAGTTTATATATACTAAAATATCTCGACAAGGATTGACTTTTTTCCTTAGATCAGTATGAGTGAGAAGGTGGTTTCGACGCCTCCCATCGCTTATAACTTAAAGACTGTCATTTTATGTATTGCCAGAAGCATCACGCTGGACAAGGTGTTGGATTTCCCGTGAGGGCATTGCCCATCCCAGCGGAAAGACTTCCACTTAAGAGCAGGATAGCTGTTAGAATGTTCCACACTGCCCTTGAAAGCCTTGCTTACTATACTTTTCCCGTGGTCGACCTCATCAAAGCAGTTCATCTGACGATAGATACTATAAAGTTTCATCCCGCAATCTCGAAATACTGACGACTGTCATATTTGCAGACATCGCAAGGTCTTGGAAGGTGTGATTACGCATATATGTGTACCCCTGTAGATATCCCTGTAGATTTGTAATATATAAAAGTGCTGTGGTATATGCCAACAAATGATAACCATGTTGACGATGTCGAATTTCGGGGTTTCAGTGCGCACATTGATAATGTTTTTCGAGATACATATGATGAGATGGCGAACCAAGAGAAGCGGTGTGGATCATCACGCATGCATGTTTATGTTATATAAGCTCTGGGGAGAGCTACATAGTACCAACTAGATACGTTGATAGGCCGGACTAGCCCCGGGAAACTATAGAGATAGTCTCGTAAACCAGCCTGTAGCCTTTTCTGCGGTGCATGCTTATAGGGATATTCCAAGACGAATTTTTATCAACAATATCATTATAGTATTGCTAAAGCTAGAGTTTGGTGCGTTTAACACTCGTACCCGCAGACAGGATATACCCCTATGGAGCAGATTACCTCTCGAGACCTCTTTGTGCGAAATATTTCATGATTACTTGTTGATATTATAACGCTGACTATTAGTATCTACCACGATATGGTCGCGGTCGTCAAGCCGTGAATTTATCTAGTAGCCAAGGGTTCTGTTGTTAGGCTTAGTTAAATATGAAGACGAGAAGTCCAGTGAATTGAACGTGGTATTTTTCTAGCGCAAAGAATGGTAAAGCGTGCAAAGTTTTGTTAATAAGGCAGTCGGATATTATCATGAGAGTATCGTGTGTATATAATCCCTAGCTTGCAACTTTTGGGGTTTCCGGTATACGGTAGTTGAACTTGAGATACTTCTATTATATTATATTGGAGGACTGTGGAGGAGAAAGGATTTAAAGCGTAACTACGTCTTTGCGGTAGCCCTGGGGTTAGATTATATGGTATTAGGTATAGAATGTCGTATACTCCAAGTTAGATAGTACCAGTCCTTAAATTTAGTTGAGTCGATGGGGTTTCGGCATTGAACCACAGTGTTAATTGCATCAGTTACATGCGTTAAACGTGAGGATACGGGCTTCTGTATATATACATAGAGAAAGAGTTGCACGTGGATTATGAGCTTTATGGTCGAAGCTAGATCTGCCCGCTGTATTCTAGTTGGCCCAAGGAAATACTAGTATTAGACTACCTGGAAACTATGAAATTCGTGTAGAGAAATCTCGAAAGAAAGTCTATAGGCTAATATTACTACATTAAAAATCGGCTAATTTGTTCAGAATGCCACCAATGTTATACGACCTCCAAGCGTTCATGATTTCAATCAGATGTCCACCCAGAAGATGCTAGATCTCCCCCTCATTCTCGCATCCCCCTGTTGAGTATCGAACTTCGTACCTTATAAAAAGCTTATGCTAGCTCCTCTGTGCAGTATCTACTTCCCCTCTCAACCGGGTTTAAATCTCCAGCTAACTATAAGTTTTCTGTAGAATCTCTGACTTCGTAGAGTCTCGCATACTCTCCAATCTTGTCCGCTGCTTGTTTTCTGCCGCCGGAAGCTTGAGTTATTGTTGCGTACTTTGCACATTCCTCCTTGATACTAGACGCTCGAGGACCATCTTCCAGAACAGTCAGGATTCCCGCCGCTAATTCCTCCGCATTTTCGTCCGGCGCTGTCTTTCTCGAAGCCCAAACACCAACCCCGAGCCACTCGGCCCGTGCAGCCATATCGTAGTTGTCGAACCATTTCGGCAAGATGACATGTGGTACTCCCGCCCTAGATGATTGTTAGTCTCCCCTTCCCGAGAATACCACGTTAACTGAGTTTATCAACTTACCACAGTGCCTCATAGAAGGAGTTAGCGCCGCCATGATGCACATTGCATACAATATCTCCAGTATTCAACAGATCCATCGGCGAATTCTCTAGCCATCTTACAATCTTCACTCGCTCTTCATCCTTTCCGATGAACTTCTCGACTAACTCAGTATTCCTCTCCACCTCTTTCCACTTCCACAAGATCTGAACGTTCGGCAACTTATCGATAACCGTACGGATACCCTTCAACACCTCGGTCGCATGCTTTTCATAGAAGTTACAGTGTGTTCCGAGGTTGATTAACACGGTTGGTGCACGTTTTATCCAGACTAGAAGCGGGTCGTCCGGTTTGATGCTTGACGGGAAGATGATAGGCCCACAGTTGGTTACGATTTCGTCGTCAAATTTGAAGGGGTAGTCGATTTCCGGAAGACACGGGGTGATTTGTGGCGCTCCTTCTAAATCTAGGATTGGATGGGGCCCTTTGAGTCCCATTGCCTTTCGTCGCCGGTCGATGGATTTTCGTTTCGAAGAGTTCATGATGGCTGTGAAGAAGGTGAAGAAGATGAACATATTGGCGGGTTTGAGGTGTAAAGGGACCGGGTATGAATATCCTGTTCCAGACCTAATATTATCGTCAGCTACAAATTCTCGATGTATGATCTGGTCATTCAAAGATATCGAAACTTACACTGGAACTTTCCACATAGTCTTAACCTTCGGCATCATCCCACCGACGCACTCCTTCAAGAAATTGGGCCACAGCACAACATACGGTTGCTTTGTTAACCTCACTGCGTCGATTCCCTGCCAAAATAGACTATCCACAACGGCAACTGCTGGTCGTACGTCCTTAATGATCTCGACCACACTCTGCACGCTGTCTGCGTAGCCCTCAGCATCCTGGTGATTCAGGAGCTCATCGAAGGTCGGTTTGAAGTGCTTTCGGAACTTCTTAAATCGTGGAGAGTGGGCTTGAGTCCGAGGGTCTGGATGGATGACCTGCATCGAGACACCAACTACAGTGTGTCTTTTGACAGTTTCCTTCGGATTGGAGGAGCCATTGGCCACTGAAGCAGTACTATTCTCGTTTGCAAAGTCGACGATGAAGCCCAAAGACTTATCAAGATTTTTGTCCTGAAAGCTAGCGATATGGAGGTCGTACTTCCTCGCGAGGAGAAGTTCATATAGTGTGGCGAGATGAACGTTCGCTTGACCTAGCTCCGGATGAGTTAGGAACAATATCGATGGGCGATGGGTCGGCATCTTGCAATTGATGGTATGTTGGAAATGCAATGTTGGTGTTTCTCGGATCCAAAGAATTCGATGCTGCGGGAGCTACAGCTACGATATAGCGGTCTGCAAGCTGTCAGAAAAAGGCCAATTCACCAACCAATGCGGAGGACAACGACCTCCTTTTGAACCCGAAACGCCACCACAATGCACTGCACACTGCACACGCAAGCTCCTTTCCCTTGCGAACTGCGATACGATCCCGGACCGGTGAGGAGAGCGAATCCATTTCGAGACCCGACCATGCATCCTGTCGGTTCGCCCCCCCTTAAAGTCTTAGGTCTTAGCTCTGGATCCAACCCTAGCTTCCTCATCGCGGTGAGAGGTTCGAGCTGCAGTGCACATCGCAGCTGCAAGTCAGGGTTGCTTGCCTGGGCGTCCCGCAACACCTAAGCCCTGCCAAGGACTGGGGTTCGCGAGCAAGGGTCTGGGAGCTGTCAATTTCAAGGGCAATTTTACTAATTTTGGGATATCCATTGACGGGAGATATCGATTCATTTGCTGCTTATTCGGCCTCCTGAAGCCGTGGACGTCGCGGACGGAAGTGAATATCGGTACGTACCGTACTCCTATTCATGGAACCCACCCAAGAGTCTCAGTCCAAAACTGTTGAAGCTTATGCTCAGGGTTTTAGTCTTTGAAAACGATAACTGTGGATCAAGGAAGCAGTTCGTCCCGAGAACCGAATTGCTACGGCGCTATGCCCAAAACCGTAACCCTCGATGCTCATCTGTTCTAGCTCGAGCTTGTTAGCTTCCAAGACCCATCGAGAGGGATGACACGGCTGTCCGGAGCTATGGTTTTTTTCGATGCAACCAGACACACGTTCCGCGATGGCCGCATTTAATTCATCTAGGAAGTTTTTTTTTCGGATGAGGGAGATATGGACGAGGAACCCCCGGATGCACTATCCAGATCCAAAGATCGCGATATCACAAATGTGACGTCCCATTAGCCCTCGCAGCTTCGATGTTCCAGGGCTTGCAGGTCCTTGAGTGGTAGCTAACCGCCAATGCGGACATGCAGGTCACCCAACCTTACAGATTGGAAACGGCTGTTGATGTTGAAAGTTTGCTTGCTTGATAAGCAATGCCATGGCATAAACCATTCACTGATAGTTATCGTGGATCGCGATACCAACTTTGGCCAAGCTGTTGGTGGCCCTAGCTCGAAAGGAGCCCACCAACACAATTGCAAAGTCCTTGACTCGGTGGCCATAATGCATACGCATACATCATCGCATGTGATAGCAGATATCAATGTTCATGATAGGGTTGAATCAGGCATTTCGCATGCTGCAAAACCGGCATGCGTAAGAACTCCACATTGCCAATGCCAGCACGTTGGAAATTGAAAAAATCCTTACGGTCGTTGTTACACGAATGGAGCGTCTACCCAATTGTTGCGCAACAGCTGATCACGTCGACCCCTGTTGACATGGTTCCACAGCCTGCAAATTAATTTTGCCAACGACATGCGCAAGGACCACCACGCATTGCATTACTCCATCATGCATCATTGGACTACGTCTATATACACATTCGTGGACATCCCGAGGATGGCCGAATCTCCACCGTTGAGGTTATGGTTCCTCATTTCGCTCCGCCAAAAGCAGTAATTCGCCGTATAACTCCGAACATTATATATGTACATGTGCAAGCAAGATTCAGAAAAAGCCACATCTATACCTTTATTATCATTTAATTCGGCAAAATCTCCACCACTGTACCGGCAGCATTCAGGCTCGAGGTCTTAATGTCTTCGCTGCTATCGCTCAGGGTCGTTGTGATCGGAACGGTTTCGGTTTCTTGCTGCCTCTTTTCTAAGAGCAGGGCGCCAAGTGGACCGGCAGCCTCATCAAAGCCAACGTCCTTGGAGTATATCTGCTTTCCACGGAGCCAAGTTTCACAGACGATGCCATCGAGAACCTTGTCTTCGTATGGTGTGATCTTGTTCTTGAAGTGCATTTCGGAAGTTGTGACCTGCGGCAGATTCTGTTAGCTGAGAATGTCCTCAGGTTCAATAATTGGCTTTGTGAGAGAATAAATGTACCTTGAAGCTGGTTTCCGGATCGAAAACGCAAATGTCTGCATCATAACCAACAGCAATCTTGCCTTTCCTGCCTAGCAAACCAACTTGCCGTGCCGTTTCCTCCGATGTCCACTTGCTAATTTGAACTAGGTCAACGCCACGCTTCTTTCCCTCGGTCCACAGCACGCTCAACCCTAAGCCAACGGTGCTAATGCCACCCCATGCCTGGAAGAAATCTCCACCCCCAACGAGCTTCAAGTTTGGCGTACACGGCGAATGGTCACTAACTACTGTTGTGATTAAGCCGTCTTTCAGGGCATCCCACAGACCGTCTGAGTTCGCCTTCTCTCTGATTGGAGGGCAGCATTTGTGCCTGGTATCCCCATCCTTGATATCTTCAGCCGCTAGTGCAAGATAGTGGAAACATGTTTCCGCTGTGATCTTAACACCTTTTTCTTGTGCTTCTTTAAGCATGGGCAAACACTGGACAGCAGAGAGATGGACGATGTGAAGGGGAAGATTCGGGGCGACTGGCGCTGAGTTGATGATTTCGGCTAAGGCATATGTTTCGAACGCGGGAGGACGGGAGGCGAGGAAAGTAGAGTAGGACTCAAGTGGCCCGGCCGGTGCTAGCGGGGCATCACCGTGGAGGACGGCGTCACCGACTGACAGCTATTGATATCGTTAGCAACTAACTGGACGAAGGAAAGAGTATTCAGCCTACTACATACCGAAATCGGCGGTAGTTTCTCAGCGTGGAACATAAGAAGCGTGTCCTCATCTTTCAACGCCGTCATTGCCTTTGAAATATCTTCTGTCGATACCGCAGGGAATTCTTCCACCTATATAGCACATTAATATCCTGGGCCCTGGATTCCGAGAAGCGGTTTACCTACCCCGGAATCAATAAGGAAACATTTAAACCCTCTGACACCCTCCCTCACTAGATCTCTCAGATCCCCATCGTTTCCCGGAATCACACCGCCATAGAACCCAACATCAACCCAGCACTGGCCTCGCGCCGCATTGACTTTAAGATGCAAATTTTCGACAGTTGTTGTTGGTGGGATAGCATTGAGGGGCATATCCACAACCGTCGTCACACCACCAAATGCTGCTGCTCTTGTTCCTGTTTCAAATCCTTCCCACTCTGTTCTCCAACCAGGCTCATTGAGATGGACATGGGCATCTACGAGACCCGGCATCAAAACCTTTGGCGAATAATCCTTATACACTGTTCCTGCGGGGAACGAAGCCGCCGGTAAGAAACTAGTGTATACATCGATAATTTTGCCAGTGGAAGGGGATATCAGGATTGTAGCGGGTGTGAGTTTGCCATCAACAATAGCATTCGACGATGCGAGAACTGTAATTGTCGAAGGCTCCATTTTGGCGGGAACGAAACGATCCAGGTATGTGTTGTCGATGTTATGCTTGCGTTGTGTAACGAGCAGCTCGATCTGGAAAGATCAAGGCAGATTTAGGCGTTAAGCTGTGCAGCTCTGCTTTCGATTCAAAGAATGTTGGTCGAAATATCTCGAGACCTATGTGATGGAGTAATGGGTTTTTCAAGAGGGAGAAAAATATTCTCGTGAGTGCCTTTTAACCTTCAGCCTGGCGAGTCTCGAACTTTTCTCCTGCTCTATTTAACTCTTTGAGCTCTTCGCTGCTCCTCGGATGTATCCCACGTTTTAGTTCGGAAAGTTTCAGAGATAAGACCACCATGCACGCTAGACGAACACCCCCAAAAACGTGTCGACGACGGTGGCTTGTTGGGGGCAAAGGCGTCTGTTTTCGGCCTCAAGATAAGAGTTGAGTACTGTATGACCTGAACCTAGACTCTCCTAAGCAATGCTGGCCAATCAACTAATCCCTATCCTTGAATAGAATACAGAATAATTGCCTATCAAATCCCAGGACCTTTTCAGAGGAAATTCAAGGATATTGTGTTGGATGATGGGATTTTTGTTGAAGTCTTCGAGATTCGCTAACAAAACTCAGGTGCGGTATCGAAATGCGGGGAAATACTGCAATTTATGATAATTAAAATTGACAATTCGGCTTTTCTGGGGAAGAGGGAAGGGGATCTTTTGTGGGGTGCATGAAGGTTTTATACATGAGTTCACGTTATCAGTTCCTCAGAGGTGGCCGCAATTGTTGCGGCGTGGGATGGCTAATGCCGTTGATAGGCCGTTGACGATAAGATTAGCAATTCACTGCACTCGACGGAATGGACGGAGCTAGTGATCAGGAATGCTAGCGAACTATGCGATCTCGTCCAAGCTTCTCGGCTTTCTTGATATCTGGATACATTCGCGGAAGGTTATCGAGTAAGCCACTAACAGCTTCGTGATCGAGACCCTATGGCCCATACGCTGCTTGCCTAAACTCTTGAGCTCCCATGGAGAAATTTAGGACGATTATCGCGGGCACTACGGATCATGATTGGCCGGGAAAGAATAGTTCACCTGCCATCCGGAAAGTTGTGACTTATGCTTACTCGATCCATTGTTTCCTTATCTTTTGTTATGCAGGGTTATCGAGTGACATCTGAAAACGTTGGAAGTTCCAAGCTACCCTTGTCGGGCAGCGCTCCTAACATTAACACCTTGCTAGTAATTTTTCGGCAGCCAAAAGCTCTGGGTTGAAGTCCCCTGTAGAAATCAGATCGAGCTTGGCTAAACATAGAAACGATCCCAACCGGTGGGTCTTAAAGCCTTTCCCAATCGTCACAGTTCGTCGAAGTCGCAGTTTTCGCCCCGGTTTGCGGCGAAGACCGACATATCAATACTCCTGAAATGGGTTTCTGTTACTCGATCGAAACTACCACAGGACCTGGATGTGTTGGTTGACCAGAGCTAACAAGGAACAGAACGGCCGGGCTAACCATGCAGTTGTGCTCGTCTAGAATGTTCGTACCTGAGTTTAAGACGCCCTTTAACTGGAATTGGTTCGGTTTCCGGGACAAGGACCTTAGAAAAAAAATTAAAAAAAATTCTGTCGAGTTTAGAGCTCATTAAAGTAAGACGGCTAGAAATGGTATTACTCGATCATTACTCGATTATAATCCACTTTGAGGTATCGTGAGGTTTAAAATCACTGGTAGCTTCCAAACGGCGACGGTAAGAAAAATTTTATGGATAGAAAATTTTTATTTTTTGCATTTTAAAGTTTGTGCTAAGCTGAAGCATTATTCGATAAAAACTTATATCGCGTTAAAGAACTTCCTTTGAAGCTATAGGAAGAGAGAGTCCCAAGAACCGATCTACCATGCTAACCGCTTGACTTAAAGAGGATCAAATAATATGGATATTCGAAATCTAGCGGACTAATCGGTTGCGGTATAAATGTTATGTCAATAGTTCCTGTACAGCTAGGCTTGACCTATAAAATCCATTTAAGCTTACGTACTGGGAATCTCCATTCGTGGTACATGCATACTCGAGATCGCAAACTAAAACGTAGACGAATTTCCGTTTATGGAGTCCGCGGAGATGCAACTTTCGAGCTAAGTTCTTGCAGGGTTTACTCGTTAAGCTTTTTAAACGACGGGCGAGTTGGGTCCTAATGAGAAGATCATAGTCGCGATCAGATGCTCAAAGATAAGATCGGGGTTGCCCAGTCCGTTTGCAACAGGCCAAGGCAAGTAGGTTTGATATAGCAGAATAGAAATTTGTACATGCGTGTCATTTGGCGAGGATAACAGCAAGTCATTTGCTCACGCGTATACATAAGAGTTCACCGATATCAAGTATTGGGATAGTGCGTAGTTGCTAATCTTTCAACTCGGGGGTACATTCACACGAACCAACATCCAAAGTTTTCAGGGTATAATATCGTCAGCCTCCGCGCTTGAATATTTCCAATTCGCCGATATATATGCATCATAAGATCGTAAGATCACTCGGTCATGGTACTCCCACCGTATTGCTCGATATCGCTTACTCGGGCTCTGGGTTTGCTACAAAGCCTTCGGGGCGGCTTAAGCAGCTAGCAAGCCAGTGATTAGGTCGACAGGGTCGGCTTTCCCAATTCTTGCATCGTTGATGACGAACTCTGCCGGAAACCATTCCTCTAACTTTTCCTCTCTCCATCCCTTCACATCTTCCTCTCCTTTGGCGGCTCTAACTCTTGCCTCTTTACCTCTCACGTTCCCTTTAACCTTTTCTCCTAACACCATTCTCGCCAATGCTGTCGCACAACCCCAACAATTCACCATTCCTTCACCAGTAAACCCCACAGCGCACCATTCACCTGTCTCCACGCCCTTCTCGCTCTTTTGCTTCTTTGGTTGACCTCGAGTTGATACTTTTGTCGGAACTCTCCCAACCCATGGTAATCCGTCTGCACTCATCCCGAGTACGCCGGTCCACATGTTTTTAATCCTGACACCATCCCAAGATCTTACTCCATTACTATTTTGGCCTGAGCCAAATACGTAAGGTAATAGACCTGACAGATGTGCTGCAGCGAGGTAATTTAGTCTCGTATCATCCGCAGAGCCAACAACGTCGAGACCCATGTTTTCGGTACTGGCCCAAGCGCCACCGTACATCATTTCACCGGCGATTTGAGTTGCCGTACCATCTTGGTGGGTAATAGAAGTACTCGGGCGCTGCATATGAATAGTTTAGAATCCTCGACTATATGAATAACGAAAAAATGTATAGGGGCCAGACAAACCTGTGTAAGATAATCGAATCCTTGCTGATGAATAAACGACCAGGAGTATTGCTCCCCCATACCAGGTACACCTTCTGGCGCCTCCTGTGCCGACATTTGCCCTTGAAATGCGAATACCTTGCCACTCAATCCCGGTAGTAGGTGAGATGCCCATCCATTTGTGGTATGGATCACCGTTTTGGAAGCGACTTTCCCACGTGGGGTGGAGACTGTATAAGTCGAAGTAGACGAGTCAAAAGAAATATCCTCTACTGGCGTATAAGATTCGATCTTGAGGTTCGGGTGAGAGGATATTAGACGAGCGAGAATAGACGAGCAGAAACGGTACGGCCAAAGGGCGCCAGCGGGTCCGTAGATTGCGCCGGTGGCGGTGGGCATATGAAGCTTCTTCTGAGTAGTCTCTCGATCCCAAACGCCCCACTCTTTACCCATCTCTGGGTTCTCTTTTTTCCACTCCTGGAGTTTCGCGAAACCTTCTTTCATCACCTCGTCATCGAAGTATACATCTGTTCCCATAACTTCCCTAACCTCACCCTCCTTGATACAATCTTCGCCTTCTTCTCTAGCTGCAGCTTTGAGTTCTTCCAGATGTCGTAATCGGAATCGTAGGATCCGTGCAGCGGCTTCGTTTCCGTAAACACTTTTTAGCCGTGGGTACTCTTCGTAGGGACCTTCTTTTATGTGCCCGCCATTGCGACCTGTAGCGCCCGTACATGGGCCCCGCGCTTCCAGTAGGACGACATTAAGGTCCGGGCTCAGACGATATAATTCGCGAAGAAAGCCTGTGGATGTTATTCCTGACCCGATAACTATTATATCTGCCGTCTCAGGCAACTTCGGCGATCTGATACGCGCAAGCAGTGGTGACTCGGGTAGAAGCCAGAAAGATGTTGTGGGGTTTGGAAGCGGAAGGCCTGGAGACTTGTGCAGGCGGGTTATCGCATTGTCTAGAACTGCTTTGTGAGGGGTTGTTAGTTTTAACGGAAACCGAGGCGGTTATTTAAATTTAATAATTTACAAATGAATCCATGGATATGATGTTTAATTGTGCAGGGATGTAGTAAAGGGTGGGGACACATATCTGTTCTAATAGTATGCCTATTGCGAGGCGCAATTCTCGAAGCTTGGATAGTATGATACCCATTCTTGTGTATCTACGTAGTTTGCCAGCTATGATACTTTCGATCTAAAAGATTCCGCAGCTCTGCAAAGGTGCGGAATCACACAAAGGATCTCAGGATGAAGTCGAAGTCGATTCGATCCAACGTAGTGCCGAATGAAAGTGTGGAAGTACAAGGTATTGTTTTAGGATGCAGGCTTCGTAATTGAGAAACTGCGTAACGTGCTTAAAGTCAATTGGGAGGAGCCCGCGACCGATAGTCCTCTTCTTGTACTAGTCTTACGACTATAAGGCTACGGCAGTTTGTGGCGGGGCTTGCCATCCCACGCTGTTGGGTATTCGCGGAAGTCCGAGGATTCCGCACAAGGGGAGTTGGGAAACTGAATCGTCGGTATCCCATTTTTCTTAAGGCCAGACTAAGATATGTTGGGGGGTTTTTTCCTGTTGGCCAGAGTTAGTTTTGCGAAAGTTCTCGATACGCCGGGCAGTTTTTGATGTTTGCTGCGGGGGCAAGCGGGGATAAACCGAACAACCTCGCATGTCTCGCGTGTGTACCCGCCACGACTTCCACGCTTCATATTACCTGGCCGTGGTTCTGAAAACCAAGATTTTGTCCATTTTTATAGTATACAAATAATCCAGCACGCTAAAACCGTTTCCCAATTGCAGTCCTACGTATACAAGAAAAAAATTCAGAACCCCAACGAACACTGTGTCCAATTGAATCCAAGGCGCGACTTTGAATCGATCCCAGAGCCGTGAGATCGTGTTCCCGAAACCGGCATCGGAATATCTTAGTCATTGTAATTGCTTACAGCAGATCCGTCCTTATTCGTTGGCTCCCTTCCCAGCAACTTATCAAGCTCCTGGTCCTGCGAGATGCTATTTGGATCAAAGTACGGCTTCTCCGCAGTTGCGGCAACGCGAACACCGTGTCGGCGGTGGGGCGCGAATCCGTACGAGGGTGTGTGGTTCTAGACGAGTGGTGTCAGTATTGCGGTTTCTTATCGGGATACGATAATACTGAAAACGGATTATCGGAACATATCAATCGGGGGGATGCTTACAGTAACCCGGTTATCCCAAATCGCCACGCTTCCCTTCTCCCATGTAAATCTCGCCTGAACTTCCGGACTCGATGTGATCAATTCCGTCAAATATTTATAGATGTGCTCGTACTCTAGTTTTGGGACGCCAACAAACCCCTTGACGAAACCGGGATTGAAAAAGACGCCTTTCCAGCCGGTTACAGGATTAGTTCGAACGAGTGGATGCTCGGTAACAACTGGATCACGACGAACGGTGCGACCGGCGTTGCGTGAGCCTTGTGCTTGTTCTTCAGCGGAATGGAGGGCTGTTAGCGATTCAAGATATTTTTGCATAGCTGGGGAGAGAAGGTCGTAAACGGCGTAATTGGACGACCAAATGGTGTCGCCGCCACCACCGCGAGGAGGACCGGCGAGAACGGCGAGAGATGTGTAGGATGGAGGTTGAATCTCATACGTGACATCGGAATGCCACAGGTAGGAACTAATGATACCGATTTAGTTTTTGGATTCGGAAATTGGTGATCTTTTAGGGCACATACGGAGTAAACAAAGCAGTTTGGTTCTTGCTATTCTTTGTGGTATGGATGACATGCACTTCCTCGATGCCGTTCTTGGGCAGCATGGTGGTAGCATGCTTGTGAAGTTTCCCCCAGTATCTCCCAAGCTCCAATTGAGTATCAATATCGAAACCCTCTTGGTCTCGGAAGAATACAACTCCTCTATAGGCTAACAATCTTGCCAGATCGTTCTTTTGATCATCTGTGAGGTTCTTCAATTGGACACCGCGGATCTCAGTCCCAATTTTCGGGGTGTAGTCAAAGACTTCTGTCGCATCTTGGAGCAGACGGCTGTATGTGGGATCACCGAGGAGTCCCTTATCTTCGTATGGGATCCCAGGTTGGATTGGGTCCCACTTGATATCCGGGAAGGCTGGTGTGAATTGTTCCCATTCATAGGGTTCATCCGGGGCAGCATTGAAGTAGTTTGTGAATCCTGGGATAAAGGTTTGTTTGGCCTTTTCTTCGATACCGATGTTCTTCAATTTTTCCGTAACGGAAGGAACAGCTTGGGCGGCTGCTGTTTCCTCGGGTTTGAGGGCAGATGGAGCCATTGTGGTATAATTCTGTGACAAAAGCTATATTTCCTTACGAATTACGATATAAAAAGGGAAACAGACTAGTATATTGAAAATCTGGGGAAATTGGCCTATGGAGCAGGAAAAGAATGAGATTCAAGAAGAAGAGAAAGAAAAGAAGTGTGTACCGTCGGCGGGGCGGTCACATCGGTATATATCCTCTTCTCAGACCCGCTTCGATACCTCCCGACTTCGCTGTGCTCCTTCCTTCGTTTCTCTGTTGCCGCTATCGTTGTATTACATGCGACAGCGTTTCCTGGGGTTAGCTTAGTACCCTTGCCACTATCGAGCTTGAGCTTATCCGGAGGGTTCCCCATATTCCAACGTATTCCTTTTAGCCAAGTTAAACCTCCCGCCAACCGATTATCGTATACGATAACTGAATGGTTACTGATATGATAATAAAAGCGTAATTGCAACCTTAAGTGAAAAAAAAAAATTCCCTCGTTTTCGGTTATGGCTACGATCGTGGTATGATGCGAGAGACATGGTTGGTAGATATAGTCCCGTTATGATGTTGGTGGACACTAGCATAGTCGCACGTTAGCATCCTGCGATATGGCGTGCGATCTCGCCATTGACATGGTCCGATTAACTCAATTGCTGTCCTTTTTGACAATTTTCCGGATGAGCCGGTGATGCACTCAGATGATTTCTAAGGGATGCCCAAGGGCCTTATGATGACATTTTCTATGCGATGTTGTGCGATATATACGGCAATTCTCATGATATTTCATGTGCGTTATCAGCAGGCCCAGCTCGTGCGTCCTGCAGCTGTGAATGGTCGCGCAAGGCCTGAGTGATACTGGGGAAGAATTGCATGCTTGGACTGCATTGGTTTGACCCCGGTCAGCCGGAATGGAGACTGATAGGCTCGTTTCCAACGTTTCCATCGGCTTAAACATCGGCCGGCCCAAGCGATACAATTATAAGAATTCGAGACGCTGCTGTTCTACTTGGTCCTGAAAACTTTCTTCCATGTCCTCCTGAAGACGGCGATAGGAGATATACAGCCTCGAATCCGGAGATATAGGGCTGTGCATGAACATTTGCATTCTTGGAATCGGTTCCAATGGAGTCCGTCAACAAATGGCATTGTGTTGTCGACAGCGACTGTCACTGTTTGCACCTTTTGATTGCCAAATTTGGAACAATGTGTGACAAACCAATGCTGATCACAACGCAGTGATTCGTGTGGTTACACTTCGAGCAGCCGCACATGTATTCGCTTTTGCGCGGATACATGTCAGCTTTCTCAGGACATCATTATCCACCAATATGGCTGTATATACACTATTTTGTCCCATATGTGGTGCGAGAACCACTCGAGAAGACCATGAGGACCCTAATACACCGAAAAATTGGCTATCAGATATCAAGATATGTAAGTAAAGCCGCTACTACTACCAGGGGTTTCTGGATCCTCGTTCGCGCTTCCCCCCATGTCGTTATTGTTGGAATTCGAATACTGTGTATCTGGATATCTGAGCTTCGTCGAATGTTTAGATATGAAACTAAAATGAAACTATAGTATACTTGAATGTGGATGAGCAGTTAAGGTCTTCTATTCCGTTCATTCTCTCTGAAACGGCCCGTATTCCGGATGCCGAAGGGGGCTGGCCGGAGGTCTTTGACCCATCGACTGGGACTTACACCAGCCTAGCATCTGAACTGTTCAGGAATGATGGAACTCGAGCGGATTCCTATTGCTACCCCATTCACGAGCGCTGTTTAAGTCTCATCCGAGAAACCGTAGCTATTTGCGGGATTGACGAGTTTCCTCCAGACGTTTATGGCTATCTCTTCACGATATTTTCAGACCTTCCTTATGACTGGCATCAAATCTACTGGCCCCACGAATATGACGGTATCTCTGAATATCAAAGGGCGGTATCACTACCTGGGGCCCGCATTCTTCCTCGACTCGAATATGTTGAAGCCAGCCCTGTTGAGGTACAATATTTGCGCGGCAAAGTGGACGAGGAGCGTGATGGATATCTGGCTGAAACTACAGAAAGCGCCGATGATACCAATACAACAATACCGGACTTTCTGCCTCTCCCAATCGAACTTGTTCAGCAAATTATGGGGTTTCTGGACTGGTCTGATATATCGAATCTTCAAAAGATAGAATCTGAACGGGTTATCGACCTCCCGGATATGTTATGGCGGGAATATTTCTCTGTTGCTGGAGAGTTTGGGTTCTTCGGCTATCAAGAACACGATACTTCAGTAGAGTCCTGGTATCAGTTGTACAACATCGCGAAACGGCTTGTCAAGCGTGAGATCCCCGGCATAAAAAACCGCGAGCGTATATGGCGTCTTTGCCTCGAAACCTTTATATTTTTTATGCACTATGCTATCGAAGAGAGTGTTGGGATCGAAGCTACGCGTACGGCAAATAAGTCTGAAATTCTCGAGGTAGAGGATCGAACAGCCTTGCTATCTGTACAAGCAACGTCTCAGGAGGTGTTAGCAACCCCGACACTCTTTGATGGAATGCCTACGAGACATTCGGGTTCTCTAACTGACGTAGTAGCAACCGGGATGCATGTATCCTTTAAAGGCACGGGCCGGCTAAGATTTGTTAGCGGGTTTAAATTCATGCCCTCTGAAACATCAATTGGGAATCTTAATAGATTCGACAATCAATACGTTTCCTTTGAGTCAGCCAATCTTGACGAGACACTGGTAATGCATGTTGCTGCTAGTAAATATGGAGTGGTTGATATGTCCGTCGTAAGTTCGCAGTCGGCCAATCCACAGCCGAAGTGGATTGGCGAATGCGATTTAACTGGCTGCGCAATTACCCGGTGGAGCATTAAAACTGGAGGATCCGCAGTGATATTTTCAAAGATCATCGTTGACTTAAATGTATGGCACCCATCCCGGCGACAAAGTAACGCTGTATGGCTAACTATATTTGTTTTCAATAGGCGATTAGCATGACGAACCTACAAATCCTTCGGCCTAGCTTTATGCCATCCCCGGTCCTAACACCAGAAGATATTTTCATTCAAGAAAATCCATGGAAACCAAACATCCCAGTATTAGCTGCAAATAATTCTCTGAATCATGAACTGTTCTACCGCTCTGAGAGATCAAGTCCATTAGCCGGCGAACGCACAAGCAACTATGTTCAAGCAGAATTTGATCCCCTTGAATGCATTTGCGGCGACGAGACAATAACGAGGCTATCGTTCTGGAGTACGGGGCTTTATAACGATATATGTGCTATAGAGGTCTACACAAAGGAACATGCTACTCCGCATGTAGTTGGTACCCCTATGGGCTCTGCTACAGATATATTCATAGATGGCGAGGGAGGCGAGTATATCTCGCACATGAGCGTCATTGTGGTGGAGAGTAACGGCCAAATTATTGGGCTCACGGTAAGTTTGAAATATATTTCACGTAGACATGGATTATGAATATACTAACTCATAGGAGTTATCCACGTCCTACGATCGCAAATTCAACCTTTCCTTTCAAAACGAGGGGAAAAGTGGATGGCTTCCAGGAAAGGAGGTGGCAACCTGTATGATTGACCTCGGACCAAAGAACGGTGCCAAAATAATAGGTATATACTGTCGGTTTAGTCAAGTACGTATTCTGCTTCTCAATAGTCCTGAAGCAAGACCTCTAATTTTGCTTAACTATCTCAATAGCGTCGTGTCGAGACCACACTACTCGATATTGGAGTAATAACTACAAAACATGAAGGTCACAAACGCCCGACATGGTTCCACAGAGTTAACGCCGAACCGGAGCCAGTTAACACACAGTTAATCCCTTTCTATAAACAAATGCATGACAAGTCCCCACGAGGAAGGTCCATTTTGGGCAATGGCTGGCGATTTGTCTCGAAAACACCGATCAAAGGATGTACTAGAGTCGTAGCTCATCTTCAATCGGACCCTCCATTTCGACTCTCTGGTATCTGTATATACTATGACGGTGTTGCACACCCTGGGCTTCCTGTTGTTCTGGGGCAAATTGGGCATGCAACAATTACGGAGACTATGAACCTTAGTCCGAGTGAAGGCGAAATTATTACGATCATAACGGTATTTTATAAGGCGGTAAATGATCAAAGACCATTCAGAGTCGTTGGGTTGAGAATCCAAACCTCAAAAGCACGGGACTCGAATCATCATCGCCGCCAGGATCTAGGGGATTGTAAAGATAAAGGAGAAGAGCCACGTGAAGTTGGGAAGTTAAAAGTGGAAGAATTTGTAAGTTCTTCCCCGTACCATTCTTTGGATTGGGGTTTGGATGTGTTAACTGTGTTTTGCGATTTAGGACTCTCTACAGTGGGAGTACACCGAGTACGGGGACTATTTGAGTTTACCAATACTACGATGACCTTTTGATTTCATGGCGTAGCTAAATACTCCTTAATACCAAATCTCCGCTTTCTGATACTCCGCTCAATCATCGAAGCTCACAATCTGCTTCTTCCAGCTCCAGTCTAGTCTGACGTGATGAACAAACGTATCTCCTCCATCAAGGCACCAATATTTTAGGAACGATATCGAGCTAACAGATAGTCTAAACTGTCTTTGAATTTGAGAAGAGCTTGATAGATTGAATTTCGAAGAATTAATGTTCATTTATATATAAATACTAGTCTCGTACCCAGAGATATAACTACTAGTCTAACATTTTAGACGGGTGCTGATATAAATAATAATGGCGCTTGCATGGGTATAATAAATGGTTGACCAAGATTGCAACCCACGTGTGTTCCATATCCAGGAAGTCTATCCAGTCAATGGAATGCGCCTAGACTATCAAATGACAGAGTTCTAGGACCACGAGCCTAACTGTGGGGTTTCCCATGCCTAGACGGGGCTTTCTCGAAGTAATATTAGCTTATATGCGCATGCACATTACGTGTAATCAATTGACAGCGAATCGACTCTAAATATATCTAGGCTTGAATTCGAGAGCACTATCGGATTTACCAAAGCCGAAGAATGAATGTTTTGTGCAGAAAGTCACGTATAGCCGGAACCCTCGCATATAATTGCTAGACATTGGCTAAGCCCATATTTGGAGAAGACGTAACATTGAAGGATCAATAAGACTCCAGTAAAACTAGTTTCCTTGGGGCCGATATGTATCTTCGATTCCTCCAATCGTCATCTATCCTTTCTTAATTGCCAGGATCCACGATTTCCTTCTGCCAAGACCAATTAACTCGGTGACGATGGATGAACTTATTTCCCTCACCAGAAGTGAAAAGATGAGTGTCATCTCTTCCCATCGGCGATCCAGCCGCCGCGAGACGAACAGGATTTCTTTCTGACTCTCCAGTGACCTCGCTTTCACTTCCCCACACTCCATCCTTCCCCAATTTGCTAATGACGTAGACTTTGTCATTTGCAATCCAAAAAAAGTTTACTGTGGGCTCTCGATCCAGCCCGGTAGCCGAAACTGAAAAAGTGGCAGCTTCTTCTGGATATTCAGGGTCTTTGTCTGGAACCTTTTGCCTCAGGGAACCGGCTCCCCAGCCTCCTTCTTCCCAACGAAGCTCTACAAAGTAACCGTCCGCATCTTCGTAATACCCACGAATGGAGGGAGAATTTCGATGCCAAGGGGCGAGATTTATGAATTTCACCTCCGAACTAGATCGCCCAGAGTTAGTATTGCCAAAAGTCCAGCCTTTCTCCCACTTTTGGTGACCGTAAGCACCCCAGACGTATTCCTGGAGAACTTCAGAATCGTCACGATAATAGAGTCGCATGTTTGGGGCATTATCCCGGTGGAACGAGATAACGCTAACGCTATTGCTAAGGTTCGTATGGATATTGAAGTTGTTAAGGGGACCGTGGGTTGGTCTATCTCCGTAGGCGCCATACAAGCAGAGCTCTCGAAGATTGTTGCTTCGATCAGAATAGAATAAATGGACCTCGAGGTTATCCCACATGGTGGCAGCAAGTACACCACCTTCATCCTGCATTATTCCTGCAGCGAGAACCTCTTTGAAGCTCCAATCGTTCTCATTACGTCTCCAGAAGCCTTCGACGAGAGCACCGCTCTGCTTTTGGAAGTAAACTCTCTGTTGAAAATGTTTTGCGTTTTATTAGAACCAAGTGTACGCAGGAAGCGAAGGTACTTGCAATGAAATCGAATCATTCTTACCAACCAAGCACCATCATCTGGCATTACAGGAGCGAAATTTACCCTCCAGGCGGCCGCGAATTCTGGGTTAGCTAAAACCAACAATAAAGTTAGATAAGTACCCATTGTCATTCTATTAATGAGAACCTACAGTTGTCCATGGTGATTCCAAAGAGTAAAACTGAACTGTTGTCCGGAAATTGGGCAAATAGAAAGTCGAGTATAACGATTATGGGAGGAGTTCTTGAGGATGAAGAGATATTACGAATTTGACGGGGGACGAGGGGCGAAAGTTCCCCGCTTTATTTCCCATAAATCCGGTGCTGATGTCCCATGGAGTTGATTTTACCCACGGGAATGACTCGATCAATAACGCCAGAGCTCCATGCATATAGAACATTGAAAGCCAATGATGTCAAGATTTCCCATATTATACGTGAGAATCCCTGCAAGGTCTCAGGAGTACTTGGACGGCTGGGTGGGGCCTCCGTCCCGTGGCGGGGACTTGCATGCTAAATATTCAAACGGAGAAGTAAAATACGATATAGGAAAATGCTATTTACAGTGAGTCATATCAAAAGAAGGATAGCACAATAGACTGCATCCAGGAATACACTACACGCGGGCGCCCGGGCACGTGAGTCCGACCTGTTGTGTCTATGATATCGAGGAGGGATGATTAGACTCCAACGCACAAAATCCAACAGTTTGGTTTGATGGTTTGTTCGGGAGTTATTTCCTCTTAGAGACGATTTGAATTTCACGACACGCAACACAATCTTCGCTGAAAACCTCGCTCAGCTGCGTCCAGGGATCGAAACTTTGATTCTATACCATCCATCTATGCATCCTTGTCGAAATGATTCCCGAGAAGCGAGTCGCTCGTCTCGTCCAGGAGGCAAATAGATCTTTTGATAGCGACTGCCTCCAATCTCGGAATCTCCTAACTGACGCCCTCGCCATCTCACCGTATGATCCCGACCTATGGCAACAAAGAGCCATTGTCCACGTCAAACTAGGATACCCAGACCTAGCAATTGGTGATGCGTACCGAGCTCTATTATTGGTGCAGGAGCTCTTGGAAGCACATGAAGAATCTGAGTTTGGATTTACGGGTTTGGTTGCTTGGAGGGGTAGAAGGGCACAACCCAAGGACACATTTGCGACGGGCGACGACGCCGTGGATGGAGAAACTGAAGTGGAGCAAGATTACGATTCAATACCGGAGATAACAGAGAATGAGGACAAAGATCTTAAGAATACGGATATTTTGGCCAGAAGACTACTATGTTCCTCATTACTGGAAATTGGATGTTTGCTGGACGCATGGGAGCAGGCAGACGCTTCTATCAAGGTCTATCCGGGAGACGAGGAATTGCGGAGGGTCTACAAGGAGGCGGACGACAAAGTAAGGCGCGGGAGAGAGAAAGGAGTATCCGATTTTCAATTGCGCGAGGGAGAGGTCGCGAGAGTTATATACCCCTGGAACGAGTTTGAGCCAGACAGGACGTCGGATGAAACCGTGGCCCATCTCAATACTTTCGTCGATGCAGCTTCTTCGGGAAACTTCGAAGTAAAAGTAACAGAACTGCCAATGCTAGTACCGGATGCTAAAGAGGAGGGCAAAGTTATTACCAAGACATCGAGACAGTTGGGAGTATACGCTACGAAGGACCTCCTAGCCGAAACGCAGGTATTCAGCGAAAGGAGTATTCTAACGGTTAACAACCGCCTCTTCGACCCTTTATGTGATTGCTGTAACGGCCCTCTCGACCCCCTTGATACTTTCTCCTGCGACAGTTGCGACGATGTCATGTTTTGTTCTACGCAATGCAAGGATGAGGCGATGGAGAAATATCACCCCTCTCTATGCGGAATTGATATCGACTTTCTATTCAAATCCGCCCATACGACACATTCGGTTGCGAACGACGCATCCGCGACAGCGTCGTCGAGTACTCCAACAAAAGCGCTGTACAGCCTCCTTTTACTGCGCACATTAGCAATGGCGTTAACACAAGATGTCAACCCGCTTGAGATCCTTCCGGTGAAATATCTCTATGGGTCATCGCCTCCACCACCGCCACCTCAAAAACCACCAACGCTTCCTTTTACTTTTTCAGACAACATATTGTCGGTCTTCCATATTTTGACTCGTCTTGAAGTTGACCCATTCAAAGTTTCACTACACACTTTCGACATCTGGCACACCCTTACAATTCATTCCAAAATCTTGGGAACCGCATCCGCGAGACATGACCCCACGAGTGGACAGCCGGAAGTAGCAGCGTTGCATCTTTGCTACAGCCTCGTAAATCATGATTGCGAACCCTGTTTGATGTGGGAATGCCAGAGCGAAATGAAGTTTCGAACTTTGAGAGAAGTGAAGAAAGGAGAGGAGGTTAGGGACTGTTATACGGACCCGAGGATCGAGAGTTGGAAAAAGAGGAGAGAGTGGTTAATGGGTAGTTTGGGAGGCGGGTGTAGATGCGGCAGGTGTATACGAGAGAGCGCGGCGGATCCTTAGGTTCCTTACCGCCGCCCCAGTTTTCAGCTCCCTAGAACTCAGGGCTCCGGGTCGTCCTAGGTTTCCAAAGTTTAGTCCCGGAAACCAACCCTAACCACTGAACCCTAGCATAAAGTTTGCGTCGTAGAATTACCCGGATTCGCCTGAGATATTAAATCTCCGTTGTTTCCTTTACGATCCGCTCGTAACTCTGGTGTAATTCACAGCATTTAAACCTAGCTTCTTCTATCATAAACAATATAATATATGCTTAAAAAATTGCTTTACTTCCGCCTGTGGACAGTATCGCTTATTCCAAGACTATTCCTCTAACGGAAGCGCCACCCCCAGGTAAAATCCAGGTTCGTCCACACTGTGGTTCTTATAACTACAAGTAGTTTTCTTGTTAGTGCACTATCACGCACCTACCCTTTGGCACCGCCCAGGATCTGATAAATTTACGAACCTCAGTACACCAATCGCCCCGGGTGAAAACATTAAAGGTAGTGGGTTGTCTAAAGAAAGATTTAGCCACCGTTTCACAAACGCCCTCAGAATAAGGCCGTGTAGTCAACATCCGCAAAAATAACGAGACAGAGAGAAATGAAATTAACATGGTATAGGGAATAAAAGGAGGAACGCGACCTTAGACTAGATGCCGGGACTCACCAAGACCACATCAGCCGCCTTTTCACCGTGCATACGCGACTCTTGGATTTTACGGATATCCGATATAAGCCTATCTAGCCTCTCGGTCGCCTGTTGTGCAGATCTAAGAACAGAGAATACCTGTGTTAGACTACATTACCAGAGGCTTCTAGATATCTAATTATGATCAATGTAGCCTCATAACGATGGATGCATACTCTCCACCCTCACACCCATCCCGCCAAATATTCCATGCAATATCTTGATCCAGGCCTCTTTCCTTCCTACTGGACCGGATCTCTTCTACAAGCAGACCTTCATAGTCACCGTAATCCCATTCCGCGATATCCTCCGTAATCGTTATTTTATCCTCGGGGATTGTCGGGCTGTTACCGCCAGAGTCGTTGAGGCCATTGAATAGCAAACCAAAAGTTTGCAACGCTCTTTTCCGTGGGCTCACCCAGACACGCACAATACGAGCAGGATCAATCAATTTACCTGATCCTACGAGCTGTGATGCGGTGCCTTTCACTTGTTTGACGCCGTGAGGTGTAAGTTCGAGATCTGTACTACCTGTATAGCGGCCGTTTTTAGTCCATTCCGTTTCACCTATATATATAATTTATTTTCAATTAGCCATTCACGATCTTAGGGATCTTATAAGCTTACCGTGGCGTGCTAGGAAAACGCGGGGTGTACTGGCGTCTACATCCGACATGATCGTTTTCTAGCTTTGACCCGGAAAAACTATTTTTCCAAAGTTGCTGTAGCCTTCAATTTATGAAAAGCGTTTAGTTGAGACGAACTAAGAATTAGTTTTGTAATGCTACGTTGGTCTGGCGTGAGTAGAGCACATGTACAGAGTCAGGTCGGAGAGCTCGAGAGGGCATGCGCAACGTCCTGATCGAGCATTACATTGGCGAAGTGGACTGCCAACACGAAAAATACCACAACTGATTCATATGCCGTGATATGGTCACATCCCGCAGCCGCATGTACAGGCATACCCTCACGATATTGAGGTTCCGGTACCTTAGCCGGGACGGTCTGGAATTCCACGATCAGCTAGGAAACCCTATTGCTGCGAACCTTGTAAGTCCGCCTGTACACACCTAGATATCTGTGTCATATACATGATACAACCATTCCCAACATTTAGGGCCTATTCGAAACCAGCCGTTGCCAACTTCACGGCACATGCGCGCACAAACAAGTTAGCCAATGAGTTAGCCAATGAGTTAGCAAGCACCATCCCGAGCTCACAAGCGGTCCCGTCACCGAATTTTCGGACACTTGACTGCTATAAGTTCATCGGCAACACATTTTGTGACAACGGCCTCGCCCGGTCGACCAGTCGTGCATAAATGGAATCTCGAGAATACCTAGGCCCAGCCGTAACACTAGGGAAGGAAAGGCCTGTCTATACTCGCTGCTTCGATTAAGTTGTTTCTTCTCTGCCTATTAACGACTTGTTCAGTCAGACTGAAACGTCAACTTAACAGTGGTAGCAAGCTAATTGAGTTGGAAGAGGCATCGTTACCCTGTACCAGGCAATTGATATCATGTATCAAGGATATTTTTAAGGGTGTATACACCGGCATACTTACCGTAGTGGACTGGTCGTGTATTATTTTGTGCCGTGCTAGTTATCCTGCGCCCTAAACATGGCCCCGTAACTTGCATAGCTGAGGCTGGTTTAGCGCTCACGAGACTGGTATAGTATCGCTTGTCGAAGGGAAGCCTCGGTTCTACGGTCACGGGAAAACCCAGGCCCATAAATATGCCAATCTACTAGCCAAACGCTACTTACGGTAAAAACGAATTTCGAATTCAATTGCAATAAAAGATATATATGAATGATGTAGTGTTCTCAGCGATTAGGTACAAACAGTCAAACAATTGTACAAGCCCATACAGAAAATGTCCCTAGACTAATAGAAAAACATACATACGGAATAGTCTTGAAACCGAGACGGGTGTGGGTTCATAAGAAGCGAAGTATAGGGACAGCTATACATCCAGATATCAACCCATAACCAGTAGATCACCGTATCCATCAAACACTGCCCTCTGACACATCACCATCGACCTCCACATTATGAACAATTTGATCTCGCTTGCCCATGATTCCGCCTCCTCCTCCCATCCCTCCACCTCGGCCTGAACCTCCAGGTAAGTGTCCATCCCAGTAATGGCCAGAAGCCCAGCCCCTCGGGTCTCCTGCAGGGTATAACTTTGGACGTCTCTGCTTAGGCCGTATGAGCCCCGGAGCTACCCATCCGGGGTCGCCCGGCCGCAGCTCCGGACGTGTACTTGGCCCCATCTGACGAGCGGCCGCGTCCGCTGCTGCCCAGGGGTCTGCCACTGGTTCCGGATATAAATCTGGCCGCATCCGACGAGCAGCCGCAGCCGCAGCCCCCCAAGGGTCTGCAACCGGGTCCGGATATGAACCTGGCCGCCTCTCATGAGTAAGCTCCCAAGGTTCTTCTAGTGGGCCCGGTGGATATTGCCATGGCCTATCAATATCTGTACGCAAGTTATTCCAAGTCATGCGAAAATCAGGGAGGGGCTCCCAGGCCCAGGTGGGATAGTGTTGTTTTACCCCGTAGGGAATCGCATTCAAGGCGGCTTGATACTCCTGAGCACTAACCGTGGGATCGTGTGGGGGATCAAGCATTGTGGTCATGCATCCACACTCTTTTTTTAAGTTCTGGTTAGCACCGAAAAGGCCAGGCCGACCAGTATATACATACTTAAGTATGCGCGTATGGTCTGTTCAATTGGCTTCGGGGGGTTACTGGGGGAGGAAAGGAACTTACGCAACCAGAAGATACAAATCTCATAAAAACGCGGTTCGACAGCGCACCTATGATTACGGGTTTGCGCACGGACTAAAGCACCAAAGTCTGGGTCACAACGACAGCTCATGCAAGCCCTACGCGTAGTAGCTGCCCAAGGCCGCAATACACTATAGTGTGGTCGATACTGGCCGTCGACGTCTGGATAGTGATTTGGATCCGGGTTCATTTCCTCAACAATATGGTCGATATCTGGGCAGAACACAAAAAAAGGTGTGTAAAACATTATTGGATCAACAGCCTTCTCAACTAGAGTAACTCCAGTTTCGTTCCCCCCAGAAGCTGGAGAAACAGTTTCCGAGCCTCCGGTTTGCAATGATTGGATATCATCATCGATATTCTTGCTCTCTATTGGCCCGGCTACTACCACGATGGCGTGAAGAAAGAAGGATATAACAATCAAAATGCCACCGCTATGCATTTTCAGCAGCTGTGTCTGGCCTATTTTCAGGCAATGCTACAATTATATTATCATACGATTCGGATCGTATCAGCAACCGTCGAACATAATTGCATAATATGAACAGCATATATGCCGGATCTGAGGATTCAAACCTACAAGTTAAGCCAAGGCTCCCTAAGCGGTCCAGAAGCCTCTCTGCTTCCGAACTCTAGTGCCCACAACTTTGTCTAGCCCAGAATATAATTCGTGGAGAATCTTAAAGAGGGAACCGGAGGGCCTATCTGACGTTGCTAGTTAATTACCCGTCAGTATTTCGCCTTCAGAAAGTAATCCGAGGATTGGCGTAGCTAGTCAAACCTCAAACTAGGGTCGATTTAACATACAACTTCCCGACGGTCCAACGGGGCGTTTAAACTTTTGAAGTTCTAGGTATGTGTGTAAGGGATGGAGGCTAGCTTGTGTGACAAGTGATAGACTGAAATTAATTATTACGGACCCTGCAAGTGGCGATTCAATCATATAAATACTACAAAAATCCGTCCTCAGTCTCCCTAGGCCTAGGTATTGGCTATCTACAACAAGCCCCCCCGCAGTTTCACAAGCCTTCCGAGCATCTTGGGACAACATTGGGCAGGTTCGCATTCGCAGCTGTGCAATAGACTCCAACCAGTACAACCTCATGTCCAAAGTACACTCTTCCCCAATTCCCCTGGATCGATCCTTTGGTGTGTCAGGATATCACATACGGATGTTACAATACTCTGTTACTGAGCCCACGATAACTAGGATATACACACGCGCAAGTGCATACTCCCCCCCTACGTGCGAATGATTACCCCCAACTCCAACAACTAGGTTTTCTCGAGAATCATCGAGCAAATGAGCTGCAGGGCTAAATGATATTCGGTAGTAGGCTATGAGCCCGGCTGTGGAGCTCTTTGTAACAGATAGAAGAATTTACGCGCAGCACAGACTTTAGATCCGATCATACGATTAACCAGCTCACCCATCAGCCCTGCATGAGAAACCTCATTGCCACCGATAGTAACAAAAGGAATAATATTAAAGATGTTGTATAAGATACTAGTACTACATTTATCCTGGTATATCAACATTACAGTTATTATTTTGTGTTAATATATATTAACGCATATACCTCAAGGTACGGTCTAGTAGATAATTTGCAGTGCCACATGCTTCCTGCGCACACGTGACAACGTATACTGCGGTATACTGAAACAAGATTTCGCGGCTGTGCTTGTTGGATTTCTTAAGATCTTCCGGCTGAGAGTACGAGCCCAATTCGCAACGTTGGTGTTTTAAATTTTGACTATTGGACCGGTAGCCCTAGCCCCGCCACGGGAAGTTAAATATAGCTGGAAGGTAATGTGCAATGCGAATGCATATAGGTATATGGGCAATTACCGGCTTAGAACTACAACAGGCTGAGACTAGAAGATTACTCGTGCGCCATACTGATGCGCTTAGACGGACTGACGGAATGCATGGCTTGGGACTATCAGGGATAGGGAAGGTTAATATTACAATGGGGTACTCCGTAAATGGTGGTACCATAGATGCATATATATTGGAGTGATGTCGAGGCCAGGATTATTCACTGGTCTCTCGGCTATGCTGCACAACCGCAACCAGAATATCGGACAGCCGTGCATCATGGAAATCGCCTAACTAGCTCACAGAGTAGGCTGAGCTGTGAAATGTTAGTTTCAGGTTGGTAACCTCGCCTACCTGTACAGCTGTGAACCCGCTCACAAGCTAGCGCGCGTTGAGCACGAAACATATTAAATACGTTAGTTGCGGCATGTAACTACTAGTTTTGTTGGTACTATACGGCAAAGAGTCGCATACTTTCAGAAGGTATTATATTTTGAATGAGGCATTGCTTATCTGTCCCCAGTTCCATACTCTCACGGTTTACTTTGCTTCACCAACTTTCATGTTAAAGGCGACCTCATCACCACTGCCACAACGACCGTCGATATTCATGTAGGCCAACTCGCAGCCAGTTGTGTATGTGAAGCCCTATGTTATTCCGCGTTGCTGCTTTATGTAGCTAATAGCTGGCCGGTTGGTTGTCACTTCGTGGAGGCTGGTTTACGAGACCAGCCGGTTGGGAAAACCTGAGAGCTCGAGTGGCAGTGTTCTGCGATCAAGTTCGCATTAGCTGGGTACATGTATACGTGTTTCGGATGTTCATTCTTCCGGGTCTATGATGCACAATATAGTTGTCCCCCGATTATATTTCAGGACTAATCTGAGGTCTATTCCAAGAGCACGAAGTTTTGGAATCGTACCCCAAACCATAAGCCACTATCTCGGAATCCGCGTATTCACAAAGTGCGCAAGCATTGAAGCTTATAAAGTATCTTAATACCAGTGAAGTTTCAGTGTAGTATCGTTGTGGTGTAGAGTTCTGGTGTGCACGCATGCGAAGTTGCCCATATTTTCGTTTTAAGGTCTCATCCTCGGAGTAAAGGTACGAGAGCTGTATCATTCCATGAGGAGCAATTAATACGATGTAGAGGTATTGTGACGTTGCAGTAGGTTTAAATTCAGTCGCAAATCTATCAGCTATGGCGACTGCGTACATATAGAAACTCGTTGACTCGAAGCCGTGCGGGAGGTTTCACGACATTTTCGTTTAGCTACGTAGAAGGGTGGAGCCCACACTGTGTAAAGCTATTCGCAAAAATGAGATGTATGTCATGCCACTACAAAATTTAAAATGTTAAGTGAAGACAGGTTACCAACCTAGAAGCTTGGGGGTGGTCCTTTCGTAGTGGGCCAGTAGGCGCACTAATCCATACCATACCACTGGCGTAAATAACTTTATATGCTATATAATATATACGTTAAAATGTTACCGGAAGCCCCCGTTGTTGACATGAAGATGATTGATACGTGAAGGAAGCTTAGCTTAAAAATGAGGAAGAGACAACGCTGTAGTCTGCTCTAGATCTTATAGTTATACTTATGCATATATGCACGAGGACTCAAACAACTAACAGTAACATCAACTTGATTGATACCATAGCTACATATCACAAGATATGTAGAAACTCGGCATCGACGAAAGCTATAGCTTTCTAGATCTCTCTAGAGTCTTAGTGCTGAAAGATAGCTGCAAACTTTACAGGCGGATTTGAGAGGTATCATATATAATGTTATCATATTATGTGGTAGGATTGGGTTGATACCGAAGAAGGAAAATCTCTATGGACCCGGGTACGCTGCCCCGGGGTAATTGATATCAGTACGCCGCTCCGTAGCTATAGTAAGACCTTAAATGAAAATTACACAGGAACTTAGTTCCGGGGCCAGCCAGGAAACTATATATACAAATAATAAGGAAAACAGCTTTAATTGACACCTTATAATCCAGATAGCAACTCATTACCACCAAGCCGCCGTACCCATAAATGATACCTCAAGTGCCGTCCTCTGGCACGCCATTGTCAACCTTTGCCTCCTGCCCAGACTTTTGACTGTTAGCCTCGACATTCTGGACAATCTCATCACGTTTTCCCAAAAGTCCACCCGCCCCCATGCCTCCACCACGACCTGGACCTGAACCTCGTCCTCCAGGGTGTCTGTCCCAGTAATGGCCAGGAGCCCAGCCTCTCGGGTCTCCAGCGGGGTACAGCTTCAATTTCCGTGGCCTCCCCTTACGCGGCCTAGTAGGGTCCTCCCCCGGCCTCGCAAACATTCCCCACCTGGGGTCTTCGAACGGTTCCTTTTTGACCGGTACACCGTCGTAAAATGGTTCCGGTTTGACCGGTACATCTTCATAGAATGGTTCTGGTTTGACCCTTCTATCATCCCACAGATCCGTTCTGAACGTTGGACCACCAGGCGGTTCCATTCTAATCGGTACATCATCATCAAACGGTTCTGATTTGACCCGTCCACCTGCAACTTCTTCGATAAAGTAGTAGGTCCAAGTCATCCGGACGTTGGCGTACGGCTGCCAATACCAGGCAGGGTTTTGTTGTTTTATCCCAAATGGAATTGCGTTTAAAGCATCTTGGTAATCTCGAAAATTGATCGCAGGGTTATGCGGTGGCTGAAGCATTGTAACTTCGCATTTACAATCTGTTTTTTTTTTTCCCCTCAAGGTTTTTATTCGTTGGGGGTACCGATTAGCTTTCTAGTTTTAACCATATATTATGCATGCTGCCTTGGTGCATGCATGCAATTCCACGAATGAGATATATATACACCTCCTTTCCTTATCTGTATATTTCGTGTGCAATCCCAACAGGCCTCCGGGATTTTATACCAAAAAAGGTCTGCGGTGCTTCTCTGTAAAACTGGTGTATGGGACAAACTTCCAAGGGAGGTGAGAGCAGAGAAGGAAGGAAAGTAGACTTACCATACCAGAATTGGCACTTTAGATAGTGAGATGGATTGCTTTTGCATACCGTCTTCGCCATAGTCGTTCCAGGGCGCAAACCGCCATTATCTTCGTCGCAATCGCATTCCCCGCAGGTGTACGGTATATAGCTCACGGAATCTCCAAATAGCAGCTGCTCTCGGGTCGGCCGCGGCTTCCCATCGATTATTTGATAAAAATTCGGATCCGGGTTCATTGCGAGGATTGCTTCCCTACTTGGGCATACTACGTGAAACGGCGTGTAAAATATTTGTGGGTTTAGGGCTTTTTCGATTAATGTATTTTCGGTTTTATTTGTACTGTTTGAAGTTGTATTTGTGGATACTGTTTCCATGCTATTTGAAAGGGTTGGGGCTTGGGGGGGTGGCGGCTGGAGGTCATCATCAACATTCTTGCTCACTACTGGTCCAGCCGATATAGTATGGAATAAGTAGAATGTGATGATGAGAAGATTGTTGTAGCGCATTTGTAACCGCTTTGAGGGAAAATACTATACTTTTGTATTAGCGTCGTCGTTAGGCAGGTGCAAGATGCGCCGAGTATGAGTTTGAGACTTACAGAGCATGCAGCGTATAGTTTTCCCGGTGCGGCCTCGGGGGCTCTCTGCTAGTCTAGATTTATAGATACCGCGTGCCAGACGTTCGGCGTGCCAAAACTAAAGGAGGCCTTTCTAGCTGCCCAACGACTAGATGGATTGGATTTTAGGTGCATATAAAATGGAGATGAGGATGATAGTATATCATAGACCACCAGACGCATGTACCCTAATTGACCATAGACAAATTTTACAGAAACCCCCAGCCAATTGGCCAAGTGGCGATTTCCATAAAATATAAATACTAAAAAATTCACCCGCTCAAGTACGCCATGCTACGGATGCGCGCGTATAGAACGCACTAGATTCCAACAAGGTGTTTGAACATATATAATCCCAGCGACGCTAGCCAGGTTTTTTGCATTCACGGCCATGCGACGAAACGCCCAACTGTAAATTCAGGGATATAACTGTTGTATGGCAGTGCTTAGCTTAATTGCAAAAGAATTTGCAATATTTGAACTGCTCACGTCGAGGCAGGGTCCACTAGGACTCAATCGCTACGGATTGCCGGTACGTACTTTGAAAAACTGGAATCAATAATGTATTCTTGCAAATGCTTATTCGATATATTCTAGCGAATCACTTGATACCCTCTCAGCTTGATCTATTCAGCAGCTCCCTCGATTCATACGGGCTCATGAGCTCGCCGGACAACAAATGTCATATAAAATGTTACACGGCTGCAACAGTTCTGTAACTTGATAGTTGTAAATTTAAATGTCTGTGTAGTAAGCTAGCTTATAGTTTATAAGCTCTATAGTTGCAATAGCCTATTATGGTACTAGTTGTAGCTATATTGAAAAATGACTAGTGCATACCCGCGTTTTGCCTGCGTTTTGAATGGAGAGGGGTGCAGTTGGTCGGCAATGTTGGAATTTTGACGTCCTGCGGAAAAGGTAGTCTTAGACTTCCATTAGCTAGGTTTTCGGAATTCGAAGGTATCGTAAAGCAACGTCGGTGTTTCGGCTTTCGACTTGAGGTGTATGTAGTAATATAATAACAGAAACTTCAGGTTCAATAGATAAGAATCTTTAGTATTTGATTCTCATTTTAAATTTCGCGTCGTCGACAGAATTTTTTTAAAAGTAATACGAGGTTGTGGCGTCCGGCGTGGAGAAAGAGACCATCCTGGTCCGTGCATTGGGCCGACCCGATTCGTCGGAGAACCGGGAAGAGGACAAGGACAGCCCCACAGCTGAGCTAACACGACCAATGATGATTTGAATCTCAAACTCCATCCATTCCAGCTCCTCTCATCTCATCTCATCTCTCTCACTCTCATATCATCAAAAAGAACATATTAACTAATCACAATCACAATCACAATCAATCACGCTTTTTTCTCCTTTTTAAGCGAAGTCACGTTCGGCTGTCACTTTAAATACGCCAAATCACCCCCGAAAAGCCCGTCGCGAGAATCTAAAACGAAAGAAGAAGAAGAAGGATAAGAAGGGAGGAAGATAGATAGAAAGAAAGAAAGAAAGAAAGATGGCAGACCCAATGGACACGGACCAACCTCCACCTCTCCCCATCGAACAATCGCTGGAGGGCGTTCTCTTCCCCGTATGTCGTCACCCTCAGGCCACTTCGTTCCAATTACTTCAAACTTCCTCTTTCCTCCCCATCTCCATCTTACTTCCAAACCTAGTCGTCCACAGCGGAGGAGCAGTTCTCGCTAACAAAAAGACTAAATTTAAACCTACCTTTCTCCTTCCGCGAAAAAAGACATCAACCCCTCCACCGAACAGTCGTCAGATCTCGCGTTTATCGCATCCACCACCTCCGATCGATAGTCCTGTTCTGTCGGCTGCGCAGACGCCATCGAAGCCTTCGCCGCCGAATATGTCGATGATGAAGGAGGATACTCCCGTTGCTTCTTCTGTTGGTGTTCCGGGTGTCAATGGGAAGAGTGGTGGTAGCGGTGGTGTTGTTGCTGGAGAAGGGAAGGGAGCGGGAGCTCCGGTTAGACAATATTTGAATGAATTCGTTACACCGTATTTGCTGGAAGGGATGAAGATTATTGCGAGGGATCAGTATGTTTTCTCGCCACCATATTACCTTGGTATATACTATTACAGCAAGAGAATTGAGACTAATTCGAGAGTAATCGGGTAGACCATCGAATCCATTGGAAGCATTGGGACGATATCTTCTGCAGCAATCACAGATCTACGAGGCGAATATGGCGTACGGACAGGAAGGAGGGACACCGAGGGCGGAGGTAAAGGTGGAGGAAGCGGCTTAGAAAGCGAAGTCTTCCCCTGCGAAACCTGCTGCTGCTGCGAAACCGACCGCCGGTGGTAGTGGTGCTGCTGCTACTGCGAAAGGGAAGAAGAATGTGAAGGGAAAGAAGAAGGCGACGAAGAAGTAGTTGATTGTACGATACATTACAGATATATGCATACACCGATCGGTGGATATACAAGCTTTGAGCTTTTGGCCGGGTACTGGGTGCTTGATTCACTTGAGTGTTTCCTTAGTGCTCAAAAGTACCTGGTCTAGCCGGAGCTTTGACATTTTTGACGGACATTTTTTTTTATCTTTTTTATTGGATTTAGCGGGTGGCTGTTTACTATACTCCTACGACTACTATTAATATTTTTTCTCTCTCTAATCGGATAAAAAGACAAGATACAAGAATCAGATGAAAAACTCGGGCCGAAGGGTCTGCCTGTCTGTATGTATATCCGATCTGATCTGATCACTTGCATGATATCTCATATCAGATTAAGTATTATCCGGGCCGTTAATTTAAATAAAATAAAATAATAAAATAAAATAAAACAAAAACCGTCCCAACGGTTTCGTCGCTCGAGTTCCCTTCGTTCCTCGGGCCTTGCTTAAAGACCGTTCTCAGGGTAGCCGGCCAAGGCTGGTCGGCTGTTGGCCGGCATCCGCCCCCAAAGCTGGAAGGAATGAAATGTCTCTGTTCGCGCTGACATGTGAACCACGCTAATAAGTTTGCTAGCCTTGTCTTCCTCCAAAGAACCCACGGCAGGTACGAGTCCCATAACCGTGCAGTAGCTAGTTAGTACGGAGTAGCATGATGTTTGAACGCCGTTTGCTCGTTCATGCCATGTGAAAAAGACCAGAAACTGGAAGTGGAGGACGAATCGGCTGGGCGGCGATTGGCTGGGCCAAATCCTGGTCGAACAGACAGCAGAAGAAAAGAGCCATCACGCGACGATGCGAGGAAGTTATTCCTGTTCCATCTTTCACAAGCCAAATTCATCCAAAGACCTTCTTCATTCAAAAGTCTGGAGTTTTAGTCGTCTGGAGTCCGGAGAAGTTCAAGTTACTCGAGAAGTACACAGTTCGGTCTTAGAAGTTCTTATAGTCGGCGCCCCCGCAAAAGGTTAACTTGCATTCTCTCTTCTTCTTCTTCTCTTCTTCTCTCTCAGCCATTCCTTTCTCTCTCTCCAACCTCACCTCTTCTCTTCTTCATCTTCTTCTTCTACATCATCATCACTAATCATCATTATCACCATCGCCATCTCGTGTTCACCAGAATCATAGACTCGACTCGTTTGTAGTATATTCTCATTTCTCCTTCTCACCCATCCAAATAATACACAATGTCCAGTCCACGAGTATTAGTCGTCGGAGGTGGCTGTAAGTAATCCCTTCCACCTGATTGATCCATCACCTCGGTAGAGTTCCCTGGCAAGCACAAGCAGAAGCTGACTTTTTTGACCAAAAGTGTCCGGTCTCAGCGCCGCTCACACCGTCTACCTCGCCGGCGGAAACGTCACTGTCCTCGACAAGCAAGGTAAGCCCACTATTCCCACTGTACTCATCATATTCTATACTCTATTCTATGCTATGCCGGCTATGTCATTGTATTTTTTTTCTCGGAGTCGGCGGGTGGGTGAGATCCTGGTCGCTGCAAAATCCGGGGTTGGTGGCCAAAAATCAACCGAGGTTATGCATCACCAGCTAGACTAGCCTCTAGCCTAGCTTCCACTACCTGGTTGGTTGGTACCTAACCACCAAGCCGAGATTCAATGACAGCCGCGGATAGATCTGGATTGAGACGATGATAATGGGAAAATGCTAATCGGTTGTAGGATTCTTCGGCGGTAACTCCACAAAGGCCACTTCCGGCATCAACGGCGCCCTCACAAACTCCCAGATCGACCTGGGCATCCAGGACTCCGTAAAGCAGTTCTACGATGATACCATCAAGTCTGCCCGAGACAAGGCCCGTCCAGACCTCATCAAGGTCCTCACACACAAGTCCGCCTCTGCCATCGAATGGCTCCAGGAGGTCTTCAAGCTCGATCTCACCCTCGTTTCCCGTCTCGGTGGCCACTCCCAGCCCCGTACCCACCGTGGTCATGACGCCAAGTTCCCCGGTATGGCCATCACCTACGCTCTCATGCAGCGCCTCGAGACCCTTGCCGAGGAAGAGCCAACCCGTGTCACCATCCTCAAGAAGGCCAAGGTCACCAAGCTGAACAAGAACGGTAACAAGATCACCGGTCTTGACTATGAAATCGATGGCAAGACCTCCACTATCGATGGTATCGTCGTCCTCGCTACCGGTGGTTACGCTGCCGACTTCTTCAGCGAGGACTCTCTCCTGAAGCAATTCAAGCCAGAGGTCCTCAACCTCTCCTCCACAAACGGCACCCACGCCACCGGTGACGGTCTCAAGATGGTTCGCGCCATCGGCGGAAACGCCATTGATATGGAGAAGGTCCAGGTCCACCCCACAGGTCTCGTCGACCCCAAGGACCCCAAGAACAAGTGGAAGTTCTTGGCCGCTGAAGCCCTCCGTGGTGAAGGTGGTATCCTCCTCAACGCCGACGGAAACCGTTTCTGCGACGAGCTCGGCCACCGAGACTACGTCTCCGGCGAGATGTTCAAGACCAAGTTCCCCATCCGTTTGGTCCTCAACTCCAAGGCCTCCAAGGTTCTCGACTTCCACACCCGCCACTACTCCGGCCGTGGCCTCATGAAGAAGATGACCGGTGCCGAACTCGCCAAGGAGATCGGCTGCGGTGACGCTCACCTCCAGAAGACCTTCCAGGAGTACACCGCCATCGCAGAGGGTAAGAAGAAGGACCCATGGGGCAAGCGATTCTTCCACAACACCCCCTTCGACATCAATGACGAATACTTCTACGTCGCCCTCATGGAGCCAGTCGTCCACTTCACCATGGGTGGTATCGAAATCAACGACCAGGCTCAAGTCCTGAACGCCGAAGGCAAGCCCTTCGAGGGCCTCTTCGCCTGCGGTGAAGTCGCTGGAGGTGTCCACGGTGCCAACCGTCTCGGTGGATCCAGTTTGTTGGGTTGCGTCGTCTACGGCCGTGTCGCCGGTGACTCTGCTACCAAGCACCTCCTACAAACCGTCCTCAGCGGTGCAGGACCAAGCTCTGCAGCCCAGAGATTGGGACAGATCTCGTTACACTTGGACCCCAGCAACCCCGGCCGCTTGGTCGTCGACTGGTCTGCCAACGGCACCGTCCCAGCCCCAGTAGCCCAGGCTACCACATCTACATCTACATCAGAGTCAGTAACCGAAGCCACCACATCTGCTCCTGCAAAGCCTGACCCGAAGAAATTCTCCATCCCAGATAAAGAATTTACCATGGAAGAGGTAGCGAAGCATAACAAGAAGGATGACGTCTGGGTCGTTGTTAAGGGAGTAGTCATGGACTTGACTGGATTCCTGGAAGATCACCCGGGTGGTGCCAACGCTATCCTTAACTTCTGTGGAAGGGATGCTACAGAGGAGTTTGAGATGTTGCATGACGATGAAGTTATCCCGAAGTATGCGCCTTCGACTGTTATTGGACGGGTTAAGGGCCAGAAGGTTACGCTTGAGCTGTAAGTAAGAGGATGATCCGGGGATGGAGATGTCTTTTTAAAGTTGGTAATGGTGGAGTTTTTTGATATCCTTTTTTTCGATTCAAGCTTTTGTTCCTTCTCGTCTTCCATGGTTACATATATATTTCTATCTCTTTTTTAGTGGGCGAGCAAAATGTATTATATTTTATTTATACATAAAGATGAATACAGTGGGTTCGAAGCCTGGATATTACCAATCACTTTTTTTTCCCTCTCCCATTCATGAATTTGCAAGAGCTTTGGAGGAAAGCAGGTTCTAGAGTTTAGTAACGAGACTGCCAGTTGAGTGGATGGATGGCGAAGATGTGGTGTGATCATGCCAATTACCACTTTCCTGCAACTCGCTCTTGACCGTTCGATCGCTACTCTCTCCCTTCCTTGAGAGAGATTGAAAGAAAGAAAGCCACAAGGCATAATAGCGTTCGCTATAGTTCTATGAGCGGGATATCACCTGCAAGTGGTGCTTTTTTCCACTTTCTTTCGATGCCGTAATTAATGTTTGTTGCTGAAGCGGTCCTCGCCGGGGTTCGATGCGAATGCGCACGAACGCACGTGCGGCTTAAAGGGATATGTAAGAGTGGTACTATCACGACATCACCAAAAATCAGGCTGTGGAAATTCATTGAGGTTATAAGAATATGTGGGTTTTTTGAGATATTGGGATGGGTATCGGCGATTCTATTCCCTAGGAAGACAAGTCCAAATTTATATATTCTTTTTTTTATAGTTTTGAAGCTAGTATTGGAGTAGTAAAGCATTATTCAAATCTAAGATGTCTCGCTTGACGGGCTTCGCAAAACTACATTTCCTTTTCCTCCTCTTATCCCTCCTCCCCCACAAAACCCTATCCCAATCCGTCAAATTCGCCACAACAACTGACTTCTTCATCTCCATCAAACCCTGCGGCCGCTGCTGTTTCGAACGCTGGGACGTAGGAATCTGCCGCCCCTTCAACACCGTCCCCGGTCCCGAAGGTTGCACCGTAAACTCCTGCCTCTGTAAGGATTCAAACATAAAAGCAGCGGCAACAAGTCATTTAAACAGTTGTGTGGATGTTAGTTGTGATGGTGATGTAGGGGCTGTGCAGAATGCGGTTAGTTTTTTCGATGGGTATTGTAGTAGGTATTTGGAAGGGGAAGGCGGGGTGGTTGTTACTACTAGTAGTGATGGGCCAGGGAGTATGACTGTGCCTGCGAGGACGACGGATGGGCCGGTGGAGGAGACTAGTACTACGACTGAGGAGACTAGTACTACAACTGAGGAGACGACTACAGAGGAGACAAGTACGGAGGAGACGAGTACTGCAGAGGAGACTAGTACCACGACTGAGGAGACTAGTACGACAGAAGAGTTGAGTACGACTGAGGAATCCAGTACGACGGAAGATTCTTGTAGGACTTCCCTTCCCTTATCAATATTATATATATATATCCGATACTAATCCACATCACCTACCCATCCAGCCACAACCACCCCCTCCCCCAGCCCCTCCCCCACCACACGCTTCCCAATAACAACAACAACATATTCCCCATCACCATCTCCAACCCCTCCATCACCGCCAGACGAACCAGGACTATCTGTTTCTATAAAAATCGGTTTAGGAGTAGGGTTCGGCGTCGGAGTACCTACTATCGCAGTAACGATTTATCTCTTTTGTAGGTTTGGATTGTGCGGAAGGTTTAATATAGCTGGACGGATAAGGAGGAGGAGGATTAAGAGGAGGAAGGAGGAGAGGCCGGCGGAGCAGATTGAGGGGGATTTTATTGAGCCTATTCAGGGGGAGTATAGTGATTAAATGATGTTTTTTTCGCTTTTGCACTTATGCGGGGAGGAGGTGGACCTAAACCTTTTTAAATGGGTAATTTTTAATATTGAGATTACGGGATATATTGGTATGATTGGACTCGGGATATATAATTTCGGTTTTTACCTCTTGTAATTGAGAATTATATGCACCTTAAGACACTATTACTGAGAGTCACAAAAAGGAGGCTTAATTTGAAATATTCTAGACCTGTCTTGTCCATGTTGCATGCATGCATGTTGCATGTTGAAAGTAGAAGCCGTCTAACATTCAGTAGGCGCTGTTATACTTTAATATATATTATTAGTAGGTACCGATCAAGTATACAAAACGGCAAGCTTGTCACGACAAGCATCTATCGATCACTAGGATCTATAGTGTAAAGAATAACGAAGCCAGTTCGAGTTCGAGACTAGAACCAAAATGCAACAGAGAAACGTGTTGCCTCGGCTCCCAGAAACGAGCTAAGTATCGCGTAAACTCAACGTCAACGCTTCCAAACCTCACCTCACTTCACCTTACTCTCCACCACCATCCCACACCCATCGCCTCCCCCGGCTTCCTCACCAAATACCGCCACAATGAACGCCGAAGAACGAGACCTCTTCCTAAACCCCATCGTCCCCGAAAACCTCATCGCAAACTCCAAGGTACCCCAAAACCCCCCAAACATACCCTATTATCTACGACTAACCACATCCCCAATCATAGACAATCTCCGACCTCCACTCCCTCTCCTCCTCCCTCCTGGGCATCGCCGCCGGAATCTTAGGTCTAGAATCCTACACCGGTTTCCTATTCTACCTCCTCGGCACACTATTCGTCAGCACACTCATCGTAACGTTCGTAATGGGCGGGAAACCAGAGGTTTATAGCCGTGGTGGGTGGAAGGATGTTATTGCGGCGGATGTGACGGGTGGTGTTATGGGGTTTGTGCTTACTTGGACGTTGTTTTTTGGGTTGGTTAGGGTGTAGCTTGTTATTTAATGATCTAGCTACTATACTATGGGTATTTGGATTAGCCTCGTGATAGTAATGGGAGAACTAAAAGACCGGGGCGTTTAAAGGCGCTTTTTGTTTGGATATCGATTAGCTCTGGCTCTGTCATGGCTGGCTAGTTGGAGCGAATTCTGGGAGGCTGTATATAATTATAAGATCCATCGCGCTACGATTCAACGACCCCCCATTTTACACCAATCTGATAGTCAAGTACGACTTCTTGAAGAACGCCAGAAGATACTTCTATAATTTCCCCAAACTTTTACTAATAATACATATCACCATATCATACACCCCCATTCGTATCGCACATACTATTTACGCCACAGTAATAAATGCCCTCTTCTTACCCCCCTTCTCCTTCTCTCCCTTTTCAAACTCTTCAACATCTAGATACCCCGCAGTTTTTTCACTTCCAACTTTCTCTTTAATATACCTAACCCCCGCCAAATTAAACCCCATCTCATCCTTCTGTCTTCTCAACCCGTCCTTCAACGCCTTTCTAATCCCCTCTAATAACCCTCTAGTCTTCTTACTAGCAACCACACTCTCATGATGTGTTTTCAGTAAGAAAAACAAAATCCTACAAGTCAACGGCATATTCCACTCCCTCTTCGCCCAAATCTCCAATATTCGAAAAAAGTCTACGACTTTATCGAACGGAAGGACTAATAACGCGTCTTGTAGATGAGATGCTTGTACCTTTTGTACGGTATCAAGAACATATTTTTCAGCGGAAATATCATCTAAAGCGCGGAACATTATGTTTCGTTCCGGTTTTGGAAGGTTCGCTGTCGGGTTTGCGGCTTTATCCGTTTCGTAGGATGAGAGGAGGTCGAGGTCGGCGATTGCTAGGTCTAATGCTTCGATTATACGTTCGCCGTCCATGAGGGTTTCCATGGTTTGTTTCCCCGCACGTGTGGATTCTGGTTCTTCGCCATTGCCGTCGTTTAGGGTGGTTTCTTGGAGGGATTGGGTTAGGTTTGATTCGTAGAGTTCTTCTAATTCCTTTTCGCGCTCTTCTTCCAGGAAAATCTGTCACAAATTCGTTAGTCTCCGTGTATCGATTTTTTAGCTGTAATATGAGAGGGACCCTACCTGATCATCCGTCTCCTCCCATATCCTAATACTCCTATCATGCCCCGCGCTGACTACAATCTGCTCTCCTCTTCCCTTACTAACCGCCAACGCCCATACCTCGCCAAAATGCCCTTCCATCTTCATGATATTCTCGAATTTATCACCATCCCAGTACTTCAACATCCTATCCTTACTCGCCGAGAAGAAATTATGTCCATTCTTCTCAAACCCAACAGCCATTACGCTGTCCGTGTGTGCAAAGAATGATTTATGACAGTCTCCGAAGTCTAATCCCCATAATCTTACATTCTTGTCAGCTGATGAGGTTGCGATGAGTTTGGAGTCTGAAGAGATATCCATCGATAACACGGGGAGTTTGTGGCCGTAGAGGTTATGTAGGAGTTTTAGACTGTCTGTAAAAAACACTTTGACAGTGTTATCGAGTAACGAGACGGCGAGGAGTTGACCGTTCGGTGTGAATCTCAGTGATAAGATGTCATCGTTGAGTTTTAAGGTTCTATTGTGGACGAGACGTAATTTGGATGTGGTACGGGTGGTACCGAGGACTTCCTCTTGGACTATTTCGAATTTCCAGAATTTGGCGGATTTATCCGCGCTTCCGGTGACCACGCTACGGCCGTCCGGGTGGACGTGGAGGGACCAGATTTCCTTTTCGTGGGCTTGGACGGTTTCGATGATAGTTGCTGAAGCGAGATCGAAGAGTTCTAGGTCGCCGGATTTGTTGCCTACTACGACTATTTTGTCGCCTGGGAGGAAAGCACAGCAGAGGGCGTAACCGCATTCGAAAGTTCTCACGCAGCTTCCCGTGCGGATGTTCCAGATTTTAAGGGAGCCGTTGGAGGCGGATGCGAGGAGGGAGTCGTCTGAACTTAATGATAAGGCGCGGACATCGGTGCGGTGACCTGGGAGTTCTATGGAGTAGAGTTTTGTGTATTCGGATATTTGGGCGTCCTTTTGGGCTTTGTCTTTGGGCTTTTCTTTGGTAGATGGGATATCGTAGAGTTCGAGGAGGTTGTTGGCGGTTGAGACTAGCAGTTGGAGGGATTTTGAGGATTTGCCGCTGCCAGTGGTGGGATGGGCCCAATGGACTGAGCGGGCCTTCCCAGGCGTTCTGACGAGGGTATGTTGGACAAAGACGTCTGCGACATCGAGTTTGACGTCCTGGTCCTCATCCATTTCTACGTCTTCAGCGGCAGTGTTATCCTTGCCTTTACCCCTCTTCCTCTTCTTTTTCCGACTGATAACCTTCTGAATTTCCTTCTCATTTCGGACTTTGAATATTTCGACAGACTTGTCGGAACCATGAGCGGCGAAGAAGCGGCCGTTCGGGTGCCAGGCGATAGAATATGGTCGTTCCCTGCTGTTCCTGTGGACTACACCTTGCTCTGCGATCCTAGTTACGTTCTCGCCCGTTCCAGCAGTCGCAATTATCCGTCGCTCAATAGTCCATACTTTCATTTCTCCATCGTTGCCAGCAGTTATAGCTCCTTCTTCGTCGGCAGTGATCCCTAGCGCCCAACATTCCCCAGTATGCGCAACGTGAGTTTCCACACAGTGCTGACTGGACAGATCCCACACTTTTATCAACGTATCCTTCGCCGTAGAGATAAGATATCCATTTTCAATCGTAGCCTGAGGCACAAGATCGCCTGGAAAGTCGTCGGCTTTGAAGTGTAAGAACTCCAGACCGGTGATTTGGTCTTTATGACCTTTGAGTTTAAAGATTCCTACTTCAGCGATTAAGTCCCAGATGATGATGTCTGTGTCGCGTGAGCCGCTTGCGAGACGAGTTCCCGATGCATCGAAGCAGAGGGTTGTGATGCCGGATTTGTGACCGTTGAAGGTAACTATTATGGTAGACGTTTTGGAGTCCCAGAGGCGTATTGTTCCGTCTGCGTGGCTTTTGTTTAGCATTAGCTACTGCTATTTCATCCATACTCTTTTTTCCTTCTCTCAATCTCTTCTAAAAGTGGTTGAAGTCCATACGCACCCAACAGCGAAGACGTCCTCGTCGGTTCGACTTTGTTTGAGACAAGTGACTTCGGATTTACAATTCTTATCCCGCCATCGTGAGAGTAATTCGCCTTTTTTGACGTCCCATGTTAAGACTTCTTCGTTCGCTGGGACTATCGCCAGACCAGCGCTGGTTCGAGATGCATTATTGCTGGACGAGGGAGTAGAATCTGAGGTCCAGATGATGTTTGAAGATGCAGAAGTGATTACGCCGAAGGATCGCGATTGGGCGAAGCGGGCGTAGGATTTGACCATTTTATTCCATCGACTGTAGTTTTCTATCCGTAGATGCTATAAAAAAAAGTTGAAGCTAGTTTGCATCATGAAACAATTGAAGTTTTGCGACTTTTGGAAAATGCGACAGGGAATTTTTGGTGGTTCGGAGTTTGCTAAGCTCCGATGCTGAGATATGCGTTGACCACAGCGTAGATGTCGGCACTAACAATTGTGGGGCCCCGTACTACGTACTACGCACAGCTACAACAGCTACACCAAGCTATATCGTCAGCAAGCCCGGCCAATAGAGCTTCATCAACTACCAACCAAACCGTCTACAGCAAAAAGAAGGTCGCGATGTTGCTCCTCGAATACCACAATCTCCTAATCCACCAGATCCTCACCGAGAGGTTCAACAGGTACCTCGAATCTCTATAACTTCCTTCAATTGAGGTGTAGTACGGTAGCTAACTGGAGTATCACGGTTGTAGCCCCACCCCGGCTTCAATCGACCAAGTCATCCCGGACTTCGACGGCGTCATATACCACATTTCCACCCCGGAGACTAAAACCAAGATCCTGGTGTCCTTGTCGATAAAATGCTATAGCGATCTGATTCGCTACGGCGCGGACTCGGTGCTGCATCGGGAGTACGGCAGCTACATTGTCGAACCGGAGTCTGGATACGACTTTTCGCTGCTGTTAGATTTGGAGGCTTTGCCTGAGGATCAGGGTAACTTTTCCCATACCAAATACCACTATCCTAAACACTAGAATGAAAAGGTTAACAGTGATCGTGTGCGAATTCTACAGAACAAAAAGACGACCTCATCCGCCGCGTCTCCCTCTTAAAACGCAACGCCATGGCCGCCCCCTTCGAACGCGCTTTCGACACCCACTACACCCTCTCCGCCGAATCCTCAAAATTCACCTCCGAATCCGCTCCTTCCTCCTCAGACACCGAAGTAATGGCAATCCAGTACCGCGACGAAGAAGCAATCTACATCAAACCGTCCCACGACCGTGTAACCGTCATCTTCTCCACCGTATTCCGTGAGGAAACAGATAGAATCTTTGGAAAAGTCTTCTTGCAGGAGTTTGTGGATGCTAGACGTCGGGCTATTCAGAATGCTCCTCAGGTGTTGTATAGGACTGATCCGCCTTTGGAGATTAGAGGGTTGAAAGGGGTTGTTGATACGGGTGCTGGGGATGTTGGATATGTTACTTTCGTGCTGTTTCCTAGACATTTGAAGCCTGAGAGGAGGGATGAGGTTATCAGTCATATTCAGACTTTTAGGGATTATTTCCATTATCATATCAAGGCTGCCAAGGTAAGAATCCCTCTTTCAACTATTCTTTTAAGGTTTATATGGGAGTTTTATCTAATGTTTTTGGTAACTTCCTAGGCATATATGCACTCGAGAATGAGGAAGAGAGTCAGCGATTTCCAGAAGTACTTGAACAGAGCTAAGCCGGAGAACGCGGATAAGGAGAGGAAGACGGCTAGTGGTCGGTCGTTTAGAGTGCAGAGCTAGACGATATCGATGGGTGTATGGTACCTCCTTTTTTTCTTTCTTCGTAGATGGCGATTTGGCATAGCGAGATAAAGTCCGAGCAATGGATCAGTGTCCAACCATATTTAGTACGGCTATCATAGATGCGTATATACTAGCGTCTACTGAGAGATGTTTTAGAAGGTTAAAAGAGGGGTTATGTGGTCCCAGAGGCTGGAACGAGGCTAATAAGCCATTCCAATACCTTTGGGACTCAAATGTATAGAAGTGAATTATCTAAAGAACATAGAAGTCTCGGAAACTACACCGTACATAAAAGGTGCATGATGTCTCCATCGACAGAGAAGAGAAGAGAAGATTAAAGCAGAAAAAACAAGAAGCGTCTTCGAATCTATATGCTCGAAGGCATAAAGATTCGGGGTTTGCGGGGCAGAAATGAAAAAAGAAAAGTAACAATCCTCAACAGGCAACAGGCAACAATAGTCTATCCGATCATATCGCTTTGACTCCATCTAAATTTCCCAAACAAGCAAATACCACAACTTTCGAAAAGAAAGGCTATCTTCATCGCAAGCTATGCTCCGCTATACATGTACCATTCTCGCTCCAAAGCTAAATCAAGAAGAAGAAAAAGAAAAGAAGAGAGAAAAACAATGAAAGCAAAAAAAATCAAATGGGGAAAAGGGGATCCAGTCAATGGATCTCGGTAATCTATCAAATCAAAAACAGTTGCAGCGTGGTATGCACCACCAGTAGACGTCTAGAAATATAGACAGATGCAATGTAGGACCTTAGTCTTGATATATTTGACTAATCGTCGTACAGAACGAACTCGAAAGATCGAAGATATCTACCCATACATGTACAAAGTCAGCGTCCGTCTTCTTATAAAAGAAATTAGCCTGCAAATAGCGTATGCACATACCTCTCAAGGTGTATCGGCAAGTTGAACCCCTCAATCATACTCGCCTTCTTTAGCGCTTCAACCGCCGTTCTAAAAAACATCTGCGCTTCAGAACTAACCGTTACATTCCCCAAGCTCATGTTCGCTTCGGCTTGCTAATTCACATTCCCCAAATTTTATTAGCCCCGACCTGTTCCCCACAACTCTCAATTATATATAAAAACTTACGAAAACATAAACGCTTCCATCGACTCCACCGCCTTCTTCCATACCGTCCACCGCTCTGCCCAGAAATTCGACAGCAGGGAATAGACAGGTCCTGGCGTCTACGTATACCCCTTCCTGGCGTTTTCGATCCTGTTCGGCGGTATCACGGTCTTCATCGGCGGAAGTCCAATCGTTATTCGTGAAAGGAAAGGAACCACCAGAGGACGAAGAATTGGAACCATCTTCGGAGATTTTACTGAGGTATTGTTGGGCTTTGAGGAGCCAGAGGCGGCCGAGAAGGGTTAGAGATGGGTAGTGGGTTGGATTTGCTTAGGATTAGTTAGTATGAGGTGAGAAGAGCCAGCATAGCCAAACAAAAAATGAAACGGAACAAATCGAAAAGCAGGAATCATGGTCGTATTTCGTAACTATGAACTTTCCCACCTTCGCTCATGTTGAGTGAACAGCGAATGAGAGAACAGGACGCTCTATGCATTGATCAGGCTTGGTTTGCATTGCATTCCATATCATATCTGATACAATGCTATAGCTTATCGTCGCATTGCATTTTTTGTTTCCAACCATCGCCGGGTGGCGACAATGCACCAATCCCCCTTTCCGACTTGCGCCGCATGAAAGAACCTCGTACCCGCTCTCGCCGACATGCTGAAAAATGCAACAGTGCATTGCGTTGTCTTGGCCTTATTTGTCATACCCGATGAGGCTCGCCATGCGCATATGCAAGTCGGCCAGGCCGGACTGTCACATGTACAAGGGGGATTACGAAATCCCGCCTGTTTTCCAGGCCATACGATGTGTCAGTCCGCATCCGGTCGGTACCACGGGATGGAAAAAAAAAACATCCCGACCGAGAGACAAAAAAAAGAATGACGAAGTGAATCACGAGAGGCTCGAGTCTGTGCTTCCAGGCCTTCCCGGATTGCCAAATATAAACGTCCGACAAATGCCGTTGGACAAGCAGGGGGTTTGCAAAATGACACAAGGTCAACACCACCACCACCACTACAACCACAGCCAAGATGGAAAGAAATACCGCAGAGAAAGATATCGAAAGATATCACAAAGTGATTTGAAATGATTGGTAAAAAAACCAAAAATAACAAGGTTAAGACTCACCTTCAACAAGTCCTCCTAATCCCCTCTCAACCCATCCTGCCAACCTTCTATCCCCACCTGTATCAACATCCCAATAAGCTACCTCCAATATCTCTTCGCAAAACCTTATTCTCTCGGCGATCACCCTGTAGTCACCATCATCTCCACTGTTAAACAGATACCTTACCTCCTCCCGTCTTAGGATCTCATACACCTGCGGAAGAACAGCACGGTATGTTCCCATCGATGGAGATTGCGATAGTAAGTGTTTTAGAGTGTAGATGTCCTCGTGGCAGAGGGAGAGCCTGAAAAGAGTTGTTGGGGAAAACATTATGGGCGGTTGAACAAATGGAGAGGGAGATTTAGGAGAATCTGGGAAAAGAGGTGCAACGATATCAACTGGAGATTGGGAAGGGTGTTCTGGAGCGCGCGGGGTCGTCGATGTGCCAGTAGCAGGTTCGACAGGTGTGGTAGGATAGTTTGTAGGAACCGGGGTTAGGTCGTCGTCTGTTAGTATCTCCAGAGGCGGGTTTGCGACTGTAACTGGATCTTCAACTTCGTGGACACTATCCACCTCTGAGTCGACTGGGAGAATGTATTGGCGTCTTTGCAAGATTGAGCAGCAAAATATAGATTTTATTGCTGATGATATATTACCGTCTGGCGAGGGCATTTATCCCCTCTCCGGCGGTTGGATATATATACTGCCTTTGGAGATGTTGTCCAGCTTTAAAGCTTTAAATTTCAAGAATATCAGGTGTTTCGAAAAAGCTTTAACGGGCCGAATGAAACCGAAAGATTTGGAATGTGATGCAAAACAAGGAATTTCCCCGATTAAGCCTTTGATATCGATGTGTCGATGATTATTAAACTTGAGAAGAAAAATTCGGTGAGACCCGACGACGGGTACTTTATTGTCTAGGAATGCGGGAATATATGTAGTCGAAAGTATGATGCTCCTTTGTTCCGGGGAAGGCGTACTTTTCGTTGATATAGACGATTGTCGTGATATATCAGAGGTATTAGGACTTTAGCTTCGTCCCGTGAGGATTCACCGGTCCCGTGTTGAAAACTACATTCTCGGCCGGAAAAATTATAAACCTGCCCAAAAAGTTGGAATAAACTTCGTGGCCAAGACTTACAAGACGTCTAGACTGAAGTCTAGATTCTGGACTGGTATAGTTGTCTCCACCGTTCGCCGTGATGTTTTGTCGAAACCTAGGATCTGGTTGGTGTACCTATCGAATGAATGAGTGGCATGATCTACTATAGGATTCTATGAATTGCGATACTAACCGATTATCGTATAGTCTGAATAGCAAAGGAGGCGAAAAGTTATGATGTTTATATAATTTTTTCTGGAAGCCTAAAGATGATACCGACGATCGATCACAACCTTAACGTCAAGAAAACGTCGGGATCCCGCTGTGCGATAGCACGCTAATGCGACTTACCCTTCAAGTCCTATCGGGAAACATTCCGGGGTTTTTAGCAAACACCATTTCCAAGATATTGGGTGCACGGTTGTATGAAAAGACCCTAGGGGGGAGGGCAACCTACCTATCGGCTAAAGGGAGGTTTGTGTAATCTCACTATACACTCCATACAAAAGCTTTGTCAGATTATCTTTGCCCCCATATCATGCAACGACAGCGACCAAAGCCAAGGGAGGGGGGTCAACCCCCTAGCGACGGGGTCCGAAAGGGTCCATCTGCATACAGCAAATGACAGAACTGAGACAGAGGCTTCCGGTTGAAGAAGTATGTCCGTATGGTTGGGAAACGTTTCGGTTGTACCCACCTAATGAGACGGTGCCCGTTGAAGCGGCTCCTAGGATTTGGTGAAATTGCGGGAGCGGGAAGAGGGTGGTCTCGTATCGTTTAGAGTTGCAGGTTCCCGAATACCTGGGTACCTTGACGACCTTCTTGAGGTTTTCTTTTGGGGATGGTGAGAGTGGAGTGGTTGTACTCGATGTGTAAGACGAGGTGGAGGGTGGGTTATATGGTCTGAGATACGCAAGGGGGGTATAGGATTGATGAATAACTGAAGTAGGCGCCAGGTGAAAGAAACCTATATCCCTTCTAGAAAACCCGGTTCGATGGGATATTCCAGCGAAGCGGAAAGGATTCCAAAATCTAGGTTGCGAAAAGACTGGGGACGAATCAGGCCGGACAGCGAGCCTGCTTCAACGAAAGACTTCAGCCAGACGATTACTCTTTGTCTGTACAGCTGTCCTTGAATGCGATGGTATCACCCGATACCCTGAGAATATTCCTATGCTCCGTGAAAGCTCCCTAACCAATAAAACATCAGAAACGCATAAGTATCACAAGAACTCAACTTATAAGCAAAACGCTCAATCGATTATATGTCACAAGTAAACCGCAGGTCACGAGGGGGAAAATACTTCCGAAATAGCAAACGATTCCGAAAGTAACAGTCTGAGCCGCTTGGTAAAAGCCCTGAAAATGACTGTATTTGGTTTAGTGAAACGTGTGATAATGCTTCTCCTTCATGCACAAGACTACTGCCGACCCGTCATGATCGTGCTATCCATGCGTCTGCAAGTTACCTATTCTGTAAAATCTGGAAATGGGGAAGTATGTTTGAAGAGCTCGTTGAGTGGTTCGTTTGTTAGAATTTGCATATGCAGGTCTCAGTAGGAATGGGAGGGAGGATGAGGAGTCTAAATGGCTCCTGCTAGGGCCAGTCCCTGTATGCACGGGATATGTACTGAAGTACCTTCAAGTCCTGTTGACAAGACATACACTGGTATGTAGACGGCTCCTATCTTAGAACCGAGCTAGCGAGAACTTGTCCTCGGTACAGGAGAATACATAAACCCAGCTAGCCAAATATTGCTAAATAGGTGCCCCCAATAATCCAAATTTGGCGGGAATGAAACGGGCTTGGGCACTTTTTCAACTGATCTTTTCTTGTCTCTTGCTGACTCCCAACTAGCTCTTGCGCGTCCCGTGTACCCCCTCGTCGACGTATTCCTTCTGTCGCTTGCCTTTGAAATTTGGGTATCGTGACTCTCGAACCAATAAGGTAGGAAAGACAGGGCATCCACGAGGAGCGACGGCTAGAAGCCAGAAGAGCCTCGAAAGGAGGCTAGGTACTTGACACAGAGACATACTAAGCCCGCCCACCTTCGGCCGGCACAAAGCGAGAGTCGGGTCTAGCTGGGGAAGGGGTTTAAGATTTGGAAATCCTTGGTACCACTAGCTTAGTTTAGTCTGGGGGGTGGCGAAAGGGATTGAAGGGGTGTGTGATACCCAAGCTCCGACAAATGAGTCGATAGGCTCAGGATGTGCATATGTCTTGGAGGGCCTGTAGGGTATATCGGGGCAGTGGGGTGGGTGGAAGAAGAAAACAGGTGTGGGGAGGCTGAAACCAATAGAAACTTGTTGGCTGTGCCTGAGGAATATGGGATGCAGCACGCATGCATGAGGAATTTTCTTTATTGCCGGGTAGCTAGGTGAGCGATATGTGGCCTCTTACCTACTAGTGTGGGGGATATATGGGAACTGAGAAATGTTCCCGAAGCCGATTCGAAAAACCGAAACGATAGAAGGACAAGTGGGGACCTTCAACGGTTGGGCGGATCGATGATGAATGGTGATATCAACAGACGTTTGCTTTGATCGATGTTGCATATGCACTACCCAGGAGCCTGGCTTGCGGAAACATAGATTATTGGATCTGGCAGGGTCGACGGTTGCACAACGTAATTAAACCCATCTCGGGCTGCCTAGCTAACTAATATACTTCAACTGTCGATGTCTTTTCGGTTCTCCAAAAATATCAGCCTTTTGATATTGGCTCTGACGTCGATGGTCTAGTGCGCACTAAAGAAAGATTTACCTATAGGCATATCTAGGATACGTATACGCCGTACGTTATTTCTGGGCCCCAAAGGCATCAGATGTTTCACTATAGTAGCGGACATGATAAGATGGAACCCGCTGGGCGACATAAACCCCCCGTCAAGGATACCGGATGGGACAGCCCTGCCGGACAGTCCGATGTGCCTGGGGTATGAGTGGTCAGGCTTCGTTGGGAAACGTTCAGAGCTCGAGGGTGGATTATTAAAAATTCAGGTGACGGATATAGTGTGATTACAAATTGGAGGGAGGATCCAAGAAGGGATAACAATAGGCATGTACATACATTGGCCCTCCATTTTCACAGGCTTGGCCTTTAAATTGCCAGTGGCAGTGGGCTTACAACTTGGAGGCAAAAATAATAGTCCAGGTCGTCATCAGGATGGCCTGCGGCAGAATAACTAGGTAGTAAGCACTGGCAATAGCGGTTTTTAAGAAAGCGGGTTGCGTGTTGGAATTTGTTAGGCCGGCCACATACAGTCGGCTAACGGTTTCACTTTCGTACGTATGTACTGCCCGGCGCAGTTAAACGTCCCGAAACCGTGACCTGCGGACTCTCAAAATTTTAGTGCTCATAAGGCGAACTCGAAAATACTTCTTCGTACAACCGACTAAATACTGCTATCGGAAGCATCTCTTTTCGGTATGACTCCTTACCAAGGTACATGTATGTTGCGAACTATTGGCATGTGTCCTTGAAAAGCAAAGATATCGATGGCTATGCAATCCATCCCCATGCTCATTCTGCAGTCTGCAAGGTCAGGATATGCACGTATCTGCAAAATGGCAATGCAATAAATCGACGCAGGAGGGAGGGAGGCATCACCAGGTGACCGGTAGCGACCAGGCCGACGCCTTCGAGCTAGCTTTGCTATAGCAGTCTAATGGGCGAACGGCCAGAGGAGAGGCAAGGGTCAGCTTACATACGCCCCACAGTTAGAAATCCCAAATCGAACCATCGACGGCATACCATTTGCAGCTTTACAAACTGTTGAAACGAAATGTTTCCCCGGGGTGTTTACTAATGAGTGTGGCATTGTATATTCCTAACATTAAAAGTAGGATTGATTTGTCACTTCAGCAGTTACAGAAGAGACCTGAGGAGATATTCGAAATGGCAAAAAAATGATAGTAAGCACTCCAACTCAAGATCTCAGATATGGGAAGTATCTCATTCGCATCTACCGAAAGATCCGTCTTGATCCTTTTTACTGCTTACTTAGACCGACAATGGCCGAATTTCGATAGCCACCGGCAAGTTCCAAGAATAGGTACCTGAACTCGACGCCGCGCCTTGGTATCTACATCTCTATAGAGCGCTAATATAAGAGAGAATGGTTGCTCTATGCCATTGACATCGCACTCGCCGACGATATCATGCTCCTAAAAATTTAGGGTTCACGAAGAGTCTAGCTTTGCGAATCGATACCGAGGGTTCCGAGCATCCAATCTCATGACTCTGAAGCGGGATATCACGGATCTTGAGAAAGGAGCAAATGCAGACCGATGACCGACATCCCGTTCACCGACTACCATTCGGCCTTGGCGGCAATACTCCGTGACTGTCGTCCCAAACACTTTTCAGTATTTTATGCTCGCACCAAAAGATGACCTTTTCTCGAACTCAAAAAAAACCTGGTCTCGTACCCAGATGTCGAAAAAACTCAGAGTTATAGGCAGCATGCACGATCGGTCAGAATTTCTTTTTGCCACACAAGGCTTCTTTGGCATTCTACGAAGGCTTCGATGCATGATGGGGCCTGCAGGTGCCCAACCTAGGCCCAACCTAGGTCCAACCCTGTGTTTGTCGGTCGGTCGTACAATGCATGTCGGTCGGCAGCACACACCGAATTCGAATGTCGTCACAAACGATGCGATGAGCTAGGTAGAGCTTGCGTCGATTTGCGCCAGGCGGACTTCGTCAGCGGAGTTTAGCTGCTGAGCTATATACCATCCGTCGGGACGCGGAAGTCATCGGACACCGAATTAACGAGTGAATTCAATGAGAAGGGAATACATTCGCAGGGTCGGACGGTTCCGATAACAGGTGTCCAAGACACTTCGAGGGCGCAATTATAGTAGACCCTTGATATATATCGTGAGGACGTCAGCTCTGTGGTTGAGAACCTTCAAAATAGCGACGGCGAGAAAGCCTCAACGAGGAATTGGGTCCGACGGAGGGTTCGTTGGACCGCAGGCGTCGGCTTAGGCGAGCATCAGCGAATGTGTTGTCTCGACGTCGACAAAGCTAAGGCGACCACAGAAACGCATTTTAAGACACGGTCTCAAAGGGGCGGACGAGGCTCATCGCATCTGATTTCTATCAGGCAGGAAGGCATCTTCGAGTTCATATTCGTTCATTCATGATCATTCTTTCTGTCTCTTGCTGATGGTGCAAAGCCTCTCCGCCTTGGAGCCTCAGCATAATATTTCCACGACTAACGACAACCAATCGTTCGCACTCGTAACTGCCGGGAACGTTGGTTCTAGAGCGAGGTTGGAACGACGGTACTCGGTTGGCACTCTGGCATGTGCGACCAATTATTCTGTTATAGAAGGTCATATAAAACATGTATTGATTGATATCTGGCCCGAATATAGTAGGTGACAGTCCATGTGAATCCGTCTATAGACACATACACTCACACATAGCAGCTTCGTCCGACAATGAAGGTCGTCGGTAGACACTTTCTGTTGAGCTGCAGAATTACATTAAAGGCTTGAAGGCGCTCATGCAGCCGGCCTCGGTTAGGTCCACATTCGAGTGCCCTTTAGGCAGCTTCAGCTTGTATTTGGCGAGGGCTGAAACACGCAGCCAATTTGGCTATTGGGGTGCATAAATGATGAGGGATGCCCCCATATTATTCTCACATGGCAGTCGAGATATAGCTCTATAGTCATCGCGATGTTCTACGTATACGCCTTACGTTACTTGAAACCAAGGATTTCAATATATATCTATATCTGTTGAGGTAGTACCGAGAGTTGATGTTGGATGCTAACAATATTGCAATGTTGGATTTGGTTCCAGATTACAACCACGTGCACGTGGAATCATATGCATAATTTCTATTCTTACCGATGGATCGTGATAATAATAGCTGATAAACAGATTCTTGCTGACGGTAGCATCATAGAGTCCATTGGCTCACGATCCCACATGCCAAGCCAAAGCAAAAGACAGTAATTGAATCCACATAGCATCAGATCTGACTGTACTAACAAATCACGGGCAATGGCGCCGTTAAAGTACTCGGGCAGCTTCTGAGGTTCAATGGCCGGCCGGCCGGTGTGTCCAAAATTTTTATGCATATTGGGGGGTGACAATGGAGCTTACAGGGTCTAGGGTTCCCTCATTGGGGACTGCTGGATAAGCTATATAAGGTACAATATGGTACACAATTAATGAAATCAGATTGCCAAATTCCGCATGATATGAAAATAGCAATATCCCTCTGAGCTCTGCGACTCTACGGCATCGCGGCCAATGGGCGAAGACGTTAGAGTACGGAAAACTGGTCAAGAACGGTCAGTAGATGCGCCGACAAAGTTCGACGACTTATATGCATTGGTAATAATCAATTTGGAAATTCGACACGGGAAAACTCGTGTTTTCATGGAATGCATGGAGTATATACAAGAAAGCTCTAAAATAATAGTAGACAGTGAATGCTGCGGAGGTAGAGGATGTGGAGACCTGCGAGTGGATACGGAAGACCTTGCAAGGAGTGTGGAGCTTCAGAGCATATTGTTCAACAATCGTATACGTACTTAGTATCATCAGATGCGGAATAGACAGCCCTGTTAAACTAGCTTGTTAGAATTACTCGAAATATCGCGGGGCCTTGTCGAGGATGTTTCAAGAATCCAATTGCCTGTCCATGTCCACTGTCATGTTCATGTTCATGTTCTGCAAGTTCGAATTCGAATTTCGGCTGCGGATGAAAAGCCCATGTGAATCCGGCCGGATGCCCTCAACAACCGGCAAAACATGAACCTGAACACGAACTCCAATCAAACCACCAACCACCAGCCATCAACCCCGTCCTTCATAGTCTCGAGACCGCGCTCTCTAGACCTCCTTCCTTTCTTCGATGCAGCTTAGTTCTGGTAGTTACAAAGCATCGACAGCCTCAATTGGAGGTGCATAACTCATCTCCATTAGCTTCCCTTTCATCTCATTTCGTCCTGCATCGGTCTAGCCCGTCCGTGTCCGCATTCCTCAACTGTCAAGTGCCTCCCTTTGGCGAGACCTGGGCCAAAACCTCCTGTTGCAACAGCGCTAAGAGCAAGAACGAGAACAAGCAGCCCCCTGCAGGCAGTGGGAAAACCCAAGCAATCGGTTCAGGGACACGTTGAACCAAGCAGGAACAAACGGACTTTAAACACCCACTGCTGCCCTGCGACCCTCTTTTGGTCTTGTACCTGTCCCCCTTTCGACCCTCTCGCTCGCGACTTTCCCAGCGACAGTCGCTTTAAACATTGGGACGAAATCAAAAAGGCTTCAATTCCCCAAGGAGGAACACCCTGACTCTCTTCTCCGATTCCCATCGTTTATATTCGGATTGGATTCATCAGGGGTCTTCCAATTGGGACCATTCGGCTTCTTCAAACTGCAGAATTGGGTCATGCGATCGTCATTAGCGGCTGTTATTCCCTGCGCCCTGCTCTTCTAGCAAGCATCGAGAAACCGTCTACGGCGAGCAAACGTTCAAACAGTGCATTCCCCACACAATCATAGCCTCATGACCTGACGACAGCTAGCAAACCTTTTAACCTTCCGATACTTGTCTCCTACTATCCTTCTATTCCATTCTTTTTTTAATACCCTTTGCTTCGACTGTACAGCCATTTATCAAAAAGAGACGATTTACGACAGTTTTCCTTCAGCAGCAGCAACAGTATCTTAGTTTGTCCTTTCCGAAACAGCGTCTAGAACATACAAATAAACTGCTCGAGCTTCATATTCCTTCTCAGTCCACGTTCCACTTCCAAATCAACCATAGCTTTAACCACGGCCGAAGGGAACCCAAGAAACAACGACAACACGCAGCCGCTAATATCTATTGCATAATCGATCGAAGAACGGGGGTTCTAGTTCGTGCTAGCCACGAAGTACCCTCTATTCAGCATGGAATCATTAGTATTCCGCGATACGCCTCTAGCGCAGTATCTTGAAGGTACCTCCCCCAACAATTTTCCGACAAAATCTTGTAGAAATGTGGTGGTTGACAAACACATTTGATCTAGGAGAAGGAGAAACTGGAATGGATTGGAGCATCGATCCATCAGACAACAATGACGCCAGCAGCAGGAACTCGCCCAATCTCCAACCACTAAACTTCGCTCCATCGACCCTTCTCGTCCCGAAAACTAGGAAGAAAGCATTACGACCATTGCAAATCCAGAATCCACAGTGGTACCAGAGGGCAAACTTGAAGCAGGTTATGTCGGGCGGACTCAAATCCCGTCTAGCGGCCGGAGAGAACCTCCAGTTCGTTGAACGCTTCCGCTACATCCTCGTCGCCTCCCAGCTCCTGAATGAACAAGCATCAGTCGCAAACTACGATGGCCGAGATATTTCTTCCCTCCCGACACCCTCGACAAGCTCCCCGACCGCCGACAATAACCCGTTTGCCATAATTACTTGGTTCGGTTCGCCGGGACCCCGTTTCTACGCCTACACCGCAGCCAGTATTGTTATTCTCTCAATCTTGATATCATACCTTTCTCGTGGTGGAACGGAACGGAAATTGGCCTTTGGAAAGTCGAGAGCGGCGATTACTCTGATGCTCTCTATGGTTCTAGCGCTATTGGTGTTCGCACAGCTTCGAAGGAAGAAACTCCGACACCTGCGCACGGATGCCATCTCCGCCGCCGAGCAATTCGTTGAAAATTGCCAGATGTTCGATGTCGTTGTCGGAAACGCGATAACATTGATACAGGAGATAGAGTTGGTGTCCAGAGGCTACAGGATCTCCCAACCGTTGCCGCCAATTACGCGGTTAGAAAGAGCGGACAACTCTCGGAAATGCGCACGGCTGCGCCGGACTATCGCGGAGAGCTTCAAACTCACCATCTCGCCAACTTGCCGAGCGATCGAAGCTATATCAGCCTTCCCCAAAGTCACCGATTTAGAAAAGTTTTACGACGTCTATGACATCCACATTAACGATTTGCATGACGCCAGCTTCGGTATCGATGAGACCGAGTTCGAGGATATGGAGAGTTTGAAGAGCTTGAAGGCGCTATTCCAAAGGCTTTACACTATCCGCAAGATATTTGTATGCCATTTGCTCGCTTTAGAAGCTAATGGTGGACATAGAGATCACACACAGTGGCACGCTGTGGGGGCTCAGTTGTACACCATCAGCCGTCTCATGGGGGATTTGGCGCAAGAGGCTCGTGGGATTTTGACCGAGGAGACGGATTTCAAGCTGCCGCCTACACCGATTGTCGGAACAACACCTACCCATGCGATGGGTAGTGGCATTTCGGCGGTAAATAGGGAGAGGCTAAGACAGCAGCTGAGGAAGTTTAATGGGTTATCGACGACCGTAAGGGGTTTACAGGCAAAGATGCATCTGTTGAGAGAAGGAACGGATAGGGCTTTGCAGACTACTTCGCAGGAGCCGCTAGGAGAAGGGTTTGGACCCGAGTTATTGATGCAATACGATGAAATCGGTGTCGATCTGAGAGGATTACTTGCGGAATGGGAAAGCGGACGGGCGAGTCTAGCAAATGCGTTGGAGAAGTTGAAGGATAACAGTTGCGGAGGTATCAGCCCAGCGAGCAGCAGACCCGTTAGCATGATTTTCTCGCAACCGATGGGAAGCCCTGGGATGAGTACGGCGGGGACATTGGTGGGCGCGAGTCCGAGGACCAGTGGGAGTTGGGATGATGCAGAAAGAGACGCAATCCTTAGGAAGAGGATTTCTATCGGTTCCGACTTTCTGAGGGCTTCATCAGCTGCGGCAGGCGCAAGTGATGAGGAGGAGATATTCGAAGGAATGTCTGAGCCCGCCAAAGGACGTGAAAGAAGTAAGCTGACGAGAGAGGAGAGGATTGCGAAGATGAAAGAAGACAGGCAGAAGGCTATGGAAGCAAGAAGACAAACCGAGGCAAATATTAGCTTGGTGAGGGAATTGAGAGACGTTTTGGAGAGTCGGGTTGGGGCTTTGCCGACAGCGAAGAGGAGAAGTTTGCCGGCTGCAAGGAGTAGGTTGAGTTTGGAGCTGATAAAGGTTGCAGAGGCGAATAGGAGCGCGAATGGGCAGGATGGGAGGCTTAGCGCCCCGATTACGCCTGCAACAATCGCTCCTGTGGCTGTTGCGTTCCCCCCTGCACCGGCGTTCGAAGATGAAAGGACAATAATCTCACCGGTACAGGAAATCGATTAATATTAGCACGGCCACTCACTATCCCTTTCCTAATAATCTCAAAAACCTGCAACGACTTTAATGATGATACGAATATTCGACAAAAACAACAAAAATTCAAAAAAACCCCTAACAAAAAAAAGAACACTTGATAATGATACCCGTTTTTTCTTTTCTTTTCTTTCGTCGTTCTCTTTTGTTCTAACCCCAAAAAACACAGCTTTCAACTTCTAATACCCTCCTGACGTCGGAACAAAAGCTTTGCTTACACCAACAAAAATAGAAAGTCTGGTGTCTCCAACCACCAGGCAAACTGTACAATATCTTGCTTAACACCGCCAACATGTACAACAGACTATCGACAAATAACCATCGACAGAGGACGAAAGTGCCACTATGGGCACCTTCAATTTCTTTCACTTTTTTTTCTTAATCTGTAATGGGTATTGGAAGGGAGGCAATCTTTGGTCGGAGGATTTTACTTTTACTTTTCTGTGTATTACTATTTTATTCTTCCCCTTCTTTGGCTTTGCTATTTTACTTCTTTGACAAGCAGGATCGAGCAATTTGCAGGATCGAAAGAAGCGTTTGTTTGGGGCCTTTGGTTCTTTTTATGACAGTGACGGTCGTGTTTAATAAATAATGATGAAGAATCTATATACAATATCAGATCAAGAATTTCTGGAAGGTGGTTTTACACAACCACTCAAACAATTGCGAAATCAATGACGTAGGCTCGCTCCGGGTATATGAGTATATGAGTGCCTAAATAATTCCATCGATATATCACTATTAACATTAAGTTAGGCTGTAAACCGAGTCACAATGGACACTAATCCAAGCTAAAATCCCAACAGCAACGCCAGTCGACAACTTAATCCTAGAAAGTAGTTCCCCCGCGAGCCCCTAACCATTTCTGAACCCTCCTTCTAATGGGGTCAGGGCCTACGGTAACCAAGTACAACCCTGCCGCAAGTGTATGCTCCACTATCCAGATCGCAACGTCGAATAAGTCTTTTCTACCTATTGAGGAAACGTGGACACCTAGTTAGCTAATACAGTACTCGGATCTAAACGTAATCTAAAGCAAAATACTCACCTCCAAATCTTCCAGGATTCCATAGATACCATCTATACATGTAATCTACCGACGCAGATGCCGACGTTTCATGTCTTGAATTCCCCACAGTCAACTCAATGTGTAAAACTTCAAAGTAGCCTCCTTTAAAACCATAAAATGTAGCGAGCGCCTTCGTTAAAGCGTTTACCACGTCCGCTACAGTTATATCTCCCGATCCACCGGAACAATTTGTGACTTTATACCAGTATTTAAATTCAATGCTGTACCCCATATTCTGCAAATCCCCCGGTCGACAAAACTTTTGCAACGCATCTTTCCACTTTGTACTCCCCCACCCGGTGAAGTAGATGTACGTATTCACCGTGTCCGGTAAAGGCGGTTGGGTTAATAGCATATCCGTGAGGAGATATTTTGTGGTTGAAGGGGAATATCGTGGTAATCCGAGAGTTTCGCGGACTTTTAGAAATATCGGTGTAGATTTCTTTTGCGCGGATATAAATTGCTGCAATTCCTTGTAGCCCATCATGTGGCCTTGGTATACCCGTATCTGATCTATTTCCGATAGTTCGTATTTTAACGATTGAAGAAAAGGGATGCAGAGTTCTCCATGGGGATTTGTAGAAGGTTTACGACTGCGAAAGGCGAGAGTGCTGAGGGTTGGTGAAGAGTCGATTAGGCCGGCCCATCTTGAGGAAGTGGCGCGAAGGATGTTGGCGGTTTTACAGGAGTTGGAAGGGTCTGGAGGGGATGTTATTATTACAAAGTAGAGGATTTGTTCGAGAAGTTCGGGGATGTTGAGGACTGCGGAAGCTGCTGGGGAGAGTGTTGTTTTTGTTGGAGATTTTGTACGCATTTTTGGTTCATGAATTCGAATGTGTTGATTGTAGCCCTAGTTAAAGGGGGTATTGATTTGATGAAGTCCGCGGTGATATGGCCATATATGAGGGTAGAGGGGAAGAGATGATGTAAAGATTCAGCCCCCGGACTCCTTGATAGCCGTATTTATGGCGGGCATCCAAGGAAATGCGATTTTGGCCCCATCCACAAGCGATGTTGCGGTTTCGAAGTGTACAATTGTGGCACACGCGTTAAGTTGGATATCTGAAAGGCTGACTAAGAGGCTGAGTGTTTGCCCGGACTACCAGCTACCCTCGCTGGAAAGATGTACCTGTAGAACCTAAGTTGTAAACTTAGACCATATCGCTATACATAAGTTATCCGGATACCATTTGTCCCATAGTTCGATATATCAGTATTGACGGGCGTATGTCAACGGGCTCCATGTACCTTAACTAACTCCTCTTTATATATCGGCGTTAACATAACGTTAATGGCTTTACCGCATGACCAGCTCCTAGCTCCTCCGCTATATTGTCTTGATCAATTCTGGTCTCTGGGACCGATTCGAGAAACCGATAGGCAAAATAGACTCGATTGATGAATCCACGATAGAAGTTTTACAATCTATCATGGGTTCGTTGCTCGAACTACTATAAGAAATCCTAGACCGGATATATGAATAGGTACGTATACTATATATATATACTTCTAAGCTATAATTAGGAGCACATGCAACCCTAAATTTTTTGGCCAGTAGAAGGTTAACTAGGCTTGCTTTTTAACAAATATATTAGAGCGATGGACAGGATCTCAATAACTTTGCCATCTCCGGTAGGCGGGCTCGAGGATCCGTTAGTCGGGTACTGTACCGGAACCTTGTAGTGCGATTCGACCACAGCCATTCTAGAGCCGTCCAAAATGCGGAAAGAAATGTGGGTGCGATCCTAGGATCGAGTCCGTTCTCGTTCGTTCGGTACGAAATGTGGACAATAAGGCTAGTTCCAAGTAGTCCCTTAGAGCTGCGTTCCCACATTGAAGCACCTGAGAACGCTTTATGGAGAACGATATTCCAGGGATTCAAGGACGGACAGTTATAGCGTGTTAGGTGAGTCTTTCTACCGATTATACTTTGCCAAGAAGTATTCAAATATACCAGTCGGCACAATCATCTCGAAATCAATATAACATATTTCATTGATAGACTCATTCGAGAGATAGATCTAGAGACATTCGTGGCTTTGGTGCGCTCACAGGCAAAACTAACTACGCTGTATGTTCAAGGTATGACACCATCTGATAGGAGAGTAAAAGACACCAGGATGGGAGAAACCCGACTTCGGGTGATCATGATCCCTTAAGCTCTTGCAAAAGCTGTCATCCAGTTGCCCTTCCATTTTCTTCCAACTTCTCTACATGAGCGCGAAATCCCCGCCAGGCTTTGTAGACCCGTACCAGGGCCGGCTGCTGGGATCAATCGGCCGCCTCCAGGACTTAAAAGTTGAGTTCTAATGGTAGACTCGTTGTCTGCCATTTATTCGACGTCAAATATCTTGATCGCGGAGTTTTAGAGGGGTTTGAGTATCATAAATCCAACAGGAATTTCCATCTCACTAAGGTTCCTTAGCTCAGTCGGTTAGAGCGTCGTGCTAATATGTTCAGATTCCAAGAATCTCAGCTGTTACGCGAAGGTCGCGAGTTCGACCCTCGTAGGAACCAGAACCTTCTTTTTTACTTTTTATTTTTTTGATTACATCGGGAAGTAAATCGCTAAATTTTGGTCTCATGCTAGCTTGATTCAATACTCGATTCAATATCAAATACCATGCTCGGTCCAATGTTTGATTCCTTCGATTGATGCCATGACTGACTTGATGATTTGACGATTGATTCGATATTTCAAATTGGGGTGTTTGAATACTTTAAACAGCTTACAGAGCAGCCACGGCCATTGGCTACAATAGTAGCTAGTAGAGAATTCAAAGTCCTCAATTCAGTTCAAACAGCAGTTGGGTAATATATGTAGTGCAAGACACCATATCTTCTGTTAATTGGCGAGATTTGCTCTCACGCTGAGTTGAGGCCAGAACAGAAATACCACAAACTGTAACACACTTCTCAAACTCTCAAAATATCGAAGGCAGTATGGAGACGAAAGCCCTTCCACCTCGGGAGATGAACAACCATTTGCGGAAAAATCCAGCCACCCACCAGCTGGAATAGCTATACCGGATCCAGAGCTACCCGGCGAAGGCCTATAGTTTAACTCACAAAACAATACAATATCTGCCACCAAAATACAATCCGTCGTGGCGTTAGATATAACGACTATCTAGACCTGCATCCTCAGGATGATATCACACCCTCTTTGGTAGCGCTTTTTCGAACTGAAGCTTGGGAGGTCTTGTGCTTCAGGGAATACACACGGCAAAAGTAAGAACTAGGGGACCCGTATACCACGCTAGAGCCATATGTCCGACTGCAGTTACTCTCAGATGTTGATTATAGGAAATAAATAGCTTACTGGGGATTGGCGGCCAGCCTAACGAGGAAGGGAAATGCCTTCACATCCTTCGGCGAGAGAAACAACCGAGCTATTTTTACCTACTCGTTGGCCAAAGTTTTCAATCGTTTCAAAGGCCTGCAGATCATCAAGTCCCTAAGTACAGAGCGAAGCACAGGATCCTAGGAGCCTGTACTATCACATATGGGACCTCGGACTGGTCGATTGGGTGCTCGAAGCGGAGGAGATGTTCTTTTTTCTTGCTATCTTGAAAGAAGGCATCAAGTCCCTTCTTCTTTATCTCATGGAGATATGGTTTTGTCATGCTTCAGGAAAGCGCTACAGACTTACCTGCCTGCCGATTCACCTTTATCGCCGAACACGTGGGCGTCTAAATATCGCACTCCCACTCCGCAAAAGCTATGGGTATTTTCGGCTAGCCGGGAGGTAGCGACCATAATGCATTTCCATGTGCTCCAAAAGTTTATATCGAAGGGGAAAAAAAAATTAAAAAACAAAAAAGAAGGTTCTGGTTCCTACGAGGGTCGAACTCGCGACCTTCGCGTAACAGCTGAGATTCTTGGAATCTGAACATATTAGCACGACGCTCTAACCGACTGAGCTAAGGAACCTTAGTGAGATGGAAGTCCCGGACTCTTAAGCGGTACACATAGCTTATTCCAGTTGCTGTCCCAGCCTGACTTGGTTAACTTCAACACCCAACACCTCAATTTTCGACCGCCCATCCAGCCCTCAACTCCCTCTCCACCATAGCCTTTATCTCCCTCACAACCTCCCACTTCCGAAACCAAACTATTCGTCTGGCCACTAACAAGATACTAGCGCGAAGCTTACTATCATCAAAGTTTCAGAACATGAGGCTAGCGCTAAACAGTGTTGTAAATCTAATGCAGCCTTGCGAACTGTTTGCGTATTTGGCCGGGTTCCCATCGATCGATGCGCAATCCACCGCATGATACGCAACGAAAGATCATAATTAATTCGTATAGAGAAGTATATTGCCACATAAACCTTGTCCTCGTTAGTCTTCCATGGTCGGGCATCAGCGGTATTACACTGAGTTAGGAAATGTATCTGTCAAAGTGAAGGTCTTCACGTCTCCGCTGCCCGACTTGCGATTGAGGGCAGCGAAAAATGGCCTTTATCGTATCACCAGAGCTATGTGTGGAGAGAAGCGATCCTGGTGTGACTAAGCTATAAGACGGTGGACCGGGTGGGGGGCCATAGGGATATACTGTTTCTCCAGGTACACACTTTCGTGTGGTTATATATATCGCACTATCCGACCTTTTGGGGTATTTTGGCACAATAGATGGTCGTCTAACTTGAGTCATATATCAATGTTATATTTTTACATGCTAAGCTATAATTGACGGATTTCTACTTCGATTATCGTATAGTTCCACAGACACGAGCAGGCTCGTTTCGGTAAAACATGCCACTTAGCCTCTTGAACATAGAAGGTAACTCTGAAACCGGCCGCTCCTCCTGACGGGGGGACGCGGGTGGAGTTGAATCCCTTTGAGGGGAGAGACCTGATTTCCATAAACTTCGAGAGGTGACGGTACTGAGGAATTGTGTACTTCCAGTCGACATGCAATTCCCGAACACAAGCTCAATCGTACTGTTTCGGAACTCCCCAGGGAAGGCAAAAAATTTACTGATAACAACCATCAGACTACTCACTAGATCCTCCGTGGTTACCCCACCACCCGCAGGATTTGTGACCTTATGATGATAGCAGTAATCATAGTTCTGCGCTACTCTGCTGTAATCTGTTGGCCGGACGTACTTCTCGTATTCTTGCAACCAAGCACTATCCGCCAATCCGTAGAATCGGATGAAGACTGCTTCCACCGCAGGTTGTGTTACAAACATGCTCGACGAAACAAATACTCCAATATCGGTAGAAAACTGAGTCGTAAACTCCTCGAACCCTTGAATTGTATTAACACCTCGATAGTTTTCTATTGTGGTGAGATTCGTCATTTTGTCGTGGAGAGAGCGTAGAAACGGTTCGCAGAGAATGAGTTTCTCGATTTTGAGGTATGAGGATATTGCTGGACATCGAAAGGCTATCCCTCTCAATTTTGGGGAGCCATCGATTATTGAGCACCATCGTTTGGAAACCTGGCGGAGCTGGTTGACCCTGACCCATCCAGGGTACGAGAATTGGTGTCTGGTACGAGAGCGGGATCTGGGTGGGTCGAGTGATCCCAATATGTGTCCAATGACTGGATAGATATCGTACGAAAGGATTTCCTCGAGAAGTTCCGGGAGGTTCAGCGTTCGATAAGCTGCATCGGACATCCAGGTTGTACATGTCGCAGCTGGGATGTCTTTGGCATCGTCTCTTGGCGCGGGTAAAGATTCAGATTCCATGCTTGAGGCGACGGCTTCAGGCTCAACGTCGCGCGCATACATTTCTACTTCGCGGGGTCAGGAGTAGTCCAGGGCAGGTGTATCCCGCGAGCGCATGGTATAATGTGGTGACGGTGCACGGTGAATCTGGCAACGCTGGGTTTTGGCGCGGGGCTGCGAGGCTGGAACTTTTGAACTTGAGACCTCGAGGACTGCCTCGGTGAGTGGGAGTATAGGGGTATATAGCACCTACGCTTACGTCGCTATCACAAGATTTCTAGCCTTTCAGGAGACGGGTTATGTCGTGAAACTTAACCGGGTCGAGGTCGTTGTACTAGCACGGGCTGAATATAAGATAAACTGGCCTCGAGGCCAAGGTTAGGATTCCGGCATCCTGCGTTGCACATTGGTTGCGGTTCTGGATCCTGTAGCTGGATAGTCTACCCGCCCTTCGTGTAGACGAACCTGGTCCTGAAATCGAACTGTATTAATCTCCCATAGCGTGGCGGAGGTTAAGTATACATTTCGAACATTTGGAATCTTTCAGTAGACGAGAAGATAGTTTATGGCATTTGGTTCATGACTTCCACGTTGCACAATAAGAACCCGAGAAGATGAATTAGCTCGCGCGTTGGGCGAAAATCCAACATGTACTGAATCGAATGGCCACTGCAGGTCCAACGGCTTGCGCTTGACTGGACTCGACATCGGATACTCTCTCTCGTACCACGTAGAGATGTATATGGATTATCGTTTCATCGAGGGAACTCGTCGCAAGGCCTAGTTTCGGAATGGGTAATTCATGAACTCATCGACTCTAAAAACATAAAAATATTAGACCGGGTTAACCCTAGTTTCGTATGCACAGAAGCAATTGCAATTGATGATGTCGGCTATATGCTACAGGCCCACACAGTAAGTACCCCCAAGTGTCCATAAAGGTCGGAACACATCGACCACTCCACCGGGTGGCTAGGGTAGAAGTGTGGAGCGCTCGATTGCGACATCTTTAGCAATATACATATATACAATAAACCATTGCGTGATCCGAAAGTCCGACGTCTCCCTCGAGCTCCAATATACACCATCATACTGGATTAAGCGTCCGTATAGGTACCCTTCGTGTATCCGTTCGATTTTCTCTCCAGGCATGCCAACTATTTTTAACCCAACCGTACGACTCTTTTACGGCCATATAAGGAACCAAAACCACAAAACGAAGAATGTAAGCGGTAATGTATACAAAGGGGAAGACGTCGAGAACAAGGGAGATAGCCTTCCAACAACCCTCCTTGATACCGGATTTTATAGATGAAACCACAGGATACCAGGGCTGCTCCCGCGCTAGATATATACCGAATGTCAACATTTTGTTTAAATTACCAGCTCGGGATTCAGAATTACTAACCTTTCCATGGCCTGGACCGCCAAAGTTCGCAGATTTGCCAGCTGGATAAGGGCTGTGGGCGTCCAAACACAGTTTGATTGCCTATCATGACACTGCCTATCCAGAACTCAATTTTCCGGATGTTAAAATCCCCTTTGAGACTGTAATGAGATTCGATAGCCTTGTCGAGCCCGTCGACTAGGTCTCGCGCCGTTACACCGGCGGGGCTCTCGATACGATAGTCGTATTCAAAATTGCCAGAGATAGAGTATATATAATCGGTTGGTCTGACGATTTTCCTAAGGCCCTCGAGCCATTCTTCGCTCGAATATCCACTAAATCGCAGGTAGACCGAGTCCATGGCTGGCTGGGTCATGAATACATCTGAGACAAAGCATCTGGGTGCCTCCCTCTTTTTCCTGAAAACCTCCATCAGGGACGTGCGTTCCATCCTAATCGAGCGTAAGAGCTTCCGAAACTTGCTGCGCCCAACGGTTTTCAATGGGAATCTTCTCATCTCTGCCAGGACGGCCAGTTCACGTTCGAGTGCCCCGCAATATGGTCTGCATAATGTCCCCGACTCTATTTTAGAATTTGATAAGGCGTTAAAGGGGTCGCGAAATGCGAAGGTTCGTAGAGTTGGACATTGATCGATTGTGGTACGCCAGACTTTGGAGACACGGCGGAGTTGGTTTAATTTTCGGCATCGGTTGTCATATGCGTGATGGTGGTCCGGGTAGACAGACCATGCTATTATCAATTCCAGCAGCTCAGGAATTCTAAGAGCTCGTTGGGCAGCATTGGCGCTCGTCGCCATTTGAGCAGTCCCTGAAATTCGACACTCTGTTCAAGAGTTGTGTCGGTATATATATATATGATAAATGTTGTAGACTGCAGTCGACTGCGGGGCGATTATTAGCTGGGAAACGAATGTTCCATAGATCTTCTGTCACAACTGGGGAGCCAAGGTGGTATAAATATAAAGACACTAGATCGTGTCAAGGCTTTTTTGCTGGGCGATAACGGTTATTATCCACCGCATAGGCGCACTGCGAAATGCTTAAGCGCGGGTGAGTCTGCACTTCGATCTTCGTCGAAGCCCCATGGGCATAGGAGATGCTTTAATTTCCCGGCTGTTTGGGAGGCACATTGCATTGTATTGCAAGTGAGGCTCAATCAAGCCCATGGCCAATCAGCCTAACCCCTAACTAGCCGGATTCAGGTTTTAGAACCCTGGCGTTTGCCTCTGCTGGGATTGTGTGTTGTTTTCGATGATCCGGCTGTTGTATTTTTCATCAACAACCCAAAATCCTCACCCCACTTGATATCTATTTTTCATGGATTCAAGCAGTGCAGTGTCGCTTTCTTCGAGTCGGTGTTCATAAGTTAACACCCTTAATACTTAAGTACCGATAGTAGTCTTGTAGCCGGAATATGGAAAATCATCCGAATGATGTTTAGCCATGCATCTTCAACTATCAGTCCGGATTGTAGAGTCTTCTTCAGAGTCTCAGCTTTTGTTTGCGTGTTTCGTTATAACAAAACATTCACGAACAACTGCACCGAGACTATGTTCTTTCGGTGGATGAGGCTAGCATAATCGATCAACGAGGGAAGGGAACCCTGGCCCACTGAATCGAACATATTGGCGGCGAAATACCTCTCATGCACGTGCCCACGGGATTCCATGAGCGGGGTAGCGAACACGTCAACAACGCGACAAGCTCGTGAGGTGGGCTGGTCAGCTCCATCCAACGAGGACTTCTGCTCTTTTAAGCTTTTACGAAACCGCTTTGGACTTAGAATTTTAGGATATTCAGCCCTAGTTATCCGCCTCGTTACCCTGGGTTCTAGCTATATAGCCGCCTCTGCGTAAAACATGTCCACCCCATCCCGCCTATACCAGATTCTTGAGGGAGCATCGAAACAAATCTACCCGGATGATGTGGTAGTTTGTCTCGTGCCCATCTCAAAATCGGCAACCGAGGTCATGATCTATGGGAATTATCCCCAATTCCAATTCCCTGTGCCGGCCGATGCAGACGACCCGGACGGCCCCACTATAGACATCACTGCCATGCTTCTCACTCTCAATTTGCCTCCGAAGGTTCCTGGCCTGGGTTATACATTTGGGCGCAGTTCTAAAGCAGATGTTCGGATACTAATCGACGACATCAAGGACTTTCACTTCAGAATATTCTTCGATTCTACTATTGGGATTCTCAAATTTTCTGACGAGGCTCGACCGGGGGGTGTCTACTTTAGAAACTTCGATACCAACACGTCTGGCAGGAACATTGAAAATTTACCACTTGACTCACAATTTCAAATTGGCGCAAGGGAGGAACGCTTGAGGTGGGGTGGGTTTATCCCAGGATCAGAGGCGCATCAGCAAAGGCGGAGAGAGTATCTTGCTTCCATACATACTCACTTTCAGTCGATAGCTCATACATTGTCCCCACCGAACGGCTGTCGGACAGTTAAAGGCTATCAGAACTGGGGACATATCAGAAAATCTCAGTTCCAACTTTATAAACTAAAAACAAAAACTCTACTTGCTGGGAAGTTTCGATGGAATCTGGGCAACCATTATTGCTGGGATGACACGCCCCCGCCACCACCGGACTCCTGTTTACAGCAGGAGTACGAAATCCTACGTACTCTTAAACACGTAAGTTTAGACGTGAACTAAGAGTACATCCGCTGTAAGATACTAACTAATCTGTGGTAGGAACATATCGTACGGGCAGAGGAGATTTTCAGTACAAGGAATTTGCATTCGGTTACGGGAGAGATCATGTCTGTCCTTGTAACAGAGTTTTGCATGCATGGTGACTTGTCAAAACAAAACCCGCGAACGTGGCCGGAACGAAAGCACCTAGAATGCATGAAACAAATCTCAGAAGGCCTCAGTTACATCCACTCGCTGAATATCATTCACAACGCTATCGTATACGAAAATATCCTGGTATCCAAAGTAGAACCTCTTCATATTAAACTATCAGGATTTAGCGAATCTAGGATGGACGCTAGGGTTTTCGATTCCTGGATCGAGGATACACTAGGGTACTATACAGCTGATAAGCGGGTTAAACACTTCCGGCTCGATGATCAGATGGGTGTTGTTATCGATCAGGGCCGCGGCGGCCGCGGCGATGCCGGTAGTGTTACCAATGAGATGATTATGAGAGCTCAGAGGGCTTTCCCGAAACAGAAAGGGAAGAGAGATAATATATACGACGCCCCAGAGATAGCCGATGTTCATGTGACGACGGCGGTAGATATTTGGTCACTTGGATTGGTGCATCTCCGCTACTATGAGGATGTTGAAGCTATTCATCGAAGAACTCAATTTGAATTGAAGCCGCTCTATACTCAATTGAGTGCTATTTATGGTGGACGAGTGCCTGGGGCGTTTAACTTGATGAATATTTTGCCTTCTAACCGCCCCAGCGCACTAGCCGCCCGCGACGAGTTCATTGCCTTGATGGATGGGCTAAAGTCCGAGAGCACTGGAGGTGGAGGAAGCATTGAGTCACCGGTACCAGAAATTACCCTAGAATCAAGTATCCAGGATGCTGTGTCACCGGCTCCGTATTCACAAAGCGGTAGCGATCCATACGGCGTGCTTTCCCCGACACCGCCGCCTCCTCGTCCTTATAATCCGGAAGAGTGGGAAGAAAGCATGAGTGATGACGAGCTAAAATTCAGATTTAACTCTCCTATCCCAAGACGAAGAGGTTCGCCAGCTGCATCACTACTATCTCAAGTAGCATCTATCATGCCTCAAACTAAAGGTCAGTTGAGGGCCCGGGAAGCTGCGAGCCAGTCAGATAGAGAGACGCAAAAGAAGGAATCAGAGCCACCTTTGGGCAATGAATTTCTGGGGGCATCTAGGGCGGGAAGTTTAGAGCCATCGGATCGTCCTTTCAACCCAAACACCGAGGCCGAGGCTAGTCAATTGACAGACAATTATATTGGAGAGTCAACGTTGGAGGATAGTCAGCTGAAGCGGCCGTTTCCCGAGGACAGTGATGAAAGTTTAAAGGCTTCAAAAATCCAAAGGCCAAACTCCGGTGAAGTGAAGCCGTGACCGTCAGGACCTATTATAATGTCCACTTACGTGGATTTAACGCTTGAAGTTCATGACTTTTAATTGCGCGCCCCCTCCTGTCCTTGCACTCACCTAGTTTAGTGACTTTTCGAATAATCCATGGGATTTTTACCTAGGGAAAAGAGTTACTGCAAACCAACTTTCCCCGATAGTATCTCGTGTGCATATCCGTCGGCTAGCCTGAAATTGCTAGCATCGAGGTTGGGTGTTCGTCCTAAAGTGCCAATCTGAATTTGTGTTGTGGTGTGATATTTACGCCACAGAGAGGCGCCACATGGCCTCAGCCTTCGCGTCTTGGTTTCACGAAAGTGGACATAAACAATCAGAGAGGGCATAAACAGCTGCTGCATCTCTCCGCTAACAACCACCTCCACACATCACTAAACATCGTAGAGGCTTCGCTATCCGACTTCGAAGTTCATACGGCGGGTCAGTACGCCACGGGGCCCTCCGAAAATGTTCTACGACGAGTCTCAATCGCCTTTTCACGACAGACCGATCAGTATCAATAGGGTCATCGCTGTTCTCAAGGCATTACCGCCACAGCCTGAAGATAGGGATTTCTACAACCCCTTCACCGAAGAAGAGCCCGAGTCCGCGGAGGAAATTTTGCGCCGTATTCGTGCGCTTAATGAGCCTCTTCTTTCACCCATTCCATCGGCAGAATACCCACCGGGACCGGATGATATATATGGAATATGGGGCGATGAGATGGATACATCCAAGGACACGGAACTACCACACGAGACACCTTTAACATCTGAGGGTTCATTCGAAAAACAATCTCTGGTACACACGGATCCCGTTGAGAAGAAGGGGCATGCGAAACCAAAAAAGGGGTCGTCTCCAGTGCTTCCTCGGAGGGTTCTAAAACCACGCGGGACGAACACTAAGTTCCGCAACGATGCATCTTATCGAACCCAACGTACACTTCGTCCGACCAAAGAGACAATAAGCTCTCGAGTTAGAAAGAATCGCCGCCCATGATAGAAACTAGCCAACCTTCATCCGGAATACGAAATCAACCAAACGGTTATAGTACTTTCACCAACGTACGCCTTAGAATTGTTGGGAGTAGGCCTTTCATTCCAAAGGAAAGTACTGCAACAATCCTTAGACTCGAAAGGCTGCTCCGTTATACAGATGAACTGTTATATTAGCCCCTAAAGCGGTCCTAGCGGCAGCGATCGGGAATCGGGGCGAAAGTTTCAAAGCGAAGGAACGTATACGGGCTTGTTTAGCTTGCTATACCGCGGGCTACTCAACATCCTACTCGGAGAATCTCGATTGGAACGAAAATGATCCTATAACACTAGGAGAGGAGCTATCCACAGTAGGCAGGGCTTACTTCATATGGGTATGTTGTTTTTCCCAACAGGGTTGTGGCCGATTAACCGTTTGCGTGTAACTGGTGCTAACACTGTGTTAAAAGTGGAGCCATGGGTTCCTAAATACCCAGAGCTTTCCATGCCGTCCTTATTGCATCCGATAAAGGGGTGGGTGGGTTAAAGTTCAGGCCAGCAGGGTCTATAGATGTAAGGAAAGGAATTAGCGCCACCAAGTTGGCTGCGTAAAGGGAGTTTTGGCAACTGGTACAAATAATCCTACATTTGCTTTGAGATCAGAGACTGAACAGTTAGTTGAAATTTGGAAGGAAATTTCCTTGTGTGTATAGAGGCGAGTTTGATGCTTCGTACTCAATGGCGACGCCAATGACCGCGAACTCCATTTGGAAGGAGTAGAATTTGAGCGTCCCTGGGGCGTCTTCTTTATACACGAGATATAGAATAGGCTCAAGGAGTTTCTGTCTCCCGAAAACATTGTCACGGGCTGAGGACTGATGGATTACATCGACAAACCCATTACGGCTGCTTTCATATCTCTGGGAAGACATTACACAAACTCTCAGGTTTTCCTCGTAGTCTGGAATGGACTAGCCTCAAATCCAGGCGCTTGAGGCAGTGGGAATAGACTGTAAATGGCGTGTCTTAGGCACATTAATGATCCGATCTATTGATCGTGTACAGACAAGCGGCTTGAATATGGAGACTTGATTCGGTTCTACGACGGTTGGGATCTTTAAGTGCTTGAAGTGGGGATGCTATTGTTGTGTGCGCTTTTGCGCCGCCCATCGGATTCGGATCCCTGCCTGACTAACGCATCTGTGCCTACAAGCATCTGGTTGGATTCGATATTCGATATTAATATTTGTGTAACGTATAACCCAAACTCAGATCCTGTGAACGTAATCGAATGCCTAGCGTCGACTGAAGAAGTATCTGGGGTTTTAAACTAAAATATCTTGATACTATCCACAACCCCCTTTATTTGACCAATTCCTTCTATAACTATCATTACAGGAATAAGTATGATAAGAAAAGCCGTAGGAAGTTTTCCATCTGGTCGTGCTGAAAGGTCACCGCGCCCCATTGCAGGCATGAAGGTTAGAGATTTGGTACAAGCATATAGAAGCACGGAAGAACCTAGTCGGGTACTTACGTTTAAACCAGTGACGATCCCATAGGATCCTCTCCTTCTCAAAATTCGTCGGGCCTTCGAAGTCCGGTACTACCCCCGGTTTCCGAGTTTGAAGACTGATACTCGTGACGAAAAACTCCTCCTGGAAAGAGTAAAATTCATTGATAGTCGTCATAATAGCCTGGAATATGTCACTACATCTTACACCATCCACGTTATCAACCCGGTGGTAATAACAATAGTAGTGATGACCGTCGATTCTGATACTATCTTCAGATATAGATTTGACGAAAGAATTGGCCTTCCCTAGCCACTCGGTACTTCCATATCCGTAAAAGACCAGATACGCCGACGAACTTGCCCGTTGGGTAATCTGCAGGTCCGATGAAAGAGAACTATTGTTTCCAGCGACTTTTTGAAAGTTCTTAAACTCTCCGAAACCTGGGTTTTCCCGATCCCTCTCGATCTCAATCATCCGGATCCACTCTGACATTTGTCTCTCTAAAAACTTGAGGTAGCCTTCACATAAATCTGGAATTTTCCCTTCTGTGAATAACCGCGGATTGCGGAAGGCAAGTGTACTCAAACTTGGCGAGGTATCGATAAGCATGCGCCATGTTTTGGAAACCCGACGGAATTTATTGATATCCTCAGTCGATACAAACTGAAGTACCTTCTCGAATAGTTCAGGAAGACTCAAAACCTTGGATGTCGCGCTTGTGTCGTCATTATTTAGCCGTGTCTTTAACGACCACCCTGTCAGAGACAACATTTGGTCATGCCGTTGGCGTCTGGCAAGAGCTGCGGGATTCCCTTCAATGTGCTGAAATATTTTGTAGAACGAACGGGGGTAAAGTTTAGTGTGGTAAATGACAAAAAAAGGAGTTTATTGTTGAATCGGATTGATCATGCAGCGAACGTCATGAACCCGGGCGCGCGCCATTCGCAATCTTGGATTCTAGTAGCCCCTCACTCTTCCCTTCTTCGGTTAGCTGGGCGAATTGCTCTTGGCGTTCCTGCTCTGTGCTCCGGCCATACTACGGAATTATATAGTGTCAATATGCCTGTATGATCCAAAATCAGAGGCTTCGGATAGACAATCTCGTTTACATAGGAGAGCCTTGAATTCTGGGTAGAGATTCCCAATAGATGTGTAGTTACTTAGTCTAGCTAAAATCTAGGCTAGTGCGCATGTCTCACCGCAACTCACAGGGTCACCTTGATCGGGTTCCTGGTTCACTTCCAACTAGACTACTGATGCCGTTAGGTAATTCAATAACCTCTCAGATCCAATTCTGTTCGTCTAGTTACAAGAACGTTTTCGTGGAACGGTAACTCTTCATGGCGACCACGAATCACACCGTCGAAGCGAGCCGCTTAGCGAAAGGCACTGAACTTCAGTACGATTCAAAAGTTAGCGGAAGTTATGGTAGTTCCATAGAAATATCTGAAAATGCTTAACTTTGATTCCTATATAGCATAAAAACTATGTGGTGCTATTTTCTCCAGCTTTTTAGACGAAACATATTGAAATATTTGTTGGGAGCCCGGTTAAGCTGTTGTTGCAGTGCAGGTTCGCTATAGCCTACCGAGTTCAAATCTGAATCCCTGTAGACGAATCTGCATCATATATATTGAAGCGAATTTAATGAATGGTCTAGCTTAAACCTCCAATTCTTTTGCTTTGCCGTTTCATTGGCCTTAGATACAAAAAAATGAAGAAAATTATCACGGTATTAAAGACAGGTACTCTAAATTTACATATACTTGCAGTCGACTGTCTTGGCTTGGATCGGGAACTTTTGAACCGAGGGAGGATGACAACATACTTTTGCTTCTGTATCACCTTCACGTCACCCAAATTCGAAAATCTTTTAAAACCAGTAATGAGGTGATAGAGGATCGTGGTTGAAGTTGTGGAACAATGCTAACATGTGCCGCTCGTGGAATGGAGTTATCTTGTAGCCTTGCGACGGGATACCAAATACAATGATATCAAGATTTATGGATTACTACTACTACGATTTGGGGGTAGAAAGCATTCTGTCACGGTCACCGTCTTTAATGAGTCTAATGCACTCACGCATGATTGGTGCTTGTGGGGGGGATGTCAGTTCTATGTACAAAAGGTAGTGCCGCATACTGACACTCTACTATAAAGGCCCAATTCTAGCTTGCAATCCCGAGGGAAAGCTCTATCCCATCGAATAGCATCACAGGTTCTATTCATCAATATTCTCTTCGCCCCTATCCCGTTGTAACGGAGATTTACCACCCAAGAAGCTAAAGGCTACGACAGACATGAAAACACAGATACAAGCTTTTATGCGTTAGCCCAATATATATTGCCATTACAGATGCTCAACGGGTGCTACAAACTTACCTAGTGCTGTGTTCATGTAATAATACCCAATACTCTCCGTTAAAGCGCCCGATAAGAGTGGCCCGAGCAGTAGGCCGGTTGCAAAACTCAAGTTGGACAGTGAGTAGGTGCGAGAGTAACCTCCGTTAGCACCAAAAACACCAGGCTGTTTGGCCTCAAGCTCATCTACCGCAGCTGTTTGTATAATAAACTCTTTCATTAGACCAACCCTGCCTGGTAGCGCAAATGATCAACTTACAAGTAAGCTCAATGATGCCAATGCTGCTCATTAGATTCGTTACACAACCTATGCCGATGACAGCGGTTATGTAGGTAGCTTTGGCGGAATCTTCGTCTTTGGCCCAGGGAAACTGCTTTTGGTCCGCTGCACCGAGAAGCCATAATAATGGGGCGAGCGACATAAAACCAATCGTAGCAGGGAGTTTGGTTCCGATTTTATCTCGAAGCCACCCACAAATAGGACTGAATATTATCGTAGGTCCCTGAAGTCCGAGGAATAGCAAACCTGTTGGTAAACTGCCCCAGCCAAAGGCGAATTTGACGTGAGTAGGGATGGTGGTGGCGTAGCTGGCGAGCATGGAGGAGTACACAACTGAACAGGATATGGCAGCCAAAACTCTGGATTTGCTGAATAATATTTTGTAGAAGGAAGAAGTGGAAATCTCTGCCTTCTTCGAATTGGGATCACCCTGGACGGAGTCGTACGACGGCATAGTGGCGTCAGGAATCAAAGCAGAATCTTCGTTTAGACCAGTTGATGATGTAGCAGCAGGCCTGCGAGAACCAGTTGCGGGCGTATTTGAGTTAGCTGTAGTCGTCTGGCTTCGCTGTTCCAGCATCAGAAGCCTCATCGCGATATCTAAAACGATAACCGACAAGGCACTGGCCCAGGTGATCCAGTAACCAGTTACCTCGAGGAGCAGGCCTGCGGCCGCCGGTCCAGAAAGAGCACCCACGCTCACAAAGCTGTGTACCAATCCGAATGCCTTCCCTATGTTTCTCCCATCAATAGATGCTCTGAGCGTAGCCAATCCAACGATCCATGCCGCCGTCCCGCCAATCCCTTGGATAGCTCTACCCAAGTAAACACCCCATACTGTTTTAATGTGGAGCAAAGAGAATCAGTGTCTATTTCAGTCAAATTCGGCGTGATATTAATCATGAGGAAGCAGATAATAGGTCAATGACGTACGTTTTGTGGACGCAGCCAGAGTTAAAGTTCCCACGAGAGCAATGCCCAAAGCGATGACTAATGGAACTCTTCGAGACCCAGCCCGATCTGCCAGTTCTCCTATGAAAACCGCAGAACCAACCGAAACACCTCCATATAAGGTGAGGATTTGATATGTGACGCGCTGGATATCTGAAGGGTCGACACCATTTCGGCCTTGAAGAATTTCGGGAAGAATGGGGACAATAAACCCATAGAGGAAGCTTTCTAGAGGCGAGGAGTGGGGTTAGTTATACAAATCGTGCTAATATCCCCTAGGTACCAACCGATATGGCCGTGAGGAAGTCAGCTGAACTTACCAGTGAAAAGAGCAATGGCGATGCAACTGATAATAAAAGGCGTCGAAGACCGCCAGCGGTAACCGAAAGGTTCGGGTTCGTCACGAGCAGTCATGGCAGCCATATCTGTCGTATGTTGCGGTAGAGAAGCTTATCAGTGAGAATTATCACAAAGTACGAATTAAAGAAACTTTTAACTTATAAAGTGTTGGTTTTTGTGAACCCTGAAGAGCCGTGGTTGCCGGCGCCCGGAAGGCGTGCTATTTCGTAAGCCATTATACAATGAAGCATGCTAGCAAGGGTCCCACGATCGGTCTGGAACGAGGATTCAAGCATTACTGTTCCGGCAACTAACTACCCTTGTACGTCATGGTACGCGAGCGGATGCTGACTACTATATTTGTCTTGAATCAACCTGGAAATTAATTGGCTTTGCCTGAGAGCATATCTATCACGTATTTCACGATATCGCAACCAGATTGTAGGCCGGGTAGGGTTTTCGGGGCTTGTATTATCCTATTTGTTACCAAATTTTACATAGCTATTGCATTGACGGAGCTCGGAGGGATGGCCTTGTCAAAGTGTAAACTGAATTTTTATTTCTGTATGGGCTCAAGACTTTTAATGAAAAATAGGCCTCTGAAAGCAGTAACAATTGAATGTGTAGATAGAATAGCACCGATAGCCATTCGTATTCCTTCACAGGCATTCACTGGTTTGGGAATAATGCAACTTCAAGCTGCTTGCAGCTCCTAATATTATTATGTTGATTTCTGGGAGACAGAGCAGCTCCCAGTGAAACCTACGCAAAGGGTCAGGTAGGTATTTACATAAAAGTGTGGGGTTGGGCTGGATAGTAGGGAGGATATGTACATACAAATCAGAGAGCATCGTAATAAGAAAATAGAAGTATGAATGAGACTTGTAGTCCTTGCTACACTATCCGTATCAGCTCTCGTCGGCATCACAGCGGTAATCTTCGCTCTCGTCGTCATCTTCATCGATATCTGGCCCAATGATTGGGTTTTTCTCGAATTCCTGATCAACTACCGCCATATTTATCCTGTTCTGGTTCTGAGGGTTGTTCCACCTTGGGTCGTTATATTGATAGTACACTGCATGTAACCTGAACAACCGGGTCCATTCGCAGGGCGCGATCTTTTCTAGGTACCCGCGTCGGACTATCCCAAGACCACGATAGCTCGCCATGTACCTCAACTTCTTCCACTTTGTCACATCTCTTGACATCCATTTCCCATCCGTCAGGGAATCCCAAAAACCCTTTGTTGTATCGTGTTCCTCGAGTTCCTTCCAAAGTGACTTTTGGCAATTGTACGGAACCACGTGGGCGTATTCATTTCGCTCGCGGTTAAGTTCGACGTTACACATCGTTTTCTCATCCGTCCAGTTTTTCCTGAGTATGATAGTTGGTAGTTCGTAGGCGACGATTTGGTTGTAGTATCCGCCTAGGGATAATTCTAGGAATTCTAGCCGCTCTGCTCGTTTGTTTCTGAGGAATTTCAGAATTTTGAAGAAGTAACTTGGTCTTTTGGTTTCCGGTACGCAGCCGGACAGACTGATCGACTCGATTTTATGTGTGTTCCTCAGCATCACTTTCATATCCTTCAGTGCAAGGCACACATCCACCAAGTCAAGTGTCTTTAGTTCCGGTAAGTTGAAAGTGGACGGCAGAAATCTACCCTCTCCATCTGGCTTTGGGTCCGTCAAAGAGTTTGACCGGTGGCCTAGCACCCTGAGTACCTCGAGTTTACCCCCAATGACCATGACCCAGCTCCAAAACGCGAACGTGACGTCAGCACGCTCCCACTGCACCGACGTCGAAACCTCCAAGTATGTGAGATTCGTGAATGTGTTCTCCCAAGCTTCAAGCTGGTTTTCTCGAAAGTTAAACGAGGACATTGCCAGACCACATCGAGGGGCCGTAATGGTTTCGACTGTCTGTCGTTTAGATGCAATGATGGCATCCATGACAGGTTTCCAATGATCATATGCATTTGACGATCGCTGAGAAATATCAAACTCGACAGTTCGAAGATTAGGTAGAATCGACATGATTTTGAAAAGTAGTTGTTTGACCTTAGGGTCTTTGAGCTCATTGTAGGACTCGACGGGGCGGAAGATGATATGCTGGAGGTATTGGTTTACCTCCCCACCACCGCGTACGAGCTTGAAAAGACGTTCGAGGGAGGCGGGTTTTAGGTTGACTCTAATGAGCTCGAAAACTTTGTACCAGAAGGCGCCTTTGAATCTTTCGTTGTAGTCTTTCGATAGCCATCGTACTCTACCGATTTCTTTGGTTGTGAGGTCTGCGAATATCATATCCACCAGCTCCTGTGGAATGGATACCAGAGACGCCATCGTTCTTTATTAATCTGAGGATCGAGAGGTATTGATATTACGGATTGGTGCACGGTGTTTGGATAGTCTTAGCCAAGGGCGTCTAGCGGATTTGAGGTAGGTGACGGTGATGAAGTCTGGAAGAAGTAGCTCGCAGCAATGTTCGTAGGGCGGGGGGGGTTTCTACAAAAAAAGTTTGGGACTTCGAAAGGCCTTACAAAATTCCCAGGCCAGACAGGTTCGCGCGCCCTGCTATATATAAGCTTCTTAGGTAACCATTCTCGGCGCTGCAGTTTCGGGTTCGTGTGCGCTTTGGCGCAGTCGAGAGCCCCCTGTCGGTTAATTTGCGGTACGGTTCATGACTCAATCGCCCCGGACTCAGCAACGGGAAATCAGATGAGTACGCGTGCGATGACTCTAAGCAATATTGTGGCCTTGAGGTTATGTTTCATGATGGCTTGATGCTTTCGTATCACGATCGCGAGATTGTCGAATCCCTAGGGGTTGCTTGGTATATAGCTTATCCTAACGTTATGCTATTATGAACAGCCCCCTACTAGAACCACGGATAAACCCGATGTTGTCATATTCCGTTTATATTATCTTGAGTTTTAAAAGTACATGAACGTTATAAACCAGATATCCAGAGGTTCAAAAGAAAGAAAAAATGAGGAGGATTAATTTAAGAGCAGAGTGTACCCCACCAGCCACTATTGTATAAGTAAACAAGAAAAAAGTAATACCTCCATGTTGCCAATAGGGTTTTCAAAGTTTTCTAAAAACGAAACCCCCAGGTGAAACCCGATCAAAACAACCCAAACATCTAAGAAAGCGACTTTGTGATAAGGAAAAGGAAATGACTGGTATGATATCAAAAGAAAGAGCAGTGTTGCAATTGCAGTACTGTGCAGATATGCGTTACTCGAATGCCGATAACAGAGATCAATCTACTCTAGGCCGATATCCCAGCCAAACATTCGAGTAGATGCTCCCTTATTTCTTCTCAGCTTCTTCCTTCTTCCCCTCTTCAGTTCCCTCGTGCCTCTCTGTAGCTTCCGCTAGCTCCTCATTCGATTTGGCAGCCTCGGCGGCCTCAGCCCCACTGCCCTCCGCCTCTTTCGCTTTCTTCTCCTCCTTCTCATCGATATCCTGGTCAAGCCTCTTGCTAACCCTTCCGCCACCGCTCTCCTCGCTCTGTGTGTTCTCTTCCTCGATTAACTCCTGTTGCTCCTTCAGAACCTCCAATCTCTGCTTATTTGTCGCAGCACCCTCTCCACTCATCAAATCAAGTTCGACTTCGTGATAAAGTTCTTCTGGAATACCGCTCAACACAGCGGTAAGAGCATCGTAGTGGCTTTCAATCTCATCGCCCCTACCCTCAGCGTAGACATAGGCGTTCGAGAGGACTAGCAAGGCCGATGGAATACCATGCTTAAGCCTCAAATCCAGCCAAGTCTGCAAATCTTCTCTTAATCTCGAAGGGCTAACGCCATGCGTCCTCATGCCACGGCTTGCGCACGCAGTCTGCAGCTCTGGAACGCTAAGGCTGTTTACGCCTTCGACAAAGATGGCTCTATCGTCGCGTTTAATCTGCCTCATACGATGACGGATTGTGTAACGGAGCATCATGTCGGTTCCAAAGGCGTTGAGGTTCATATACCTGCACATCGCTACAAGCTGTGGACGGCTCAAGTTGTCGAGGGTTAAATCATCCTTAAAGGTCTTGCAAACGTTGATAACGTCTTGATGTGTCGGCTTCTCACCGCTACTTCGCAACTTTCTGAAGAATTCAGTGAATTCCTCGGTTCCCCTTGTCGCTAGGGAGAGTGGAAGACCTGATTCCTGGAGAGTGGTGCGAAGGAAGTCGGAGACATCCTTACGGGTCGCCCGAAGAATCTTATTTTTGCGTTCCTTGTCCTTTTCGCCTTCATAGGTTGAAGGAAGCATATTTGGGAAGAGTTTAATGGCAACAGGGAGTAAGAGTTCGGCGAAAGGAACAATGACAAAAACCGAAAATGGAACCAGCCGGGCGATGTCTTGAACCGTTCGTTGCAACTGTCGGTGCTCTCGCCTAGACAGTTCGTATCCTGCAGCCATTTTGACGACCAAGTTCGTAGAAATTTTGATTTCAGTACCGAGCAGCTTTGTTCCATCCCAGTAGTGGTTTAACTCCTTCTTCACTTTCTGCAACAAAGTAAGTTTCTCGCTCTCCTTCTTCTTGTCCTTCTCCTCCTTCTGTTTCTCGTCCTTCGCAGATAAGCCTTCCTCCGTCTTCGATTCAACGGTTATCGGTGTCTGCGAGTTCCCGTTTGGTGTTACATCGGATTCTTTAGCAGGTAACTTGTTTGTTGGCTGCGGAGCGGACGCCTGGGAAGTCTTCGCAGGAGCCTTATCGCGAGGAAGCGGTTTTTGGGCCTGCTTGGCATTGAAACCGGGCGGTGGGCCAGAAGGAATAGAGCCATGGGGCGATGTCTCGGTAGAGAGGAAACGATTGTGTGGGACTGAGATAGCGATGGCACGCAAATAGTGGGGGTTTCGTTGGATCGTTCGACGGAGTAAGTGTGCTAGAAAATGATATCATCGTTAGAATTAGTAGTCCAAGACGATACGGAGCAGGTAAGCATACCATTGGTTGTAAGGAGAGATCTCTGGCTGAGAACCAGTCTCGCGGAGAGATGGGACGACATGGCTAGTCTTTTAATAGTAATATTACCGTCCGGCGACGCTTAATGTACCTCCTGAGCCCAAGATTCGAATGAGCGAGCCCGGGAATTGTCGGTATGTCGGCGGAGGTCGGTGGAGGTGGATGTCGGGACTGATGAGGCTTGGGAAGGGAGTGACGCAAATTTGGTATTCGCTAGCGCAGGGAAGCTGTTCAGCTGGCTGGCTAGTTATGTCCGGACAAACGCCGATAGATGAGATATCGATGCAGATGCAGGAACGAAGTCGACAAGATATGAAAGTGCTGGTGGTTGGCGATGGTGGTTTGCAAGAAGGGATGTTTTGATAGATTGAAGTCGCAGAAAGGGTGAAATTGGAAAGGGAGAGATTCGAGAGTGAGGGTCTGAGAGGTTCTTATTTAATCTGTTCGGATATAATCTTATATCCGATTGGACCGAGTCTTGTGTCCGAGTTTAAATTAAGGACGCTCCGGGAAAATACTTTAAATTTGACTTCGATCCTGAACTAAAAGTTGGATTCCTCTGAATTCAATTGACAGGATTCCAGGCGGGTGAAAGCATAAGTATATAGGGATTCGAGACTGTAACGAATCTCGATCCGTCGACGCACCTGGTCTGGGCCTGCTGGCAGCACTGCTTAGCATCCGCTAGTCAGCGGTTAACCTGGCTTGCCAGCGTGTCGGAAGTCTGCGGGATTCGACTTTTCGTTCGCCACCGACGACAGTTACATAAGTTTAAGATTCTATCTGTTGGGTGTGAAGCTAGACGTATCGTTTGAAGACTAGCGCACTTCCCAACGTCTGCATGTGCCATTGGAGACGGTCCAGCCGTACGAGTATAGTGTACTCCCGGCCCAAAACTGAGTGCGCTGTCGAGATTTGATTCATGGACGACAACTTTAAAGTGATTGCAAGAGCGGGGTATACAGGAGGAATTACGTGAAGTCGAGAATGCTTATTTTGATATTAAAACCGACGTCGTCTGCATGCAAAATATGCAGAATCGGTAACTATGTGCTGGAAAGCAGACAAGATGCATGCACCGCTGACGAAACCCCGGCTGTCTCCTTCAATGATTCAATTGGTCCTTTCAATTTGTTCTCCAGATATTCTAGAAGCATGCATATGCTGTCGATAATAATATCCTCCATGTAAAATGCCGACTCAGATGATGGTTTTTTGTATCAATCGGACTCGAATTGGGCCCCGCACTTCCTCCGGTCCTGTCGTAACAACTTCCCCTTTTTGGAGTACTTCCAGCACTCCCGCATCCCTCAATTTATAGACAATTTGCCTGGTAGATTCCATATAGCCTCTTCAAGTGCCAATATCGACCTTTCCGTCTCTTTCAAGTGTTCTGGGCACCTCAGACGGACATATGGTGGATTCCGGGTTCTTCTCATATCTGGCCCGAACAAGCTCCATCAATCGTTCTTCCAGCAATTCCGTTGACATCCCCAACGAATATCGTGATATCTATGAAGATGTGAAATGAACTTCCTCAAGGCGTAGTCTTCTCGAATGAAGTAGCAATAACCTAGCCAATAAGATACCAACTGTGCCTGCAGCTTACCAGGATCGGAGGGGTTTGTTATCACACGCTAAAACCCCATCCAAGATGCCCTCTCGTGATGCCGAATCTCTCCCTCCCCCACCCTTCTTCCCCGTAATCCATCCTTGAAAAGCATAAAAACACCATGGCGAAGACGCACAAGGTCCGACGGCGATAGCCTAAACTTCGATATCGTATCATCTTAATTTTTCCTTTCCGTCCTCGAATCTATAATATCTAATTCATTAATTGCCACCGTCGCAAGTTTGTCGCCCGCCCCGCCGACTTCGCTAAGTTCGCCTGCCAAATCCAACGTTAACTCCACCCAACGTCAATCCATCGACCCAGCGGGTCCAGAACCCCACAATGAGGCCTCTTTCTCGTGCCGCCCGAATAATTATGGTCGGCGCCCCCGGTGCTGGCAAGGGCACTCAGGCAGCTCGTCTTCTTAAGGCCTTCCCAAGTCTTAAGGCCCTCTCTAGTGGCGACATCCTTCGCGACAATGTCGCCAGAAGTACCGATATCGGTAGGCCTCACTTTTGTCTATCTCCAAACCATGTCGAATGGGACTAACACCTTAGATATCGGCATTAAGGCCAGCAAGCAGCGACTTACATGTCCTCCGGATCCCTGGTTCCAGACACCCTCATGTCCCGTCTGATCCTCTCATCCATTCCTCCGTCTCCTCAATCATACATCCTCGACGGATTCCCGCGGACCCGTCCGCAAGCCGAGTCTTTAAGTCAAGCAGGGGTCGAAGTAAACTTTGTAGTCAATCTCGACGTTCCACATTCCGTTATTTTGGATAGAATAGCGAATAGATGGGTACATCCCGGTAGCGGACGTGTTTATAATTTAACATATTCGCCACCGAAGGTTGAGGGAATTGACGACGTTACAGGAGAGAAGTTAGTGAGAAGGGTAGACGACGATCCGGTGTGTTCCGACCCAATTATCGATATATCAAGCGAGCGTTGTTTGTAGCAAAGGAATGCTAACTTTTCGTGATAGGAAACGTTTAAAGTACGATTAGAGAAGTATGAAGAGAAGACCGGGCCATTGATGGAGTTCTATAAAGAGAGAGGTGTGGTTTGGACAGTTAGCGGCAAGACCAGTGATGAGATTACTCCACAGCTCTTAGAAGAGGTTGCTAGACGGTTCGGACAAGATTAATTACAATAAATGGAGTTGCTCGAAGATGTTTCGGAGTCTAAAATTGTATATACTACTTGTATAGCTACTGCTCCCTATTCATGTACATTTTACGAACATAAAGCTACTAATCTCAAAATTGGCATACTTCCAGATACAACTGGATTGAAGACTAATCTATATACAATACTTAGGACTAAATCCAATATAACATCAAGGTATCGCGGCATATATTTACATATAACGTCCATCAACAAGCGTCCAACCATAAACACCAAGCGCCGAAACCACATATCCCACTTCCATGTTAACTGTATACAAGTCCACCGATGTAACAGTCAGGCCTCCTCAACCTTCAGCAGTTAATCCCTCCATGAACCTCCAAAATGATGTATCATAAACGCTGTCTCATCACCTCCCGCATCACTGTGCCCAACCCCAGGACTCCACCGATTCACCGGCAAAAAAAGTACATCCCCGAACACTTTTCCCTCCTTAATACCCGTATATTCCTCAAACCCCACCTCCCTCCCCATAATATCATTCACATACCCCATCACCGCGTTCGTCCACCCAAACGGACCCGTGCGATCAAGAATCTCCCTCTCTGAATACTTAAGCCCGCTGATGCACTTCCCCGCCGACTTTTGTATATCTTCTCTAACCTTCTCCTGAACCGATGTGATCATACGTCGAGATATTTCGTGACCTGGTTTAGCATAGATTGTCCATTGAATGAATTGTATCCGCTGCGCAAACCCAGATTCTATAACCCACTTATCCGAATACTTTGTTTTATCCAAAATATCTAATTCCATCCCGACGACGATGTTAATATCTTCTTGCTTAACATGCGGAAGATGTGCGATCGACTGGCTAACCCAAGTGTCGATGGGCTTTTTACATTCTGTATCGATGTCGGAATATACCCCGCCGGATTTAAACGCGATAAGGTAACGGAGTAAATCGGCCGCTAGAATTCGTTGTGGGAAGTTTGCGTAGAGGTGGACGATGAAAGGGTCGGTGGCGTTGAAGTTGTTGACAACGTAGTCGAGGGCGGATTTATCTGTTAGAAGGTCGTATTCGTGGGTAGGGTTAAGGGCATGCCAGGTTTGTCGACGAGTAAAAGTTTCATCGTTCGGCAAGGCGATAGTTTTCCAAGTTTGCCAGATTTTCTTGGGGAAAGCGATTTTGGAAAGGTTTTTGGATAGTGTGAGGAGGCGGCGTCTGGTATCTTCGGCGGAAGTCGAAGTGGTAGGAGGTGTAAAATCCGGCTTTTGGGGGGTGAGGTTTGTGTGGGGTACTGGGACCGGGAGAAATGAGTGTCCTGGCAGCGAAGGGATGTGCCAGATGAATACGACGAGTAGTAGGACATTGAGGAAGCTGATGATTGCTTGACGGCGAGGGAGGCGAATACAAGAGAGCCATCCAGGTGGGAAAGAGGCATGCGAGTTCTTGGGATTATCGTCCTTTTCCGAAGCGTACGGGTTTCGATAGACTGGATTGTACATCCCGCGAAAGATATCGCGGCGAAGGTCGGTAGCCATTATGAACCGGGTTGAAAACATATAGTTCAGGAACTAGAAGTTACCTCTAGATCCCCTCGTAGTGCTAGCTGCTGGTGCCTGAACAAGCCATGTAGTCTACCCGTAGGTACACCAGGATGGAAATCTAAAAGACTCTGCAACAAAGTATACAACTAGATGACTTGATGCGACAAAATGTGCAACTTAACGATAATAATTCTGATGACCGTTTAATATATTCGACCCGTGAAACCTTTCTTACAGCCCAAATGTTCAATCTTCGAGTTAGATTGACTCTTGAAATCAAAACTCTCGGAACGAATCAATTGGGCATCCGCCGACCAGTTTCAGAAAAGATGGGCCGAATAAACAATATATCTCCTTCGTCGCCAGATATTGCTCACAAGATCTCGAAGTTCTGTCTGTTTCCACACCGTCGGCCCCGAAGAGACGGGTTAACGTTGAAAGTCTAGTAGAGTTAACTGTGGAGTCTCCTCTTAGCCGGCCCGAGCTCCTATCAACGGGCCAAGGTAAACCGAGCTTCCAAGCGCTGCAGGAAAAATCCACTGCACAAATGGCGATATCTCTTTTGTCAAGCTGCACTCGGACCTGCAGGCTTCTAGTTTTCGGATAACTAACCGGCTGCACAAGCCAACCCAGTGGCTGGTGCCAAAGGGTCACTAACAATCCTTGGTACCACAAGAAAACCACAGGAACGGGGAAAGTTCCCAAACTCAGAAAGCTTGTTTATCTGAGCACTGTTCTGCAAATTTTGCAAGATCCACTTATTCCTCGCTTTGGGTATCGAAGGTCCGGGTTTAATGAAGAAGCCGCGTAATACTTCCTGCGCCAAGGCGTTAGAAATAGAGGTTTTGCCAAAGTGGAGATTAGCAATTGCAGTGGGTGAAAAGCGAAAGACATGGGAAGTCTAGACGCCAGGGAGATATCTTACTGCATACCTCGGGCTGATTAGATAACCAACCCGTGCCGTGGGACAGTTTTTTATCGGGCGTCGTTCGACCGGTTGGCTAAAGAGTCCAGTCAGGTCAGCCAGAATATTAGAATTATGCTCCGCTTCAGAGAACTTACCGGAGACAAGATGACTAATCCTTGATGTTCTTCTCAAATCTGTATTGTCTTTGGATGGTTCTGTCTACGGACGCATCTGTGAAAGTATGGTAGAATATAAAACACATTCAAAATATCCAATTAACGGGCGCTAGGCCTGGTGTGTAGGTAAGATCCCACAGCAAGAAAAAGACTAAAGAGACTCTGAATCCGATGCCCTAGATCCAGTTAGATTAGCAGAAGGAACGAAGCTTAATTTATATTCCACTGCTGCTCGTCCCAATTCGAAGTATTCGAAATTAGAATATGAAGACTCCAGACGCTGGCCAACACAAAACGGTTGTGGCACAGAAATCAAAATATCACAAAGTGTCCAGTTCCTCGACGTCCCGTCTTGCCGTCGATTCGAAACTCCTTCGAAGACGACAATTCCGCCTTGGCAAAAAAGTGGAAATGAATAAGGTGATATTCTTTGAAAGACCCCTATTTCCCTAGAACAATAGATGCAGATGCCCAATCAATCTTGATATCGATGTATACGACACTGCTACACAACACTCAGAGTTCTGTTGTGCAGTTGCAACACATGGCACCATAACAACCCAGCCCCCTGCCCCGGCGTGCCCATCATCTGATGTTGTACAAGGCACCCCCCTGTTCGTAGAAATCCCCGAACCATTACACCAACATTTTCGAGGTTTTCCAGGTTTTTGTAGACACTTGGTGGCTTATCAGGGCATGGCATTCTTGGAGCTCGGGGTGTCCGACTTGGGCAGTTTTAGGCTATAGACCGTAGACGGTTTGAGGTTTGAGCCATGTGCAGCTGTCGTGATGTATGTATATCTGTATGCTGTATACCCCTAGACGAGGAAAAGGTGATACTTCTTGATACTGGAACAATTTATAGGACCTCTCGTCCGAGAAGTTTGCAGTTGGTTCTAGTTATTGTTAGAGGATGGTCAGATACAACTTTACAACTGCCGAAAGAGCCTCGTTTGGTGGGCGGTTATGCCTTTCCTCGTGAGGTGAATGTTACTCGGAAAATCTCAAGGCCTTCTAGTTATGTCTGGCCTCCGATTTATGTATTAGTGCTCGGAGGAAATGCCATGTCGGATTAATTTTGTGATTTAGTTGGCTAGCCTCTATGGACCCCTAACATGGGACCCCTTTTATCTCTCAGGCTCTTTGAGACTAGTTTGGCGAAATTTCGATCTTATCACTCGAGTGCTATGAAGTTAGCAATAATGAGTATAAACGTTATGTTCTTGTGCCCAGGCTTCCGGGAGGGGAACTATTCTGCGAGGCTAGAATATATGATACATTCTATACCTACTTGACAGAATCGACAACTCGTCAAGGGCTGCTTCTTGAGCATGGGTTCATCATCTGATACAGATTAACTACAAAACCTTTCAGAAGACAAATGTGAAATTTGAGAATGAGGTGATACAGCCAAGCCTGACTCAGCGATATTTTCTCTCCACATCATATCTCGGCTGGGTATTATACATCTTTTGACCAGGATGGTATCGCCTTAGCTATTGACCACGATCAGTGTATAACAGCACCATAACGAGTAAACGAAAATCAACGACTAAGTCCCCATGCAAAACGAATACGGCAAGGCAGAGAGGCTAGCAATTATTCCTCCGTCTCTTGGTAGGTGCATCGGCTCGGCGTTTCAGACATGCAGCCGCAGAGGACCTCGTGTAGGGCCCGGAAGAATCGAAACGAGTAATCAGTCGCCATCGAATCATGATACAAATTTTTTTGGTCGGATTTCTATGGAACGACTCGTTTTATAGACGGAACTCTCCGTTTATATGTTTGTGCTGGGACCAAAATAAGACGTGTGGCTGCCACCCGCTGCTCATTACCAGGGGATGGAACTGGTAGTAATTGGATAAAATAGATCAGATGAGGGCGCCACCACTCAACACAACTTTTGCAACATGCAAGAGATGCAGGACGCAAGTGCAGGGAGTGAAATCAAGAACTGCTTGTGGGGTTTCCTGTGCGACGACAATCGAGAAGGCAAACAGACGGGGGTAATATGATGCGCTAACTCCCGTGTGGTGTCCCGAGAATATTATCATCCCCGTACGTCGCAGTAGCATATACTATAGTTTTCGACTATGACAGTTTCCATTTGGAGTACGCTTGCCATAGCTCTGTCTTTCGGCCTATTCTCTGACCGATTTATACGAGCGTGGAATTGGTCGGATATTAATATATATACTATATGTTTATAACGGCAAAAGGGGAATGATAGCCTCCTCTCCCTGTACTCCGCATGAACTAAATATCCGTTTTTAAATGATACTATATATGAATTTACCCAGTGTATGCAGTCGATTAGTCTGCCTGACATGCAAAGAATGCGGCTGCTTTCGAGTTAACACGTATTGAGCTTTGAGTGACATATTGCAGATGAGATATTGATGCTTCGGAGCGGGTGTGCGGCTCCTAGCTGGGGATTGCGCAGTCTGAAAGGGGGTGTGCAACAATCACCCAACTTTTTTTCGAAGACTACTGAGAACGCGTTAATGTGGCGTGATGCCGTGATGCCGTGTTTGCTATGTGCTGTAGGCTGCTAGCACCTAAAGAGTCTCAATAGTCTGTATTGGCTGTCCGTAAACATGTGCGATAAACCAGATAGGAGAAATACTCCCTCTAGTCGGGGTCTAGACCGTTATTTGTAAGGCCAGCTAGCAATTCATTTTGAGGGGAGCCTTGAAAGAGTTGTTGCTCAAGTGTATTAAGTTTAATAGTATCGCCGCACGTGCATGTGCAAAGTTCTGATCCAGCACATTTTGTATTGACAATTAATGATGGTGGTGGACATCCGCCACAGGCTTGTGCGACGTGTTTCACACCGTTGGTGCAATATCAGCTCGTGAGACCGATACCAGATAGAGGCATCGGGCCGGGATCGCTGGAAACTAGTCACAGAATCGGTTGTATGAGGGGGTGGTGTGATGTTGTAAGCACAGGAACCTATGCATAGCTCTGATCAAACCCGCTTGCTAACCTGAGTTCTGGCTGCCTCTCGACTTAGGAACCTGTTTGAATAATGTGTCATCAACTTGAATTTTGGGCCACGCTCTTTGGGGTTAGACATCTCTCAGACCAAATAGTCTCAGTAAACATCTGGATAGTTGGTATCAATCTTGCGGGAGGTTTATCCTTAGGCCTTAGTTTCCTTCTCTTGGGGCCCTTGTCGTAAACTTTTTGTCGTATCTAAAAGACCATACTTTGATCCGCCACGGTTGAAGGACATTGGCGCCAGGACACACCCGGGCCCCTTGCTCTTAGTTGCAGGCAAGGGAATCAGGAAAGGCCTCGCGGAACACTCTGCAACATGTTCTGGAGCCGTTAAGAATGTCGACCGTTTGTATCCTGAGTAATCTAGGGACTTAGATTGGGGAAGGGATGGGTTAAAAACCAATTGACTAATATTCTATTAAGTTGAGTTTGAGCAAAGATCCCTAATTAAAGGAATGCTGTATCGTCATCGGTATTCTTTGTCATGGAGTGGAATGTTGCATGTTGTGGTATCATGACACACACTTTCAGATTCTAGCTCAGAGAGATCTAGTATCGGTAAGACCGAATTCACAGTACAGAAAAAAAGTAAATATAGTTAACCTATGCAGGCTCCGATGTCAATACGACTTGGCCTGAGGTTTAGCTTGCCGTCCATAGCACCGGTACCATTGGTCTTGCCAAGACCGTGATGGCTCGCCACCCACCATAAAGCTTCATCGGTCTAAAGTAGGACCTGTGTGAGAGGTCTACCCACCGATTGATATCAATTGGGGTCGCCCGCAATGCAAGGCAGCCGCTGCCTGTGTAGCTGTGGTCGCGTCGTCCTCGCATTCCACAAATCCAACATCATGATCCATATGGGCGCAGCTATCTCCTTTGTGTTGCTCAAGCACCTCGAGGCCTCCATGTAAATTAACGGAAGCTCAGCCAATTCGCCCCTCCCCACCCCACCCCTAGAACCCGGCATCAAATAATCCCAATTTGACTCTTAACTTTCGTCCTCTTCTACAAGCATTCATTGATTTCTGACCGTCGCTAAAATGAAGTTTCTCCTCATATGCACCACCACGGCCACGCTTATTTCTAGCGCCTCTGCTCTCCCTCATGCTATTCCGGAGCCAGTTAAACCCCGTTCAGCTCCCTATCAGCCCTGCACCCCAGCCAGCTTCTTCACTCCCAGCCCCACCTGTTGCGTGGCAGACCTTTTAATGCAGCCGCGCTTAGTTGCACTCCACGTAAGTCACCCCTCTATAGCTATATTCAACTATCTGTGGTTTGGTTAACGCTTTCTTCAGCTGCCAAAGCCCCGGAAAGCGCGGTTGAGTTCGCCATACTCTGTGGCAGCGCGAAACCTAAGTGCTGTTTGTTGGATCCGGTAAGTGGTTATATTTTTGAAGTATACCATAGCGGAAAGACTCTAACTTAGTATAGGTCGGTGGTACCGTTAACGCCTTCTGTTCGAAACCTGCCGGTTTTTTGAGGTCGTATCAAGAGGTTTTTGTCGGCTATTGTCGGGCGGGGATGTTCTGGAACTGCTTATTACTCGTTGAATAACTTATCTCATTGGGTCTTCTTTCCATAAACGGGCTGGCTTGTCCGGCGCCTGCATGCGCAGGACTGCTCCCCTCGAATACTCTTTGTTCCTCCGTGTTATATCATTTCGTTACTTTCCCTTGAGCCCACAAGCATGCAGGTACTTAATTAATAATAGCGTTTGTCAATACATTCAATGATTCTATCACTTTCAGGGTCGGAGACTTTTGTAAAACCACTGGTTTTTGGGTTAGATTACAGCATTTTCACATCACCTTTTAAGGATACAGCTATCGGGCAAAGTTTAAGGTCGTGATGTGACCATCTAATACATTTCTGCGTTTATGTTCCTGCTGGGGAGTATCAAGACCATCGGCTTAATTGGCTTATGCTTGTATTTCTGGGCGCCATGGGGTAGTATATTCTTCTGAACCAAAGACTTGGGTCCAATTTTGATATTGAGGTGTATTAAGTCAAACTGAATCATTTAATGCAGGTCGACTGGGATCACTGTTTGGGGCATTCCCCGCATGGCTTTCAGCCGCCGAAGGGTCCTGGTCGACCGGGGTATGTTTGGGCCCCACCTGTGGACTTGGCTTGCAGCTAATACATATATTCCTCGCTTTGATTTTCCAGGTTCCTCTGAATCTACCCATAGCCGTTATCTCCCCAACTCTAAAATTTTTGATTGCGGACGCGTACGACTCTTGTGGAGCTGGTCAGGATTAATTCTTCGGTTCGGCGAGTCAGAGACCGAGGGTGGGGCGGTTCTTTCCGAGGGTTATAGATAATATTTATGAACGCTGGATTTTTGACACAGTTGTGGTATCTTGTAGTAAACACTATGCAAGGTGAGAGAGCAACTGTCATGGAAGAATATCATGTTAGGGCAAGGCATGGTGCATGCGGGGAGGCATGGGGCGGAACATGTCAACATTCCGTTCGTAGCTCACGTGTGCGCCACAGTGTGCATGAGCTCTGTAAAGGCAGCCTCCAATGTGGTACTCGTGTAGGAAAGAGGAATATCTAATCACAGATGCACATGCTCCGCTTTTCCTTCACCCATGGCCAGAACCACGACTCATGCACCCGTCCGAAACATTTCGGTAGGACTATTAATTCGGAGCGGGACTCCGACTTCTGTGCTGATAGGTCCATGCATGGAAGCCACCGGCTCGGATTCCTAGCTCCTGGTTTGAGCTCATGAGGGGGACTATGCCTGATTCTAGTTAGTCTGCTTATACATGGGCGCTGCCACTGTAAGTGCGCTCCTGCAGCAAGGTATTTTGGCATTTCATCCGATCCATGAATTTGTTTTCTCCCAATTTAAGGAAGATGTGCATACCGTCTCGGATATATTCTTGGTTTGGGGCTTTACAACACCGAGGAATCGATAGAACTTAATGGCGATATAAATTTTCATGGGCTTCGCTATCCCGTGCGTAACTAGTTATCAAATCGACTTGATAGTCTCAAGTACTACCGGTGGACGATCGACCCCATGGCAATATTTCTCACACCAACTTCAGGCATCGGTTTGGGCTTACACTAGAAGATTATGAGACTAGTAGCTGCGGTTACCCAGCTCTATGTAGCCACTAATAACTGAACGAACGGTTCCGGATTAATGTCAAAACCTTCCGAAGTAGAGCGGCCGATGACACCAGTGACTAGGCGTAATACTTGTGTAGCCAGAACCACAATCTCGAAATAGCAATTTTCTAGCATTGTAGATATGTACCTATATATTCCTACCTTGCTAAATATGTACTCCCAGCGAGGCATGGATGATAATAGTGTAGTGCTAATAGTTTCAAGTATCGGCAATATTTGACCATTTTCAGCACTAGGCACCCGTGCATCGATGCATGAGTCGCATTCTATTAACCGACGGTATCGGTGGAATTTCTTCCTGCCCTTTTGTATTCTATCGCGTTTGTGCCCCCGAACGTGCGCACCTTTCTCGTTTTACCCTCTGGTATCACGCCATCTGTTTCTTTGCCCAGTGAGTTTCACCCTTATCTTTTGGCCAGATAACCCATTCTTTCCAGGCCGCAGCTAGACTGTCGACATGTCCAATACGTATGTGTATCTCCGATTAGGTCTGTGCTTTGGTTTGGCTTATTACATGTACACAGGCTCAAAAGACTAACGGAACACTCCGTCTGAGGAATCTAAAAGAGTAAGACTGTTGCTTTTCGTTAATCTAGTGTTCTTTCAAAGTCCCTGCCGTTTGTCTAAATCTTTTCACGGCACTCTATCTATCGGCAGTTAATATTCCGTAGTTACGGGGCGGTAAGGTTTCCTATTTATTGCATGCAAATGACTTTTCGACGACAGCGCGTGTTCCCAGTGTTCTTGATTTATGTGTCCTCATCTTCGTTTGATCAATTGATATCATCAGCGAGAATACGTACGTTGTAGTTATACGGTTTTGAAGCAAACGGGAATGCATCGAATAGACGAAAGTCCAACCTGCCCGGAAAAGACCATGGCTAAAATAAACATTCAATTTTTCTCAGTTATCATCAACTAAAGAGTAGACCTCCCCTTTGTTGAATTGATATATATGAATTGATGTATATTTGCCACACAGCACTACTAAGTTCTTGAAATTGGTTTTACCGGGCAAATATTGGCTTTCATTAGTGGTCCAGTGATGAATAATCTGAATAGCTAGAGCTATGCGTAGCCGCGGTTGGCTACCAACGTACGTTGCAACCTTGTGGGCTTTGTGTTAGAGCGCGTTGGGAAGGTCAAGAATTCGTATAGCCTTACTGGTCTGGTTGAGCCTTGCGAAATATGCTAAAACAAGGCTATCCTAAGTAATAGACGTGTCTTCGAGCTGAGCATCTACTCAAATAGCTACATTCGTATGAATTGGCGATATCTTGGCACAAACGTATCATCGTGGTATTGGTTATTAACGAATTGTCGACATGTCTCGCATTGGACTGAGCATTGGAACTTGTAGGTTGCATTCACTTAATGATTCATTTGCTGTTTACTTGGACTGTGAGCTATCGATATCAAGCACTGTCTATGTCGTTTATTCTGTTATTTGGATTATTTACATGTTTCGTTTATCCCCTTCTTACCGATGCTGGAATTTCCAGTGAATTGAAACTTAGGCGTTTGCTATAGCTACGTATACGCTATTATGCCTCAGAAATCATTTCCGTTGGTTACAACTAAGAAAGTTCAATTCTCCAGAACCAGTTCCTAGTTTTCGTGCCGAGTTTCGAACTTTCGAATTTGACCAATTGAATGTTATTTCCGTGTTTATCAGTACTGCAGTGCACAAATAACGTCGGGATTACTCCGGATCGATTTCCTAGGATTTCTTACCACTGATCTGGGTTCTTGATCCTCCTAAATAAGTGAGTTCTATTCTTCAGATTCCGCCAGCAATATGGTCAAATTAATAGATTGAATTTACACAGACTAATATAAGTTTAGGTCATTTAACTTCCAATAATGTATCTAGCTAAGCTAGGCCAGTCTATAGCTATATAAAATCCTATCATACACCGACAACTCTCATTAAAAAACCAACAGCGGTAAAACCCAGGCCCATTTCAGAATGAAGCCCCGCCATGGGAAAAAGAGTGTTTGCGCACCCTCTCTAAGTTTCCTTGGAAAACCTATCATTATTGATAATCATGACCGATAAACAGATCCACGATACATCACAACAATCCAAAACCCAGAAATTCAAGCATAATTCCGCCCGCCAAATCGTTAGACTATAAATACCCCTCTTCCCCTCCTTCTTCTTCCTTTTACTTCTTTCCTTCTCTCTTCACCACCCCGGCGGATCAGGGAGCTCAAGAATCCCTTGATCCCGGCATGATTTCCAGATAGCGTATGGAAGTCTGCTGTGTTTCTCTCGTGACGCAGCCGGATAATTTTTGATACTTGCTTGAGATTCAAAGTACTTTGTACTTAATCTTGAGCTCCCTTTTTTTTTCATTGGTACTCTAGGCGCTGCTCCTAGGGCCCGAGGAAAGATACAAAGGGAAAATATATGGGGGAGGAAAGTACGTCAGGGTCGTTCAGCGACGAAATAAAAACAAAACAAAGAAGCAAAGATATCTCGGATGCATTTCGATGCATTAGGAGGCGACAGGACCACTGTTCCATCAAGGAAGCAAGCAAGCACTGCAAGAGCAAGACGAAGAGCGAGGTATCATGATATCAATCTTGGGCGGCTAGCCTTCAGGCAGATACACCCCTCCAACCTTCTTTTCTCCCCCTTCTTTCCTTGTAATCCCGGATCCGATCAGATCATGTTAACCAGAGCGCTGGCCAGCCATCATTTCGGATCTTTTAGGGTGCCAATGGCAAAGGAACACTCAGGACATCGATCACGATGCCTTGATGTGAAGTCGCGTCCACCCACTCGAATTCACTTAACCCGGTACCCATCAATTCCACTTCAACAAGATGTCTTTGCGATTATCAAAAGAAGCAACGTGGGAAAAAGACAGGAACACAGAAACGTAACAAGCGGGGGGGATAAGGCATCTGCATGTGGAAATCAGATCAAATCATGGGGAAAAGACTTCAACGGTTCCGTCTTTCTATATGTGTATTTCTGGTGGGTGAATCTATGTCGTATGATACCACTACCAGGTCTATGTTGTAGTATAGTAAAGTTTATTGATGACTCTATAGAATACCAGGGAGTTAGCAACAGTCTCAAAGACGGTGAAACATTCATACATTGAAAGAAATTCCAGTCGAAGCCATCGATAGAGCGTCATATCTTGCGGAAGTAGCTTGGAACCTCGGGTTCTGGCAAGCTCTGACGTTTCCAGATCTGCAGGGCGTGTTGATGCTCAACGTTGATCGACACTGCCCTAGGGTACAGTCTTATATAGCGCAATAAACTACCTACTTACCTGTCATCAAGTTTGCGACAATAGGCCCATAGTGAAAAGAAGCTCGCGATGGCGCAACATGAATTCTAGAATAGGAATTCGCTGCGCTGCTTCACCGACAGACTCCGGTTCGTGTGGTGGTGTTACACTCGCCAACCCTGGATGTTGTTCCATCGTAGCCACTAATTCTCTGTAGCGCCGAATGGTAACCACGGTGGGGATTTCAGGTCGATTCCCTACGTGGGCTGGACGTCTTGGGGTAATTCTTCGGCGGGTAGTGCGTCGACGGGTACGTGGTAGTTCGGCAAAAAGTGGAGTAACCCCTTCTAGTAACGCTGGTCCCTCCTCCTCGCCGGGCTCCTGGGCGATGTTCCAACCGGCTCGAGGAATTTGTTCGATACACATGGTGGCTGTGGTAATTATTCCTGATTTATGTACGGAGTCAAGGTATGGTCTTGGTCAGGTTGAGGTTTAGACAATTCGAAAGTAAAATGGTGGAGGACGGGTGTGGAGTGGTGGGAGGAGATAGAAGGGTCTTAGGAGGCTGGGTAGTGGACAGCTCTTATATAGGTTTCTAATGCAGATCATGAAATAAACTACCGGCGTAGAATTAACATTACAGGGTTAGAAGAGCCATAGCCGTTACATCGAATACCGCTGCAGACCTAAAGATCGTCTATTCTTTATAGATCTGGTGTCGACCTGCAGGTCACGATAAGCTCGATGTTGTGCCGGTGTTCGTCTATGCACAGATACACGAGAATCTTCTTCTTAAACGAGCTTAGGCTTCGAAATACCAGAGATCTGACGAAAGGTCTATTTTCGGATTATAGAGGCGAATGTGTGCCAGAGTTATGATTGAAAAAAATGGCTGCTGGAACCCTTAAGCTTATGATAGCTGGTCGGAGATAAGAATTAATTCTTGGGGTATAAAGGTAATTTCACATAACACAACGTCCTTGACATCGTGCATCTATATACTAATTGCTGGTGCACGTGGCCCTCAGATTAGCACTCGGATAGTGGCATGTCTAAATTTATTTCTTCAAGTTGATGTACGATCGCGAAGTTAAAGCTGCTACCAGGAACAACGCGCAAAATACAACGTGTTCTAGCTTAGTCAGCGGTCATGCTATCAGATTGCCTCCCTAGATTTGAAAAATTGGGAATTGCGATTGACTTGAAGAAATTTCGAACGATGGGCACATTCGTGAGTCTAAAGTTTGCATCCGATAATATCATCGATCGATATTTATTTTCTGTTCTATTTGTAAATCTGGACAGGAACTCCTGTTCACCCTAAACTTCCTCTTGGTTCAAAGCAGAAAATCCAAGCTGGCACTTGCGTAACCAGTGCTATAACTATAACGATACACACGTAATAAAGTTCTTTAAAATTATCCAACCTGCCTAGGATCCTGTGGAAACGGCGCCGGCCAGCTCACACCCCTACTATACGTATACCTTTCCTGCAACCTCTCCAAAGTGCCCCTTCCTAAGGGTCCTCTATAATACGCCTTCAAAAAGATATAACTACTCTGCATAGCTTGATAGTATGTATATACCGTTTCCATCTCCTCCAACAGAATCTCCAACACCCGTCTCAACACTGGATATGGTAAATCTGTAATTCCGAACTCTGGTGGCGGGGGTAATGGGCGTATCACATAGTCTTTACCGACCAGCCCGCGGACTATGGAGAGATAGGTATTGGATTGAGCAACTGAGAGGGGGTATATCCTTTCTTTTTCTATTGTCATTGCAGATGCTCTAGAGGATGGAGGTGGAGGGAGGATTATGCATTCGGTGGCGAGGAAGAGACGGTAGTATTTTTGTCTTAGGCCGGATTTTGTAAGTGAGATTTTCTCACGGAGGAGGTCGAATACTTCGACCAGTGTGAATTTTACGGTTGAGGTGCCGCAGAGTTTGCATCCTGGAAGCCTTTTCTTTTTAGCAGCTTGAGTGGTATCTGTATCAGCTGCTGATGAGGGTCCTGCGGCTTGAGTATCTGGGATATCATCCTCGCTACCATGGGCTTGGCCGTTACAGTCGCAATAGTATGGGAAGTCTAGTGTCCAAAGGCTTTTGCTCGCCATTCCCAGGGGTTTGTAGCAGTGTAGACATATACTCTCGTAGCAAACTCTTTCGTAACAAGGTTGTAGCCACCCCTTTATAACTCTTGCCTTGCCTTCTCCATTTTCGGAGTCTACCACCGCTTTCCTTTCGATTTCGTCTAGGTATCCGTATTTTTGTACACCTGCTAGTTTTAGGTCCGATGAAATGTCGTCGCCTCTTCTTGTTTTGATTACTCGTGCTGGGAGTTCATATTCCGGCTTATAACCTGTTAACCAAGATGGTGATGAGAAACAAAGGTGGTATTGTTTCTTATTGAGGGATGCGAAGGTTTGTGTGTTTTCGTATTCAGCTAGAAAACGGTCGGAGCCGGTTGAAATCTTTTGAATAGACGATGAAGATAGAGATGATGAAGCGGAGGACGTTAAAGAGGTTAGAAGGGGAGGTTTTTGAGTTAACGTCGTATCCCGCGGACAACGGTGGTGAAGACACCAGATTGTGCTATATTGCCATGAAGCTGACGTAGGAGTCTGTTTGGAGTATTTGAAGGCGGCGAGGTGGATGGGGTATAATGACGAAGGGTAGAAGATCCCTGTTGCGCTATCTAATAGGAGGGCGGTGGAACATGTAGGTGGACATAATGCGTGGCTACAATATGGACATTTATGGGGATTGGAGGGCGTATAATGGGATTGTGGCGTGAATATACGCCGATGAATACGAGTTATGCATCTGGCACGGGAGATGTCTGATTCAGATTTTGAAGGCGCGACTGGAGGACAGAGATGACGAAGGCCTTTCGTGGAAAGAGAAAGAGATACCCGGTCTCGAAAGGTAAGGTATTGAAGGATTAGAGAGAGGATATCGAGGGAAAGAGCAAAGAATGGGGGTTCTTGGGCGGGGAAAGGAATAGGGGATTCAATAGACGCGATACGAGCAAGTGTGGCTATTGTAGGGCTGTTATCTTTATTGCGGTCGCGAGATATCTGGAGCTTCTGGAGGGCTTTGGACAGCATTTTGGTAGTGTGAAATGTAATGCTTGAATATCCAACATCGGATCAACTGATCTCTGAGGTTCATATATAAACCAACGGTCTCGGACGGTCCGAGCTTAGCTTCAATGAACCCGCTCCACAACGGTATGTTCCTGCATCTTCTATTGGCTGAATATGCGACGAACTAGGATGAGTGAATGCATCCGTCCCAAGCACTGCCGTCAACCTTGTGCCTGCCCACCTTACATGCCGGCCGTTGTGTCTGGAGATGCTGTTTATTGGAGATGAAAATGTCGTTCTAGAGTACATGTACATTATATGCCGTCCCGTATGCAATTTTATACACTCGCGAAGCAAATTGCCGCCAGAATGAAGCGATCGTAAATCGTAATCGTATCAGAAATAACCTTTACTTTGAGCTTTTCTCGCTCTTCCTTCTTTTCACCGCCTTCACGGCCGTCGTTGTAACCAGTGCCACTTTTCTCTTCCTACCTCTCCTCTCCTCCCCTAGTTTCGCAGCAGTACTGCTGCTGCTTACACCCCTCTTTCCCTTAACTTTCTCGCCTGTGCTCTCTTTCCCCTTCTCCGGAATTACGGCACTAGGAGTAAATGGACCCTCCTTGCCCCCAAACCTCGCTTTATACTGCCCTGGGCTCTCGTATTTCCCCTTCAGTCCCCAAATCCCCACTTTCTTCGCCTTAGCCTCCTCTTCGGCAGCCCTATACTTCTCCTCCATTCCCTGTCTTTTTCCAAATTCTATGCCATAGGTACCCTCATAAACTTGTGCCATACCAGCCCTCAGCATCAAAAGCCCTACATCGTGTTTAAAGCCCAGGAAGCCTAATATTCCATGCCGTTTCATAGAGACAGAGCAGACCACACGTTCATATTGATCACGGCGAAGGAGATGCGCTCGGACGTTTTGAGATGTGAGGAGGTTAGAGAGGTAGGTAAGGGATTCGGAAGAATGTGGTTGTGAGGGTTTGCCAAAGTGTGCGCCTTCGGGGGCGTCAACGCCGGCTATCCTGATATGGAGCTAGAGCAACATAAACATTAGTACCACGATAGAGGTTCTGCGCTAGATAAGGCCGTATATACATACTGTCTGCCCTTTGAGCATCTTCCGTCCCTCGGGAATCTGCCGTAACCACCCCCACCCTGTCCATCGCCCGCCAGGCGTGTGGAACAAGCGAAAGTTATCTGCATCTCCGACACTAACAACCTTGCCATACAACCCTTTCTTTCGAAAAAAGTGTGGAGGTAATGAATTAGAGTCTGGATATCGCTTCAAGAAGTTCCGATAGACGTATACAAGTGTTAAAGTTGCTGTCGCAGCGGTAATAGACGGAAGTAAGATATCAATTGCGGACGGTGGTAAGGACGTTAAATCTGATATCCGAGATTTTAAGGTATTATAAGAGCGAAGAAGAGGGTGATCGGGCGGTGGAGGAGGCGGAGAGATCCATGATGGCATTGCGAGAACGGGTTATCGGGTTTCCGGCCGTGGTTAGCCAGGAGATGGTGTAAGTACTAATATTGACGTTGTAGATGACGGTTGATAGGTTGATTGTGGAGAAGATATGTACGGAGGCATTTCCTCTTCTCTTAAGGGATGGGAGCCCTTCGCGTGAGTCGGTCGTCCGGGGCGGACAGCTGGCAGCTAGTGGCGCCGCGTGACGGAGCGAACGTGGCTGGTAGTAGGCAAACGGTGCCTATGCGGTGTAACTTGAGGTGACGACCAGCTCAAGTGAATGAGTAGTCGTGATGTCGATGTCTTTCGATGCCTCGAGGGTGAGGCTCGGAGTCGTGTGCTGGGAGGATGCTGGGAGGAGCTGTGGAGTGGTTGTAGTATCAGGAAGAGGATGGCGCTAGCCGCTTTGGGTAATTCTTGCTCAACACCATGCTCGACGCCTCGCGAATGTAGCTGTGTAGATATTACATTTTTTTAAGCATAGTAAGATCTATATACAAATATATCACAGGTAATGCACTCAATGCAAGTCCGATACCCACTTCTTCAACATCTCTTTGCTCTTGCTAACTCTTCTCCTCATAGACCCTTCACCCTTTGCGACAGAAAGCCGCCGCGTATCTTGGCTAACTTCGTCAACCACCGGTTCCTCTTTCTTTTCCTCAACCACTTTCTCCTTCCCCTTCTTACTCTTCTTCTCTTTCATTCCATTAACTTTGCCTATTCGATCCCTCTCGCGTTCCTCTCTTCCAACCACCTCCTCGAAATCCCTCCATCCATTCTGCGCCCAACTCCACGTCCAGACCGCCTTGCCCTGATCATCCAATATCCATTTAATATTATTCTCCCTCCCCATGTCAATTCCAAAACTATCTCCCATTTTTAAACAGGCTCCAGTCCCCAAAGTTTCCACCAGCGTGATTTCACACTTATTCCGTAGCTCCCTGAGCAGCGGGACCACGGTCCCCAAATACGGTACCGATAATCGATCGACTTTCATCGAAATATTCTTAATCCCACTATCTTCTCTCAAAAACCTCCAGAGTGCCCCTCTCAAACACAAAACTATGTATGTCATACGCTCTTGATTCGGATGTCCAAGGACCAGCTCCACGTCCCTAATCCTGTTAAAGTCCTGATCGTTGAACACACTGCTCAGTATGCAGAGCCCCCTGTCCCTAACTCTGAACTTCGTTTTTTCGTAGACGACTTCTCGCATCATAGCTCCGAGTTTCCTGCAGACCAAGAAGAGTGAAAAGTAATCGAAGCATGGGGAGTGATGCCTCAAAATCACGTCCAGGGGACCGATTCCCCGTGCCCGATTAAGGGCAAAATAGTTGTGAGGCCCAGAAAGAAGTACTTCTTTCTGCAGATGACAGTGCGATAGAATTTTTCGGATTATATGATCCGGAAGCGAAAGCAGACTCGACTGCTGCGCAAGATTTAGAGTTTCCGGTGAAGGCGGGCTCGGTATTATACTACCCCCAACATTAGCTCCAGTGCATATCTCATAAAGGGGAGAAACACATACTCAACCTGCACATGCCTAGCACCAACATCCCAAGCAGCTAGCAACTTTCCATGAAATTTGGCCATATCCTTCCTCTCCACCTTCACTACCTCATCAACTCCGATCTCACCGACGGGATAATCCCTCCCATGCGTCCACTCAAGCTTATACTCCACATCTCTAAGGATTTGCATATTCTGTACATCCCGCCCAAGCCTTTCAAACTCCCGTTTAAGATTATGTTGCCATGTCGTAGCTGACAGCTTAGAATAAGCACCGAATTGGATATGCTTAATCCTCGACCGGTTTACAGCGCCGATTGACAGTAAAAATGCGCGGGTGAAGTTCACGCGGAGTTTTATTATGAATTTGTTGCAGGAGTATAACACAGTCAAGGCTGCGTCGCTGATCTTTTTATCCGCCAAGAAGAGCCCGGAGGCGGCGCCGATGTAGTGGTTCACTAGCCGGTTCGTAAAACCGACATATGAGGATGTGGAGGAGGAACCATCTTGCTTCCCAAAGTCGGTAATTATGATTGGTGTAGATGACGTCAAAAGGTATGAGAATATTTGGAACAGAAGTTCGTTGGGTAGGCGGGAGAGCCCTGTGGGAGTAACTGGAGATAAAGGCGGGGCGGGTGGCCGGCAATGGGTAAAACAGTGGTGAGAGAGGTTGCGGTGAACTTTGTACTGGATGTACTGCGCATCCAAAGAATTTTGATGGTCTTTCATTGTGAAATTGGTGTTTTCCGATTGACTATATTGATGAGGTTTGTGAAGCTGACGGTCGAGGAATAGCGCTTTATATCATCCAACAACGACGTACATTGATTACAATCTGCCCACCAGTCAGCCCATCGGTACTCTGCGCAATGTAGCTGCAATGCGGAAACAGCGCACTTAAGAACCAGGAAACTGAGCTCTGGGAATCGAAAGAAAGACTAGCTGTAACAGTACATTCTGCCATACATTATCACACCAGACCGTTGTGCCTTGGAGTGGACCCCATGCTATCCAGAACTACGTTTCACAACGGACAATGCAGCAGTTCGACGCGAGCGCTGGGTGCTCGTGTTCAACATAAGCTTAAGCTACGTAAGCGGGAAATATCGATCTGGGGCCGATTTCTAGCCAAGTCGACCTATCAAACCTTAAACTACAACCGGCACCTCAGGAGTTGTCTAACTGCCAATTGACATGAACTCGAGGTTGACAACTGTAGAATCCATGAGTATTTACTCGTATAACTTGGGTCCTCGAGATTATAGCCCTCGAGACTATATAAACCATTATACCAGACGACTGTGCAACCGCCAGCAGCCATGTCTCGTGGCAGCAGCCATAACTCAGTTCCACATCGCAGCAGCTTGTCGATCGACAACGCAAACCCGGGTTACATCAGCCAAAAGTAACGACAAACAACGCAACTCGATCTCTGAGGCCGCAAACGCCAAAGCTTCACCACGAACCTTCATCACGCGCCAAAACTATCACGACTTCATCAAATCAAGGCTTCTATAGCTCAGTTGGTAGAGCGCGACACTAGTAATGTCGAGGTCCACGGTTCAAATCCGTGTGGAAGCAAAACATCATCTGAATTTTTTTTTTGCTTCAATTTTGGTCCCTAGAATCGTTCTTTTTGGGTAAATTGGCGTGGCGTCCGGGATATTGAAAATCTTGGGGACATCGTGGCTCTAACTTTTTTGTGTGTGTTGGCTAACTGGCTTTAGATTAGAGCAGAGAGTATTGAACCGGGGTAAGTATCATGGGGTTTGCTGGGATATCGATTCTGGTAATTGGGATTAAGGGATCGTGTCCGCTGGTTCGTCTACTTACCCGAGTCTCTGCGCGGTTTCGTGGGATAGTTAGCATAGAGAATTGGGGGAACAGTATGGTTGGCATTGATATATCGATAGATACTTATGCACAAGCATTTTAACAAGCAGGGCAACTGGTTTCCGTCGTCAATCAAAACTGGAGTTTAGTAATTGGATTTCACTGGATAACCATTTCCAACTCGCTTAAACCTCTAATTGGTCCTCCGTTGTCCCAATGCAGACGACATGTTCGTGAACCTATGAGATATATCATGCTTGGTTCCCTTGCATGACCCCATGTATTGGGTTCCAAGAATCCAAAGCCGTAGGAGAGAAAGAGCCTCGATTATGAATTTATAAGAGTAGGGTTAGTAATTTGGATCAGGATGAATGTATGGTATATAGTTTTAAGTTTGAGATCTGAGCTATACATAGTCCCATGCTTAAATATATTTAAATATAACTTGGAACGATTGAGACTTCCCAAGGTGGCGGTACAGCAGATCAATCCCTCTTTCCCCGGATTTCCGTGGATCCCCCGAGCATGCACAGTAGGTTCGGAATTTGCCTGCGGAGGGCGGGAGTTTAACGTAGGCTGCTCGAAATAATTGCATAGACAGGTGAATAGATCCGGAAACCCGACTCGATCAGGGTCCCGCGGCTCGCATGGTAGATACCGTATCAGTGCTCAGGTGGCGCGAGTGGTGTTTCCATTTCTGGAGCTGGCCATCCCCTGCAGCTTAGAAACGAAGCGTTTAGCTCACCCAAGCTATATAATAATATTTCCTCCCCCTCTTTCTTAAAATCTTATCCTAAGATCTCCAGTTATCGATTAAAGGGGTATAACTGAGCAAACCTTTGGAGGTGAGGGCTTTTGGAAAACTATTTTGCTCAGGCAAATCTACGGCTGAACTTTAAGGCTGACATATAGCTTGCAATTGCCTCCATAACATTTCAGGGTCCAACAACACATCCAGCTCCCTTAAGCACCTTCATTCAATCAATCATCTCCCTCGCTCCGTCAACCTTCTACGCTTCATATCCGACTTCTTCTAACGCTTCAATCCTTATCCACAAACGATCAATCATCATGGGCTGGTTCTCCAAGAAAGAAAAGGTCGCTTCCCCCGACACTGCTCCCTCCAACCCCTATGCCCAGGCCCCTCCCCCAGCCTACGACTCCGGGAGCGCTCCATCGGCCGCCTACGATAATAAATCCGCCAACCTCTACGGTGGTGCCAAGGAACCGTCCGGTTACGGCGGTAACCCCTACGGAGGTGCCAAAGAATCCTCCGGGGACTCCTATGGTGCTTCCGTATACGGCAGTAATAGCAAGCCAAGCGGTGGTGCTAACCCATACGGAGGCAATAACTCCAACCCCTATGGCGGCAATAACTCTAATCCCTACGGCGGCAGCGGTGGTGGCGGCCAGGACGATAGCTCCTACTCCGGCAAGGGGTCATATGGGTATGGTTCCGGAGGATACTCCGCCGCTAGCGGCTATGATTCCAAGGACCCCTACAGCACCGGGCAAAGCAAGCAGATGACTGCCGAGGAGGAGGAGGAAGAAGATGCCGATGCCTTGAAGTCCCAGATCCGCTTTACCAAGCAGGAATCCGTTGCTTCCACTCGCAATGCTCTCCGTGCTGCTGCTAGAGCTGAGGAAGTCGGCCGAGACACTCTCGTTAGACTCGGTGAACAGGGCGAGAAGCTCCACCAGACTGAATTGAACTTGGATATGGCCAAGAACCACGGTCACAGAGCTGAAGATCAAGCTGCACACTTGAAGAGGTTGAACAGGAGCATGTTCGTTCCTGTTGCCGGCAGCCCATTCGGTCGTCAGGCCAGAGCCGACAAGGAGGAAGAGAAGATCATGGAACGTCACAGGGTCGCTCGCGAGGAGAGAGAGAAGATCCAATCTGCCGGAATGCAGGGCCAGCAGGCGGTCAAGGGAGGTTTGAGGCCAATGGGAGCTCCAGCTATGGCACCGAGGCAGAAGATGAGCTTGGCCGAGAAAGCGAAATACCAGTTCGAAGCTGACGAAGAGGACGATGCAATGGAAGAGGAGATTGACGACAACTTGCACCAGTTGGGAGGTGCTATTGGTAGACTCAACCTCCTGGCTAAGACACAGAACCAGGTTGTCCAAGACCAGAATAAGACCATTGAGCGCTTGAACCAGAAGGTAAGCATGAACATTAGTATAATATTACTACGAGGAGATGCTAACAAATGCCACAGAGCGAGAATGTTCACCAACAAATCGACCGAAACACCCACCGAATCAATAAGATAAAATAGATGGATTCCGCGGATTGGTTTTGTACACTGCGTCGTTTTTGTATGTACTCAGACTTGGCCTGCTATGATTGGATCTTGCTGTGACCGAATGGATTTGAATATATCGGACCTTGTATTACTGTGATATTCCTGGTGCATTGGATGGGATGGATATGGTTTTCTAGCTTTACCTTGTTTAGATGCTTCTGTACACAACTTGCAGCCTTGCTACCGTAATTCTTTGTGACCAATACTTACAGCCCCCTCCAGAGCTTCAATGACGTCCGTCAGCTCTGTTGGTATATAACCATATATACGTTTATTCAGGGCGGCGATCTATTGCAACCGGTCCGAGTCTGGATAGACGCTTTCGAGTTAACGTGTTTGCAAACTCGAAATATGGCGGAAACAATATGTATAATAACCGGGGTTTAAGTGACGCTGGGGTAGTATCAAATGTCCTGTCAAAACAAATCTGCCTCGCGCATGACTGAGAATTGAACTCGAAACACCAGAATCAGGCAATAACTTTAATGATATCCAAGGCGGTTCGGCATAACATTCCGAGAACATGATTAAAGGAATGCAGGAAGGGATCGGGAAAACTTGTCGCCATCCCCCGCAACTGCGGTATATACACTCCAAAGCGTCGGTCTAAGCACCACGCTACGCCCGTTTACCAAACCAATGTCCTGCTCATAGCTTCTCCTACACATACATCGCGCGTGCTTTCGGCTGGCCATGAGTCTTCCTTTCCTTTTTCTAGAATGACTGTGCCGCACCCATACATTTAATATGCATTGGCGGCCCCGCCCATTGCATGGGGCCCCTAGTATAAATGGTTACATTCCGGTATTCTCGAACTCAGGAAATAGACACCCATATGCCGACCTCGTAACTACTTTAAAGGTGCATTCTTAACCGAATCTCACTAAAACGATGATCTTGACCTTGGCCAACCATCCTCGAGCCACTCGACCGAAATATTAAACCATGGATAAAATAGCTATTACGTGTGCACACCGCGGTGTGGGCTATAGTAAAACGATGCTGCGGTACCTAACCATAACGGTTTTGTGACCAGCTGCATATATAGGGCGGACTCCTCGTCAACGGGAGTGGGAAGGGTTGGTAAAGGAGGCTGCCAGTATATATTGAGGTCTCGCTACCGATATCGATCAGCCGAGCTCACGAGTACACCGACCCAGCGCATAAATCACTGGCACTTAGTTTATAACAGTTGATTATCAGGGTGTTCAATATTTGAAGTAGAAAGTACGGAACTTATACTGGGCAAATGTGCTAAATCGAATATGATGGCTAAACTTAATTATATGGTTGGTGATATAGAAGATATATCGATAGCCAATCAACAATTGTGATGTAGACCATATGCGTGCGTTCTAGGTTGAACCCCCCGGGTTTGCAAATTTGTAGGGTGAGCAACCATCAGTGAACTTACAGGAATGATCGATGATACCTTGGAAACCTGTAGTCCACTCGGACTTTATAGCGGAAGCTTTGTTCGAGTTAATTTCGGTGAGAAGATATATGCAGTTCGAAAAGAAGGGCGCTAGCTGCAAAACTTTAAATCTCCGGGATAATCCGAGACTATACGGGGACTGACGAGGTGCATGAGATACAGGGACTACCTAGAAAAGAAAATCGGCCATGGCGAGTCGCGCCTTTAAACCTTCCAAGAATGGATATCAATATCTCTATACCCAGTGCTCCATCTTCTATAAAGTCTTTGGTAACATTCTCTCTTCCGGGATCCATCCCCGCCAGAAATCGACGTTTAATACACCATCAATCCAGTCCTTTATTGAATTTGCAATTCCGCTACTGCAATTTGTTTGGTTGAAAGGAACACACCAACAACCACGATACTTATCCCTAGCTTTGATTGAAACCTTTCAGGATGAGAATTCCGGCATTTATTACTCTGAGCTTTGTTGCTCTTCTTTCCCTATCTTCTGCTATACCAACTGCTCCTTCTCCCAAGTTGGATGTTGAAGCTGCCCTGGCTTCCCCAATAACCATCACTGGCTCTATGTTTCCCGGAGGCCCCGTGTTAAACTTGACCGGTACCATCCAGGTAAAAACTCCACAGCTCAACTATGGGATTGGATCCAAAGGATCCCAATGAGAGAGTCAAATATTTGATCTAACTCAGGCGCCTTAGGACCTCTTCCCTCAAATCAAGGAAAAGTATCCTAACTGGGATCCACAAGCCGATATTACACCTAATACTGTCAGTATTTTCGTCTATAATATGATATTATACACATTTAAAACCCTTCGACTGACGACCAACGTATATGTTTCAGAAACCCTCGATTGGTGCACGATACCTCCAAGGCAGGCCCGTTTGCTTCGCTTGGTCTGGATACCCCGCCGATCGTGGTATTATCGCCTACGTTGTGGCTAAATCTCTTATAAATCTTGGAAACCTCGGGTACGTCCCCTCTCAGAGGGTATAAAGTAATAAGATTATAAGATCAAAAAAGGGGCTCTTCAGGCCATACTAATTTCACGGGATTGATTGCAATAGTTGCTATGCTAGAGGCTGTCAAGCCGTCGGCTGCGCTGCCAACTCCGGTGTCTTCTTATGTCCCAGCGTAAGGAATAATTCTTATCCAGACAGTCTAGTAACCTTCCAAGGAGAAATTATCACTGACATTTTTAATCGAATAAACTAATAGAGCGGCTCTATTACCGTTCCTTGTAAGAGGATTGGCGAGACAGCATTTGAAATTGCAAAGGCCTGCGCACGCGTAGAGTCTAGGCCCAACTTTTTTATGATCTGGACTGAGGGAAATTGGTGGGACACTAACGGCTTCAATATCGCGGTTGCGGGTGCAAATTGCCCCGGAGGACTGTAGTTTTAGATTAGGCCGAAGGATTGGGGTATAGATTAAATAGGGGCCGTATATGTAGCGGAAACTCAGGTCATGAAGAAATGAACCTTATTGATAAAAGAGTTGGAGGGATACAGACCTCTATGATTAATTTGTCGCCTAGTTTGCCAGCCAGCCAGTCCCATCCGCTCACATACAATTCACCGTACACCGATTTCTCTATTTCCAGCTTTGATGTAACCTTAGATCGTAAAAAACATTTTCAACTCCTCGCAATATTTTATCCCCCGCCTCTTCTATGGGTATCACTGTCTAAGTTACAGTCTGTGACAATTTATACACTACGCTAAGCCTTTGCCTTGAGCGCCTGGATTCGAGGCTAACGCTAAGCTTCCCAACATGCGGAATGTTGCATGTTGTGGCGCGCCAGGTCGCTGTTCCAACACATCCTAACCCCAAGGTTTGTTGTATTTTTCTTCCTGGTGTGGCGCAGTCAAATAGCGGTGCACCTCCGACTTCACTTCCTGCGCCTCAACGACACCTGTCACCAACCTAGAATCCATTACATCCCCATCGTAGTCAAAATGCCCCCAATAACAATAGCGGAACTTCTCACTGATCTCTCCTCCCTGAAGGCCTGCGTAAGCACTCCTCGATGCCCTAAAATTTATATTTACAATCTAACAGTTACATAGGAACCTGCAGACGCTCTGTCGCTAGTCACGATCGACCCATCTCTCCTTCCGTCATCTCTCAAGCCCGCCGCGGATGATGACTCGAATGCTACGTTGTCTGCTGCAAAAGAGTTGATTGAATTGCATGTTGAGATATCACAACGGAAAGGGTTAGAAGAACTTGCTGGTGGGCGAGGGCAGGTGGAGGAAATTGTGCGGCGGGTTCAAGAGAAGGTCTAAATATTGAGACTCGCTGAGAACTTATCTGTGTAATTAACGAATGGGTATGGGGATTCATTCTAATACTGGCTTTCGAACTTGCGAAAATGCCGGATACTAAGGCGAAGCGTACCATACTACTTTGGGATTAATAATGACCTCCGAAGCTGTGTATACATGCGAGGTCGCCAAGCCTGCTATCAGCCTGCTACGGGCTCCTATTTGCAAGTCTTATTCACTTAATAACCAGTTTTTGTCTAAAGCTTGTTTCTGACGATACCGAGGTGACGATATTAGACTAGATTTTCTTTAAATAAACATACGTAGCCATTCTTAGACGTTTCATAAAGAGTTTCGAACGTTTCTGATAGTATTGTTATTCCCCGTTTCAAACCTTTTTGAACAAGAGCCGATATTGACGGGCTGCTTTGAGCCGTTAATGCGTTCCTACGTTCAGCTTCGGTGAGACCACTCAAGTACTTTAGGAAGCTTGTGTAAGAGTAGCAGCTAAACTGGCGATTGCCCATTGACAACAGGCGTAGCAAGCTCACGGCATGGCCAATCTGGTCTGCGTGTACCCAATCTAAAACGTGGAATCCTGTCCATGCGGTTAAGAGACATGGTAGGCATCCGAAGAACCGTCTCCCTATACATAGTCTGCGTAGTCCAGTCGTATGAACAACCTATAGCGCGTTGCATACCTCCTTCGGAAGCACCCAAAATGAGGCAAGTCGGGGGACGGATGGCTTCGAACAGCATAACTTCCATGTTGTAAGTATCGATGAGGGTAAATACCTGATATGTTCGTGCAAATTAGTACCCGGTCAACTACTGTATAGCTATAGGAAAGCTTACTCTCATCTGTCCCGGCTTGGCAAGCTTCGCACTATTAACCTTCTCGCGAACAATATCGTCTTTGGTTGGGTCCATACCAACCCGCTCACCGTGCTCGTTGACATATGAGCGGCAAAGCAGCGAGCCATTGACAGACCATTTCATTCGCCCAAAAAAACCACCGAATATCGCACGCTCGACTGTCGCTGAGCTGAGGTATCCTTCAATGCCGAACAGGCCGGCCTGTGTGTAGGTAAACTTGCCATCATATGTAGTACGGATTAGACTAGGAGATCGATACCATAGGAAAATACTGGAAAGTAGAAATATCACCCCGAAAGTAGTGAGCAGGGTGACGGCAGGCCCGTGGTCTGGTGGGCTCTCTTGGGCAGATCCGTAGTCTGGTGAGCTCTCTTGGGCAGACTCGGAGTACCCTGGCGGGCCATGTTTTAAAGAATCTGCTAGACCGAGGAGCGTACAAGCAAGTATGAATATGACACCGTTTAACTCCGTAAGGAGAATGGCCACCGCCCGGTGCAGCGAAAGACCAACCTTTGCTTCTACCGAAAGCAAAGATTTCCATCGAATACTTGCGGCATGGGCGCCGTCGAGAATTATTGTATCGTCCTCACATATCGCAGCGACTTGACAGCGAGGGTATATATCCCAAAGGGATGACCCATAAGCATCCCGCATATCGTACCACGGCTGGTCTAAGGACAGTGGGAGGGTGCACACGTAGCGCTCTAGGAGCATATCAGAATCATTGACAAGAGATAAACTACTTACGCCGTTAGTATATCAATCTGACTTGCGGAATTACCATTTTATTTGAACGTACCGGGCAAATGCTTGAAACTGGCTGTCAGTCTTGTCGATTGGGGGCCGGAGCCTCAACAATCCCATTAGGGCATAAGCTTGGTCCCCCGGAAAGTACTGGGTCGTTTGTCGGCGGTAAAGGCATCCAACTGCAATCGTAGCGAATTCCAGCCTGCTCAATCCCAAATTACCCAGGTAGCTATCAATAAGTTGCCTGGATTCATCAGCATCGCCCCAGACACTCCCTGCGAATTGGTTCTTGCTGATAATGCGTGGACTCTTCAAATTCTCCCCGCAGGTATAGACAAAGATTTTGTCTCCTGGCGACAAAAGAACCTCTGGGAAGGTCCACATCCGTTCACCCCATGATCTTAGTAGATCATCATTCCCTAATAGTTCCCCTCCCAATGCCATCTTGGGCTGCCTAAGTGCGATAATTAGCTGTTGGGCCCCACGCAGTACGTCAGCAATCCGGTACACATCCGATACCAGCTCCTTCTTTTCTCGCATACAACTTCCGGCAAGCCAATATGCGATTGCTCCTGCCGCCCGGGCTGCCGTTTCCGCAATTTTGTGAAGCGCTTCCATGTCAGCTTCGACATCATGGTTGAAGTGCTCCGTTGAGTATCCTATGAAAACATAGCTCAGACTGTTTCCTCGGCCACCATTAGTAAGCTCCCAATCTTCAACTGGCCAGATCTCAATCCCATGAAGTTCATCATCCTGGGGTTCTTTGAGAAAACACAGATGACGTGGCTTGATAACGCGATACTCTTGATAAGTATTTGCTTTGGCTTCGTTCCTCTGGTTCTCAAGTTGGTTGCTCCAAACCTTGGCTTCGCCATAATACCGATATGCAACAGGAGGGTAAGAACCGCCGAAACATGGACCCATCGCTCTGCCAACAGCAAAAAACTAATGTGTGTAAGTAAACATCTTGTCATGCGTCACCGAATTCATCGGGTAGGAATATAACATACACAAAAGGTCATGCCAAATGCAGCGGGGAAGGCTTTCAACAGCTGTGTAAACCAAGTCTCCCAGTCATTCGGATCTTTGCTATAATCGACTACCCATGTCGCAATCCGGACCTTGAGACCCGCTTGGCTCCTAACGTATGTACGCCGCCAAGTGGATGTTCCAGCTCCCTGGTAAATATCATCTGTACAGGACACAATGAGCTTTCGGAGTTTGCCGGTTTTGTGGTGCAAATACCGGTCAAACTGCGGGCCTTCGAATACTCTCCCAAGATAATCACGATGTCGGAATTTCTCTGTCGATTGGTAAACGTATCCAGCCTCCTTGATGAAATGGACGCCCATCTTGCGGAAATTTGTCTGTGGGTCAAAGATATGCGAGCTTGTTTTCAGTTTATTTGGCATCTCTCGATCCTGATTTCGAGATCGCTGTGGTGTCTAAAAGAGGGTTAATATAATTACCCATGCTCGGTTCGAGGGCAGTATATATCTAGATATAGCAGTCTTACCGCAGGCACTCTCGGAGCTGTTATGTCATCTGAACCCGTCTGGACAGCCTGATTTTGTGAAGACACTTGAGCAACCTAACTGCCATGGTACCAGATCTAGAGTAATCACTAATGAAAAGAAAGTAACGAAAAGAAGCGTACCACAATGTCATTGGCTGTTTGTTTGAGTTCTTTTGGTGTCGCAGGTTCTTCTGTATTTCTCTATACATAGCTAGTGTCAACAATACTGATTCCCGTCATAGAATTGAACAACGTATCGGAAGGTCTTACCGGTTCCGGCTCTGGAACTTTCACTGGCCCTACTGGCAAAATCGCCTGCAATCACGAGTTTCGTTACTACAGAGATACTCTCCCACTCTAAACCAATGTGGGCCACATACCATCTGGCTAGAAGGTTCGCCGGAGGGCTAGGATAGGAATACCATTAACTTCTCTTTACCAATATCAACTAGTAACATGCCCCAACCTTACCGTTCTAGGGCATTCGATAGCACTGCTTCCCCCAGGGTCGGGGTTTTGCAACCCATTATCGAGTGGTAGAGCCAGTGGATCATCTATCCCTCGCTACGGAACAAGTAAATTTCAGTTAGATAGAACCACCATTAGAAGTATATGAAGAGAACACAGCAAATTATACTTACGCTCACGGGCACCCCAGAGGTTCCTGAATTGGAGGTACTTGGGGCTGGTCCAGGCGAACTCCCGGCCTGATTCTCCATTTAGAACTACAACCTCCACCACCAAAAGTTCTGATATTCACTTCTTTTGATATTTTTGACATACCACAATAGATCCTCGGGGGACGTAACTTGCACCATGTGGTTGGCGCTGGGGATTTGGCTAGAACAAATATGTGTCAGCAACTAATCAAGCTCGTGCTATAAAACAATTAAACGGATTTTGAAATTACCTGACTCCCTGACATGTAGAATTTTTGATATAAGACCTTGGTTTTCTTTAAGCTACTCGTGTTTAGACTACTCTTTTATATAGCGTCTGCGTGGTGATAGACCGTGATATCGAAGTTATAGGCTCATTAAACTGGAATCTATAGTGCTCTTGAACTTAAAACAACCGAGTCTCTTGTAGCTCTCAGAATCTAAAATCAACGTGTAACGAGTTAATTAAACCAGCCAAGATCAATCCTATAGAGCGGACGAATAATACGCGTGCGGGTAGACTCCGCGAGGATTCCACGGCAAGTCCCAGGTTTATAAATTTATGATGAGTAACTTATCGATACCTACTGATATCTCGATCATCAAAAACTGTACAATGCAGAAATCACATGCGCATATGCTCTCTTTCCTGTAATCCTTTCTGGACGGCATCCGCGCCGCCAATCATACTAAAAATTTCATATCCTTCAAAAACTTTGTTAGTTATATACGTTATGATCTGGCCAGTAGCAGTGCTACAAGTATTCGACGCAAACCGGCCGGAGGAATTCAGAACTCCGCCTCCATATGGATACAGGAAGGATTCTAGCCTAGCTTGCGGATGCGAGAAAGCAGGTGCGCAGATCCCGCGGAGCGGCCACCTCCAGCTCTAGGTAACACGTCCCGGATTCCAAGTCTCTCTGTAAATTTTACGTACTTGATTGCTATTGGCTTTTCGTTTGTACAGGCTTAGCCCGGGCCTCTTTAGTTTACTATAACTTTTCAAACTTAAGAGAGCGCACGGAATAACTTTCCTGTTTTTCAAAAGCATTCATTGCATTGGGTATCTCGATTATAATATACTGCGGTAAAATCCTCTTCCAAATTTGCGCGGGCGAAATGAAAATACCTAATTGTATCAAGATACATGTTTAAATTGAAATATTTCTTATATTTGAATTGGTATCTCTAGTTTGTGTCTACAATGGAGCGGCGGAGTTGTGCACGTGGTTAATCGAATCGAGGTTTAGCAGCCTCGTATAGTTGAGCGGGTGACATATCCCCGCCCGATGATTGGGTACCGATAGGTTACACAGCCCCACCATGCATGCCATATGTCGACTCTGGGCGCCCCGTCAGCCTTATAACGTTAACGTTAAGTAATTAAGGCCGTCTAGATATCTTGCGCCCCGGGTAGCGCGCCACGAAGTTTCAATTTGGGTTTCCTCCATACTTCTAGTACCTGTCATACTTTACTTTCTTCCCGTTGTGCCTTGATATCATGATGCTAGGACAGAGCTAACTCCTATCAAAAACCAAATGTGATATATTTAGTCACTTAGCTTAAGGGGATACGCATTAACCGCCCTGGTTATCTCAACTACAAATCCTTGCGTATGTCATCTAAAACCTAGCAAAAGCCAGCATATCCTCTTCTGGCAGCAGGAGAATAAGGAAGCCCATAGGAAGTGGCTTCTTGATATTTCTATAAGATCCGTGCCATCTCTAGCCTTTCCCAACTTGAATATGTCTTGGTCTGACATTGTCGATCCGTATTCTGAATTTCAGAGCGGTCTATCCGACCCCTGGCAAACTTTGAGGTTTCTGAGACCACTGGACTCGTATATGGACATTTGGGAACTATCAGAAAGTAAGCTTACCTAACCCCAGCTCGAGAGCACGGATATTCTAACCCCTAGTCTAGCATACCCAGACGGCCACTGGTACGAGCGCGCCCTTGACTTTCGGCAAGTTAGTTGGCTTAACGGACCCCGCAAACTCCATATTATGCAAGGACAAGTTATCCCATCCTAGAGTATGTAGCAGCGGCGTCTAAACTAAAATCTAGCTTTGCACCCCTGGACATTCGAAGCAATAAAGAAATTTGCAGCTTAGTCTTCGAAACCTTTGATATCCCTAGAGCTTTCGCCATTGAATCTGTTCACCATGTCGCCCATAGCTTCGGCACCCAGAGCCATAGAGATGGTTCTTTCTGCGCGTGGTTCCATTTTCTTTGCAAAAATATTGATGTTAACTTCAGCGGCACTTCCCCCCGGATCGAGAATAGAGTGAGACTCACCTCAACCAGTCCTAAATTATTCAGAAACGGCAATTGGTCGCGAAAATCCGGCTCGGAAATCAAAGACCTTCCTCAAGCAGACTTTAGTTGGCTGCGCTCCGGATTCTTCCTGAAGGTTGAGCCTGTTGACCGGGGTAAAGGTATCACATTGATTTGCTTCGGTGCTACACCACATGTGAGGAAGAGCTTAGAAATGTGGATCGAGAGTAAGCAATGGGATTCAATCCATGAAACGCCATTGTCACTACTGGATCTTGTGGTGGAAGGAATGTTTCGTGAGGTGGATACCACGATCTGGAAAATGGGACACGTTTTTGGACCAATGGAAACCGTGAGATATCCCTATTGAAATAAACTTATTTATCTGGCTTTCGCGGCTCTGATCACTTCTAGTGGCAGTACTAATATTATCGATTCCCCAGAGTATACTACAGGCCGCGAGCGCTGGATTCCCAGCTCTCGAGCAGGAGGTCGAGTTCATCGGGTTGCATAATTGTCTCAAACACACCATCTACCTCACTGAATCCGTAGATGCATGCCTTGCTCTCATCGACAGAATAAAATCCTTCGCCCAAACGACGGTAATAGACCCTCGGGGCACCTCGTCACCCCTCCTCGCTTCGCTGTCCCATTGGCGTACGCTTTTCACATCGACTTCTCTCCGTCTGTCTAGCCTACACCGACGTGTTGAAAATCTGACTGGGCTGTGCTTCAACTTAGTCACACAACAAGATTCCATGATATTGCGGCATGAAAGTCAGACAATGCGACAGGATGCGACTGCTATGAAGGTTCTAGCATCAATCACCGTCCTGTTTTTACCTACGATGGCATTAGCCTCAATACTTGGAAGCCAGCTATTTGTTACGACTCTCAATAATGAGGACGACAAGACAAGCGATTTAGAAGTGAGGGCAACCCCATTGTTCAACGTGCTATGGATGTTTTCAATCCCAATGACGATTCTCGTAATCATGCTGGCTGCTGCTTGGAGCTGGTATTCGCATGCAAATTACCCCAAGACGTCTGCACAAATGAAGGAACGCCTAGAAAATGCTCAGACAGCCTTGCCGTGTTGGGTGCTCATCTTGAAGAATGCTTTTGAACTTCTATACGCAAGAGCCACTCGGGGGGGATCATAATACAAAATATAATTCGAAGATATCGGAGGTTTAAACGGTTTCCCAAATATTCTGGACCTGACCGCAAAAGGGTTTGGATAATTCTACTATAGCGTGTATATTAGTTATGGTGAATTTAATGCGCTAGAAAAGTTACTACATGTTTCGCCCCATCTTAACTGGCTTCATAGATGTTAATTGCCATATCTGAATCTGGTATTCTTGAAGTATAATGCTTTGGTGCCATGGAGAGTCCATATAGTGTCCCATCTTCGCCGTCAAGTTGGGCAGGGCTTTTGCTGGCGTTCTCTCTAACAATTTGTTGTATACACCCATAGTTCCTAGTATACTAGTAGCAAGCGGCACAGACGCATACTAAACTTCAACTTTTTCCTATAAAGCGTCTGACTGTATCATTGGAGAAGGGCGACCCTTCGTAATTTCAATAGGCTTGTAGATCTGGATTACACATTCAATCATATCGACCCATCTGCTACTAACAATTCCATTAGGAGAATTTCAACCGCCAAGTTTTGGTGTAGTAATAGCCTTGAGCCGAGTGCAGCAACGCGACTTAATCGACCAGCAATCTCTAACGTTTAATTAACCGGAGTTTAGATATTTTGACAACTTGGAAAATCCCCTTATGGATCTCACCACTTGGTAGCATTAAGTGATCACTATAGTCCGCTTAAGATACATCAATTCATCAAGTAAATGAATAGGCTAGTTAACTAGTTTAAGGGGCTACCGTTAAACGAATTGTACCTCTACGATTTTTAGATTGGGTAGGAAGCTGATTCCTTCACCACTGCCATCAAATGATCATGTCATTCTGAATGGTGACCATGGCCCCTCCCGACTTGATTCCTGGATAAATTGTTGTATTGACCATTTCTCTAGCGCATACACTCTTCCAATCCCACTACCGTTCTGTAGTGAGCCTAGATTCTTAAAGGTGAATAATTATAAACGAGTTCTTTCGAGAATTCTAAAAGTGGGTGTATCTAAGCAAGAGGGAGTTACCTCGTCATCGGTCACAACGCCCATATCTTCAGAATCGTGACAGTCCGTCTCGGGTATATCGCTGACGCTGTCTTGAGTACGAGGGGCGTCCGGAGCCTGCTGGCCGTCGGCAGCTTGTTCTAGAAGGAGATGCTGGCCTCGGTTCTCCCATATAACCCTTTCGTCGACATCATTTTGAGGAAACAGGGTTTGCGCCTGAGAATACCAAACTACTAGTAAGTATATGCCCTTACCCCTGTGTGGGCTCGACGTAGCAGCGTAGATGACTTACCATGGTAAAACTTATCAGATACTAAGGGTCTAAGAAAAGTGACTATAGTGCTTCTACTTAAACAGATTTGTTTTCGAGAATATAATACGGCTAGGAAAGTGGATCGTGGTGGCTTGCCTCTGAAGTTCCAGTTGATTAGAATTAGGATAGGTGGGATACAGAACTTTAACAGCTTTTATATCCACCCGGAGGCTGGTTTACGAGACCTTACCAATTACCAACTCAACACAACCACTGGACTCAACTTGTTTCATTTCCACATCTGGAAGTACTGATTCGAATCCGTACCTCCATTTCCGGATATTCGTATCGAACAACGCCAAGCCTGCACCGAGATGTACCATACACCAGGGTGCGAAGTATGTTGCAGGAAAACGCGAACGCGAAGACTGGGCCGCCTGTTGGCACGATTTGGTATTAAAGAACCTGCGTATTTAAATCGAGTAGGCCAACCTTACGATACCCAGGTTTTTGGGGCCCCTTACTATACCGATACTTTGTGCAATTGTAATTGCACTTGGTTAGTCAAATATCAAAATATATTCATATCTTCGGCCTCATCAGCCTACTCATTGATAGCCTCGAATATTATTACTTCTCACGGCTTACCATACAAATTTCGACTTGCGCAGATAAACTTATAATTACTATAGCGAAGAGGTTGCTACACACGACCTGCCCCGCTCAAGTACTCTGGAGCTAGGTAGTATAGAGTCCCTTCAAGATGTCAAAGATACCTCTCCAGTCATCCAAGTCCCTGGCTATTGTGCTCGAGAAGCCAGCGGAACCTCAAGTGAACCGTCGGAAACTGGCACTACCGATCCGTGAGAAAGAATGGGATAAATTCAAGAGTAGAATCAAAATTTGGCATAGAGACCATACAGTCCTAGAAATCCAGAAGCTGCTAAGGGATCAAGGACTCGATGCAACGTTCGTTTGTTCTCAAGCTCTATTCAGTCTCATTATTTACATTTCTGACGCCTTCAAAAGCGAAGATCAACTAAGAACCAGAATAGCCAAATGGGGATGGCGGAAATATTCTCGAATTCAGGAGAAGAGGAGAAGAGGATTAGAAAACGGCGGTAGTGCTAACCAAGGTAAGTTCTCAAGTTGCATACTTTAGAAACCCGTACTGCAGGCTACACAACAGCTCCATACATAATAGCGTACCTAACGAGAGTATACTATCAGTAGTACAATTCCAACAAAATACCGTACCCGTAGAGGCACTCGTTCCATCCCCGATGGCTCAGCCTTGGCCGTATCTGTTTCCAACCGCGCAATCAAGCCTTGATACCCGTAGTCTCTTAGATACACCTACCTTGTTCAAATACATATTCGCCCAAGGTCTCCCGGCGAATATTGGAGAACCAATCATATCTACATTATCAGCCCGCACAATTCAGGACTCAGGACTGTCTGCAAACGAGACTGATCACCCAGAACCGTGAGTAGATGCTACCCGCTTCTGAAGAGTAAGCGAATTTCTAAGAACCTCCGTAGCCCTACGCTCAGCCAGCGTCTTAAGATTCCACATTGTGTCTCGATCCTCGGGCAAATATTCGGTTACCTAGAACCAGAATTGATATCAGGTCAGATAACCAGAATTGATATCTCGAGAATATGTGGTGGCCGTGTGCGAAACGAATTCCTCAGACTAGGAGGTTGGTTTATGGAGACCATCGTTACTCTTCAGGACCCAGAACTGCACTTTCCATATCGAAGGGATTTTTTTCGCGAGGGGCTAGAATTTGTACCGCTCGAATTATCTAGTGCAAGCCACATTCGGCTCTTGGATTTTCGAAAAGGCATGGGAGCGATGCAGACAGCCAAATCTCCCCCAGCTGAAACCCATGCAGGGGCTACTAGACCTAAATCTGCCGTCTTTGGTGTAACTCTCGAAGACGGAGATGTACCGGTCTACTTGGAATATACTCGCAAAAAATGGTGCTCAGCCAATAAAAACGAAATACGGTTTGAGAATACTATACTTCTCCGATGGATGTTGCTAGAAAACAAGGAGAAGTACACCACGCTAGGCTTTCAAATCATGTTCCATCAAAAGCTTTGGGATCATATGAGACTAAGCGTAAGCCCTGTGGTAAGTTTCCACCGTATTAGTGATTACGTCCGCCATCGCGGTGGATTGGGATATGCCTGGAAGAAAAGAATTGCAGGCTGGCCGCAGGGGCAAGGCTGGGGAGAGATTCACAACCTAGTGGGTCGTGACGATCTAGACCTTTTGCAAAATAAGTCAAGTATGGAAGAGCCGTTGGTTATGGTGACAGGTGCAAGATCGGATAGCACGAGGGGGTTCTTCTTAGAATGATTGAACTGTTAGTTTCTTTCACTAAAATATTTGAATTAGCTGTAGCAAAATATTGATTTGCTGTGTGTAACCTAATTCACGACGTGGCTTATAGATCTAGCTAGCTCTCGCAAGATAAAAATCAAATAGATCAAAGCCTAGGTATCTTCGTAGCTTTTATTTGACAAACCCTCCGTCGCTTCACTTTGCCTCGAGTGCGCAGATTCGAGGCTAGTCTCAATCTCAGGCTTAATCCAGTCATATATCATGTGCATACCTCTTGAACGCCATAATATCCAATATATCTCGTGCGCCATATATACATCAAGCTGATACCTTGGCAGTGGGCAGATGCATATTCTCAATTGTAGCGTGGGTACACACTGAAGTAACTTATAAACTCAGCTTTGAGGGTGGTTCTGGAGCGAAGACGGTCGTTAGCACAAGTCACACGCTTCGTTTCGGGATTTCCATCGTATATATCCCAATTATAGCGACTGGTATCTAAGACTAGATCACAAGAAGCTCCATTAAATTACCTCCGTTATGGTATTCCTAACCATCCCAGATCATATACTTTTTCAAATTGATATCAGGATTATACTGGAGAGGGTATGCCGCTAGTATGGTCCGCACTTTTAAACTGACTTTAAATTTCCCAACTTTTTCGCAACAGTTTCAACCTCATCCGAAAGTGTCTCTTCCATACCCTCCCTTCTTGGTGCCCAACCCAATTCCTTTCTCGCCCTACTGGATTTGCTCAAAGAATTCGTCCCCCAAAGATACGGTCCAAAGGCATCCAGCCTTTGCACTTGTTCCACTCCCAACTCCTCCATCTCACTTCCCAAGTAACCCCTTTCACACGCAATTTTTGTAATCTCCCTCGCCACATCCCCCCACTTATGCCTCCCGTTCTCCGCAAAATACCATCCGCCATCCCGGCCCCAGGTGGCCCTCCCACCGCATTCCTTTAGCGCTTCCTCAACAAGCAGAACATATAAATCCGCTAAATCTTCAACGTGCACATTACCACAGCTATTCTCCCCTTTTCCCAACGTAAATCCCTTCCCATTCTTCACAAACGCTTCAAACAACGTCGGACACAGAGTATTCCGTCGATTGACAGGCCCACTTCCTTCCCCATAAATAAACGGCGGACACACGATTGCATACCTAATATTCGGGTTCTTGTCCAGGGGTGGCGCTTGTACCACCAAATCCACATTTCTATGGAGTTGCTCGGCGGGTAAGTTATATATCCCCTCGATATCATCTATATCGTCCCAAACTTTATCTGAAATCTTGGACTGCGCACTTTCCCCGGCCTTCGCCAAAGAAGTGTCTATTAGTACGCCTGTTCCACTGCTATGTATCAAGTAGATTGGTTTTCCGGAGGTATTCTTTGCCATGCCATCGTATATGCTTTTGATATGACCCGGGTGATCGCCATTCGCTGCAGTAATGATAATATCCGCAGCGGAGGATTCTGAGATTATGGTATCTGAGGAGTCGAGGTCGGCAATTATGGTGCGGACGGAGGGGTGGGCGGTGGTTATTAGGTTAGCTTTATCCCGAGAGCGGACTAGAGCGGCGATGGAGAGAGTAGGGCGGTTGGCCAAGAGGCGGTTAAGGATTGTGCCTGTGAGGACATTGGGTTGGTCTTTAATCACTTGGAAGCCTGGGGAGTAAAGTAGGAGAAGTGTGCATATACCTCCGAGGTACCCGGTTCCGAGAAGCAAGACTTTGGTCATTGTGTTTTGAGTCTGAAGACTTTCGAGGTGTGGGTTTGGAGATAGTGATGACTATAGTCGATAGAAGGCGCTGAGTACGTATAATTATAATATTACGACGATACGTTTACAGGTAGATTATATCAACTTATTGGAAAACGCTTGGCCACTTCGTGAAAGCTGGTTTACAAGACCAGAGAATATGACATTGTGGGATAATCTAATCCCCAGGGCCTGAATTTATAGATATTAATTCTGGCGTCGAGGCTAGACCTCTATAATTAGCCCACCATAGCTCTATATTTTTATATCCAAGAAGTTGACATAAATTAAGATAAACTCTGAAACAGGAGGGCCTTAGTCGCCATGATATCATCTCGATCGATAAAATTTAATCAATTCTTCAATTAGCTCAATTTAATTGACGTCATGAGTCGACCCGCGGGCCGGTACTTTTCAATTCACATGCATGATGGCAAGTATTCTAATATAATAGCCATATACGGTAAGCTAGTATATTGACATCGCAAAAAGTACTTATTCCACTATCCGCCAGTTTGAAATTGTGAATACAACTGTAGGACCTAGTTAGGGAGTACTTACTCAAGTACCAGTACTGGTACTTATTAAGCATTGCATTGGCCATTCGCTGGTTCACGGTCTCTGTCACGTGATAGTACGGAAACTCTTGGCGCGAATCGGAAGCCTAACCCAAGAGAACCTGCATGTACATTACATACGCAGGCCGTTAGCAACGTTAGTTAAGGTGGACTGATATCTTCGACGCCTTCTAACCATATCAATCCAATGGCTATAACAGCTTCAACTATCGTCGGCCATCTACGAGCTCTTTCTGATGTGATATCACAAAATTCCACAGCCTTGACGAGCTCGACGTCGACCGGAGCTAGTTAGGCCTCGGGTGATGCTAACTCTGACAGGGACCCACTATGCTATGACCTGCATACTAACCCTTCTTTTAACTCCGGTGGAGCCTCAACAGCCCACTTTTCCCTATGCAGCGCCATTCCCCTCCAACGACGGTTAAAATCTCCTTCCGAGCTTACAATCGTCGAAGATACAGCCTCCGAAGCTCTTCATATATGCCCGGCGACCTCGAATACCTTCTATCCCGACCGAAATCCTCATCGCTATGACTGACACCGGTCAATCAGTCCCTGCAGTTCCGCCAAGCCCCGATGGCCCACCAACTCGGGTGCTCAGTATCGCGAGTCATGTAATATTCCCGGGACCCTTTCCCCCGTCCGAAAGATTTTGATCAACAGTACTAACACCAGATATGGTTTTTTTGCGATAGGTTGTGTCCGGGTATGTCGGGAATACGGTTGCTACGTTTGTAATGCAGCTGCTGGGGCTTGAAGTCTGTTCGCTCAACACGGTGCAATTTTCGAACCATACGGGATACGGGAAATGGACCGGTACAAAGATACCGTCGACGGAGATCGATGCTTTATACGAAGGGTTGAAGAATAATGAGCTGGCGGATTTTGACATGCTGGCTACGGGGTATGTGCCTGGCGCTGAAGGGTTGGAGGCTGTTGGGAGGGTTGCAAAGGACTTGAAGCAGAGAGGAGGCGGAGAAAGCAGGACAAGGTTCTTCTGGGGTGGGTTATAACCTCTTAGGGCATTAAGTAGGTTGAATACTGTTTGGGAGCTTGATTTGCTAACATGGTTATACATCATTGACAGTGCTTGATCCTGTCATGGGCGACTCTGGCAAGCTCTATGTTAGTGACACAGTGATACCCATCTACAAAGGCCTTCTCCCACTGGCAGACTTGATTACGCCAAACCAGTATGAGGTCGAGTAAGTATTAACTCTGATATATCGAAAACAGTCCAATTTCTCTAGCTAACATAACACACAGATGGCTTACGGGCATCAAGCTAACATCCCCAACCGATGTCTCGAACGCTCTAACCAAATTCCATACTGAGTTTAAGACTCCTCATATCATCATATCCTCAGTCCAATCCCTCGTAAACAAAAACGAGTACATTTGTTTCGGCTCGTCGACGACAACAACCGGCAAACCACGTCCGTTCGGCATCACTGTACCAATGCTGCAAGGCCCATTTGTTGGTACTGGCGACATGTTCGCTTCTCTGTTGGTGTCACGGTTCCGACATGCTGCCGCCGACGCCGGATTACTCGAGACACCCAGCTGGATGAGCTCGGACTCTGTAGCTGCTACAGAGTTGCCACTAGCAAGAGCAGCGGAGATGGTACTAGCAAGCATGGACAGGGTACTAAAGAAGACGGGCATAGAAAGGGATAAGAAAGTCAAAGCATTAGACGAAGATGACCATGGTAGCGATGCTCAACTGAAAAGAGCTCGATACATGAGAGCAGCGGAACTCAGATTGGTATCATGTGTGGAGGAGGTACTGAATCCGGTGGTTAAGTATAAAGCAAAGGAGTTCAAAGACGGAGTATTACAGGCCTGATATACAATTGATAGATGAATAAGACGGCGCTAGAGCGATGTTGGTTTATAGAATGGATAGACCGGAGTATTTGAGAGGGGCGGTGCATGTCGTGTCAGAACTTAGCCTGTTACAAAATACCATTTGCATTGGTGCTCGATATTTCTAGTCCAAATACTAAACTCCCGAACTCTTAAAACACCATAGAAACATTCAAGAAATAGAGACCCCCGATATACCAGTAACCAGAGCCTAAAAACGTTTAGAGCCAACCTCGTAGACAACACATGCGCCGCCTCCAACATTGTTGCATTCGAGAGCTCCCTCGAAACGCGTCTGCCCACCAATCCCGAAGCTCCAAATTTCTCCAGCTCCCAAGCTCCAGCTTCGCGTTTTCTTTCACCCAACATAGATACCTTCACTCCACCAATCCCTTCCATTGCCCTTCAAACCCTCCAATTGCCATGTCCTCCGAAGCTCCCGAAGTAGCTCCATCAACCACCGAACCAACAATTCGCCCCTCCACACCCCCCGAAAAGCGCGTAATCCACTCCCAAAACCCCACCTCCCCACCCCCGGAAACTTCAGCAGCTAAAAAGGTCAAAATGTCGACTGAAACTCCCGTTACCTCTATCTCCACTGCCACTGAGACAGATCTACCCGTCTCTGCCGGCCCAGCTTTACTTATCAAGAAGCTGAACGACAAAGCACGAACTCCCACGCGAGGATCGGCGTTCGCTGCTGGATACGATCTTTATGCTTCTGAAGATACGGTTGTTCCAAAGGGTGGAAAGGTTTTGGTTGAGACGGGATTGAGTATGGCGGTGCCAGATGGATGCTGTATGTCCGCCAATTGCAATAGTATCTGGAGGTTTTAAGAGAAACGATGGTTGGCTAATTGAATGATATATAGACGGCAGAGTCGCCCCACGAAGTGGACTGGCTTCCAAGAACTTCATTGATACAGGAGCTGGTGTCATTGATGCTGATGTAGGTCTTTTTCAAACTTAAAGTGAATACAGTAGGCACTATTCTAACAATTTCGCGCAATATAGTATCGAGGCCCAGTCAAGATCCTCCTCTTCAACCACTCCGATGTCGATTTTGAGATCAAAGAAGGTGATCGGGTCGCTCAATTGATTCTTGAGAAGGTATGTCGCTGCCTTTTCCTCATTTCCATTGCATCTATAGCATAAAAGATTGCTAATCAGTGCCATTAAATAGATTTATACCCCTGAAATCACCGTTGTTGAGGACCTTGAGGAGTCTGTTCGTGGCGCTGGTGGCTTTGGAAGCTCAGGACGTTAAACATAAGACCTCTATCTACTCTTGCATAGACGATTATAGGATGATAGAAACGATACCACTTAGATGTACATACAGTCCAGCCTTCGTAGACGAGGGAAAGCGAGCTGTAGAAAAGTAGAATTCATATCCTTCTTCAGGCAACTGTTTCTTAAGTTGTAGTCACTGCTGACCTTGTTGGATCGGCATCGCGACGTTGATGTCGTTCCACAGACAACCTGGTTCGAGCCAGAAGCCTGTTGATCGATCGACGGTAACACACACATATTTACATCTTCAGCTGACTTCGAGCTCCTGATCACGATCCTTGGCAGAGCTCTATGATATGTCAATTGCAGTTAGTGTGCTCAGGACCAGTTTCCCCCGTATATCGGTACATCAGAATCCTATGATCTTAGTACTAGACCTGGTATTATCGATAGATGCCACTTCTTATAATTAGTCAGGTAGCTCGAATCCTATACACTGGATACATGCATCTACTTCATACGTCGAATTAACCGGCCACAGCCGACATATGTCGACATTCCATAGATCTTCACTCTTATCAAGGGCCTCCCCTGTCCCAGACCGGCATCGTGCTTACGTTCAGGACGTGTGCAAAACATGTTAACTTGTGCAAGTAATTTCCACGCCCTCGTAGATCATCGAGTGCTCTGCTTACCGGTCAGATGCGGTCATTGAGTTCAGCCTACCTCAACTTCTAGCACATAGCGGAGCTTGTGCGGATGAAAGGATCAGTAGATCCAGACCTTCAAATATACCAGAGTCATCGACGTGGTTCAAATTAATTTCACCGCCAACAGAATTTCAGCCCCTTCAACGTTACCGCAGCTGCAACTTTATTTCCTCATGTGACCACGTAAACCCCACAGAACCCAAATCCGTTATATTAGCTCAAAAAAAAAAATAACCGCCATCTCGTCTCCCCTTCCAAATCCTCCAGACTCCACAAAATAAACCCGCTTATTATTCCAATAACATAATACCGTTATAAAAGAAACGCCCTGTATAAAACTCGCCAATTATTGCATTAGTTATACGTTATCTCAATCATTTATATTAGCCTGGTCTAAGACATTTAATCTATCCCATACGAGACACACCAGGTCACCGTGCATATGTATTTCTTTCCCCACCGCATATTCCCGAAATGCCGCACAAGTGTGGATACTAAGGATCCTGCCGCACTGGCTTAATTAGCCTGACATCTGTCAAAAAGGCGGGTTTCTATCACAAAAATTTGCTTTCCGTAACCACCAATTTTCATCTATTTAAGCGAGTCGCGGGTTTCCGAATGGCCAGGGGAGTGTCAATATAGAATATAGGCCCAGGCGGACAGGCATCTACGCCTCCCCCTTCTATTAATTGTTTAATGTTATTTTAACGTCGCACATGTTTTGGAGATTAGGCAAAGGGTTGCTGATTCGGTCGTCAGAGTTTGTCTAGGCATATAGAGTCCAACCAACCATTCGCTCTGTCTTAACCAAAAGCACAGCGTACTATACAGAGACAACCATACAACTTAATTAATTAACGCCCTGCAAATAGGAACCCTCTAAATCGATTTTCGCTAAAACCCTAGTTCCCATCCCCTTGTCCAACATCCTCGCTATCGACGTCACAAATGTTACAGATGTCACTGTAGTACGAGGGGAAAAGTAAGAGACCCAACCTAACTTCCGTTTTGCACCAAATAACAAAAAAAAAAAAACATCCCGTGGTATGTACCACCGCAGTGGATGTCGGTAGATATGTCGAACAAGACGCAGGACTTATCCGCCTACCGAAGAAAGGAGGTCAGGAACTAAATCGCCCCGTCCGGTCCAATAGACACGTTTCAGAATGTCAAGTGAGGAATGTACGATGGATCCAGCCCATCGAAAGTTTTACACCCGTTTATGAGGGTCCATTGGGGGGGTGACTAGTGGTAGCAACAGCATTCTTCGGCATATAATGCCAGGGTCCCAGGGGTAAGTAAAGGAAAAATACTCGGAGCTTTGGGAGGGCGTGGGTGGTATTGACTATAAGTGGAAGGAAAGATGGTTCCAGGTAGACGGGATGTACCGTTTATACCCTGAGACCTGAGCACGTTTCTTCGGCCATAATTGCGAAGTTATAATACTTATCGTTCAATGCATGGGCTATAGATAAAAACGTAAACACGACTAACTCGCAGATTTTGCAACTTCTCGAATTCTATAAAATACGCCTTTTCCTTCGAAGCAACTCGGGAGATATTCCGTATATGGTATGCGAGCTTCGGGGACAAGAAGAGGAGGACATAAATTACCCTTCCCCGGCATCGCAATTACAGGGTTAACGGTTGCCGGTTACGGGTTCGCGGGTTTCGAGTCAAGTTGTAACGTTGGTACATGTAGACACTACCGGGCGTCCCCTTGCTAGCGCCGGACAAAGCCTAGAGCGTCCAATGACGCAATAAGTATCTTCAGGAATTCCAGATGATGAAGAAATCAGATCGATCGAATGAATTCAACACTAATACGGCGCCTAATCCAAGCTTCATTACTATCGTGAATTTGATATTGACAAAAACCCCAAAGAGGACGTTGGGGGTATGCCCACCGAAAAAGGCTGCCCCAAAGTGGGGAAAACAGATAGAGAATGATATTTACCTCCGAGCCCCATCGTTCGATCGAGTGCATTTCTCAACCGAACAATGCGAGGCAAAAGAGTCGACCATTCGACTTAACTGGGTTTTTGTAAGGCGTGCATAATGAGATTTCAAATTTTCTTTGAAAAAAATTCACGCTATCGTTAAAGCATTGCCATGGTTTTTTGAGCGTATGCCTGGTTAAAAAAATCTCGGCATTCTTCTTGAAATCGGACCTCGTAAAATGTCATTGAGCTAGAAAGCAGGTTGATATCATCGAAGAAAAACGACAGCAATGGACAGCGCAGCGGAGCATGTGTGTCCAGATATGTAGGGAATATACCCGATTACTCGACAAATTTGTCTAAACTCTGGAGAAGGCAATCGAACAACCCCGGTCTTTCCTGCAAAGACCTCAAGCTTTCAGGGTCCAATCCACCGCTCTTGCGTCCGTTACTTGTCTCCCTTTCAGAGGCCCACACAAGAGAAAGAAACCCCATCCTTTCAGCCTTCTCACCCGCATCAAGAAGCGAGCAATCCATTGTCGTCTTTTTGCGAAAACTTGCCAACCTTATCACAATCCTCTACCACAATCTTGCATTTCAAGCCATCCAAAATCCCAATATTTCCTGCATCAGTATTTCAAGGAAGCGAAAAGGTCAAGCACAAAAGACCTCCCCATCTCTGGACACCTTTCTTTTTTTGCCTGGCAAAAGCAAGGCAATGCAAGGTGCGAGGGCAAAAGGAGGGAGTGGGACCATCCACTCCACAAGTGCAACCCCCTGTCCATCGACCGCATAAACGATCCAAACCAATAGGAACGCTCTAAAATTTCGGTGGGGAACACGCACCTTGCTTTGTCCTTTATGCAAGATGATGTCATAGATACTGCCGACAAGAGACTTGGCTCTTACCTCTTCATATTCCTTTTTTTCCGCTTGTATATGGGGCATGTTTGAAAACCGAGAATTTCAAGATTTCAACAAAGAATTCGAATGCAACCTCGATCTTGAGCCTTGGGTATTTGAAATAGGCCATGGTAGACGGAGATGGCCTATTCCAACTTTGTAAATTTAGAGTTCTGCTCTTGATCGTCCAGATCATGGTCACTATAGGTCAAATCTAAACCACAGATTCGATTGACGAATCCTCGATAGTCGTTATCACGATATCGCGGGGTAAAAAAAGAGTTTGGCATTAACCAGTGCAGCGATAGGCTTAAAACTAGCTTAACATAAGGCTGGTTTTTTCCGACCAAATGTTCCCCACAAGATACCCGAGCTTACTGCCGTCGCATCGATGCCTTCCTTTTCAACCTCCTTGAACCGGAATCCTCAAAAAACCTGCTTGACGAAGCAAGCAACTCCACGAAACGCAAGAATTGGACCTCCAAAATCTTGATTTTTTTATGATCCTTTAAATCTCGCCTTCGGCCGACGATGCGACAACGACCAGGTTTTTTTCAACATCGAATAAGATCACGAACCTTTCATGTCGACAAAAATTACCGAAAATAAACCTCCCCGCGATCCTGCCGAACCCCCCCTTCAATCTTACATGAATACAAGCAGCAAAACATACATAACATAATAAATTCCGCAACCAGAAGTTCTAAGCCTCTCCCAGAATACACTGCCGAAATCCTAACGTAAGGGTCCCGTTTGCCACATGTGCACAGATATCAAAAAGACTTTGTAACTAGTAATCCATCTCACCGTAGCCATTCTAAACAAATGAAATCTCGAAGAAGTTTTTTATATCACCTTTCGTGTCTCCATTACCTTTAAAGTTCAGGAGGCGAATATGCATAATGACGATCTAGCGCTTCTATCCCCTTTCCACTGCGTTTAATATGAACCACACCCAACAACTCTCTAAGTACTCTATAAGATTCTTTTGAGGAAATACCATCGACAGATCAATTGATAAAAATGTGTGTCCCCAAGCTAAAAAGGAGATGTAAGACGTATTCGCCCGCTAGCAGCGGATACTACAGCCTCCTCAACCGAGACATACAGAAAAGGACCCCATGCAACTATCCCCACCACCTCATACATAGAACCCCATCGATTTGCCCGGCTCACGATTTCAACAGATTAGGCAACTGATCACTTTTTCTCACACACACCCGGAGAACCCATCTACAAAAGTCCTATATTTTCTTCTTCAAACTTCTTTTTTTCGCCTCTAAAATAATTTCAAGGCGACTCGGGGCATTATTTGAATGGTGAGAAGAGCGGAAAAAAAGGCGGTTACCTTCGCGGTCGGTCCCCCAATCTGCATTCGCACGCAGGCTTCCCCGCCGTAAATCATTTGCAAGGACCAGTATCTAACATCCCACCCTCCAACAAAAAAAAAAAAATAAAAAAATAAACTAAAAACCTGCACAAAAGAAAGCTTGACACTACTACCACTTCTTGATCGATCGATCAAAAAAATACTCCCCATCAAAATGTGGATACTGTGATATGATAATGATCACAAAAACAAGCAGTTGGCCCACATGATCTATGATTCTATACCTTGAAATAGCCAAGCAAAAAAGTGTCGTATAGATTTTCTCATTCTCGCGATAACTTGCCCGCCTCATTTTACACAATAAAATCAGCCAAAAAAAAAACTAAACCCACCTCAGCGCGGACAAACTATCCGAGTACGTATACGTGTAAACTAGACAAATGCGTGGTGATATCGTGTGCATACAAACTCACACTTGTTCAATGAACACACACACCCCTCGTATCGGGAAATCAAACGTAAGAACAAGGTGTGGCTTTTTCGGATCCCTTCCTAAGCGGAAACCGAAAGTCACAATTGTCTGTGAAATGCGAACCGAAACAGCTGCTGCAGCATGCAGAGTAATCGTAGCCTCATCTTAGGCATCTCTTAACACATTTATCTTCATGAACTATTCACGGAGTCTACGAAATCGAGAGAGAGACGATGTGGTTACTTGAGAATATCTTCATGTATTTTATTGATTCCCTTATTTGCTTTCCAATTCCATCACAATTTTTTTATCAGACAGCACCAGCTTTGACAGGATGAATTCTATAAATATTTTTCACCCTTAATTCCTCTCGTAGGTCCAAGTAAAAAATTGGACCCGGGAGGTGGTTAATGCTATGCTGGTCCCAAGTAAAAGGCATATTTAAAAACAAAACTCCCTAGAACTCCGTTAGAGCAAATTCAGAGTTAAAAGTGCCAGCATAACCCCCCAGAAACCAGCCCCAGTGCAAAGAGACAAGCGAAAAACAAAAGCTAGACAATAGTTTTACAAAGAAAAATAACAAGGTAAACACAAAGAAAACTCCCCTCCCTAGAATAGACAGTTTTAGAAGAGAACCAATGTACAAGAAAAGGAGTTAAAAGTAGTATCAGAGCGATTGGATCCAGCCGCAAAACGGAAGTGGGTATCAGCAATCGATAGCCGAAGGGGTGTCGTCGGGTGGCGGAGTTGCAAGAGTTGAAGGAAGTCGGATGGAGAGGAGGAGCATAAACGACATCCCTGACTGAAAATAAGGTGCAAGGAAGAAAGAACCGGGAGCGACTGGAATGAGAACTGAAAAGGTAAAGGAAAATATATGCAACCACCGTCTAAGTTATTTTTGTATCCCCGTAAGAAAGCAAGAGAATCAAAGGAAATAGGTAGTGATCGTGAGGATTCGAGTCGTTAGGAAAGATGGTTGATCCTGGTTCCCAGTGTTGCGAACCAAGTCAGATCCCTTTCCAGAAGAGGCAGCTTTTTGTTGGGTAAGAAAATAGAAGATTAGAGAAAACCTGTGCGACACGGGAAAGTACCACAAGCCCTTCAAACGCTGCCGGCGTTGCTAACAGTCTCGGTATCAGAGTGAGTGGGCTTGTGGACTTTTCGGTGTCGACGAAGGTTCGAAACGACAGAGAACTGTCGTCCGCAGCCCTCAACTTCGCAGGCGAATGCTGTTTTCGGAACCCACAATTAGCACACTGGTACAACACAAAATCTTGTACAAGCAAATAGAACGGATTCGGAACTTACGCTTTTCTCCAGTGTGACTGTACATGTGAGTTTGGAGGGATGACGGACGAGTGAATCTCTTGTCACAGATCTTGCATTTGTGCTTCTTCGTGGTGTTCGACTGGACTCGGCTGTTGAATTGACCCATCATGGCAGCTTGGCCAGATTGGTGGCCGAATAGATGGTGGCTTGATATAAGGCCCGCCGGACGTGGCAGATTCGGGCGTGCAGAATCGTACATGTCGGAAATCGATGTGATGTCTGTTCCAGCCGAATCCATGGACCCAGAGTAATACGGATAAGAACTTGCTGAGGAGATGGACGAACTGGTCGACTGAGGATAGTAGCTGCTGGAAGAAGCTGAGCTGGAGGTTCTATGGCCAACATGTGGCAGACTGAATCGAGAAGGTTGTGAACCCAAAGCGAGCATCCCACGAGTGGCATCGAGGGTATCAGCGGTATGATATGAGCCAGCGGTGACTCCTGGCCTAGTATAATCTACCAAAGACGATTGTCTTTGCCGATGAAGTTCCAAAGGTGAGTCCATGATCCCAGCAGGAGATAAAAGTGAAGGATGAGACAATCTTCGATCTTCGGTGAGGGAGGATGGGAGGCTATACAGGTTATTCTTAGCAGCGGATGTCTGGTCGTAAGAACCATATCCATTCATGGTATAGTTCGCCGTTGCCCTAGCAGTGGGGGACGTAGTCGATGTTTGCTCAGCATAGGTTGCAGGGTACCCTGCATTGGGGATGAAATCTGCTTGGTAGAGGTTCTGTGAGGGAAGTGCTCTTGTAGCTGGCAAGTTCAGCGACAGCTGATCGAAGGATGAAGACACACTATTCTGTCGAAGTGGTTGTTTAAGCCCTCCCAGATCACTCTGAGCAGTCGCTAGGGATGCTGGATTAGGCATCCCCGCATACGGAGCAGAGGTCGGGTTAGCACCACCCTTCCATGGGTCTGAGAACTGGACCGTGCTGTAGTTTGAATTGTCTGTAGGAGCAGGAGTGGCAGTCCCATAGGGGAATGGCTGTTGGACATGGCTGTTCTGGCGTATCGGATCCATGTTGGAGAGATATTATATGATATATAGAGATGATGATGATGATGATAAGGCGGAGGAGCGTTCGATCAGCGAAGATCGAGTGGGAGAAGAAGAAGAAGAAGTTATGATAGCCAGTTCGATAGTCACGAGGCGCTGCAGATTATCGTGATGTCGGGTAGAGAGGTCGAAGAGAAGATGATGGTTCAGTCGATTATATATGACTATCGAAAGATCAAATGTCGATGGGGAGAGTTGATGTTCAAGTTGAGGTTGTGGTGGTCAAGGTTGGCGGGTGCGAGTAGTAATTATAAGGTCGGTCTAGTATTTACGGACCGTTGTGGTAGTCTGCCCTGCGTCTCACAGTCAACACTCAGTCCGTTGTAAAGCGGCTGTATATAATATAATATATGCGCATGCAAGGGACGGCCAGCTACCAACGCACAGGCGCTGGCCTTGGAATGGGCAGACGACTCAAAATCCAACAGCAGAAAAGTAGTCAAAAGACAAAAGACAAAGGGCAGCAGAAATGATATGCAGGCACAGGTGAACGGAGACGAAGCAAGTAGAGTTAAGCTACCTTTGATCGTCCAGGAGCCGGCGTTGATCTGGCAGTGTCCCATATAGAAAGCACAAGCTTTGACAAGCAGAACGGTATCCAACAGTCGAACCGAAGAATAAGAACAGACGAACAGACAGATAGATAGACGGGAAGAGGAAGACTTGCAAGAAACAATGATGGGCGGGCTGATCAGTTTAATACCTTGTAGGGGAATATGTATGCTTTCAGTAATGTAGCACACGCTTTGCATCCAAAAGGTAAAAAAGCGAGGAAAATGTATAAAAAGTCTATTGAGTCGGTGTATGCAGAGGGAGAAGAGCGTGCGGAAATCGAAGAAAAAGCTTGGTTTTTAATTCAATAACCCTCCCTTTTGAAGATGTTGGCATTCTCACACCGTTCTCCTTTATTGATAGATGGGGAAAAGCATCTATGATGGAGTTATGTCTCTGCCAGGTCCTGCAAACATGCAAATACCGAATGTAGAAGGGGGAAAAGAAAAAAGAACAGAGAAAAAAAATAAGAAAAAATGATAGAAAGGGAAACAGAAACAAGCTTGCAAGAGCTGCTCGTATGGAGCAGAGTGGTTCGGATGGTCCGTCTCAGATTCTTTCCTCGAGGCTTTTTCTCTGAAAGCTGCAATAGATCGACATGGCGTCCGAGCTATGGATGCCAGTCCGCGATGGAGGATGGGAATGCCTTCCTTTTTCCCAGCCGGCTTGACAGGGAAGCACGAAACGAATGGCAATGCAGCTGACAACATCTTGATATGCCCGATGACGACAGTCAAGAGGTTAATTCCAAGGTGGCAGTGAAGTTCAGGGTCTTTCTTTGGATTGGGCCCGACGATCGGGGTGATGATATTCCCTGTGCAGCCGGCCTAGGTCGTTTCGAATTCACCCAGGTTTATAGCAACTGACTGCCCGTTATATCACATCGCAGAAAGGTGTGACTTCGAAGCAAGACCGCTGCCGCAGAACATGTCCGGTAAAAGATTTTCTGAGGCTGGTCGACAATGGCAATAACATGCTATAGCAGTGCGGGCAGTGCGTGCAACTGGTTTTGCAAAAGGTGTGTGTGTTGTGCGTTGACAAGAGCGATCTTTGCCGTAGACAGCAGAAGCATCCTTACCTTCGACTAAACAACGTGCCAGCGGGCTGATCGATGAGGCAACTGGTGCAAGCTACGGCGTTAATCTTCCGCGAAACTGGGAAGACTCCGGTGATTGTCCGTATTAAAACTTGTTTCGACTTTCTTCTAGTTCGGGGCTGAAGACAAAATGATATCTCGAACGTTAGATTATTCAATGTGTTTGTCGTGGCTTTTTCGGCTTGGATGTGTATGTAAAATTCAAACGAGCATGCAGGAGAGAATCCGAAGTCGAGGGCAGGAGTGGACGTTTATACACGAATGAGAAGCAATGTGACCGGATGGTACATACACCGCTGCTAGAGCAGCTTGCTGTTCCGCCGGTGTGCGAGCACACTCCCGTGCAGCTTACTTGCTAGTAGGAAAGCAGGTTTTTTTCCCAAAAAATGACCTTTTGCTTTTTGGAAGGCAATTCGATGTTGCGGGCAAAAGAAGTTCAGGGAGTCCGCAATAAGGGAAAAGAAAAAACATTATTTACTAGGGACTCTGCAAAAAAGTAAAAAAATGGTGGTTAAAATAAAAAGGTATGGAAGAAGCAATGCGGAAATCAAGAAGGGGTGAAATGGGATCGAGGATGTCGACAGCAAGTGCAATTGAACCGCGTAGAGTTGGAGGTCTTGTTGCTCGGGTCCTAGGCTGCAAAGATACCTCCCGATCTCAAAGACACCAGGCCTAAAGCCCAATCAAACTCCGATTAGACCAATCTTGAAGGAAAGAGAGTGTAAAATGCAAGCCAGGGCAAGCCGGGAGGGGAGGCCGCTGGATCACTAGACCTCCTCGGCATAGTTGCTCTCTTGAGCCCACTTCGAAATGGGTCTTCTCCCCAACCATGCAAGCGCATCAGGACCCTTATTCGTTTTTCTTCCCGTTCTGCCACTTGCATCAAAGAAAGCCGCGCCGATGATGCAAAATTGCAGCAAGCGAAATTTTGGGGGTTGGCTTGAGACGGCCCAAGACCTATGACGCTGTGGTCGAGATTCCATGGGGTAAGAACAAACGGGAGACGAAAAAGTAATTATCGCCCGGCATCCACTACACACCCTTGTCCCCGACACACACACCACGCACCAAACACTTGCTGTGCTTTCGCTGAAAGTCAAGGCAGCTCTTTGATTGAAGATGGACCTTCCGAACAGGCTGACCTCCAACGGCAACTGTCTAAAGGCATTATCGTCACCATCATCAAAGTGATGTTAGCGAGCGAGCCGAATCAGATGTCTGACAGCAGCCGAAACAATCCCTTGTATCTGTGCTTCTTGAATAGGGCGATACAGGAGAGGCTATGATGCAACTCCCGGTTCACCTGTATAACCTTGCACCAAGCTCGAGAAAGTTAACCTGCTAGCTGACAGCATCCAAACTCCGGTTCATACCCACAAAGCTTTATTTCTTCGCAATAGTCTTTTTCATTTTCAACAATACCAAAGTAAAAAAGCTTGGACGATAACAGCTTAGATGAAAATATCTAGCCCCACCGTTGAAACGATTGCAATATATTCGAAAGTTGAAGCTTCCGAAAAGCAAACCTTTGTCATCGAACGCACCTTTAAACGCAAGGTATCTATAGCCGGACCGATTTGATGCAAGCGGATGCATTTATTTCCTATACTTTTCAACAATAATTACTATTAGGCCCACACCAAAGTTAAAGTATAGCTGTCCGCTTAAGATCTTCAGTAATCAAATCCACCCCATCAGGCTTCAACTACTATTAGGCCGTGGGCTCGTGTAGACGGCCTTAGGCTCCCTCATTAAACTTTCTTCGGTAGAAAGAAAGAAAGGAAATCGAGGTTGAGATAGAGTGCAATAAGACACTATCGCTTGCAGCAGTGGAGCCGAAAGTTTACTTACTTTGTAGACGAAAACGCTAATCACCTGAATAGATCCTGAAATAAACCCCAAGATGCCATAAAATAAGATGTATGGGTAGGTCGACGAATGTTGGAAGCTGGCAATCAGTGATGTGTCGACATGTCCTTGCGGATCAGTGATCTTGCTGGTATCCTTATAGCGAGCGGGTTTATGTCCTGGGACGAAGTTCTGATGAAGTCTTTAAACTTGGGAAAGGCCAGGGTGGTCAGGAACAGAGACGGGAGGAACGGCGGTCAATCCTACTACTTCTTATGCTCAGAGCCCCGCCGCTCTTTGGGATCAGCTTTCGCTTCAGCCCTACGCCCTACGCCCTACAGCATATGGTCCTTCTATAGTAACATGTCGTGGAAATCTTTCTCTCTTTGAGTGCGATATTTCGTAAATCTTGTGATATCTTTGGCATCAACGGCGCAGATTCGCGTACTCGAAATATCCTCCCCGGATAGTAGATCGACTCACTCTCTGATAAGGTTGTTGGCGTGGTTGAGAGATAATGCCGCCTGCCTCGGGAGATCGCTGGCCAAATGCGGCTCTTCCCGGGTCACAGAACGCCACCCCGCGACACAACACACCCAGTTCCCCGAATTCCCCGGGGGTGCAAGCGCCTCCCCACAATCGATCTAATTTGAAGAAATACAGAGAAACATCGCCAAGTATTTAAGTGAAGCTTATGGGCGACCGTCCGTTTCCCCAGAACACTAAGGAAAAGTTAATGTCAGAGGTAGTGGAGAATCAATTCGTCGCAAATTATAGGGGACAAACTGGTGCGACGGGGCGACGGTATTACGATATTATATCGGTCTAGCTATCGATACACAAAGTGATATCCACCATGCATGCACTGACGGAGAAGCGTCAATTCTAGCGCTAGCCTGCTGTTGTTTTCTAAGCTTCTTCCGGAGGCCTTTGGCCTAAGCTTATACCGGATGATATAACTCATTCGCATGTTATATGTCATTATACAACTCCTCGTCGACACTCGCCCAGTTTAATCTATGTATTTATGTCCATCCTCTGGTTAAATACTGTCTTGACGGCTTGGCTCTGGGGTTGGGCCTCGGGGTCCCTGAAGATCGGAGCGCAGAGGGATTGATAGTCGGCGATGCTCGTAGGTTAATCTATTTTGCTATCTAATGTTATCGGATCGTCTAAAGTTAGTCACTCGCGGGGAGATCGATAAAGATTTAGTAGCATACAATGAAAGGCCACTGCGTACTGCAACGTCGTAATAATACACATGCACAGTCGAAGCAAGCTGTGGAAAACGGAGGTAAATGTCGGCATTCCGTCACTAGGCTCTCCCTGCCGCTGTAAGGCGTGCTGTCATTGTGAAGACATTTCGATGCAGTTTACTTGGTAGTGCCGTTGTAAAATGGTTGTTAACATTCCTGATTCCATAACGGCAGATTCCTGCGCATAATAGCCGGCTTTTGTGCGGCCTTTTGTTTTTCTTCTCTCCAGCACTGCAGCGCTATGACGCTGTTCTGACAGGATGACCAGGTCGAAGAATCTCCCCACCGATGAAGAAGCTAGTCTAGAGACAAATAAATGCTATATCATATGTGTCTAAGTTCAGGTTGGCAACAGAAATCTATAACACTGTAAAACCTGAATGTGTCGTCCATGATGCCAATATGATGCTGTTAACGTCCACCCTGTCACACTGCCGGATCGAACTAACACATCCAACCCACCTTTCCGACCGGAAACCAGACGAGACAAAAAGGGAATCTTACGGAATACTATCACCAAAAAGTCGCTCTAACTCCGCTGCACCAAATCCTGTTTTCTCATACAAGGTCCGAACAGAAAACCGTCCACGTCCCAAAAGAGCCTTTGCACCCCAATCTAGTTTAGTCTCTCTTTCTCAATCCCGGTTCAGCGAACGCCACTATTGCTGAATCGCGACTAGCCCGTGCCGAATCCAGCGCTTTCGCCAAGAGAAAAGCAGAGGGGTTGCATCTGCGAACGAGAACACCTCGAAATCTGGTGGCTTGCCGCTAGCAGGGAATACAAGCGATCGTTCGGGTAATGATCTGCAGCTACGATACAGACCCTGGACCTTTAGACCCCTACAGATATTACAGTGGACAGGATGGTCTTGGCGACTTTTGCAGCAGAATGAGGCGAGGGAGGTATAATATCGTAGGAGTATTAATAGACTGATGTTAATTCTGCGAGGTGCCGTGGTTTGAAGACGAGTTTTGTTGAAGAGATTTTCTTTCTTTACATGGTTTGGAAATTTCGATATTGACGATGATGCTGATGAGATTTATTCCGACACTCTGGTTCTAACACCACATTACTCGAAGGCAAACAAGAATGCTAGCTGCGGGAGGAGGCTCAGTCCTCAGGCAGCAGGATCATGATAGGTAAGTAGCGCCCGAACGCATCTGCTGTCTCTTGTGTCTGTCGCAGAGATTGTTTGTTGGTCGTAGTTCCAGCGCTTCGACATTGCCATCTGAGAAGTTTGCTTGGCGGCAGGAAAAATCCGCATCATTAGTATGCATATATCATGCAGGCTGCTATAAGGCGAAGGGCCTGGAACCAGATGAAGAAGCCATATCGGCTCGATTTCGCGATTTCGCGTCGTTTCTGTTGAGTAAGCTTCACCTTTAAGCTTCAGATCTTGGGCTACTGCAAGCCTCAAAACGCCTCGCAGGAAATAGATCCCGAGGCCCTAGCTAGCTAGTTTTGCCCCACGGCTCAGAGTACATCGCACACAGCCTTTGAGATCTAGCTAAACTCATAGGACGGTGATGAAATCCGAACCACATGAGCTAAGAGCCCCTTAGACTTCTCGGAGCTAAGGCACGGCCAGGTGGGGGGGTTGCCAAAATGTTTTGGCGACGGACCAAACGACGCAAGGGCACGGGCTACTTCGGCGCAAGTCATATGGTTTTTTTTCGTCGACGCTAAGACAAAGATGTTGAAACATTTTAGTTTGCTTGCTAGCTCGACCTTCTGGACCTTCAAATTGTGGAGAAGGCAAGGGACTACAACACTGCACAAGTTGTGTCCTCGGTAAGGTCTGGGTGTCTTTGTGCATGATCCGTTATCCGATATTATATCGTCTCTTCAGCATTTTTGAGATTCTTGAATTAAAGGCTCAGGATGGGTGGCACGGCATATCAGGCCCACCACAGCTCACTGCATCCAAACTCCGTGCACATACCGGAGCCTTTCAAAGAGTCCAACCCGAACCCGGCGCATCCCAGCGCATGTCCCCGGAGAGAAGCTCACGATGTTTCTTTTCACAAGCTTAGCTTCCTTCGCTAAGCTGCAAGATCCATAAACTTTCATTTCGAGAGCGGATGGGGCTTGCTCTAGGCTAACGATTAACGAGACGCCAGCTTTCTTGTCCTTTCATTCAAACTTGTTTAACTGATGCGACCGCCTAATAAACAGGCATGACGTATCAAATCCATAAAACGTCCTCCCGAACGCGCTCGCTACGCTACTGCCTTGTGGGTGATTGACCGTAAACCAATTTTCCAACCTGGTGGTAAATTCGATTCTCTCAATCTCACGTGCCTTGAATTCTATTCATGAAATCGCTAGTTATAAGGCCATCGTACTATAGCCGCGAAGCTATTATTATCCACCATGGCAATCAAACACAGCGAAGTCTCTAAAAGTCGAGGTTTTGAAAGAGGCAAGGAGGCAATACGGCCGTTTCAGCTGGAAAATGAGAAGAATGCGCTGCTGCCTGATTGAAATTGCATCAGAGACATGCCGGTAAATCCAATAATCTTTATTTTCTCCCCGATATCCGTCATTATAACTCGAACTATTTTCCTATTCGTTCGATAGAGGTTTGCAGTGTCTTCAATGGGAAGGGGCGGGTTCGTCGCGTTTCAAATTCTTGTTAATTTGCAATCTTCCGCATTTCGGAAGCCCACAACCCTTCCGCACCCTCGTCTTGCCGTTCATCGCGACTCATGGTTAACGGGTTATCCATGACTCCATTTCACGGAGTTTACCTCCGCCCAGAGAATTTAGTGCGGTGGGCTGGAGGCCATTGCGGTCGGACTCAATTGTGCGAGAAGTGCGGCATTCGAGTCTCGGCACCTTTTCATGCACCTGCCTGCATGTCTACGCCCTCTCCTAGCGTCATGGAGTAATGGAGACGATCTCCTGCCGTCTACGTTTTGCAATTGAACGGTACGGTCTGCACGCGTTCCCGTCGCCATAACCAATGTAGAAACATCTCCTAGCTTCACCGACGTGCATTAGAACGAAACGGCATAGACGCAGAGAAAACAATTAGAAGACACGGAGGCTCAAAGCTCTAGATCTTCACCCATAACGTTCTTTCACCGCTCCGTCACGTCGACTTTTTCTCGATTCTCTTTCTCTATTGGAGCGTCGGGTCGGTTCATTTCACCAACTTTTTGGTCTGTTTCGTCGACACCTTTCCCAGCAAGGGCAACGCGCGATAAAGTGGAGCCTCGGTGACAATGCATCTACGCAGACGAGAAAAAAAAAAAAAAAAAAAAGCCCAGATCTAAGAATAACAATTTAGCTCTTCCTTTCCTGCAGAAAACGCCTCTCTGACATACAGACATAGGCTAAAGTCGTCAAACAAGATCAAATTGTGTATCCACGGATGTCGGGCAGCCTCAAGCGAACGTTTGGCGTTCGTATCGATACTCGACTCGAATTTAGGTCTCCACTCTGTCTAATAATTTCAATCAAAAAACCAATATGTGGAGAAACACTAAAGTTCACCTGCAGGTGATTTCGCACGCTAAAATCCTCTTCAAAAGAAACTCTCAAAATCTCGAACATTTTTACAAAGTCCGTCCTTCCAAGAAATCTTCAAATTCTCCGCCTCCAAGCCCTAATCCAAGGCCATTTCAATGTCTTGAGACATTGCAGTGCGGAACGGTGGTAGCGGCAGGGAATCGATGATTGAAGAAACCCCTTGAAACACAGCGAATTCCCAAATCGTTTTCGCTTCGAAGCTTTGCCAGCAAGGGACAAGGGACGGCCTTCTAATGACGTCATAAGTCTTTGCCCGCAGACATAAAAAGAGCGCCTGCATTGGGGACACAAGATTTCAGCAAGGGAGAGGAGAAGTTGATGATAGTTCGTATTGAACGTGAGTTGTAAATGCGCTTTTGGTATGCATCCGAGTACGGCGCGGATAGATCACGTTGGACAACATAATCTTTTCATGTAAAACCTGATACGGCATGCAGTATGTTGTGTTATCGCAGTAATAGTACGGACAATGTAAGGTCTTGGTTTTTTGCATCAAGCGATTGCACGAGTCAATTCAATCCTTTTTCTTGCCAATCTTAGCACGGAACATGCCGCTGAATCTGACAAGTTTTAGAGCGGCAGATAGTCTGCGTTAGAGTGGGATGCCTAGCACCTATTGATATCAATTGATATCATCCGGCATCGATATCACAAGCTTGGACTGCACGGCGTTGTGGCCGCCTTCTGGTTTAAATTTCTTTCGCTGGCTCTACCGAAGCCACAGCCGACCGAAATGACCGGTGCGACCTTTAAAGTAATAACGGTTGAGTATATTCTTTTTGATTAGCTGGCTAAGCCGTTTCTGTTCCATCATGAAACGAACCGATGCCATCATGGCCGGCGTATTTCGTAGATTTTCTTTGGACCGGGGGGCTTTTCCATGTTGATAGATTCGATTGCCACTTTTACGCTATCCCGGGGTCATCTTCGGAGATATTAGTTCCTCATTATTGTGCCGTCGAGACGTGTGATGTGGCCGATAATGTGTTTCTGCATGTCTTGTTACGGATAGATGAGAGTGTGCGCCGATGCAGCAACTACCTCCGGGGCAAATGTGCGCTGTGGGGAGCATTGGCCAATGCGCTGCAGTCCTGAGAAGCACTGTTTGGTGTGGGCTCCACAATTCACATTTTACAACAAAAGGTGCGGACAGAAATCGAAGGTGGGCTCCACTTGCCTCTGTCTTCTCGGCTTCAAACGCCCAAATGTTGTACTATCACCATGTGATCCAAACTACTTCTAGGTAAGCTCGGGCTTTTTCAGCTTTCTTTCTACTCAATCTCCCTTGTCTCCAACTTAATAGATCGAGGGGCGAGTCTTGGGTTGCCTTCGTACTCGCGCGTCTGCGAGGGCAAAGATCGACGACGCACGATAGTGGAGCCTGCTGAAGGAGAAGGAGAAAAAAAAACCAGTTTACCAGTTTCAACGGCTTGCCTCTCAGCTGTAAATTGGTTGAGCGAGACAACTGAAATCAGTTGGTAAACTATCAATTTGCTCGCGAGCCTATCTGGTCGCGTTCTCTTGCCATATGCGAGTTATTCTGCAGGAAGGGTGGTGCATGGCTACGGGGAAGGAGAGAACCGCGGGATGGCTTGGGGCTTTTGAGCTTGTCAGTCGGAATATGCAGGATTTTTTTGTGCTTTGTGCTTCTGCGCCCTGCATATGCAGCGAGAAAGACTAGGTTCGACCTTGCTTGTAGAGTGGAGGAGGTGCAGCCATTAGGGATAGATAACCCCTTCGTCGTTGAGGTTCCGTTGGTGGGCGTATATTACAAGGTCTTCTTCATCAATTGCTATCGTTGTGGGAGCTCATTATCATGAAGGAGGACAGATCAGCTTCTTCTCTCCACGTGGGAACGAGGACTCCCCTTACATGAACTTCGACAGTCGTGGGTTCCTTCTGAACTCTTCAACGCTTGCTGATCATGCGGTTTTGAGTCTCACGACGCTGTACCCCTCGCATTAATTCACCACAAGGGGTTTCTAGATTGAACGATTTGACATGTATTCTGTGGTGTGCTTTGTGCTACCTGAGTGAACGACCATGCGTTATCCAGTGAACAATAAAAAAATATGAGATTTATTTGTATGGAAAAGATTTTTACATTGTAGATTGGAGTTAGTATCCACAGCCTGCGGTCTTGCTATCGACCCACCGGTAGCTTCGTAGAAAGGGTATTCGGAATAGGAGTGATTACCCATACCTGTACGCGTATGTGGGAGTAATTCGCAATTAATTTCTTTTCGCGTTCATGGTGGATATGCTGGATCTAGGCTTCGTTCATTCGAACAAGGACTGAATCTTCTCGTATTATCGAATTGGGGCTTATTCTAGCTACGCCTGTAGCGTTGCGAACGACTGAGGCTCGGCACTCTGGTCAAATATCTAAGTAGTTTATGGGCTAGGTTGTCCATTTCTCTTAAATTTTATCGCGGGGGATTCTCTTATTTGCAGGTATGTGGCATTTCGTGTACCATGAGGTCGAAATCAATGTCGTGGCCCTGCATAATCCCACGTGGATTTAGGATTTCAAAAACGAATACCGCGTCAATGCAGACCAATAACGCATAAACGTCAAATATCTCTCGCGAAACCATCTATAAAACATTTTAGGGCTGTAATCTAACAGATTTATGTGGCTTCGTAAGATTTATGCTGACAAGATGGACGGGTGGCGTTGTACTGTCTCTTTCGTGATACTAGCTGAGTATGCTGATACAAGCCGCCAGAGCCCCGTAAGCATTTAATTCCGGGCACGGTATAAAGTTCTCGGGGCCCTGTATCAGGGCTCAATGTCCTCCTGTTGTTGATGGAAATTCGATGTCTCGATGTATATCCGTATATAGAAGTTACGCATCTGAAACATCAACGGTTCCATGGGGTCGATGCTTAGGAATCACCACGATTTACCTGATTCAGGCGGTTGGTATTGGTAGTCACGGAAGAAAAGACGCGCTTGTGTTAGTTGCCCTCGGCCGCGGGTTTTGATTAACAGGGTCCGGATGAAGCGAGCATGCCTGGTGGGTGAGAATTGAGTTAGGACGTCGACATGATCTTGTTCGTGTCACTGTGATGGGTATGCGTCTTTCAGAATACCTATGGGCCTGGCCCTATGGCTGAATGCTAAGATGGTATCGTTACCAGGGCTGCAAGTTGGCATTAATTTTGGAGCTAGACCGTCCGTTGTGATATATAGGATATGAACCCGTGCGTATTTCACGTGGTAAACTCTAATAACGACGGAGTAGTTACTGCAGTAGCTGCATCTTCATAAATCTATACTCGGGCGATTGCTTTCCGTCGCTGGTATACGGTAATATTAATATAGTTGGGATGCATCGAGCCTGGGGTTTGGAAGGTTGTTTTGGTGGGTTAGTGTATGATATTGAGCATGAGGTAGAGCACACGTGTGCGTAGCGGTGCCGGTGTTGGTTTTGGGATGTACGTATACTGGAGTATTTTACTAATCCTTGTGGATAAGATCTTACCGATTCTGTTAAACAAAGACTGTCTCGATTTATAGACTTTCCTGGGCATTATAGTCCGCTACCGTATACGGCGACAACGGCGAATGGGACGGCGACGGCGACCGAAGTGTGAGTACAGCTGCGTTGTTTGGAGCTTACGAAGACTATCAATGTTACTTAGACACCTCTGTAAGACTGGGGCCTTCTACACCTTAATTTTAGAAAAACAAGGGTTTTTATGCCAATCTTAAGGGTCGATGGCCAGCGCCGTTGGAAACGCATGTTGGTCGGCTGAGGTGGGGAGCGCTTGAGCGCGAGCTTTTGCGTTGAAGCGCGAAAATCCAACAAGTCAGGTGGCTATGGCAGCACAGGCATGTCAGTTCGCACTGGCAAGTTTGACATGTGTACTTGATCTTGTGGACGTACGGACGCTTATATAAATCCAAATCACCATTCCCGTGGATTTGCATATATAATTGATTTTTCTGGATTTTGTTGGGGATGGCGTGGAGCTTGATTTCGTGAAATACTAGCGCTAGCTGACCGCGATCAATGGTAGCAGAAATATTTACCACAGCTGTATTTGAGACACAGTTTAGGGCTGGGTTTCATACCTTTCTATTGCGGTTTGCGCACTCGAAGGGTATACATAGTTCGACGATTGCCCGACTGAAAGGAAGGGTCTATCTTGCTACTTCGGACGTGGCGTGTGTGGGTGAGGCAGTGTGTGGCGGTGTATGTGATTTTCTAAGGGGCGGGGGGGGTGAACGAGACTGCGTATATTGAGGGAATTTATTATGTCAGCAAAAGAAAAAGAAAAAAGGGATAGAGTTTAATGGTTTTTGTGTGACGGAGTGCGATTGAGTTGAAGTTGAAAATGTTTAAGATTCAGTCGGGTTTAAGTGCTGCGCCCGCGCAGCCTTCTAGTTGAAGATTTAGTGTTGAAGCTTGTGGTATGATACTGCGTTGGTTTTGGATATAATTCTAGAAATCCTCCGGCTGGACAAGACATCCGCCATAATACCCACGGAACCTGTCCTTATAATTTTGTTCCGTTTCGCGATTTGTACCGAATTATAGTAAAGTACTGATCATGTGATGTGCTGAAATGGACCTACTCTTTTCGCATCCCCAGTTACATTTGTGCAGGCCAAGCAACATCGTTTGCTCAGAAGTCACCTATCGGTAGATGTTTGCAGTGGATCCCGTTCTAAAATATCCCACTTTACGGATCACATTTATCCCCAATCCAGTCCTCGTTAGCGGATGCATGCGTGTGTACGCGCGGGTTCAAGTGCACCGATTTGCTAGCTTGTACAATTGTGCTTGCTGGCAATTGACATAAATGTAGAATTGTTGTAACCCTCTTTCAACTTTTGTCACATTCAGTTCTTTGATATTCGCCCTAGCAACACGGAGGAAAAAAAAGAGGCTGGTGGCTTATATATGGTGATGCGAGGAAATATAAAGGCCCTTCAAACAATTTAGACAAATCGATATCGCTTGCATCCATTTCTTCGAGTTCGCTGTCAACTCCCTGTCTCGTTTCAAGAATTTATTTAACTTTGTCATTCACGACTCTGATATCCTCAAGCCATATTCAAAATGGCTCGTTTCGACGGAATCCCCGCTGAAATTATAGGGCTAATTGCGACAAACGTAGGTTCGATCCAAGCTTTAGGTTGTTCTGTCTACTCGTCAGACGGCTAAAGAAACATTGTGCTACTATTGCAGGGCTGACATGAGCATATCATTTAAGCTGACGAAAGGAGATATGACCAAAATTGTTCGATGCAATAAGCAGCTTCACAATCTTTTCGTCCCGGTCTTATATTCAAAAGTTTTGCTTCTGAGCGAAGAAGCCACCAGATTTGTGTCCTGCGACCCGAAGGCTTTGTGTCATGTGCGGCACTTCTCGTTGATTCGCACCCAATGTTCGAATGAACTCCGAGACACCGTCTTGAAGTTATTGGAGGCACATGAACTTCGGACTTTTCAGTAAGAGGGAACCACTCGATCCAAACTAACTACGCGGATACTAATGGTTTTTCTCTACTGGCTAAGGTGGGATCAGGAATGGCCGGATTTTATGCCTGAATTACTGCAACTCAATCGTAGCCTCGTTGCACTGTCTATCAACATGAATAACTCTGGTTACCTGAATGATCATGAACTTCAGCTTCCCTTACTTCGAAAGATCCATCTCAGTGGCATCCCTCGTGGGAGGGGTATAAAAATAGTCTGCGCGCTCCTTACAGCGAGCCCTAACCTGTCCGATGTCGATCTGAGCATAGATTTTGGGTATGGGCCGTATGTGGGGGATGAGGGGGATCAAGACCAGCGTATTAATCGGGGTGTAAACTCCAATACGGCGCTGGTTTTCGCTGCATTGGCTGGGCTTACTAGACTTCGATCAATTGGCCTTACTGGGGTGAACCTAGAGCGAGTTCTACCATTTATCCAACGGCTCAATGGGATGACACTCAGGGACTGCAGGAATTGGAAGGCCCTGAGCACTCAACGCGATATTCAGCTACGAGAACTTCACGTTCTCACAAGAGAGGCCTCCGAAACGCTGTTCATTAAGACATTCATCGAATCCTTAAAGCCAGGATTGGAGAATTTGATCCTTATGATGGAGGATCTCGGCAAAGATACATTCGAGGAACTCCGAAAGCTTACGCCTCTGGACGAATCGATATATATCTTGGATCAACAAAGTGTCCTGAAGCATGCGAGCACACTAAAGCGATTTGCCTTTTATTTGACACTTGGAGGCATGACTGACGATGAAGGTTACGCGTACTTAATAACAGCATGCTCGTACATAAAGCAAATCCGCTCGCTCATCAACAAATGTTCCCTGCGAGAGCTTGGGCTGGCGGTCCCCATGAGCTACGTTAGAGTATGTCCAAATTTCCCCCACTATGCTGTAGTTTAGATACTACTCAATACTAGAGCGTGTGTGGCTGCATCTGGTTATTTTTGAGGGATATCTGGCTAACTGTCTATTTGTTCTGCTAAAAGGACTATAGTACATATGAGATTGAGGTGTACGACTTTAAAAACCTCCGACTAGACGAAGTCGAGGTTTTGTATATTGTCCCGGCGGTTTGGGCAGGGATATGTCACTGGGGTGGCTCCCATTCTCTGTCTTGGGACGGGGCTACATTCGTCGTAATCGACTTTCTCACTGCTGCTTTCAGACATTATACAGAACGTCCTAAACTACGCTACGTCATCTGGGGCCTACAACATGAGGAGCAAATCGAGTATACTATTGATTGGCATGAATACCCAAGCGAAGACACGAAGAACCGTGATAGCGATGACGAAAGCGACGGCGAAAGTGACGGCGAAAGTGACGGCGAAAGTGACGGCGAGAGAGGCGATGAGGGTAATAGTAGAGGAGAGGAAGTGGACGATAAAGGAAGTTACGGCAAAGAAGATAGCGACAAGGAATATGACGAAGAAGAGGATAGCGATGATGAAAATACAAATTCTAATCGGCGTTATTATCGTGGGGAGGAACGAGGCGAATGCAATTTTTTCGAGGACTGGATGATGGATATGAAGAGGAAAAGGTTGGAAATGGGGAAACGACGGGCCAAGAATCGTATCAAATGGCATCCGCACCCCAAAGGGATGAATATTTGGCAAGAGATGGGGTTGGGCCACAGTTCACGGCCCTTTAAGTTGTACAGGGCTTTCTTTGATATGAACGGGGAAGGGACAGAAGATGGGTTAGCTGGGATGACGTTACCTTTACACATTTAACTGCTGATATTCTGGAACTGAGTACATTATATGTATGGAGAGCCTCATAATGTTGTTCAAATAGATAGTTAGTCTTATCTTAAAATCAGCACCTGTTGGTCTCGTAAACCAGCTTCAGCACCTGTCTAGATTGTAAACTGCTAGAGTATACGAGTAGATATTATTATTTTCTATGGTAAACGTTATTGGGGTTCGCACGCGGCCTCCGCAGTCCAGCTGAACTCGAATTATCATCTGCTACATTTATATATTCTAAGAAACCTTCTAAAACCTTGATATGGAGATGTTAAAACCCTGAGCACCACCATGACTCGTGGATATATTTATAGCAGCCTGTAGACTGAGCGGCGCGCCATATCGCTGCAAATTATCCTTAATCCAAACCAACCTTTGTGGGCCACACACCCCTTTTGGTAGCCTTGAAGGATAAACTAATCCACAAGTACCTGAGCGGTAGCTATTTGCCGTTGATCTCCCACCAGCGGGCCTTGTAGTTTGACCCACCCGGAATATTAAGATATCGAGTCCAACTTGCAACTTCACTTCAACACATATATATAGTTACTGCTAGCAGCCTGACTAATAGCAACCATCAGGATGGATGGCTTCAGAATCTCGATATGCAAGATTACTCGCCTCTCCCCGCATCCGTCGAGGGGCCATCCACGGCCGTTGCTGCTTCCACCTATTCTTGGTTGAAGGTGGTCTCACTAAAGCCCCACCCTCCGTCATCTATCGAAAAAAAAAAAAAAAAAAAAAAAAACAAATGGACGACAAACGTCATGGGGTGGGAAAAAATGGCGGTGCCTGCGGAAAATGATATCACGGGAGCTCACCGATCCAAGGAAGAGAAAAATAGCATCCTAAGAATTCCTGGTGTGTAGCAGGCAGAGTACGACGGTGCCCGCCATGGAGCAGGCTGCCCTGCATATGACTCGATGACTCCAACCAGGGTTTCTAGATACCCTCCGTTAGACGGTGGGTGTACCGCGACCTCTTCAAGCCCCCTCCCTCTTCCTTTTCGCGAGGGCACAGCATCCAAACTTCGAAGGAATGCGATCCTTACTAGCCACCGAAGCAGAAGTCCCACAGGAATAGGAAATCGACGCTCGTCTAGGTCCCTCACGCGGGCCGCTCATACGCAGGTACGACTTTTCAAGGGCACCTGAGAAGGGCTGACGGCATCAGGGGGCTCTGCTGGAGCGCGAGAGTTCAAGTAGCTAGCAGAGGGTGTTTGGTCCGATATTTTTCTACGCTTTTGGCCAGCACTTCCTGACGTCGGCTGTCACTTTCTCTTCTCCGTTTAGCTGCTTTCTGGTAAACGTATCCTAATTAATAACATCCATCCTTCGAGTCAGCGTTTCTTCAGATCCAGTCGAAAAGTCTTCATCTCTTCCTGCCAGATATTACATACCATACCATACCGACATCCGTATCAATACCAATACCAATACAAAGTAGATAGATAGCACTGTGGGAGTTGCTTTATTAGGAGGGCCGGGTACGTCATAGAAAGCTGGTGACCTTTCCAACATCAAGTGGCCTGGCTGGCAACACATCCCACTTCTCGAATCTTCTTCAACCTCGACACTGCCAACCACCAACCACCAACCACAAGCTGACATCTATCTTCACCCACCGACATCCCAGCTATCACCACCATCACCAATCTCTCCCGGAAACATCACCAAGCTGGTAGCATTTGCTTCTGGCATCCAGTCATCCGGGAAACCCTCATACTTGCCTCCGATCTCTTGCAAACGTCCACAAACTGCTGGAACCCCGCACTCCCTCCGAAGACACTTCTTTTCATCACTAAGCTGTTGTAGCTGCTTCGTGTGGCCGATACCATGTCGTACCGGGGCGGGGGCGAGTACGGCCATGGTGGCTATCATCAAGACATGCCAGTAGCCCAGCTCGGGGACATGAACATTGATCCCGACGAGTTCCCGAAAGTAGCTCAGCACCTGCAATCTCTACATATCTCTCATCAAGGCTCTTCGTCGGGTTCGACGGGTTATCCAGAAGATGGAACTCGATATCTACATATTGACCCGACCGGGGCTCATTACTACACCGACGAACCCCCTACTTCGATAGCAACTTACTCTGGTTACGGCTACATTCAAGCTCCAGAACCGAGCTCTGCAGCTCCACACGCGTTTGCCGGTGCCATAAGGACTCCTGTTAATGCTAGTTTCAGTCATGGTATGGGCTATTTCGATGCCAGCTGGCCTCCTCCACCTCCCCACAACATCCCCTTCCCTTTGAATACCCCCTACACTAGCCCAGCTCAGAGCAAACGGTACTCCACAATGACAACACCAAGTACACCGACGACATATGGACGTCCGTTTACTGCACTTGGCAACGGGACACCCCAGTCAACCACCAGTGCTTACCCACCGCCGACTCCATTGTCTCTACCTCCTCCCTCTCCCGCCGTCTCGTCATCAACGTCGAGTTCTACCAAGCCGTCTGCTTTCCCGCCAACGAGGCGTTTTAGCTATGATGACGGTGGCCATTCATCCCAATACCTCAACAATGTTTCCAAGAAATATCAGGATTTCATGCAGTCGTTTTCAAACGGAATCGAAGGTACGTCTACGGCAATTGCCTCTGATTAGGGTTCAACACGAAAACCAGAAGCGACTTTAGACGAATCCCTCGATTTGCATGTTGCTACGCTCCTGATGTACTAAGCTTCCTCCGGCTCAGTGCTTTTATTTTTTGGGGAAATTATTATACCTTTCATCTCCTTCCATCTTCTAAAAATTTGAAACCATACATGTGAACTGATTTGGTTTGTTATATATAGGGCGGGATAGGTACGAACCGAGCCACGACTCTTACGATGAGCCACGCGGTAGACGACAAACTTATTACCGACCGTCTGGAGAAGGCTACATTACCCCAGGAGCCAATATTCCTCGAACCTCAACTAAAACTCCCGGTCCTGGTGGGGAAATCGCTGCACTAAGACGTGGTACAATCGCTGCAATCCATCAGCCTCGCCCGCCAAATTCTAGGCACAGTTCGTCTGAGAGTGGTGATGCTGAACCAACTTACCCCCCAGGCCCTCGATACGACTCAGAATACAATGGAAATGCCAGGCCAAAAGGAAAGTCTAGGCCTAATTCTTTCTCTTACCCACGTCCGACAGACTCAGAGCCAAACTTCTCGGCGAGATACTCTTTCGTACCAGAGTCGCCTTTTGATCCAAGATCTTCGACGGGATCGCTAGGTAACCCCGGGAGCAGGTATAACCCATCGCCTGTCGTCCTTCAACCAGGTGGCGGGTACTACAAGCAGTACGAGCCGTCATCTGGACCAGTAACCGTCAATACCGGTGGCTGGGGTAAAGGACCGTCGTACAACTATGTCCCTCAACCTTCCCGGCCCCTTGACTACGGGTACTACCCTACACCAGATGATCGAGAAAGGACAGATTTCGACTCTCGAAGGAGACGAGATCAATCGAAAACCAGATTTCGTGCACGCACTCCTGGTCCTGAGGATCGAGCTTCAGCTTCAGAAGATGATAGGTACAGGGCTAGTATGGCTAAGAGCAGGCCTAGTTCTCCATCATCTTCCCAACAAAGAGCGAAGTCGAGAAGAAGGCGAGGTTCGCAGTCCCCCGTGCCTTATAGAGCGAAATCACGCATGAGGTCGAAGTCCCGACCACGACCTGAAATCGTCCAACCTACACGACCTCTACCAGGTGAAACACCCGCCAGACCGAGTACTCCTGGGTCTGCGAGGCCGAAGACGCCTATGCCTGGAAGCTCCGCGGGCATTGATACAGAATCCATGATTAGGATGGAAGCTGAGAGGCAAGAACGCGAAAATGCAAGACAAGAGATGGAACGTGAGAAGACAAGACAAGAAATGGAACGTGAGAAGTCGAGACAAGAGAAAGCGAGGCAGGAGAAAGCGAGGCAGGAGAAAGCGAGGCAAGAGGAGCGAGCTATCCAGGAAATTTACGAGTCTATGGAACGAGTAACTTCAGAACAGGAAGGTTCGCAAACTCGGAACAGCGACAAGGAAAACTACAATTACCCCGGACATCATCACCACCATCATCACGAAAGACATAAGTCTCGTGCTAGGTCTCGTCCTCGCGATCATCACTCTCGAAGCACAAGCAATGAACGGAGTGAGAGGGAGAGCTCGAAGGAAGAGCGTAGAGAGGAACGTAGGAAGGAGCGTGAACGACAGAGAGACAGCGAACAAGAAAGGGAAAGGGAAAACGAACGAAACAAGGATAAGGAACGAGAGAGGGAGAGAGAACGGAGAGAGAAGGTCCGCGAAGAGACGTTAGCGAAATTGAAATCGGAACAAGCTCCAAAAGTCACCGACCCAGCGCTTGCGAACCCTATGGTTGAGAATCTCAATCCTCCAGGACGCAACCGGGAACGCGCAGGTGTTCAACCGGGGCAAACGTTCATTCGCCCAGACCTTCTTTGTGCCATGAAAGCCCTGAAGCTTTGCGTTGTCGAGCATGATCCTCATGATGACCACGCACACAATCAACTTCTACGACTTGATTGCGGCCATGGGTACCATGAGGATTGTTTGAGAAGTGCAGTGTCTAGTCGGGAGAGAATCCCACAAGCCCAGGTCGACTTGGAAGCTGAGAAGTTGTGGTGTGAGAGGTGTAGGGGTACCTTTGGCAAAAAAGCTGGAAGGTAAAGGTTTAGTTCGGCATGATGACATGCTGAAGCTCTACATTTAAATGTCTTTTCGTATTGATTTGACGGCCTGATATGAGCGGAAAATATTGCGACGAAGGAATGAATTGTGTGTTTTATCTTGTGTAGAGGGGGATACAGGCGTCATGACTCATTAATTCTTTTTTTTAAAGCTCAATTGTTTATCATATCGAACTTTCAACCGTTCACTCTGGTCTCTTTTTTGTTTGCCCCACTTATTCGCATTATTAACCAGATCCTCACTGTTTTCGATTCTGCTTCGTTTCGGTTCGACCCTTCAAGCATCTTGCATTTACCCTGTTTTGCTACCTCGCTTTGTTCGATTCCAACTCTACATATATTCTTCTCTGTAGCAATACTACTTTGCTTTTGTTAATCTTGTTTTACTAGCGGTCCCTTTTTTTTCTTTTCTTCTTGTTAATATAATTGTTGGATTCTTAGGTTCTTGTGCATATGCTATAACGTCAACTCATGCTCATGCATCTGGAATAGTTTGTACCTTGGTAATATGATCATAGGATATTAATTTCTTTTTGATGTGAACTCGAGCGCGTACAAAAGTATCTTGTCGTAGCGAGTGCTAAAAAGTGGCTTTTGTGGCTAAAAGGTTTCTTTCCTGGTAGAGGTCTAGTCCGTTCGTTTTGGTGTTTTTGGAGAGGAGCTTGCACTGTTTGTGGCCTGGTAGGGAGACTAGGGCTTTGCATGGGGTTTAGCGGGATTCCAAGCTCGTGCGCTGCTCGATATTAATATCCGGATTTCCGGTATTCAAGATGGCCTCGTTTGTGGTCGGATCTAATCTGATCATTTTCATGGTCTTAAAGTTGAGGTTTAAAGATAGTGGCCAACAAAGCTACTTCGGCGATTGCCTTCTATTCAACTGCACAGCGCGGCGTGGAGCTGGGGTCTGGAATCGTACTTGCCTTCGCAAAAAGCTAACTTAGCCAGATGATCATCATGAACAAAAAGATGGAAAAATCCGAGGCTAGCGGGCGAAGAAATGCAAGTACTTTGGTATTCTAACCTCGAGTAGTTTGCCGGCTTACCGTCATAGATGTACATACATCGGCCGATGCTAAGGGAAGCCAAGGTAGACGAGAAACAAGCCTTTGGTAACACTAACTTCGTTCTGGCGCCCGTGTGGGTCAAACGTTGGTTTTAGCACAAAAATAAGAAGTTGAGCTAAAGCACCGAGGAACCCCGATCGATACAAGCGAACAAGTTTCAAAAGCTTCATGGGGGCTACAGATCGGGGCTGAAGATATGATATCACAAGTGCCTCTTTGTAATAGAGTTTTGTCTTTGATATCGAGTCAGTGACATTTAGCGCGCCACAAAGAAGCTATGAAGCTATGAGCGGCTGAAAGCATCGAAAATGTGTGGAAACTTGAAAATACCACATGATTAGTCAGCAGCCGCCTTGTGTGACCTTTTGCAGACCTTTGGAGGCCAATCTGGGTAACAATCGGCATTCCATGCCCTCATTGGGATTGGGGAGTAGATAACCCGTTTGTTGTGTGACCGAAAGTTATTCTGAACCTCCGTCGGTGCATTTGGGCTAGTTTGAGATCACGTATGGCATATTGCGGGTTCACCAGTTGGTCGGGTTTCTTTTCATTGCACTTTGGGATTTGACTCGTGCTCCTCCGAAGGGCGCAGTGCGCGTTGGGAATAGGGGTTGGCGGCTACCTGGATTTCTCCGAGTCTTCATTGCCGTAGTTTTAGTCTGGTACAAGAACCTTCGATGCCTTCGAGCAGACTTCAAGTGCCGGCCGAGACTCCGACTTCGACTAACTAGTTCTTGAACGCCACTGACACCACAACGCGAGGATACGGAATGCTAAAGAAGGTATTCCGAAAACTGTACCTATCAGGTGTGGATGGTGTCGACGAAAAGACTGCTTCGACGTGCGGTGGAAGTATCGATGGGCAAGAATACATCGGTACTGCGGGAACCGCATCAAGGGACGAACCTCCATTCTTTAGCCTTCCGTTTGACATCCTTGCGGTAATATTGAAACACCTCTCCTTCCGGGACCGAGTAGCTCTTTCACTCACGACCAAGGGTCTCTACCATCTTTATCCTCGAACTCAACAAGAGAACTCGCCGGCACCTAGTCATGGCCACGACCAAGGTGAGGTGCAATGTGGCCGGAGAATAGCTCGATTGTTTCTCCCTTTTCGTTCGGCTGTTGCATCTAGTCCGACGGATGAAGATAACGGAGTCTCGAGCCTAGCACACAATGGGGTATTCAGATGCCCCTACTGCTTTCATGAGCTCTGCTCGCCAGCTTGTGCGACTGCCCTTTTCTTAGACCACGCCAGCGGAATGTTTTTTCCACGGACCCTGTTCCCGGTCGAGACGGCCAGGTTCTACTACTCTGGGTCCTGCCTGGCCCGCCGTCTCGAGGCAGGTCCGGAACGAGATACACTAGAGCTGCAGGGAACTTATTATTCTACAATCTGGTGTGAACACCATCGTTGCCCACGGGACTTAATACTAAACCCTAAAAAAAACTACAATAAAAAGTACGGCAATGGGAAACTCCGTTTCTACAGCGAGTATAAGGATCCAAGACGATGGATGGCGGCGCGGAGGAGTCGGGAGCCGCTGACGAATTCAACACGCACTCGGTGGCTAGTGGGACATCGACAACAGTATCCTTTGTACCTAATCGCCGCCGCCGCAGGTCTCAAAGCTACCAGCTGGAGAGATCGGCCGAATTGGGGCGCGGATTACCCCACGGAACTAAAGAAACAAACTTGGATGGAACCGGTCTACGAAAAATTCTTTTATGAAACAATCTGCAGGCACTGCTTATTGCCACTGGAATACCGCGTGTCATTAAGCTGGAGGGAGCGGTACAGGAGGTGGTTCGCCAAAACGTGTCGGTGCGAAACTCGGACACCGGGCGGATGTAGAAGGTGTGGGGTCGTCAGCGTCAAATTTACCATGGTTGAGGTGTTCGATACCTTCCTGGAGCGGCGTTCTGCGAAAGAAGGGCTTGTGAAGCGAAGCAGCCACTGGCTATTTCTCGCTAACGAATGCAAGATTGTCAACTACCCTTCCGGCCAGGAGAAGCAGCGATTGGAGTACACCGACCCTCTTGAAGCGGAAAGACGGCTAAGCATCGTGCGAGGGGTGGACGTTGTTCCGATTGTGAGGCCAAGAGTTGGACTGCAGGATCTGCCGTATTTGAGGATTATGTGGATTGTAACGCTGCACAATCGAGCCAGCGACTTCTATTCGAGCATGTTCCATAACATCGTGCAGTCGAGCTATATCTTCCTAAAGGCTTGGTATGGGGACACCGCTATAGTAATGACGCGTGACGCCATTGACTTGTCGACATACCGGGACCGCATTAATATGTGTTGGCCTGAAGCCAGACCGGTGATGGAGGGGGATACGGTCAGGGTAAAGTACGTCTAATATGTATCTACATACATTTAACAAGTTTAAATGTCGAGGGTAGCCCATGTCGATAACTGTATGTCGTACGCATGTCTCAGATGATAGAAACGGTTGTCTTGCTGTGCTGCGGCTGATTGGGGGGGCCGAACACCCACGGAATGTCTTAGTTGGTCGAGTACTTGTGGGTCCGTCCGGGTTTCTCATGCATGTCTTAAACCTCTCCGACTGGAACATCCAACAAACCAGGGCTTGGTTTCCGATCACACGAGGTTTACTAGTGTTCAATCTAGCTCCTTATGATCGAGAACGCACTAGCCTTTTAGTTGGAAGAGCTAATGCAATGGCTTTAAAAACTGGCTCTCTTTCTCGATAGAAAAAAAAAAAGTTTATATTAGCGAAAGGTAATGTGTTCCAACCTTTGAAATTTACCCCTCCTAAAGTCCTTTGATATTCGGAATTTTATAGAAGAAGGAGGTCGAAGGGATTCTTTTAAATGCAAATGACGAATCTGTCGTTTTTATCGTTGGCGGACTCGCCAGAGCTTCTTTCCAACATCATTGCTTACCTCAATCCGACAGATACTTTCTCGCTACTCCTGACCTGCAAATCCTTATACCCGACGGCCCACCAACGACTATGGGCCACTCTGGATCTTTCCGAATATCCGCTTTTCTTTGAGACTGGAAATGCCATTGGGAACCAAGGACGTCATAAGCTCGCGCAACTGCTTCAAATCTACAGATCGGATTTATCCGGTCTAAGGCTTATTCAAAATCTAAAACTAAATGGAGGGGTATTCTCGAAAAGCAGCGTAATGCGCACGAGCGGCCTATTGGGGACGTTGGGGGACCAGTTTTACAGACGGTCGATAGAACCTAGACATGTCAGTATAGACATCTCGAGTGTCTGTAAGTTGGACTGTATAAAATATCCTGGTGCGAATCTCAATTTTGAACCAATGGCTTATAGGGTGCGATCTAGACCTGGAAAACACATTCTATACGAGTGATGTAGTGTTTTTCCTACAGGTCCTGAAAGATTATTCGCGATCGAGAGCACCGGTGTTCTTTTCTTTAGATTTGACTGCGGACTTTATAGGCCCTACATTACACCGAGACAAATTTAGACATAACCTTTCGGATATCGTCGATTTAACAAAACTCACAAGGATCAATTTAACCTTAACCCTCCGGAACCGAATCTTATCGTCAGACGACCAGGCAGCCTTATGGGACAGCGGTGAAGAATGGGAAGACAACCAACCCGGAAACCGAAGTCCTCAACAACGGTTTGCCGACTACGATGTAGTCGGTGACAGCGATACGGGAAACATCCGAGAACAGGCAAAACTATTATCTGGTCTCCTTTTCGCCACCCCGAATCTCGTTCACCTTTCTTTAGCCACGAATAGCAGTCGTTACGAACCCGTTGAACTTTACAATTTTGCCAAGGCGCTAAGGGGGCTTCAGCGCACCGTTCTTGGCCTTCGAAAACTTAAAGTTATGGAGCTTCACGGTTTAATATTCCACCCGTGCTTTTTTCTCCAGCCGCCTGAAAGCGTGAAGGTTTTTAGGGTGGGGAGTGGGGGGACATCGAATGTATCCGCCGCCTGGTGGAAGAAGTTCGCGGCATGCACGTTTACCAACGTCGAGGAAATGACTTTAAATACTCAGCATATGGGACTCGGCAGCTGGACGTCCGGAGACGACGAGGAAGAGCAGCAACACGATCTTAAATTCTGGATATTTGGAGTTGGCGATGTTAAAATGGAGGGACTGAGGAGGTTCAGTGCACCACTTCTCGAGACGTTACAGATAAACCACGGACCTCTGGATTTACTGGAGTGCGTGCTGAAGAGGAATAAAAATTTAGATGAAGATTCAATAAAGAGATTGGGGGCAGCGTGTGCGCTTGATGAAGCGTATAAGACGGAAGCTACGAATTTATTGGCTGGGAATGCACTTTATAGACCGCCTGGGGTTTGACAACTACCTTTGTGGCTGCGGATTGGGGGATATATGGGGTTTTTTCTGAAGAGGTGTAGAACCTGTGTACTATTTAGATCATTTGGGTTTGGGGCGTTAATTCATACATTGATGAAGATAGAGCGAGCACATGGGTATGGTCATGGCTACGAACAAATACATAAGCATAAACTATTGGCAGCGATTTTAATATAATATACAGGTTATACATGACCGATTCTATCCTACTTTGTTAGCTTTGCCCGGTGCCACTCGAACGCGAACGCCACTGTGAATGATCGATCGCGCGCGCACGTGAATGATACGGCCGCGGTTCGATTCTTCGAGTTAGTAACTTAATTTTATAGTTCGGGAGTAACGAGCCGCAAGAATGTCTTAAATCTCTCCATATAGAATTGAAGTCTCACCCTGGTCATAAGACCGAATGTCTAGCCAGGGGTTGGTATATGAGACCACTTCTGCCCGATATTGATAACTCGAACCGTGGACGATATAATGCGCCATGTGTTGGCGGTGGCGTTTCTGCCCCAATGAGGCTCCGACTGCGACCCGCGCACTCCTGCAGCAGTGCTGGGGCTCTGCATGGGATCGATATTCTACATCTGGACATGAAACCTTTTGGGGTCAATGACCAACCAGTATATATAAACCTACGCGTACGCGATTCGACTGTTCTTTAAAAAAGTTATTCGCCAGCGGAAAAACGGAAACAATCATGCCTAATTATAACCTGCAAGACCGACCCCGCAGCTTAGCGGAGACTAAAGAGGACCCATCGCCCCTGTTGGCGCTTCCATTAGATATCTTCATCCCCATATACCAATACGCGGGTTTACGCGGTCAAATCGCCCTTTCATTGACCACGAAACGCTTGCGGTACCTAAGCCCGAAAAAGGAGGACTTGAGTTTTGGAGATTCACTTTGTGTCTCAAAAATCTATCGACAACTTATCCCACCACGTTCGATATCTTGCGTTTACGCGGACGAAGAATTGGTGCATAAAATACGCGCGAGTCCGGAGAAACATAATTGCCAGTTTTGTCTTGAACCGCTGTGTTCGCCTATATGCTCTTCAGCGCTCTTTCTGGATGTTGCCACTGGGGTTTTCTACCCACAGTCGCTTTATCCTGTTAGCAGAGCTAAACTTTTGTGCTACCCGGATACTACAACCAATGACCGCTACTTTGGGAGTAATTGGACGTTCGGTGAATCCGGGACCTTCAAAGTGGGTACTAGATATTCGACAATATGGTGCGAACATCATCGATGCCCTCGGGATATATTCGCAAGCCCGGCAGACCAAAAAAGTTCTAGGACCGGCAAAGCGAAAGAAAAGACCAAACATTTCTTCGGGAAACTGAAACCAGGGTCATCAAAGTCGCGCGAACATTCTTTACCTTTCCCTCCCGAGGAGAAACTGAAATTTGAACAAGATCTTCGAGAAGCACTCGACTACCGCCGGAGACCCCACGAATTATCGAAAAACTGGATGGGCGCTCGGTTTCTTGTTGGGGATGGAACTACCCCGCGATTGAACTCCAAAGAAACTAGACCTGTCTACGAGCGTTTCTTCTACGATATACTCTGCCGCCACTGTCTTCATCTGCATTTAAAGGACCAATCTCGCAAGCAAATAGTCCCTACAAAGAGCTGGACCGATAACTACATATCCCAACACGGTTGCGTCTGTAACTGGACCGGCCAACTGGGGACAAGTATGTGCGGAACGTGCGGGATATCTACTGTGAAGTTCACATCCGTCGAAGCATTCGATCCAATAGTAGAAATAGAGAAAGGGGAGGTGACAAAGCGTACATACCCCCTTTACCTCGCCACGGACTGTAGGATCGAGCTAGAAACTGGGGTACGGAGGCAGCGTAAAGTCAAATACCTCGAGCGAGAGGTGAACGGGAATGGTATCTGGAAGAGTCTTGCATGGAGAGATGAGAATATATTTGAGGAGACAGAAGAACACGTGCCGGAGCCTGAAGTTCAAAGAATTGTGCCTCGTTTTCCTGACATGGCGAAGAAGCATTTGGAAATTGTCAGAGGGTTTCAAGTCAGGGTCCTTCCGCCTAACAGGGTTGGAATTGATGATCTACCATATTCCGTGTTGAAACAAATTTTGGGATATGTATTGGTTGAAGATGGAGACGGGGCTGCGGATCCGGAACGAGACGTTCTTGCAACATGTTTGGGGGCCAGTTATGTTTTTTTTAAGGCATGGCATGGGAAATATGCTGCCTGGACTGCGGTGGAGTGGATGAAGCAGGAGGTGAGGGATGCTAATAAGGGGTATTATTTCTAGACCTAAATAACGCTTATACAGTCGAGTTTCCGTAAGCATATATGACAGAAAGTAGAGCCGACATCTCGAAATAGAAAGATATGTTAAATATGAAATGTGAATTTCCATGAATCCATAGTCCCACAGATTGGCACCGTAATTGGGAGGGGTTTATATCTGGCTTGAGCACAATTGATCCCGCTTACGTGAAAAAGTCATCGCCATTATCTTGGTACAGCATGCTACTTCCAGAGTAGCAAAGGTAGCCGAATTCGTCTAATTGAGGCACCGTCGCAACCGGTGGAGGTGGCGTGGGCATTTCTGCGGTAGCTTTCTGAACGTGAGCTTCAATATACTGCCTCCGCAGTTGCATCTGTTCATCGAATAATAGAAAGTCGTTTTGATACTCTCGTAAGGATTTTGGTGCAGAGGGACATCGTTTAAAGTTAGCTAATCCATCAGGATTTTGGCCGGCCTGGTCCTGAATCACGTGAAGTGGGGAGAAGGGCTCGCTTTCCGAGTCTTCGTCGACTCCCCATGGAGGTATGGCTACAACTATAGGATCTGGCTCCTTTATCGGACATTCCATGGCAGCATCCTGCTCAGCCCGGGCCATGAGGAGCCGCTTTTTATTTTGCTGCTCAAGCAACATTAGTTGCATTTGATAGTCCTGCAGTGCTACTCCGTATGGCTGGGAGGTACCGGGGAGGTTCGTATGTTCATCTTCGTCTTCGAAAATGCCTTTGGCGACGTTGGTGTCACCTTCGAGCGAAACATAATCCCGCTTCTCGAGCATGAAATATCCTTTAAAGAAGTCCCAAACTTTAGGATATAGGTAGCGGACAGTTTCTGACGTAATCGCATTCTTAGTGAAGTACCCAGGTCTATTGGGGTCGCGAACGTGGGCTGTGAACCCACGGGAGCCTGGTTGTGGTATACTAATGCGATTCTCCCAGTTACATGCTGGACGTTGGAACGCGACCAGTTGGAGGGCTAGATGATTGGGTCCATCTTGATCTTGTCGATGTGATGATGTGAACCAGTTGATCCACTCCTGTCGGAAGCATTTTGTGGCGGGGCGTGCGCTAGTAGAGTAGAGTTTGCAACTATTGACTAAATAGAAGGACCGTAGTTTGGGAAACTGCAATATCCCATTTCTCCTTGTTAAATTTAAAGCACAATGATATTGCAATATAAATAAATCAATATCGTGTACATGTAAAACTTACCGAAGGTGCCCAGGAGGTCCACCGTTCTGGAGCTGCAACTGGAATGGCGAGATACTCAACATGTGGAAGTTGAGATAGAGCCTCCAGGTCCAGAACCCCATCAACTTCAGAGCGAATGGGGATACTTTTCATTTGGTATTTTGTTTCGTACTGATAATGAGACCTCCTCAAATTCCGTGAAGTTATATTTCTCGTACGGTAGCCGATCTCTAGCCAAAGTTTTCTTAGGGTTGCTGAATGGCGCTGAAGGGCCCTTTTGCTGGGATATTCTGAGTCTTTGTATGCGAAAGCAGTCCAGTGCAAGGAATACAAAAGACTAGATAGATTGAGAAGCATATCGTCGATTACCCCGCTTAAATATTCATCCTGCTGGCTAGTGCTTATTCCGTAGAAAGCCAAGTTCGTCAGGTTAGTAAACCGTGCCATTTGAGGGGCTAACAGCGCGGGTGATGCCTGACAATCGATTATTTCTAATTTCCTGACATTCTGTAGTGGGATTAAGTTGAGGACCGAAGAATCTTTGGTTTCGAGAGTTCGAAAGCCACGGAGTTTCAGATGTTCTAAGGTCTCAAAGCCTATTCTCTCTAGAAAATTGGGTTGTGGAGATATTGACAGCTGGCCATCCGATTCCAAGGACAATGATGTTAACCGCTTGGTATATTTTCGCAAAGCAGGCCAACTAGGGCCAATCTCCGAAATGAAAGGACTAAGACCTCTATACGTGAGTGCTCTAAGCGATGGGAGAAGTGGTTTCCTTGAGAAATCCTCAGTTAAGAGGGCGCATGAGCAGTGTAGGCTCTTTATTTTGGCGTGATAAAGAGGCGGGACGTATTTGAAAATATCTAGAACTTCGGAGCTATTGCAATGGCCATGTTAGTAAGACCCTCATCATTATCGAACCTGGTATCTCATTTTACATCTGGGATATGGTGCCGTAACATGTTAACGAAAATAAAGACATAAGAATGTCTATACGTACTTTAAAGACTGCAGTTGCTCTTCGGCGAGCGACTCAACAAAAGCAGCAATGTGAATGGCCGTTTTTTCAACATCTTCTGGGTTGAATATACCCAGAAATTGAGCATCTTCATAGAAACTCTGCACTTCAACAGATATTTCCCGTATGAATCTGTGGGACTGATACTGCTTGCTCAGAAGAGATCGCACAACGTGGTTTGCAAAACCACGAGTGCCGATGCGAAGCACTATATGGCGGTAAAGGACAGGGGTTGCTATGGAATTAAAGAACTTGTTGACGAGACAACAAGTGTAAAGGTCACCTAAACTAGGATGGAATGTCTAGTCGAGGTTTGGCGTCAGCGGGTTCTATCAGCGTTCCCCAAGCGGTCAAATATTGGAGGCGAAAGTACGTCTTAAAAAGGTTGATCACGTGTATGCTAGGAAATATATCACTACTCACTGGGATATAGCTTAGGATCTCGTCCAGGACCTCGTTGGGGATGTTGCCGAGGATGTCCATGCTTGTTGTACGTGCTGGACGTTGAATTGTGTGGATTGTAAAAATGAATATGAGTAACGAATACCACTGCCGCTATTGACCGGGTATACATGTAATACTGTCAGTTCGTTTCGCCGTCGAGCTTTCCAGGCACGGGTGTGGGCCACGAAGATGGTCTTCCGAGCGGGGTAAGGCGTGTTTTAATGCCTGTCAGCTAGTTTCGATGCGATGCTGGAGTACTATCAGGCGGACACGTGCTTGGGCTCGAATTAGGCGCCTACTCTGCTGGGACGCGCGAGGCTGGACTAGGAGCTGAGGCCAAGTTGAGAGTCATCTACATGCGCAGACAGTAGCTAGTAGACCGTGGTCGATTTTTGTTGGCAGTGTCGTCTCTCTCCCGCTTGAGTACGAGCAGGAGTTCTCGGTAGCGAGTCTTTGTTTAAATCTTGCTGAATGGTTCGAAATTTACACTCTAATTCACTGGTGCGCCGATAGACGTTCAATACTAAATGTTGGAACTGGGAAGCGATTGGATCCTTGACCTATACTGACGCGGGAATTCGAATGCATTCGAATGCGTCAGCCTTGGTCTCAGAGAGCCCGTGTCGTTTGTGCGACTCTTCCAACGCAAAACTATCAAGTTCCTTATTTAGTTCGAGAATTCACTTGAGGTAGTTTATTTCCTGTTCTGATGATGGAAAAGTACTTTTCAAGGACCCATATAGTTGAAATCCAAAGACACTTTACCTTGTAGCCTCTAATTTGTTAGTGGTTGTTACATTCAAAAGAGAGGGTCAAAGTTTGGGCCGTATGCCTGGGTAACGCAATTTCATAACTTCCATGGGGACAACACACTTTCCTTCGTAAGGTCTGTTGCATTTTTTGGTGGGGGTTTTTAAGGCTTTTTGTTTCACCCCGCAGTTATATTGTCACACCTTCGACGGTTGATACCCGACACTTCCCCCGTATCATTCGAGTCTAGCTAACCATGAGCTTAACCTACATACCAGTAGAAATCCTCCTGCAAATCGCTAGCTCTGTATGCCTATCCTGAAGCCGTCGCCACCCGCTTTCTCGTAATCCTTAACGCGCCTTCAACGTTCATGTGGCTAACGGTGTTCCATATAGCTCCGGATAGCGGATCTTTCGTCGCTCCTTCAATGCAATCGTAGGCTTAGAAGCATCTGTATACCGCTCTTATACCGAAATGTACAGTTACGACTATATGGACAGCAAAAGAGATTACTGGGCAAGTTATATCCTCTATCGCTTCTGCAATCGGAGTCCGCGGAATGCTTTGCGGAAACACGAAGCTTGGCGATAATAGGTTGTGATCACCATTTTGGGATGGACAAGGATGATGAAAGGGATTGCTTGATTTTGAATATTCGCGAGAAGCCGATTGTTGTTCCGCTCCAACGGTTTGTGGAGCGGATACCTCGCGGAAAGTTGCGGAATTTCGAGTAGGTGCTTAACTCCAGTAATAGCAAGAGATCACACCCACTAGCGATGCTAACTGATATAGATTCAAAATTGATTTCCCAGTTCTGGGGAAGTTTTTCATCAGGGTCTTGAGAGCTCAGCCAAATCTTGTGAATCTCTACCTATCGTTCAAGAATACCACCCAGGAAGTTACAGCTGAAAGCATATCCAACGTCGATCTACCAAATCTTAAAAGCCTAACTCTTGCAGAAATATATAAACAAAGCGATGTATGGCTTCTGAACCGACTCCTGGAATCGGCTGCAAATCTCATGGAGATTGACCTATCATGGCACCTCCACTATCCCGATGTGAACCGCTCAAGCCACCAAGGGGCCTTTACGCGGATATTACAGCACAGGCCGAAAGTTCTAAAAATTGCGAATATCGATATGACACCGCAGCTTATGGAGGCGACTGGTGTTGTTGAGGAGTTGCATCTGCGGGACGTCGACGTTACCATGGATTTGGGATATAAGAATCCTCATTCATCCATTTCATTAAAGAAATTACTCATTATGACGATTCCGGACCTCATAGGGTTCTTCCAAAAGCAAATCATCGACAAAGTAGCACCCGGGCTGGAAGAGCTTCACGTTACCGTTAACCATATGGATCGAGACGGAGAAGCCGAAGTTAGAGAGAATATTCCCGTACCTCTGGAAAACGTCTTGCGGCATTCGCAGACTTTGAAATATCTGTCGTTATTTGAAAAGACAACCGAGGGAAATTTGTTTATTGATTCTGGGGTCGTTTGTGAGGATGAACTGGAAGTTTTCAAGTATTGCAAGCTGGATGAGTTTGCTACAGCTGTTAACTTTTACTGCCAAGAAGTATGGAACAACTTTATCCGCGATATTGGTTGCCTGGTAGTATCTGACTTGCTAACGGGAACCTCTCTCTGATTAGAGAACGCCAGCGTATTGGAAAACATTCGAAATGAGTCCCGTAGACGTCAACTACGCGCACTTCGCAACCCTTGAAAAACTCTACATTATCCCAGACATGATATCTCTCAACACCCAGATCGAAAACGACCAAGAGGAGTTCTGGGACTTAAATCCTCGAAATATTCTTACCTACCAGATGGCATCAATGATCCTAACGAATATTGGGCTTTACGCAGACATAACGCCAAGGCTGAGGTTTATTATCGTAGGCATGGGAACTGCGTATTGTGGGCAGAAGGCGTTTATAGTTACATGGGAAAAACATACACCGCCGTATAGAAGTGGTGTAAAAGAGGGAAAGGCTAGATATTTGTTTACTCTGAGTCCGCCCTATGAGATTGAAGATTTTCGGGAACAAGGGGTGGCATTTAGGTGTTTTGAAGGAACGAGATTTACGAGTGAAGAGGACAGAAAGTGGGTGACCGTCTGGTAGGCTCAATACTAGTACTGTCTGTCGCATGGAAACCCGACATATATTCTGAACCCTGAACTTAATTAACAATCGCATTAATATTACAACAACCCAATCATCTCAATTGGAAGAAGAAATCGAGCGGTGAGGCCACCAAGGAAATACCACAATACGCTGCGAATACATATAAATTATGAATTAAGATAATAGAAACTGCTAGGGCTCGAAGTTTTCGGCGTTCTAGAGAAAGGAGAGGAAACGAAAAAAAAAGAAGAGACAAAGTACCCGTAACCACAGCGGCCAAACTTGCAGGAAAAAATAAAGTTTTGTAACATGGACCCTTCAAAGTCCATAGACCCTATCCTCTTTGAGCGGATTTACACTACCCCCGGTAGAAATAGTAGATCGAAGCGTTAGGTGGCCCACATCGCTCTCAGGCCTGATATCGCAGTACTGGAGGGAGACCTGTTCGCTGGCCTCGTTAAACTTGTCTTCGGTTGCGTTACAAAAGCCACCTGGGTATAAGTCCGGCCTTGTGGCTTTCAACAGCCACCAACTCTCGAACTCCACCCTGTTGACCCAGTGTTTCTTGCTCACTGTCGCGACCCACGCCCTTAGGGTAAAAAGCAACCCTACGGTCAATGCCGTAACGGGCAAAACAGCGACCAATGTGACGGATATAAATAGCTTTTTTGGCCCTGTCCCAAAGAATTGTTGATCTAACTTCTGGTAGGTGTGCCTTGGAATTGCGTATGCCATAAGGGCCCATTGATTTCGGATATAAGCCGCAAATAGATCTGAAAATGTTGTATCTGGACCCGTATTATTGGCTATGTACGAGACAGATCCACCGGGTAAATAATTTTCTGAAACTTGCGTATATTGCCAGCTAGCTCCATAATTAAGCATTGCTGTAGCAAGAGTCGGGCGGTCGTTAACAATTTCCCCCCAAACCGTATTCTTTGTGTGATTCAAAGGCGGCCAGAACCCGTCCTGCCACCGCCCACCAGTCTCGGCTCGAAAACTGCACCTTGATGCGGCTCCTATCAGGCCTTGCTTCGTAGCGCCGTGGCCTTTTAGATCTAGGTAGGTAGATCCGAGTTTCGTGATAGAATCCGGGGCGACACCTTGGAGATTGGCCCCGTCATACTCGTCCCTGGCTAACATGACGACGTCGTACTCGCCAAGGCTACTGAATGGACCGCTTTCGTTGACTCTCAAAAAGGCATGGACGATAGATCCCCATTGTGGCATATTCCCGATATCAAGAGTAGCTGCAAACTTCCCGTTTATGTAGACCGTAGTGTTTGTATTGTATCCAGTCCCGCTAAAATCCACGGATATTGATCGCTCCTGGCATGCGACCCACATTGCCATCCAAGGAAGGTCACTAGTCTCTCCTAAGGTCCAACCCTCAGGCAAAACGGCGAGTGTTACGTTCGCGCCAACGGTTTCGTCACCGATATCTCCATACTTGGTAACCGTTTTCTGTCCTCCAGCCGCCACCTCCTTAATGTAGTCCCAAGCATGAATGGAAGTATTTGTCAGAATATTGTAATTACTGCCTCCTTGGTCGCAAATAAATAAATTAGTTTCGGCAACCTTGTCCGCAGGGCATGCAAATGCAACATCCGGGACGAGTGCAGTCGTACGGCCCGTGACTGCAAGTGAGTCGTATCTAAACGATGAAGACGTCGCCACCATGCTAATTAAAGCTATGCTAGCTAGTATGACGTGAATTTGAAACGCTCGGGGTAACGCCCCAAAATTTTGAAATTGTCCTAGCGACATAAAGTCTCGACAGACGGTCGCCATGGTTCGTGTGGTTATCGGCTGGCCGGCCACAATGTGCGGGACTAAGGAAGCCCATGCCGATCGCACAAATGCCATGCCAATAATAATAGAGGCGATTTTGCTACCCATGGATATCACGATACTGGTCAATCGAGTATCTTGTAGTGGTACCTGGATTGGGCCGTGAATGAAGAGCCAGATGATCCCGGCGAGACATAGTCCTAGGAATATGGCGCATATCGGGAGCAATATCAAGAGCATTAGGGCTTGCTCGTAGCGGGAGTTTTTATAGGAAACACTTTTATAATGATCTTGAGGTAACAGGTTCTGCTGCTGGGTATATCTATGTGCCTGTCCCGCAGCCCAGGGAGGCTCCTTATAGCGACTAGGATTGGGATCCATGTTGCCTTGAATTTCTAACCACCTTAGCAAAATTTTCAATTACGTTACTAATATTTCGAGAAATTGAACTTACTTTGAGATAGGCTGAATTTAGCCGGCTATATATTTGATTCCTTGGACCCTATCCTATTTCCAATGGGAATTCTAATCGGGTCTCGAGTAACTCCTTGCAGGGAAAAAATCCAACAGGTATGCTGTGATTATTGTGTTGTTTTCTGTACAACGTCGCTTGGTTCGTGTCCCAAGATTCCTTGGATTTAGATGCGCCGCTTCTGTTAAATACTTGAACGCTGGAGTCCATCCTTTTGAAAAGATTTGATCCTCCTCTCATTCTGTTGCCACGAATTTTGAAGCGAAATTTCGGACGGATCGTGTTCATCATGCCATGCGTGCAGATTGTGGCGTTCGGTCACACAACCACGGCACAATCTGTTCTGGTCGTGATAACCGAAGTCTTTCAGCCTCGCGAGCGAGGATTCTATCGGCGCTATACCATGGCATTGACATCATTGAAGCACAAGGCATAAACATGTTCGTGGCGTTAACCTAGTAGAAGTCATCTATATGTCGTCTTAGTTTAAGCGTTTGCTCTATTTTAGAGTTAAAATTTAGTTGTCGCATACCAAGGCTCTGGTAGTACGAGTGCTGTCCAATCTGTAATCCCGGTTAAGAGACTGCGCCAACATTTCTGTATAAAAAGCATCAGATTTCGCAGGATTTTAAGCTCCTTCAGGGTTTGCAAGCTCGCTTGCAGCGCGTAAAGCAACTTACAGTCGAGAATGTAAATAAAATTAGTATTCGACCGAAGTGAACTGATTCCTATTGATTGGCTATTCTCAAAAAAGAGAGACTCGTTTGTAATTACGGCTTCGTATAGCTAGATATTTTGGTTTCTCCGAGTCCCTAATACGCCGAACCAATCTTAATGTATTTTATGAACTTATAGCTCGGGTTACCATAAACACATCAAATCGACAATGCAACAATTCCTGAGTTACCGCTTCGCCTGACTTTACTTCATATTTTAACCCTCGTTTGTTGGTATTTGGTACTGATATAGGCTACACGTATCTGAAGGGAGCCCATGCGTGAAACAAAAGGTCTGAAGTATAACTTCCGGTGAACCTTCCGCCTATACATATTGTTGGCCAAGCTTAGCTCTCTGATTGGAGCGGAGGAACTAGGTAGGTTTTTAACTATAGCTTTTCTATCGGGTCGGATCGACAAAAATAAGATACTGCATAAGATGAAAATATATTTACACATGACCTATCACGAAAGCACTCACACAACGGAGCTTGCGGAGAAAGTTAGGGTGACGATCTGAGCGCTCTGGAGGGTAGCAGTGCCCAGTATAAGATTTAGAAGTTGTAGAATTTCGTTATAAACCCTACGCTTACCCTAGATCTATAAATCTAGAGCTTCAAGCAATCCTTGGACTTCTAGGCTGCCATACGGGCAAAGGTTTTATTCACCTGGCCCGTACCCTAACCCCACCACTAAAGAATGGTTTAACCGGCTAAATCCTAGGTAGCTCGGCCTAGAATTTTGAAAACGGATTCTACCAGCGTATCCTCAAGCACTCAGAGCCTATTGAGAGCTCCGAGGTATCCTGGAGACCCTAATTTAAAGTATACTAGTATGGATTCTAGCTTCTAGGTCGAAGCACAATTGTACAAGGTAACTGGCGGACGAAAGGGCACCCGTTTAGTCATTTAAGAGGATATGAGGAATTGAGAGGCCATGACATGGAGATTGTTTCCTAAAAGGGGGGTAATGACTTGTTTGGGGTCCAATTTTCCCTTGGGTTGGCCGAGTATAAATTCTCGCCCGGTTCCTCGTGACCATCGCCTCCTACACCACGACATCAACCTCTCATCACCCCTCTCATCACCCCTCTCACCCCTAATACTCCCTCCTCCCGGAACCCATTAGTCTCAGTGGTATGGTTTAGGACCATATAGAGCTTCCAATACTCCCCGTCAAGGCACAAGTAGCCCGTAGCCCTCCGGGTTCCCCTTCCTCCCGGAACTTCAAAACCTCGGCCGTCTCTACAATAGCAAACGACCTCTTGGACAAGAACACCTTGCTTTGTGGTACTTAGCAAGACCGTATATATCACATCATGTTCTTTCTCTCATTCCCCCTAGAGATCCATTTCTGTATCGCTAAGGAGGTAAGCAATCTCGGGCGAAAATTAGCTCTTAGAAACAGCTTTACTAATCAAACACCAATATGTACAGCTAGACCTATTGTCCCTTACCTGTCTCAGGGCAACATGCAAAGAACTTAATGAAGTATATACGCAGTATGCTTTCAAGAAGGTTGTCGTTAACTTCGTCCGACCAATGCCCCGTAACGGCTTGGTCATACCCCGAATGGCGCAGGGTTCTCTCCTAGCCCTCCAAGACGCATTCATTCGACACATCTCGAATGTGAAAGTTTTGGGAACTTACCGGAATTTGAGAGCCCTTGATGTTCCTGTGTTCCAGGCTGCCGCAGAAGTGCAAGTCACCGTTCTACTGAAACGTATCTCACATGAAAAACTAACCAAATTTGAGTACGTGACCCTATTTCCCAAAACTCAATAACAAAACAAGAAGAATACCAATAGAAATATGTCTACAGGTGGAACTTGAGTTTCTCGGAGGCGCCAACAACCATCCTTACTGATCTTCAAGCTCATAAAAACCTGCGCTCTCTGAGGATTAGACTCTCGAACGCCAAGGAGTTCGTACACATCAGCAAAGACTATCCCCATTGGAACGAATTCAATCACCTTCGAAAGATCCACTTGGAAGACCTAACTCATAAGGCAGACCTCGCATTGGCGGACAGGCTCATCACAGCCGCGAAAAGCCTGCGCGAGATTCGCATCTGCTTTTTAAAAGGGCCTAAATATATGCAAGCGAATACTGATGTTACAACAGAAGCTTACATCGAGAATAAATTTCAGGTGACCGTCACCACTGACGATCTTTTAGCCTTCATATATTCTGAACTCGCAATACGCCAACTCACCTCGGTCTACCTTTCGAGCGCGAAACTGATCGGGGCCCTCGGGCCATTGCTCCATCAAGATAATCTACAGGATCTGACATTGAAAACATGCACAGACTTAGCCCCCACTTTCTCCTTGAATCGACCACTTCTGCGCCTTAAGCATCTAAACCTTCACCTCAGGACACGGGAAGAGTGGGTCAACTTGATGAGACTACTTGCCAACAATCTACCACCCGGACTTACTAGTCTATCAGTTTTCACGGAGTCAAACACTGACATCCATCCAGCCTTCGATGCCTTAGATGAAGATCTTCTAACGAGGCACTACCAGACCTTGAAGAGCTTCGCTATTTGTCACAGAGATGCCAACAAGTGGTTGGAGCCCGGAAAAACTTGGACTCTGCTTGACTCTGAGCCGAGACGCCACTCTCTAGATGAATTCTTGGCGATACTGAAAACCAGGAACCCCGTGAGTGAATTTGTCCAACTTCCTGTAGTGGCTCTAGAACTATTACTAATAAATATTATCGTATAGGAAAGATATCCATGGACAGTTGACACCGGGTTCCACGCTTTCGCTGCCCGTCTCCGAGTTTTGTACATCGTGCCTCCAAGAGAAGTCGAAAGAACAAAGTTGGACGGAGGTTATCGACTATCGGGACCTATTCACAGTTTTCTTCAAGAAATGGCTCTAACCCTAACCCCGGCATGCCCTCGACTCGAATGCATCGTCATTGGATTCCGAGGAGAAAAGCATTCGGTCTTCAAAGTCACGTGGGTTAAAAATCCTCATAGTAACAGACCCCACTGGATATTTGCGATCGAGTCTGTTGACGTCGCGAGTCTCAAAGCCAATACGGACCTTAATTTCCATTTATACGAAGCGAGCTTCGCGCCATACGAAGCCCTCGAAGTCGTCCCCGCCTTCGCCTAATCCACTTCCCAAGTCTTTTCTACTCCACCTCGCCCCTGCACCCGCCTTTCAATTCCTCTCTATCGCGCCATCGTCCTCGCTTCGTTCAATTCGAGAAGCCATATATATAGCTGGGAACAATAATATTCTATACAGACGAACCCCCAAGGTGAAGTATTCCCCGTAGTTTTAGTATCAGAGCTGAAGTCACTCTTTGTCAGAAACCAATACCGCACACTTCAACCAAATTTCAATCAGCAACAGCGGAGACGGCAAGGGAAATAAGCGAATTATTTCATTCAAAGGAGGTTCATACAGGAATTTTTCTCAAAAAATCACCGGCAACTCGCATTCGTCCACAACCTCCAAGGCTAGCAAATTTTGACCCTTCTGGTATTCAACATACGAAGGAACTGCACATCCAGGTACAAGTTTGCTTGGCACGAAATAATAGCGGTATACGAAAGGCATCATTCCAATACAAGAATATCTCCATCCATTTTCCTCTATAGTACCCTCCACAATTGAATAGTAGCACACTATCACTAATGCAGCTCCAACTGCTTGGACTGCGAGCAGCCTCCCAAACAGTACTCCTAAGAATAAGCTTAAATAAGACACCTACACGGAAGTAATTTTTCCATCCAAAATATGGTGCCCAGTCGTCAATTCTCGAGTCACGCCCCCCAACTAGGTTTCGATTCGCTAATATCCGGGTCTAGTCCCGAGAGTTTGTATTGCGTGTCTGTATCGATATACGAAGCCCGTAGGTTTCTCCAGCACTTACTTCCACATCCCTGCGAACCCATCCCATAAGGTTATGGCCAAGAGACTAGATAGTACCAGGGTTAAGTGTTTTATGTGTGTTTGAGAATTCGGCGTGTTGGTGGATGTTGCATCTTACGGAGTCATCGTGCACCAGGATCCAGACCTGGCCTACCAACTTCCCGATTTGCATCACCGTCTTGAAGTCCAAAATTCCTAGTAAGATTTGAGAGGCGCTATCTTTTTTGCCAAACTGGATCGATCGATATCAGGTTGTAAATTCCGCTAGATACATCAGCTTCGCGCTTCGTCGGTACCGTTCAGATCTGAGGTTTCGGGTATCAGGCAGGCGAGAGCTGTGTAACATCAAGATCAAGAATTAGGACTGGAATCCCCGCACCGCTTCATCCGCGGCTGCGTAAACAATCAGGGGTTGCAGTGACCTGACTACAGAGTAGAAATATGGATTTAACTACTCCACGCATCTTGCAGATGCTACCAGTTGACGTTCTTTCCTACCTTGTCGAACAGGTATGTATACGGTTATCTCCGCTCGACACCGGAGATTCCAAAATCCAACATCAACACCGAACCCAGACTAACGTGCCTGAAAACGACTAGATCATCGATGACAAAGAATCGCTCAAAGCACTTTCACAAACCAACCGCGCCTTTAGGCTCTTCACCCTCCCAAGGCTACGCTCTCATACTGTCATATTAGACATCTCCACCGGTCTTGAGGGCGGACATTTACTCGACCCTGTTTTCAGAACAATCAGTGACTTCAATAACGAACGCAACTTTCGAATCCCATCTCACGTCCGGGTTCTGGAAATACGAGACCGATGGCCTGCAAAGGCCGCTAGAGCGTGTAACTTCCAACGAGCAATCAATGAATTCGTTGATGCACTCTATATTTTCCTGAGTAGGTGTATCGGGCTAAGAAAGTTCTTGCGAGATGGATACGAGCATTGGGGGTTCAAAACCACGGACTTGATACAGAAAGTACTCGAATTACCAAAGTTAAAAGTCCTTTGTCTCAAAATCCACCAGGACAGGCAGTGGTGGTTTAACGAGACCCCTAAATTTGAGGAATATGAGTGTGCGGATACACTTACTAAAGAAACCGGAGAACGAGGTCTGGCGTGTTTGTCCATTGGACTCCCAATGAGCCTGGCCCGCCCATGGTGGGATGAAGTATGGGTTCTGTGCCGGCAGATTATGCTTACCAACGTTCGCACGCTTAAACACCTTTACTTCGACGGACCGGACCTGGAGCAAATCGTCAACGGTATGGCGTCGAACTCCCTAGCTGAAATACGATTATCAACTCTTCGGTTCCGAATGGGATTCAATCCCGTGAAATTCCGCGACGTCCTCGGCCTTAGGGAGGTAGTGGACTACAAGAGGTCCTCCGAGGTACGAACTGATGCAGCGACCTCCCTCCGCCGTATCGAGTTTCAAGATTTACACACCGCCCATGGCTATGACGAAAACATAGTATCCAACGACCTTCTTCGATATATGAGAACCCCAAACTTGAAACGAGCACAGATATTCGGCGCGAATGGGGCTTTTGTATTCAATTTGGGGGTGGTTGAGCAAACCCAACAAACGGCTCTAGATCACCTTGCAACGTTTCACGGCCTGGAATTTGTAGAATTCCAGTATTCGACTAGTCAAAGCTGGTTCGAGAATAAACTAGAGTTTTTGGCGGATTTACATGGAGAAAGCCTTCGCACTATCAGACTCCATCAAATCGCTATTGATCTCTGCTACAAACCATATAATGAACCAGGCCCTATCGATAGATTCTCCGCGCTGAGAAGGCTGGAAATTTCGCAAGACCGTACTTCCTTTTTCGTAAGCATTACGCCTTAACTGGATATTTGCGGATAATCCGAACTAACAAACTTTATGTAGTGGTCGGTCGATGCCCTCTGGAAGGTCCTCAAGACCAGAAACACGATCTCCGAAGTTCAAATCATCATGCGACAACCACTGGGAGGGCTTCGTCACCGACTATTCACCCCCTCTATCGGAAGTTACAGCTCCCTTCCGCGGCGTATCCTTACCCCAATCTACTCTACCGCATTTTATCTCCATAACCGCCGAAAAGGCGTAGACACGTCCCGCTACCCCTCCAAGGACGGCGAATTGTTCCCTTCAACGAGAGTCAATACGCCGCATCGTATGATGCTCGGAGATTCCGACTCCGATTTACTCTATATCAATACGTACCTTAGTTCTATGCTGTATACAAAACGTCGCTCTTCAGAGTTAGCATTGTACCCCGAGCCACAGGAGAACTTTGGACCGAAGTTGTATAATGATGTTGCCGCTTTTTCTTCATTTGTTAGCGGGGTTCCGGAGTGTTTGAGGTTATTCCAGCTGCAGTATGTTCAGAAGAGTGGAGCGGACCAGTTGGAGATGGTACAGAGGGATGGCGACGCGTGGAGGAAAGTGGGTGGGGAGTGGGTCTATGAGAAAGTGCTGACTGAGCTGTTGCCGTGGTATATATCGTGGAAGGTACCTAGGTGCAAGATGGAGAGGTGATCTTAGCCTTGAATCCGGGTGCTTGAGGCAAGGGTGATACGAAATGGGCTGAGAGAATTTACATAAATGTGCAGGCTCATATTGAACTCTGCGCAAGCAGTAGCGTATATACTATTTATTAATTTAAGCCATCCGGAGCGCGACCATGTTCGATCGGGTAGGATATGCGCGATATAGTTGGCTAGTAGCTAGTAGCTCGAATTGTATGTCTATAGAAAAGGTCCCGAAACTAGTTTAACAAGCAGTTTATCGAGTGACGACCGAAGGACCTTAAGCTACTAAGTAACGTTTCGTCATTGGATTGATTTCATACACCAGCCTCCACAAACCAGCTAATCACAAATTATAATATTACATGCACTAATAAGTTCCCATCTAAAGAATATTTAAACTCCCCTTCTCCAGCACAACCCTTTCCAAGCTAGTCTTATAAAACGAACCAAAATCCACTCCGTCAAACTCCTTGATTTCCAAACTGGGCCCCTTCGGATGCTCATCGTGAAAATACATCAAATCGTCATTGGGTAGGAAGATCTTCCATCGTCTGGGGTCAAGTGAAAATCCTATCGACGCTCTAACGGTCATCCTGGCAGAGAATTTCAGGTTTCTCGGGTGGAAGACCATAAATGCTGTGGTGAACTGAGGTGGGATGCCGTCATGTTTACGTTCTTGAATAGACCAGACTAGACGTGTAGGACCACTACCTCGGGCTGAGCCTTCGATGACAAGCTTATGATCGCGGCTGTACTTGGATTCTCGGTACACAGCACTATTTGCGATTTCGAGAGATGCAGGGCCAGCGACCAGATTTGCACCGACACTATTACAGGTTAGTCTCTTGATATCACATACACGAAAGACTAGTAGGGGATTTTATACCTTAAATCCAGCCCCCAAGTTACATCCTCTGCCTTCTTCTCGCCGTATATCAACTTTGGTGCGAACTGCGCGATGCTAACAGGGATAACAGCCGTAGTCTGTGCGTCACCAGCCCTAGTAAATCCACCTTCTTGTGTAAAATCAATTTCTATCGTTGCATCCTTGAACCTCTGCCGCCTATGATCTGAAGAGTGGAATACAAAGTCGATAACGATGATGGCAGCAGGTTTTGATTTGTATGTGCCGTATGAAACTTGTGAAACTCGGGCGGAGAGATAGGTTTTTGAGATTTCAAGTTCTGTGATAGTATCTCGGGTGACCGAACCAAGGAAGTTACGACTGGCAGGAGGTCTGAAAGCTAGCTGGTCCTTTTCGTCGGGGACGAAGGACTGGGTGAACTCGTTTGCGAATTCGTCCTTGGCGGGGTCCACTACAGCCGCAGCAGATGCATGCGGGGTTTCGACATTGATATCGGGTTCGTCGGACATGATGACGGTGGGAGTAAATTGGTGGATAGAATGATAGCGCAAAGGTTAAACGTGGATGCGGTGCAATCCTTTGGTTATAAACGTCGGTGCCTGTCAGAGTCAAGCAGCACGATTCAATATCATATCATGCATGCGCATATGTATATGACTACTATCTTAGCGGGAATAACCACACCCGCATAACTTAACCCAGCCGTGAACTAGAACTTACCCCTGCAGCATCGATCACGAACCCCGCTCCTACTAGGCCCAATTTGATCCTTCCAGCTCAGGCGACCACAGACTCGTAATGAGCTTGTGCAACGGCTAAGCCCGTTTTCCCCTGTCAAAAAAACCCGATCTGGTGAGTTCTTGACAGCTAAACAGCGACAAGGCCGTGAGGCGAACGGCTGAAACCTGTCCCTTCCGAAAGGCTTCCGCGAGGCTGCTCTGCCTGGATTCGATGCCGACGCTACTGAAGAAGTAGTTAGTCAGCAGGCTATATTCGCGCCGCCGGGACGAATAAGACAAAGGAGTGCACTTCGAACTGCACTTTTTTCGAGCTCTTCTCTCATCTCATCTCTTTCTGCGCCTTTCCGGAACTGCGCTCCAATCAACATCAACCTTCAAGTCGCAACAATGTCAACGCAAACACCCCTGCATCCGCTCGTCGAACATGAGACCATTACCTCCGCTGTGCTAACGGACCTAAACCAACGTCGGCTTACGAGCGAGCTCTTTGTCCAGGTCGAAGAATTTGAGTATCTTGGAAAATTCCACGATGCCTACAAGGCATTACAGGCCGCCCCTCATAGACACGCCTTAGAAGCCCGGAGTCCATCGTACTGGTTCCTGTTTGGGACCGTAAAGCTGAGCCAGGGCTACTATCGTGACGGACTTGCGCAGTATAGAAAAGCACATACAATTCTAAGTGATTGGAAAGACGAGCTATCAGAAGGGAGCCAGCAACTTTTGAGTTTCATCACAGTCAGGTTGCTATGCTTGGATTCGGAGTCCTCCTCCCCCGAGGATAGGGAAATAGGGGTCTCAACAGGGATACTATCATACTCAAAATGGGCACAGCCCAAGGCTCCAGACGAGCTGGACTACTTTTCAGTACGTTTTTTCCATGAAAATAGGTGAATACGAACATTAGTGCTACCGCTAACACTACGGCTACCTAGATACTCACCGAAACATGTTACTATGAAATGGCGAAAGACATAGAGCCACTCACAGAAAACCTCCCAGGCCTCTATATCCGACATATAGAGATACTTAAAGCCCAAGTCCCTAAAGGAAATGCCGCGATTGCGTTCCCAATATTCCTCGCCGTAATAAACAAATCGAAAACGTTGCAGCAGGTCACAGATCTCTCTCCAATCATCGAAAAACTATACCAGGAAAGCAATGCACCGGCCTCACTACTCAACACGGTTAAGGGATACTTTCAGCTGCGGATGGGGCAACTATCCGTAGAAAATAGTCAGCAAAAACACTTCAAAGAAGCCCGACGGCTGTATAAACTAGCGGGTAACATCGAAGCGCCATGCGAGGTCGACATTCTGGATTGCCTGAGAAACGGCCAAATCCATGTAATGGCCGGTACAAACGACCCCAACGACATACGCCGTAGGTTGATGGATATGATTCACAAACTCGGTAAACTGTACGCCAAATTCACAGAACTAGACTTCCCCAATCGAATGCATACCACACTTAAACAAATCACAAACATTACCGATAAGATGATGATAACCACGCCGGATCTCACCCTCGTTGCATGCCGCCTATGGAGGCAGTTAGGGAAGGCTACTGGCATCAAGATCAATGCTGCCACGGAATTCATCGCCGTAATTGCGGACATTATGAAAACTGACGATATTGAAGAAGCAATCGCCGTTTTCCAACGGTTCAAAGACGAAGAAGAAGAGAATTGGGATTTCGATACCGGAGTGAACTGGCTTAGAGGGATGGCTATGGCACACTATAGACTATCTCTGTTCGATGAAGCACTAGCGGAAATGGAACTAGCAGAAACTCTACTCCAATCCGAATGGAGATATGCCAATGCAATGGAAGTAAGGGAGCAAATACTCGCAGTCAAAGAGCGAAAAATACATTCCCTTTCAGGTGTGGAGAAAGGATACGCCTTTGACGACCTACTCGAGGAAATCAGTGAGGCTATTATGGAAGACTCACGTTATTGGCAGCAGCGGAAGCCTATGCTCAGAAAGATGCTCTGGAAAGCCGCTCTACTCCTTGGAGATAAGGAATTGACACCACTAGAGGAGGCCGCGCCAGCAGCAACCACCATCATCGATCAGGTCGAGCAGCTAGTGAACGAATTTATCCCCGAAGATAAAACCTATCAAGCCTTTTTGAACGACTGTCAACTTCTCAAGGCCATCCTCTTAAGAGACCAGGGCAAACCCGACGACGCAGTAGCTTTAATCGAGAAACTAATCCCATCAAAATGGAAGCTCAAATCCCGCACAGAGGCAGAAGAAATTCGCGACGCTGAACTCCACCTCCAAGCCGTCGTAATGTATACAAAGGACTTTATCGAAAATCCCAAATCCATCCCACCAAAGACGCTGGAGAAGCGCACAAAGACTTGCTTCTCCCATCTCAAAGAGGCACTCAAACTCTCCGAAAAGCACAATCTCGCCACCTTCTACTCCGACGCCCTGTTCTACGAAGCCCTCTGCCATGTCCTCCTAAACGATCCTAAAAAGGCTCTCCAAAATCTCGCCCACGCCTCCAGAATCCAAGACCAAATCCGTCGGGCCTCCCCAAAAGGCGATAAATTTGATAGTTTCATCTCTAACGCCCTGGCAGCCCAGACTTCCTCCTCAGGAATCGCAGATCTAGCGTTAAAAGCCTGTATGCAACTTCCAGACCCCATAGGCTGCTGGCACTGGATACAACAAGCCAAAGCCCGCGCCTTCTCAGACATGCTTCAGCACGGCCACATCTGGGAAAACTCCTTCACCCGTGTCGTCGACGACATCCAAAACCTTCAAATGCCCTGGGAAGACGTCAGCATTAATTTCTCCGAAATAGCACTCCTCTACCGTCTCGAAAACTTAATCAAAACCCCAGTCGGCTATACACTCGACAACTGGGATGCAGAAAACATGGAATCCGTCCTCTCTCATCGTCGTAAAAACATAGCCTCCCTAATCGATGAAATCTCACAACGTCCAAACATCCGCGGCGCCCTCGCCGTCTCCATGGGTCTCCCAGCAACCCACGAAGACCTAACATGGATCGCAAACTACCGTCAAGGAGACCAAGAAATAGTCTTCATAGACTGGGCCCACTCCTTCGACGAAATCATAATCTCCGTCTACCGCCCCGGCGGCATCCGCTTCTTCGGCCTCTCCCTAAGCACAACAAAGGACTCCACCGTCAACATCTTCAAATGCAAACTTTCCATCAAAGAAGTAAAATCCTGGGTATCAACCTACCTCCTAAACCAAGACATGCCACTGGAATCCAAAAACGCAATGGACGACCTCGACATCCTAACCCCACTCCTCGAACCCATCAAAGCCCTCACAAACCCCGAAGATCTACTAGTCCTATCCCCCACCGATATCCTCCACTCAATCCCCTTCCACGCCATACCAATCTCCACCGACCCAGCAACAAACCAAAAAACAACCTTAATCGAAAGAAACCCAATAGTCTACGTCCCATCCCCCTCCATCCTCCGCCAATGCATCGCAAAACTCCGAATGACAAACCCAATAGACTTCACCTCCCCAGAAGCCCAAAACATCCGTTCATCAACATTAATCGGCGTAAAAATCGACTACGGAACCCCCGATACAACCGTAGATACCTCTTTAGAAACCATGTCAAAGTCATTAAACACCGCAGAAGTAATCGCTCATGAAGCCTGTACCCTTGAACGGTTTACACAGGAAGCAGGGAATACCGCAAACATTCTACACTTCCACGGTCACATGGATTATCAGGATCCAAGACCGTTACAAAGATACCTTGTCCTAGCAGACGAAGAAACAATAACAGGACGACAACTCGCAGATCTTAAATTCCCCAGGGGTGCAGCGCCATTAGTAACGATTATTGCATGTTTAAGCGGCGGACAACAGATAATGACAGGCGATGAACCAGTAGGCGTAATACCCGCCGTACTAGCCGCAGGTGCAGCAAGCGTAATCGCAACGATGTGGCCAACGGACAGTGAATCCGGTCTTAAATTCGGGGAAGTACTTTACGAAGACCGGAAGCTTAACGGAGGCGTAGAAGGAGAAGAGGGTAATACGGAAACAGGTAGAAAGACATGGGATATAGCACGCGCTGTAAGGAAGGCGATGCTGGAGATTAAGAATAGAGAAGAGACTAGTGCGCCGTATTACTGGGCACCGTTTGCACTGCACGGTGCTTGGTTGAGGGGGATGAGTAAATCAGGGGTACTACCACGGGGAGATGGAATGAATGGGTTGTCAGCACAGTTTGCGAGTGGCATGGAACTGAGAATTTGAGATAGGTCGACCAACGAGATGAAAGGTTTTGATGCAGTTAATATCATGAAATAGTAATAGTAGTAATTAATAATTTCTAAAGCCAGTACAGCCATAAAAACCCGGCATGAACATCTTATTACAAAGTCTGAATTGCAAAAAGACAAAAACGTAGTTGAACAGAAAACATATGCGGCAGAATTCTTCATATAAAAAACCACACCCTCTCGCAATGCATATGCAAACATAATAAGAACAAGAACAAGAAATTTTGCAAAGCAGAAAGCAGAAAAGCCATCCATGCATCATTAAAAAACTTTTTTCTCAATGCGAGCAGCGAAAAGCAGTAAAGAGAAATAAATAATCATGCCGAAGACAAAGCCCACCATGATCGATATTGAAGCATTAAAAAGACAAATGCAGAAAAAGGAAAAGAAGAGCGAGAAACAAAAAAAAAGGGGAACATATCCACACCATCCAACCCTCCTCAGCAAAAGCATCTCGAGAGGAAGCAGAGGCATCAGATACACATCCCTCCGTATCCAAACCACAGAAACAAAAAAAGTAGCGAGAGAAGAACCCCTCACTCAAATACCTCCAAAGCAGGCGAAGAAGACCACCCTTGCTCCTTATACGGCAGACCACCAGGCTCAAATGTAGGCTCATAGCTTTCCAGAATAAGCCTCATCGGAGTAGTACTAGCCACATGCTCCACCTCTTCATATTCAGAAACAAGCCACTCGCCCTCACTCTCAATCTCCTCGCTCTTCACAATATCCTCCATCTCCACATCCCCATCCATATCCACCACTTCTTCTTCATTCTCACTACCACTCCTATCTTCCTCCTCACGTTCAGGGAGTGGAAACAGAAAAGCAGGAGCAACCCTCTAAGCACTCCTACCCGCTCCACGTCCTCTAAACCTGCCTCCAGCCGCAGGACTGCTTCCCCTACTATACCCCCTTCTCTCTCTATCCTCCCACTCCCTTCCCATTGGACTCCTACTCCTGCCCCTTCTTTCTTCAGGAGGATACCCGCCGCTTCCAAAATCCCTTTCTCGATCGTAATACCTCTCATAATCCTCCCGATAAACTCTAACCGGATGATGCGGCGGATGCGGATGCGGGTGTGGCGGTGGAGGAGCAGCAGCAGCCCGTCCTCGTTCATATTCATAGTCATCGTAATAATACTGCGGAGCATGCCTCACATAACCCGGTTCATCATAATACCTTCCCGGTGGGGGGTGTGCGTGTGGTGGTCGTTCGTAATAACCTGGATGTTGGGAAGGATGAGGAGGTGGAGGTGGATATCGTTCTCTCTCCATAACTCGGTCGTAGTACTCAGCATGAGGATGAGCTGGCGGCGGCGGTGGCGGATAGGCTCTTCTATACTCCATATCCTCTGCATACCGTGCATCCCTCGCATGGCCCGAGACAGGAATAACCGGTGGTGGCGGATCATCATAGTCAAGCCCTCCAGCCGGCGGTGGAACCCCAGCGGCAGGAGCAGCAGCAGGCGACTCAGGCGGCCTAACAGCCCTTTGAACCGAAGGGTGCGGTGGTGAAGGTTGCTGTGGTGGCGGTGGTGGTGGTGGATACCCTCTCTCCCTCGCCGGTGGCGGAAGATCATAATCATCATAAGTCGGCCGATACATTCTATACCTCCTCGGCGGGGACGGCGGGAACCGATCATACCCATACGGTCCAGGACTTCCTCTCCTATTAACCGGTGGTCGTGGTGGATAATACACCCCATCATCCTCAGGATACCTCCGATATTCATCATCTGGATAATCCCTCGCAACGGGTCGACGATAATAGTCATCATAAGAATCCCTTCTAGCGCGATGTCGTGATCGTGACCGTCGACTATCAACCGAACCTGGTGATCCCGACCTGCTAGACCGTTGCCTAGACTGCTGTGACTGACTTTGAAGAGTCCGGCTAGTAGCTTCGGACCTATCAACATCCCTCAGATCCGCCTGATCGCTCCCAACCGTAATCTCCTTCTTCGATTCAACAGCAACAGTAGGAGGAATCAAATTATTCAAAAAGTCCTCCGCCGCAGACATGGACGCCTTACTAGCATGCTTAGGCCCCGTCGACGACGAAGGCCCAATCTCCGCAGAGGAAGCAACTTGAACGACAGCAGCAGGGACAACCTCAACAACCTTCTTCTCAAATACTCCTGGATAAATCTTCCCCACAGCACCCATCCTCCTAGCATCAAACCCTTGTCGGCCAACCATCTTCACAATCTCTTCCTCCGCTGGCAACCGAATCATATCAACCAACCAATCAAACCGCTTTGCCTTAACCCCGCTCTCAGCAGCACTGGGCCCCAACATCGGCCTACTAACATGCACGCTCTCAAAGTGCTGGAACAACAACGGCAGACTAAAAGTCCTCGTGCTAGTCTTCGTACAACTCTTGCACTCAAACTTGACATTCCCCGGCTTCAAAAACTTCATGGCTCCTTCAATCTCCGTCCGGATGGATTCATGGAAAAGCTGGATCGGTAGGTCGGCTTTGTACCGCTCCTTGAAAGCGGAGACGGTATCGTGTATCATCTGCAGCGCGCGGATCGAGGGCTCCAAGTTTTTGATACTCCCCAGGTTCTTCCACATTTGCTCCGCGTAGTTGGCAATGTACCGGATCTTATCCTTGCGGTCCTTTTCTGCGGCGGCCGCAGCGGCCGCTTCAGCTGCAGCTGCAGCCTCGGCTTCCCGCTTGGCGGCTTCTCCATATGGATCCGGTTGTGGGATGGGCGGCTGTTGGTGGGAGCCGTATGCATTTCCATGCTGTCGGTGTGCAGGCGCGGCCTCATACCCGCCATAATGCGGGTGTGCCTGCGCCGGGGGATATCCCGAAGCGTATGGTCCATACTGGGGGGCAGCTGGTTGCGGTTGCGGTTGGTGCTGGTGCTGATGTTGGTGTTGGTGTTGGTGCTGGGGGTACACCGGCGGCGCAGCGTATCCTGTCGGATACGGCTGCCCGCGGTCCCCAACAGCCAATGGCGCCGGTGACGGGTACTGCGGCGCGTGTGCGTGGTGGCCATGGTGCGGGTGCGCTGGCGGCACCCCAACCGGTGCATGGGGATGATGGCCCACAGGTTGTGCGTGGTGATATCCGGGATGCGGTGCATCGACCGGGTACGCAGCCGGCCTGTGAGGCGTAATGCCTCGGCCATATCCCTGCATGACCGGCTGGGGGCCTGGCCCAGCGGCGGGAGGAGGCGGTGGTCCATGATGCATCGGGTGCATCCCATGGCGGCCGTGTGAGTGTTGGTGGGGGTACGGGTAACCCCCAGGGACGACGCCACTAACAGCAACAGCAACCGGCGGCCCCGGTCTCATCAACACGGGTGCCTGCGGCAACCCGACAGCTTGGTGATGGTGCTGGTGATGATTGTGATGGTGGCCATGATGACCACCAGGCGGGCGGATCATGAGTCGCTTGATCTCGTTGGGATCAACGACAAACGGCGCGTCCTCGGGCCACAGACTTCGCCAATGGACCACAATGGTCCCCAGACTAAGGTCCGTCGTATGCTTGGCGGCGTAATGTTGAATTACGCCCTCGAACCCGTACAACTTTGGCGGTGGGGGTGGCACAATGACCCCGCCCGCAGCGGCAGCGGCGGCTGCTGGGTTCGCGGCAATCTCTTTGCACGCCTTGCAGTAAAACAACTCGCGTCTGAAGGGATCCGTCATCGGTTTGACCTTATTATCGAAAACATACTTCATGTTTTCAAGGACAAGCTGTCGCACTTTTCCAGAAGAAGCCCCGGAGGATGAGGAGGAGGAATGAGTAGAAGAAGCGGGATCAGAGACAGGTGAGGTCTCTTGAACGCCACCCCGTTCGTAGTAACGGGTACGAACGGTGGTAAGGATAGCAGCAGCAAAAGAAGGTGCAGATTCGAACGTCACCTTACCGTGCCAATTCTTGATCTCCTCGTCTGCGATCTTGGCAATCATGTCGCGAACCGGCATCTGCGATTCCTCCCACTGTCTCTCCTTCTTGACCCACTGGTCACGCTCCTGGGACTCCAATAGCCGGCGATCCTCGAGCTGTTGTTCAAGTTGCTTCCTCTGAGCCTGCCTCTGCTTCTCGTACTCCTCGGCACCAGCCCGTTGCTCCAAAAGCTTCGGAAGTAACGCATTCCACGATTGTTCAATCAGCGGTTGCGCGACTTTCAACGACGCCTGGAAGGCAGCACAGTGCGCCAAAATCTCCGGAGGAATCGGCGGATTCAACTTCAAGCATCGAGCCTCAATATCAGCCTTGCGACGAGCTTTAACATCCTCAACCTCCTGGTTGCCACTCCTGTCTCCGAACTGTCGATTTCGTTGATAAAAGGTCGGTATCGATTGAGGTTGAAAAGGTGGATGCGGATGCGGGTTATCATTAGTGACCAGAACTAGATCCAGTTCATTATTAGCCCCCATCCCCCCAAAAACAATCAGTGTACTCCATAAACCTACCAGGAATACCATTATTCTTAACCCCACCACCGACTGCAGCCGCCTTCTCGGCCTTCTTATGCTGTTGTTGATGCTGTATCTGTTGCGAAAGCCCAACAGAAGGATTATACGAATTCCCCTGCATAACCCTCACCTCCCACTTCTCCATCCGATCGGCGTCAGCTTTATGCCCATGACCTTCCCCTTCAAGTCCCTTCAACCACTCTTCGGCCGCATCCATCTGTAAAGCTTCATCGTATCGTGATTTGATCTCCTCGATATCCTGGTTCCAATATATCTTCTCCACATCCTGCGGATTCGGTATCGTAGTCGGGACCCACCCAAATTTCGAATCGATAAGACCGTATGGCAACGCGGATACCAGTTCCTTCATAACATTCGCAGGTATCTTGTCATCTGCTTTACCGATCAAATCCGCCTCCTACAAAAAAACCATTAGCCAAACCCATCCAAAGACCAAACAAAAGGCCGTAGATAAACTCACCTTAACAACATTCGTCCTAAAACAAGCCTCACAACATCTAACTTTAAACTGCCAATAAACCTTCATCCCACTCTCCCCTCTAACCTTCCCTTCAAGGCCTTCACACATCATACACCCAGTCCCCCTAACAAGGCCCCACATATCCCACTCCTTCATCCCAAACGCCGGCTTCGGCATATCAGGACAATGAATCTTCCTACACCGTCTCCAAATATGTTCCTTCTCCAACAAATCCCCGAACCGTTTACACACCACCCGTAACTTCCCAATCGCCGGAAGTCCAATGTATGTAAATATCTCAGTCCATAGATTAGGCGGGAATCTATCAACCGGACAGGTAGTATTAACCGCCGCCATTACCGTCTGCGCCGAACCAGGTGTTTCAACATCTCCATCATCCATCCGTCGCTTCTTATTTATCGGTCCATCTTCGAATGCAACACCCATATTATCATCCGGATCCTCCATAGCCCTCTTTTGACTTCCACCGTTTAGGTTATGATCTCCTTCAGCAGGTGCCGGTGCTGCAACGGCTAGAGATGTCAAATCAATCTCCTCGCCTTCAGCGGGTATAAAATCCTCCTCGAAGTCAGGTTCTTCCTGCATCAATGCTCCGTCAAAGTCGTATCTCGGACCGGAGATTGTTAACAGGGTATTGTGGAGTGACGGTGAGGGGGATACGGTTCTTGATTCGGGTTTGATGGAGACGTTGGATGCGGTGGCAGCAGCGATGGAAGAAGAAGAAGGTGTGGGTGAATCCGTTATTTCCTCGTGTTTTATGATCGTTGTGGGAGCTGCAGCAGCTGAGGCTGTTTTCGAAGACTTCTTTTTCGATTTCGCCATGGTTGCTGTAGTATGTGGGTTCGTGCTTTCCTCAGCGGGAAGTGAGACGGTAGAAAGCTACCCTGTCGGTTGCTTTGAGTAAAGTCGAATGAAGGATAAGGAAGAGCCGAAGAGAGGAATGATGGATAAATAAATAAATAAATGATCAGTTAAGCAAATCGTTCGACCTGGATCGTCGCAGCAGGTTGATCTGATCTGATTATCGATGTGACCGTTTATCTTATCTCATCTTATCTCAGAAAATCCAAGATGGAGAAGATAAAAACAGAAAGCTAGAAAGTAGGAGAAAGAGGATGAAGATGTGGTGGTGACGGTGATATCTATCCCAGCAAAAACGCGGTGTAGATACTTCGCAGAAGGATAGAAGGAAGGAGGGAAGGATAGATAGATCGATAGAATCAAATGAAACAGCTGACTTGATGATAGAAGCCTGCGTGTCCCTAATGAATCAAAGAGTAGGTGTAGACAGAGCTATTTGACGATAAAAGAAAGAAAGAAAAATCGTAGATAGTTGAGGTGATAAAACTCAAAGGAGTTTTAAACAAAGAAAGAAGGAGGGAGAGGAGGAATTTCAGCAGAAACACCTCGCTATCATTCAGATATATTTTCACCAGCAAACAATCAACAGCCTCGATTGACCGATGAATAGATAGATAGATAGAATAGGAAGCCTGCCAAAAAGAGTCGTGAATGCGGCAAGGCAAAGCAAGGGCGGAAGTCAGGCAAAAAAGCACGCACCCGCGAAGCTAGCAGGATCGCGGTGCACCAAGCCTTAGCTCCCTGCAGACAACCCCAGAACCTAGACCGGGAGCCGTGTTGCAAGAGGATCGAGAGATGTATGCAGCCTAAGCTAACAGCCTGCTGCCTTGATGGTGATGATGACGATGATGATAAGTGATGATGATGGATGATGAGGCTCCGTCGGATGAGGTGAGGTCGATTGATAGATTGGATTGATGGTGGTGGTTTGATGATGAAAAGGAAATTAAAATCCCCCAGCAAAGCAAAGAAAAGGAAAGGAAAGCGAAGCAGACGCGACCTGGGAAAAAGAGGCTCGGCTAAAACACTAAAACGGTCGCCCCGCTTTTGCATACCCGCCTCACATATAAAACCCTCGACTTCACCACCACGATAATAATATAATACCGTGACAGTGACATGGGCAGCTAAGTAACTACTATTCAAAGACTATCTATACGAATACAATCTTCATAAAACCTCATATATTCTTTGAATCCATACGGCATCTGTATACACCGAAATACGTACATCTCACCCAAAGCCGGTCAGTTCCCGAATGCCTGGATAGAGCCCTCCCGCGTGGCCCCCATGTGCGACCCCCATCCCACATCCACGAACCAAAAAAAAAAACATATAAACGTTATAAACCACTTGTATGCATGGAACAAAGGGGAAAAAAAAGACTTATTCCTCATCGAATTCGTAATAAAATCATACCATCATCGCCAGCCAGTCCATCATATCAATCGTTAGGTAGTCGTCGTCACGCCTCATGTCTTATATCCTGCCTCACCATTCATCATTCCTCACCCCGGGGACCCCTAGTCAAAAACCCACACAGTAGACACAAAACCCATCGAAAGAAACTCAAGGGAAAGCGGAAAACAAACCGTAGTAGCCCTTTATCAGAAAAGAAAAGGAATCTAAAAAAAAGTAATAAGAAACCGTCCTAAGAAGACCCTAACCAGTAGATAGGAGACTAAGGAGACAGAAAATAATGAGAGAATAAGAAAACCAGCCAGCTTTCTATAGATTGTAAATCCACTAATAAACACAACTTTCAGTGAGAAATATAGGAAGAAGACTGGGAAGACTCCCTTTCATGAGGGAAGCAATGCTCCCCCCCCACCAGGCAGTAGAAGGTCGTCGAAGAAGAAGAAGGTGAGGAACAAGGAGAAAGGAGGTAAGAAAAAAGTAATAGCATAGAATAAGTTTCCTTATAAAAAGAAAATTCTTTCATACATTTCGCCTCGCCCGACATAATGACCAGTCAACCAGTCATTCGGTCGGTCACCTCCAAAAAGCCAGGAATCCTGTCTTCATCCCGAAAGTTCCCAGCCAATCAACAAGAGAGAAAAAAGGAGTTTCCCGCCTAAAAGCAAAGCGAGAGAGAGATAAAAGTCGTGTTAAAATAGGTGGACAAAAAATCTGTAATGCGGCGCCAACTTTCTGATTCAATAATAGGAAAACAAACACCATAAGCTTTGTATTTTATTTGATATCCGACAGATTATAGTGCCGAGAACACGAACAACTACACACCAAAGGTTAGCCAATTGCACTCCTCACCCATATATTCACATAGAGAGGTGATAGAAAAACTCACATTGTTCGTAGCAGCTATAGCAATCGAATCCTCAAACGGATGCCAGCTCATGTGCAAAATCTTCTTATTGAAATCGATTTGGTCGGCATCCGTTTCCTTCCTCATCCTACCCGGAACACCGGCGCCAGACGGACTGCCGGCTCTGCCCTTCTTGCTACCATTAATAGGAGTGGGCACGCCAACCTTCTTCGCCTTGAATGCGCTCTTATCCGCCTGCAGCACAATCTCCACCTCCTTCTCGGGATCGGATGGATATATCATGAAGTTATTGTTGTACGATCCCGTCATGACATTCTTTCCATCACCAGAGAAGATAACCTCAAACTTGTCGAAAATCGAATCGTTCTCGTAGGTGTCGCAAAGGCGCGGGCGGAGATGTTCGTGGATAGGAATGGTCTTGATCGGTTGTCGTTCCATGTTGACGTCCCAGATCTTGACAGTGAGGTAGTCGCGAGAGAGGATGTAGCGGCCGTCCGATGAGAACCGGACGTCCGAGATAGATGAGATGATTTCCGAGAAGAACGAGCGAGATGATGGGTCCTCCTCCTGCTCGAATACTGTTCTTACGTGTTAGCACAAAATCGACAATCTAGAATAAATAGGAAGACCATACACTTAGCGTGATTATCGCACAAGGCGCTGTCACGCATGTCTGCGAGCTTGATGGTACCCTTGCTGCTAGCATACATGAACCAGTTGCAGCTCTGCGGATGAAATTCAGCGGCAGTGATGACCTCGGTCAGCTCTTCCATATTGGCTGGTTTGATGTCGACGATATTGAAGCTCTGGTCTTGGATGTTGAGATTCCAAAGATTTATCCTGAGATCATCGCTCGATATGAACGTCTCGCCATCCGAATTAACCGAAATCGAGTTGATATGGTAGGCGTGGGCATTAGCGTACGTCCTGCGAGGGACAGCTGCGACAACGGTGTCGTGATGGGTGAGACGTGGTAATCGGAGCGAGTCGACGCTCGTGAATTGACTATGTGGGAAATTCGGTCGAGGACCGGTACCGCCGACACCGGACGGGTGCTGCTCATGCGACAGATTGTTCTCGGCGACAACCTTCAAGGACTTCTCGAACACCTTCCACAGCTTGATTGTCTTGTCGTTAGTCGAGAGCAGGAAATGCGAAGCATTCTGTCGGCGGCACCATTTGATCTTGTTGATCTTCTCCTCGATTTCAAGAGATTTGAGGTAGTCGAATTCGGGTTCGTGGGACTGGAACTCGGTATGAAATTTGTATTCACATGTTTTTTTCTGCCAGAGGTACCATCAGCCTTTCTGTCAAGTTTATAGACAAGAGTTATCGAGATTGGCAATGACGAATACGTACCGTCTCATTCCTCTCAAACAGCACCACCCGTCCACCTTTGTCACCTGTTGCGAGATAATTCCCGGTGTGGTCGAATTCCACAGTCGATATTATATCGGCTATAAGCGACAGATCAAAGCGTCAGCGATACCCAGCGAAGACAAGGACCACCCAGGATGCATCCGAGCAACGAATAAACGGTAGAAAAACCGATGATATAGGTAGCTGCAAGGGAGAGCTATCGTACCTTCCGTGATATCCTCAACATCTCCCTTGTCACCAAAGCACCTACCCCGCACACAAAGCTTCGGTTAACTAAAGTCTCGAAATCGCATGATGTTCGCGAAAACACCACATAAAAAATATGAAAATCCAAAAAGAGAGAGAGAGAAGGCGTGAAGCTCGAAGTATCCCTTGTCGGAAAAAAAAGATGGGTGATGGGATATCGACAGGGTTTGATAACGTGGGGTTATCAAAAAAGACGCGAATTTGAGTGGACGTACTGTGTGAACTTCCAGGTGGGTCCTGCGATTTCCCCATTGTCAACCATCTCTATCCCAGCCTGCCTACCTTCGTCAGGAACAGGGCAGGGCTGCTAGAAATAAAGAAATCGGAAGGGAAAGGGGAGGCCGCCGGCGACGAAGGCTGTTTGTGAAGAGGAGAATGAAGTCGAGGGAAAAAAAAGGTGGGACCAAGGATGGATCGAACGAGGAGGGGTGGATGGTTGGACCGAGCGAAGGCGGGGATTCGTGTGATGTTGAGAAAGTCGTGTGAGGTGGCCGAACCGGGTGATTCGATCGAGGGGTTCTAGAAGACTGAGAGAGGGATCTACCCGTCGCACAGGTTGGTGTCTCCGGTGGGAAGGGGTGTTCTAACGGGGCAGGGGATTGGCTGTAGTCGTCGTATGTAATGTGTGTAGTGTACTGTAAGTGTACTGTAAGTGGTGTAAGGGCAGGTCGTAGTTAGGTTCTTTCGTGCAGACAGGAAAAAAGGACTAAGCAAGGTACGGCAGCAAGCGGGTGGTTCTTCAGCAACAGGTCGAGACAAGCAGGCAGGCAAGCAAACAATCAATCAATCAATCGATTCGTCAATCACCAAGCAGGAGGCCTGGAAGCTTAGGGGAGGAAAGAAGAGAGGAGGAGAAGAACGTACCGAAAGGGCTGGCGAGAAATGGGAATGGCAGGTTTTCCTTCGTAGATTCGAGCAGGTTTGATTTGGTTAGCAGCGTTTTGTGGGGGGAGAGCCTTTCCGAATGAGAACGGGCAAAGGAAGCAAACCAAACTCTCGTCACCGACAAGTTAACTCTAACAGGGCATCGACCATGGCCAACGACTTGAGCAACCAACCAACCAACCAACAGAGGCGATTGGATGATGGTGATGGTGATGATGATGAAGAAGAAGAAGAAGGTGATGAAGGTGGTGAAGAGATGATGAGGAGATGAGGAGATGGGAGATGGAATGGAGGTGAAGAGGAAGAGGACTTACTTATTACTGTAGCTGACGTTGAACGTGGAGGTGGTTGATGGATTGAACTGGAGAGTGTCGACGGAGACAAAGAGAAGAAGAACGTGTCTGCGATTCCCCTACAAATTATTATTACGGCGGTCGACAACAACAACACAGAGGGAATTCCCATTACTACTCCAATTACTACTCCAATCGCTGCCACTGACTAAAGCACTTCCTTAGTACTTACTCGCTGGATACATCATAGGATTGGATCACGATATTGTCTGCGAACGGGCATGAACAAATCACAGCAGCTGGCAGGTACAGGAAAACGTGGGGTGGCCGTCCACTCAGATCGTTCAAGGCTAACTGCATTGACAGCTGTCCTGCCTCCGGTCTTTGCTAATGGCAACCCCAGCCGCTTAGCTTAGTACTGTCTGTATACCAGTACTTACTGCTATATAGTAGGATAGTATCTACTACTCAGTACTTCAGAGTGAATGGCTGCCAGGGGGTATTGTTATTGTACAGACAGTCGAAAACCAAACTGCTACCCCGCCAATGCAAAGGATTTCCTGCATTGCCCCGCCTAAACAGCGTCATTCAATTAACCTCAGCCTGATTGACTGCTTCATTTAATCTGATCTGATCTTTGCTTTGCCGGGTTCTTCCAAGCTGCCCCCCGTATCTTATCAGCTCCCGTTTAGGCAATATCCAGATTGTCAAACATCCCCCCAACCAGGTCAACGCACAATATACCACAATTCGAGACCTAACTACACCTCACCAGATAGTTACTACACCCACTAGTCGAGAAATATATTAACTAGTACTACGAGTAACTAGCAGTTTGTAGAATGTAAACACCATATGGCTTAATATTTGTCTCGCAAATTTGAGAAAGGATGACGAAATCTATAGTTTATAGCCGGCCACGCAGTTTCTAAATTCCCCCATGCAAATATGTATACGTATATACCCCAACCCGGCGACTTCCAGTCCAAGGTAAGGTACCTCAAGAACCAGACGGGACAACTAGAACGGATTCCAGTCTCATATATACGTCAGAGGGACGGGACGATAACATAGCCACCAATAACATCCCTCGAAACCTTTGCAAGAAAAGCATAAGGTTGAAAACATCTTATCGATCAAAGATAAGTCGCAATATTGCTTATAATTATTATACCATCCGCAAGGCTGGATATCTGCATGCATACTTATATAGCGTCTAGAGCTATACTATAGACTTTAGCAAGCATAGTCTAAATAAAATAAAACTGACCAACTGACCTTTCTCGACTGTCAAAGTACCATCCTTCCTCTTCCATGTCCCTTTCTTTAGCTTCCTCCACCCCTCATATCTCCTCACAAGCCTTAACCCCCCCCAGAGGCATCAAATCCAAACCCATCAATAACAACCCCCGCCGGCTTCAAACTCTCCCTATTATTCCCCAAAAACACCCTCCCAAGCCTCTCACTCCGCGTAAAACTAACACACGTACACTCCTGATTCCCCGGCCTATACCACCGAGGCCTCCTATGCATCGTCTTAACATAAACCCTCCGTAACCTCCCACCCCCTGCAAAAACCCCTAACCCCCCCTTCAGCCTCCTCCGGCGCCGGCGCCGGCCATGGCCAATTATCCCCAAAACAATAAGATACAATCGACAACCTCTCAACCGTCGACACCCCAATAATCCGTGGATACTCCCCCAAGTTCTCAAACCCACCTTTCTCTTTAATAACAGGTCCAGCTCTACCAACCAGCCTAACACTCTTAATCCGTGGAAAAGAAAAGATAGCATACCACTCCGTCAGCGGGATATAAGACAAATACTTAAAACTAAACTCCTCCAACCTCTCAAGCGGCGGGAACACCCGAACCCTCCTCCCATCTTCACCAGTGTCGCACGCGAGGTGTTCAGAGAGCCATAGATGGTGACCTCCCCGAGTCAACGACTTTGGCGGAACATCAAATTGATGAAGACTATCCAAACACCCTCCATCATCATCCCCTCGAATCCCCAAGATTCAACGACCTAAGATTCGGTGTATAACATAGCAAAAGCGGTAATAAAGCTTCCGAATTCCGCCCCTTTAGAATATTCCCACGCACTCCAGACTCTTCACCAAACACCCATTGTTCACAAATACCCACAATCCGTGTCTTTTCCACCTCCGTCCACTCCCAGCTTTCAACCGGAGTCCATCGCCGAACTATATTCCAATCCCATCGAACTACAAAACTAAAACACTTCTTGCATAGTTCTGCATCATAAAAAAGCATCTGCCGAGCAAACTTCCATGGCGAATGTGATACCGCATCAACGTTGAACACTATCTTGCGGTAAAACGCGTGATCGTTGAATAACCTACAAACCCTCCGAAGTCTAGCCGCGTCCGCGTTCGAAAGCCCATCATCGCCTAGGATTTGTATAAGAATCTCGCTCGGCAGGGAAGAGAATAAAGACATCCCTCAAAAAGGCGGTTTGCGTTCTAAAAAGGCGGTGGTTGCTTCTGAGTTGGGATTTCCATTCAGTATCATTCATATATGGTTTGTCTCCTGTCACCCCCGCAGGTGGATACAAACATCATGCATGACAGCTAACCCTTGAAAAAGCAGCCTGGGGCAGGATATCCCGGTGCATCTAACCCGCGCCTTCTTACACGCCCAAAGTCCTATAGCTAGCTGGAAGGATAAAAAATTCTTTTAAAATCTAATACATACAATAGAATGGATATCATAAAAGCTACTAAATATCTTCTCAAAAATAAAACAAAGAAATTAAAACCAAAAACCTAAACAAAAGAAAAATAACGGCCGTTGACAATGAGGCGAAAAAAAGAATAAAGGTATCGTGATATTAGCATGACAATGACAGTACCAATTCAAATAGGCTCAAAAGGCTCAATGAACCACACTCACAAAAAAGAACATTTTTAAACACCCCGAACAATGAAACGGACAATATATACCAAAATAAAAATGAAAAAATGAAAGAAAAAGAAAAAGACAAGGTCTAACCGAGCTCGAGAAGGGAGTAGTTTAATGAGTCGACCTAAATATCGCCTTCCCATTCTTCCTCATATCCTTAATCCTCCTCGACAAATCCGTCAAAGTACACAACTTCGCAAACTCCTCAGGACTCTCTTTGTTATTATTCTTCTGTCCCAACTTAATCAACGGACTCTCCAACAGATAATCAATAGTCTCAAGCCGACTCGGAATCGGATCGTGCAAATACCCTCTAATCGCATAATGCAACGGGGTATTACCCAACGGTCCTCCCTTAGCGTTAACATCAGACCCGGCATCAAGCAGGAGGGAAACTATCAACGTTTTGCGATTATATTCTGCAGCGAGGTGTAATGGCGTCAAATTGTGGCGGCTTAAGACTTCGTCTTGAATTGGGATGCCAACATGGTTGAGGATTGATTCTGCGACTGCGAAGTTTTCTTCTTTGGCGGCTACGTGGAGGGCTGAAAACCCTTCTGGGGAGGAGTCGAGGTGGTAAGGTTGGTCACCGGAGCTGAGTAGGAACCGGGCCATTTCTCCAGATGCTGGGCCTTTGTTTCTGGCAACTAGACCCAGGGAGTTACATTTCCACCTGTTCTCGGCTACATCGATGACGCCGCGGCAGCATTGCTCTATAAAAGGCCACTCTGTTAGTAAGAATCCACATCCGCCATACTAATTGAGAAGGACATACCTGAGAACAGCGCTCGAATGCAATCATACATCCTATCGCCATGATACTCCGTCAAAAAGAACATAATAGCCCTCTTCTTCGCAACCTCCTCTCCAACAACCCCCCCGTTCTCGTATCTCAAATTAAACCCTGTCAGCGTCTCCAGAGCGCTCTGCGCACTCGGTTTCGGCATGACCTGGTACTCTGGCGGCGGTGGATCGCTGGGTGTAAACGGCGGCGGGTCAGATCTGGTTGATGCGGGCGTCTCCGGTGGATAATTCGAATAAGACGGCGCAGTCGAAACCGTCGGCGAGGGCGCCCGCGGTAGCTCCGTCTGTAGGGGTCCTAGGGTTCTCTCGCTAGGCTCGGTCTGCAGCCCGGATAACGCCGATTCAATCCACAGATCGAACCGAAAGTTCTCAGGAATATGCTGCCGGTACCACTTCGCCTCTGCCTTCTTCCCCAGCCGATCTAAGATCATAGCCATAAGATAATAATGCGTCCTTTGATCTTTCAGTACTTCATCTTTACTCCAGATCTTAAACAACGGCTGACACGCCTCCCTCGCCCCCTTAAAATCCCCCAATTGCATCAGCGCAATACACTTCACGAGCTGCAGCGTATTCGAATTCTCCGCATTTGACTTCTCAGCAAGTCTCAAGGCCGCCGCAGACTGTCGCTGAGAAACAAGCAAAATCCCATTAATCTTTTCAAAAAAGTAGCGCTCGTTAACCGATAGCACGCACCCGTGATCCCTTGAGATCTGTGCCAGCGCATCCGAATGCTCACTCGCATCCGCCCATTGAGCCCGCTCCATCGACTGGAAAAGTTCATCCCGATGAAACCTCCACCGCTGCTCATCGACCTCATCACCCTCAGGGTTAAACTGCGTCCGCCGTTTAGGCTGCGATTTGGCTTTCTTCGTTGGCGACTTCAGAACCGCTCCGAAAACCTGCTCCGTTACATTTTGCACCGTCGGTATAGCTGGCGGGGGTACGTTCGGTGGGGGTGCTGGTAACGGAATATTCGGCGGCGTTTGGACTCGTAGGAGATTTGACTCAGCACTCCCCTTCCTCACCCCAGCCGGTAATCCCATCCTCTGCGCTATAGGCAAAGCTGCAGATGGTCTCCTCCCCGCCGGTGGTAAGCTCTCGGACCTAAACCCTTGCTGCAGCTTCTGGACCGGCATCGTTTGCCCCCTGCGCGGCTGCGGCACAGCACCACCATTATTACCAGCGCTATTGATCTGCGCCGAAGATGATGAAGAACTCGCAGAATTCCCCGAATTAAGACTATACATATAATTCTTGCCGTGTTCCGGCGGGGTGGTCGTCCCGTTCGAACTCGACCCGCTGCCTGCGCTCCTCACACCTTCCACTATTTGTAAATGCTGCAACGCAGCGCTAAGCCGTGCCGTGCTATCCTTATGCTTATGCACGACCTCTCGTTCCCGTGCGATCTGTTTTTGGTATGAAGAGGACATTTGCTGGTGGGGGAATGTGGACATGTTGCTGCCGCTGCCATTGTTGTTCTGTATCGTGCGAGCGGGGAGGCCTTCGTTTGCGGCCGAGGAGTTTATACGGTCTAGCCAGCCTTTGGTTTCGTCAAGGTCGTCGAGGTGTAGGCTCATAGCCATCTTGACTGTGGGGATCCCAGTTGGGAGCTGAAGGATAGGAATGCTGTGTTGTCGGTATTCAGCTCGAGTAGAGTAGTAGTCGTGGTTGTATCCTTGTGTGGGAGGAATTTCAGTCGTAGCGCGGAACTGGTAAGTTAAGGATTATGATTAACGTCGTTGGAGATTCCAGATATCCTTCAAAGAATAAACCATACAATAATACCGTATAGAATAGAGCATAAAAAAGATGCAAAAGAATAGTGTATGTACTGTACTTCCTGTAACAAAAAAACAATGCTTCACGAGAACGGGAAAAAGACCGGAAAGAACGTATTGGATAATATATAAGATAGGGTAGCAGCAGGAGAGCTGCTTAGCTTAGCGTCCTTTGGGCTGTACACCCCCCTAAACTCGTCATGTTTAACCAGGGCCAGGTAGGCCGGTTCGAAAAAAGAAGGGACCAGGGAGCGCTAACCTCGAATTCTTTTTTTCTTTCCTTTCGTCTTTGCCTTTCGCTTTGCAGTTGAATGGTCGTTGGCTTTGGGGTGAGGCTTGCTGAAACTTGAAACCAGTCGGTCGGCTGAATTAGACTTAGTTCGAAAAGCCCTCTGCGGATTGATATTTATTTTCAGTGCTCCGTATTCCCAATCGACTTCGATGGCTTTCCCTTGTGAAAGCAAACGGTGGTTGTCCTTTTTTTTCGGGCCTCGCTTATACTCCTCATTCTGCAGCTTCCTACGGGTATGGCTGCGTGCCCTTGCTCTTTGGTTGGCGATAGAATCGTGGGACCAGGAAGGTGCAGAAATTGCGATCTCCCTTGCCGGAAGAAATGGGTCCTTGGCTGGGCAATGAGAACAGGAGTTTTAAACTGTACCCCGCAGGACATGAAACGGGCGACCGAACACCTGCGATCTCATCCTCTCTCGACAGTCATTCTTAGCTAATCGTCTGATGAAGAATAACACGACAGTTGCCGTCAAGAAAGGAAAAAAGGGCAGGCGAGTAAGTCTCGACGACTCTCATACAGAAAAAATCATGAAACCGAACGGCAACAACCGAAGCAGCATTGGACTGAGTCGTTGGCCCCTTGCCTTCCATTCCCTTTTTCCGAACGTCGGAACATGTACCCAGGTCATCGAGGTCACAAGGCTCGACTGGGGAAGGTGTCTCGGACGTCGTACAAAGAAAGTAACAACCAGACGATATGGATCCCGTGTGGTCCTCGTTCCTGACTGGCAGCGATGGTTCCTGTGCCTGAGAGCTCTGAAAAGCGGGTACCTGTCTGTGCGCAGATGTAATGGTACCCACAGATAACCCTTGAACTGGTGATCATGGCCTCGACATCCTCTTCCCACTTTCTGCTGGCATTTTCGTGCAGCTGCACAGATGGGGATGCAGATGCAAGGGTGCTAAATTGACCTCCTGCTCACTAGCTCCCCGCCATGGGATCATTGGCTTTGGATAGATACGGGAATATTGTGACCCCCATCTTTTTGTGTTCAATCCGATTATGTATAATCTTTTTTCGCAAATCCTCACCCCTCGCTTGATCCAATGCACAGTGGGTGGATGGGATGCAGATATGCAGCGGTTTTCGCTCGCCGGACCGGTTAAAAGTTGAATTTGAGATTTTTCGTCTGCTACATCCTTCATTTTCGTTCCTTCTTTTCCGGATAAAAAGAGTAAAGCAGGCCTTGTCTTCTAGCGACGATGCATCCCCAAAATGCCGGGACTTTTGAACTCTTTAGAAATCAAACCCCTTGCAGGGCAAACACAAATCTAGCTCTTAATAATCCTCAAAATTAGCATCTGCATCATGCATCGAGGAGCGGAAACCACCATCATCTCTCACCTATGAGCAGGAATAACTACTTAGCTCCTCCGTAGAGGCCCAGCTCGATTAGCTGAACTGCTAGCTGTCCAGATGACCGGCGGCCCGGCCAGGCCTTACCCTGAACCGGATACACCTCGCGAGAAAGAGCGGTCGCTTTGCTCCAGCGCCACCAGTTCGGAAAATAGCATCACGATACTTTCGACTCGCATATGCAGAGGACCTCGTTTAGAACCTGGTCTCGTGGACGAGAGAAACCGAAAATAATATATCTCCGTGTTTCGACGGGATGATGGCCATTGAAGAGGCTTTTTCCGATATTGGATGTTCATTATATCGGCCTTAGGCGGATGGAGTGCAGTAGATGCATTCGTAAGCGTCCAACCAACCTCACAGCCAACACAGGAAAACAGAACCACGGAACTACACCCACTCTTCCGTCATACATCTCAGATGCATCCATCGATCCAGACTTCAAATGCCTCCGACCCCAATGCAATCTGCAGTTAATTACCCTTATTACACAAAGTCAGGTACGCATTAGTTGATTACCCCCAGTCTGCCTTCAAAAACCTCAAACATTCTAGAATACCGTCGTCCGCATAACCTGAAACACCAACTCAAGACCGTCTGCAATAAATGTCTTGTGCACAGCAGAACCCCCTTGCATCGCCACACCAAGAAAACCTGCGCAACCTCAAACACGCCCCTAACAAGACAAGGCCAAGTAAACCTCAGCTAACCGACCTGTCTAATATCATTGTCGAGGGAAATTATAACCATGATCCCTCTCTTAAGCTTTCCTTGGTCATAATCTTAACATCCTTAGCCCTTGCAATTGTGGTTACTCATGGTCACATTACCTCCTACTGCTTCTGTTATCAAGTTCGTACCTGACATCTCGTATATCTCGTTCCACCATTCTCACAATTACCCGATTAATTAGCTAAAACAGACAAGGTTACCCCGACTAACACAAACGCCAATCGATAGAAATACGCTTAGCTTCGGGCCCTACGAGCCTCAGATGCATACATATATGGCTGATACGATCCGATATAACATCAGGAGCCTGTATCCCTAACCGACCAGCTGGCTAACTGACAGGTCGCTAGCTTTCTAAAGATATCTCTTCGCTAAACTCCTTGACAGTCAAGGACCGAGTAGTACTACTGTTTAGATGCACGAATTTAACCTTAAAACAGCAAACTTAATCCTAGTACGCCTCATGTGTCCTTAAGCCAATATATTCCATATACAACATTAGAATCGATTCGCCTTCAATTGATGTTGTGGTCGGCACAGTAGACTCCGAATCCTCGGAAGTTTTTCCTACATCCCCATTTACATAATTGCGCAATTCTATATAGATCATTAATATCGAGTACTAAAAATAATCATAATGCGAAACATGGCTACATATCCTCCGCTAAATGATATCCCGATATGCACGTGCGCTCGCACCCGGATATCCGTTACCCGAGTGCCAATTATCAAATTCCTTCGGCACAGGTGGCATCTGTGCGCAGGGTCCTCCTCTAGACTAATGAGAAAGGTAAAAAATCAAAGAGGATCAATGTTGCGCTGTTACATGTAGTATCCCATCGGTGGCATGCGCAATTGATGCGACGAGGGAGTCCGCTCCAAGGCTATGATTTACGGATCTTCGACACTCATGGCAAAACTAAAATTAATTGTTTCTTACTAACACGATTAAAAATTTGAAATGTACAATCCACACGAATTCACAATTTCCCTCTTCCTTCACGCTTGAACACTACCTCGACTTCAATTTCGAATCACCGCCGAACCCTCCTCGTGCTAATACATCTTATCCACCCATTCAAATTTGCGAACCCAAGATGTTTTCCATATTGAACACGACCCTCCGCCAAACCACTCTTCGCAACCCTACCCAAACCCTGCGAAATGTCCGAAAGAACGTACGTTCCACGCCCTAATACCATCAAAAGAAAAAAAACTTTTCCAGTTAATTCAATAAAGCACGAAACTAGAGGGACTTCCAAGCTAATACAACCCGAGACTTATAGCATACACAAACCCAGCGTGCGTTCAGACCCGGCATCGGTTTCGAGCTTCTCACTGTACTTGTCGGTGGCCTTGCAGGTTATGTAAGCTCTCCCCCCACTTTATACATCAACATCATCTCCATTCGCCGGATAACTACTGATTTATTGGTACTAGGGGCTTCTACGTATTGTCTCATCCATGGCGGATAAACATGCGGATGATTCGTTAGTAAGAAAAGACACGAAGAAGTTTCTGGAGGAAAATCGTTTTCTGAAGACAGATATCGCAGAAATCAAGAATGAGCTCGGACGAATCAACAAGCGTCAAGATATAATTACAGCGTACATTCAATCTATGGCTAGTGAGCGCGAGCGGTAGGAGTAGGCCGAGAGACTGAATTTTCTTTCTTAATTGGAGAGACACTGAAAGTACTTGAAATCTTTTCAAGGGGATTATAAATGTTCCAGTTTTGACGTTTCCCTGATATTCAAAACTGGAGTACTAATTCACGGACTGAAATAATTGCTTTACTATTTTATTTCACCGGTACGAAAGAAAACAATTTATTCCGGCTTGATGAACATAATTATACTCCGTGCGGTTGTAGAGTTTGGCTCGATTTAATCGACGACCTGCGCATTTCTCACAACTCCAAAACCCCCGATGTAAATGTTGCATTTTACAGGCCGTATTCGATCTAGATCCTACGACTAACGGTATAAAGTTAACTATTACTCTTAAATTCGAGAATATCGTAAATATCTAAAGTAACAAAGGCATCCTCAATAAAAACATCCCGGGTATCCGCAAAAATGACCCTCCGCCCCGCCCTCCCCACCGACCTCCCCGCCATCCTCGAAATGCACACTCACTCTCTCCCCGACCACAGCCACGCAATCTTCACCCACCCCTTCCGACAACTCCACCCAGAATCCTTCGAAGAATACACATCCTCCTCCCCGCGCAAAAAACTTCTCTCCCCATCACCAAACGAATACAACATCGTCATAACCGAGGACGAAAAAGTAGTAGCATGGGCCTTCTGGCGCCGTAGCATCGGAGAAATCCATTCTTCAAAGATAGAAAAATACAAAAGTACATCCACAGCGATCTCGAATGGAACTGAAACTCTAGAATCTTTAATAGGTGGGAAGGAAGGAGCGCAAACTCTAGCTGCTTATCCGTCATTATCTATCCCCCGTCAGAAACTGTGTAACCTTCATACCCTCCACGACACAGTAAAATACTTTAGTAATGACCATTACTATCTTTCCCACCTCCTCGTCCTCCCTTCGCACAAAAGAAAGGGTTACGGCACGCTATTAACTCTCTGGGGTCTTCACTATGCATACGAAGAGAAGATGCCGGTGTACCTAACCGCCAGTGCCGAAGGCGAGAGATTATACGAAAAGCTGGGATTTAAAGTTATTGGCGAAAGGAGTCTGCCCAGTATTGAAGAAATGGATGTGGAGGATAGAAGAAGGGAGGAGGAGATTTTGGGAAAGGACGTGTTAGCGGAGCAGTTTCGAATCGCGAGACCGAAGATGATGGTGTGGGAAAGTAGTGATGAGAATAGTGGAGTGTTTGGGAATAAGGAATTTATGGAGAAGATAATCGCCGTCCCGTTTGGAGCTCCGAAGGAGTAACATGACCAAATACCTATGTATCATAGAAGGGAGTAATTTACAGTTTCAATCTCACAGATACAGCATCCACTCGAACAAATTTATGAAGAGGACTAATCACTCGAAACATGCACCTCGAATATAAACCTCGTCCATCAATTCGAACTACCAATACCACAAAAAAAAGCTCAAGCAGTTCAAGTAAATACAGCATGGACTTTTAATCAATGGTTAAGCTCAACATAATTAGCTGGGAACAACCCTTCTTGCCCTTGGTATCTTCCAAACCACCAGTCCTCATCCGGGAATTCCTAGTTGGAAAATTAGCACCATTCCGCAACATCACCCAGATGGAATTCTTGTCACTCACAATATCAATGATGGTAGCTCCCTCCGGGAAGCTTAGCTCGTTCTCCTCAGCAGCCTCATAATCGTAAACAGCCTTAGCTGTATGTCCTCCTCCGCCAGACATATGGACCTCTGGTTCTGGTTCCGGCTCTGGGGATGGGGCCCGCGGTGCGGGTGGCGGTGCAACAGCGACAGGAGCTGGTGGCGGCGGTGGCGGCGCAGCTTCTTCTTCCTCTTCGTCGTCCTCGATTGGTTCTACGTAGTTAGATGGGAACAAACCGCTCTCCCCGGCTTCGTTGGTACCGTGCCACCAATCCTAGGCTTAATTAGCATTATAGTTTTGGGTAATAGTAGGTAAATGGAGAAGCATACCTCGTCTACCATCTCAATCATACCAACAACCTGTCCTTCGACAAGCTCAAGCTCGTTATCTTCTGCCTTCTCGTAATCGTAAACAATCCTAGCTCTTCGGCCAGTCAACTTGACGCCAGACGAAGAGGCGGCGGCGGCGACTGCAACACCCGCCCCAACGGCCGCAAGACCAGCAAGACCAACGCCTGCAGCGACAGCTGGGGCAATTGGTGCTCGCTCCGGAGATGGGGAGCGAGGTCTAGTCTGAGTTGGAATTGGTGGTGGTGTAGGCTCCACTGGTGGGGCTGCACTGCGAGAAACAGGCATGGCTATCCTGGCAGGGCTGCGAGGTGGGCTTGGAGTCGGGCTACGCTGTTGAACCTGTGGTGGGGGTGGCGGCACAAATCTAGCAGCTGGCTGTGGTGGCGGTGCCTCTTCTTCCTCCTCTGGCTCAAATTCGTCGTACCTTGACGGTGCTGGTGGAGGCTTCGAAGCCATGGGTGCGGGTGGTGGGGCCGCTGGAGATTGAATCGATGTATTCTTGAACCTGTCTCGGAGGGCAGACACGCCGCCGGACTGAGGCTCTACTTCCTCTGGTTCTGGCTCGGGGCTTGGTGCACGTGGGGCTGGCTCTGGCGCCCGGGCAACCGGAGCAAGTGTAGGAGCTGGCTCCTGGGTACCAGAGAACCCTCTTTCGCGGTTCTTCTTCTCCTGCCAAATCTGTGCTGGCGTCTTTCCACCTGCAGATGCAAAGTCCTTGTTTGCAGCTCCGACAGGGGCGGACGAGGATACCGATGGACCGATACCGTACTGGCTGGGAAGGTTTGGTTTGGTGCCGAACGCCGGGCTGGTGCCGAACGCCTTCGCGGGCTTGGGTTTAGGCATGGCACTAATACGACCTGCCGATGAAGGAGCAGCTGGCTTGTTGAAGGCAGCGGCTCTATCAGTTAGGGACCTAGGCTGTTCTTCCTCCTCCTCCCTGGCGGCAACCGGAGCTGGCTCCCTTGGGGGTTGGGCGGCTGCTCTGATAGCTGCGATGTCAACCTTGCCAATTGGCTCGTATGCTCCCCGAATAACCTCCGGCTTAGATTCAAACCGCTTGTCGCCCTGAGCCCTAATAGCAGCAATGTCGACCTTTCCAATAGGTTCGTATGCACCTCTAATCGGCTCTGGCTTGTCGAACCCACCACTGGTGGTGGACGATGGTTGGGCCATAAGCTCCTTAATATTAACCTTTGTAGGCTTATACGCCGACTCGACACTCTCCAGCTTATTTCTTGACAGCTGCGGTGCATCTTCGCCCCACCCATCAGCGTCAACCCTTCCAGCAGGAGCAGGAGCGGCAGGCCTTCCACGTGGAGCAGCCGGGGTTCCATATTGTCTTGTAGGGGTGTAGGCTTGGCCGGGCTTCCATGCCGGTTTCGGAGGCGCAGATGGCTTGGCTGGTGCAGCAGAAGAGGAAGAGGTGGCGGCCGAGTAGTTGCTACCGGACGCTGTGGCGACTTTCTTCATGATGTCGTCGACATTGAGGGTACTTGAGTCGCGAGCGGTAATCTCGACATGGTAGCCCTGTAACAAAGCAATTTAGTGCTCTGAAATCTAGGAGAGAGTTTAGCATCTACGAACCTCGAATAGCTTTGCAACAGCGGACTTGTATCCGCCGTAGTTGCCCTTAACACGCTCGGGAACACCGTCTCCGCACTGTTCCGGACAGTTAGCTTATCGTCCTGCCGTACCCCGCGTTCAAACGCTTATCAAATTGTCGTGTAAACTGACCCAAGCAAAGAAGATATTCTTCCCAAGTTTTGTATTCGGATCCCTAACTTTCGCCAGGGCGAATTGTACTCTTCCGTCATTGAAGTCCTCGAATAATTCCTCCAGTTCGCCGTCTGTATTATACCACATGTCAGCACACCTTCTTTAAACCCTCATTCCACCTCCCAATTGGTAAAAACCCCAAGCAAATAGCAATACGTTCAGAGAAACATACCACCGGTGCCCTGTACTTTCAAAACACTCGGTTTTGGTGGTCCCTGCGAGAATGCATTTTGTAGAGGTGCCTGGACGTATAACAGCACCCAGTTCGCGTGGGTTGGCGACCCGCCGGACGGAACGGAGCTGGTGGTAATCGACTTTACGGAACGGTTAATAGCAGGCCCCTCCTGAGAGAGGTCAAGAGCCGACATTGTGCTATTATGTTATAGCAGGTTGCTATGATGTCGGTAAAGTGGTGATGGGGGAAGGATGATGATGGTGAAAGGTGATGGTGGTTTAGGGGAAGGTGAGAGTGGGAGTTGGGAAGCTCACTGGTGAGCTGCCGGGTGGGGTAAATTTAGCAGTGCGGCGGGTCCACAGCAGGGATGACGACAACGCACACCAATCCAGGATTGTATTCCCACTCGTAGCTCGTACAATACGACAGTACAATGGATACAAGCTGAGCTGAGGTTTAGGATTTTGCAGGTTGCAGGTGGTGAGAGGTCTTATATGGAGGTTTAGTAGAAGGGTTTATTGCGGCTGAGAGATAACGTTAACGCCATCCGCGCAACTTTGTCCGACGGCTAAGTACTTTATTGAGACTGAAGAGAGGTACGTATACGTATGTCAGAGGCTTAGGCTTGTTTGCGGGAACGGTGCCGTTTTGGAGCTAGCTATAGCTGGAATGGCCCTGGTTCGAGTAGGTCTGAACTGGGTATAACTCATTGCAGGGAAGCTATCCACATAAGATTTCTGGGCTCTATTCTATATCTACGATACTAGAATACTTTAGCCTCTAAAACAGACAAGTACATCATTCGCAGGCATATGCTGGTCCGAAGCTGCTGCCAATGTCTCAGTTTTAAAGAATATTCAGGGTCCGCGGCAGACAATTGGTATTTTCTAAGTATGGCGGATATAGCGGATGTCATGCATCCAGCGCCTGCATGGCTGTGAACAAATCACGATGGAGCAATTGCTAGCAACCGTACAAAAGGTGAAAGTTGGTGGGATATTATGTTATCCTTAATTATGTATATGAGCAATTTGATTGAATCGGAGCTGTTTGCTAGCCTCATGGCCCTTGTGATATATATCTAGCTAACTGCTGACTACTCAGAGCGTCGAAAATTTGATACATAGGAATTTAGGGAATATACCGGACCGAGACTAGGAATATACGATAATAAGAAAATCTTGCAAATGTTAAATTTGAATTGGCTGGTAAACCAGCTGAAGTTCGAATCGAAGGTTGAAACAGAAATATACATGGACGGTTCGTCGAGGAACTACACTTTTTTGCACTGGTATGTACATGTACCATTTGTTAATAGGACTATATATCTATAGTACTAACTGTCATTTTCCTGATGTTGCTTTTAAATGGCTGGGACGTTCACCCAGAACCTAGTATCGTCAGACTTGTACTTCGAATTGCTATCGATCTGGGATTGAATCCATTGGATGGCACTCTTGTAGTCTATTTTCCACATGCAATCTTTAGCACATAATTCTTTGGGATTTTTACAACGCCAGCTCTGGTATACTTAAACGTTTCCTAGAGCTTGGCTTGAGAAATTGGGAAGGAAAAACTTACTATTGATATCCTGAGTGTAAGGATTGTTCAATCCAGTGGCACCATTCCGATGGCCTGCCATCCACTTATCGTATCCGTAGTACCCTTGGCAATCCCAGCGAGCTGCAACATCGGCATAAATATCCCAACTACGTAAGCAAACAATTCGAGTTAGCTTACTCCTTAGGAAATCTAGACTGAAAAATTCGACCTCAGGAGCAATATGGAGAAGCTCAAGAGAGTATTTCCAAAAGTCTATATATAACTTACTTAAGTCTGGCGCCATTGTTCCATTGGCTTTGGGATTGACCGACAAATCCTCCACGATAGCCACAAACACGTAGCATTCCCCAATTTTGTTTGAACAGGCCGAAGTTAGCTGCATCGCCAGACTTGTTATCGCCATAAGCATAATCTGTTTGCATTCGTTCGCTTTAAGATCAAAATGAGAAGCTTGTCAGAAAATAGCCACTATCCCAGAGCATGAAAGATAACCGGACTTACGTCTCAAGCATTGCGATAGCGAGATCGAGGGTATTTCCTCCAGCTCCGAGAATAGCTTGCTTTCGAGATCCCAGGCCAGATACAGTGTAGCTGCCTCGGTCTGCGCGAGTTTCGAGGTCCCCCTTTTCGACATTGGCAATTGGGGAAGCCATGGAGGCTACACCAGCCACGAGAACGAGGAGAGAAGAGATCTTCATGTTGATAAAACGGTTTTGATAAGAATGTCAAGAATGGAACCCTGAGAATGAGTATGATATTGGATCAATGTTGCTTTCTGCTTGATTGATAGGATGCTCATGATGTCGGATTGTCAGGAAAACGAGGCCCTATTTAAGGATATGTGTTTGAAGCCATACGCAGCTTTCAATACTATCCTTAACGGATAATTTTTCGTTGAATTCATGAATCGAACGTTAACGGCATCTCGCGGTACGGGTAAAGAAAGCTTCGTCATCTTGGACGGCACGGTCTCTCCAAGATACAGCTCGCAGCAAGGTTTCTCGATCTCATTGAACCGGAACCAATCTTTCTTAGCTACCAAGCGGCTCGTGATCTTCTTCTTCCGTTTCTAGTTCCCCAGCGCAGGGTTTTCGTCATCTATTTTAGTTTAGCCCTCAACGGAGTCTTGATCCCTAGAAGATGGAGTTCGCAACAAGCTTCAGCTCCTGCCCCAAACGAACGATTTTGCATATATAGTGGTTTCTATTTTGTTTTAATTCGAAACAAGAAATAATTCCGTCTCCGGTCCGGGGAGTAGTTTCTATGATTCAATGGCACCCTAGACTTGGGGTTAAATGGGCTATGCAATAGAAAAGTCATCGTCTGATGATTGAGAATAGTTACTTGGTTCGGTAAACTATAATTCCGTCGGTTAATCCATGGGTCCACAAAATTTCCATTATTATATTCGAGAAAATACTAGAACAAACTTTGCTATGTTAATATGCGCCGGGTACAGGGAAGCAATTATATCCCTAGACCGTGCCTCGGATAGACATGGGCCGATGAACAGTCGTGTATGTAAAAACGGTCTCAGGCATGGATCCATGGAACCTCGTAGACATGCAAGCCGAAAGGCTTGGTCGGCGCTTTTCTTGCATATTCATCTGAAGTTCCCCGCATGCACAGGCCTCGTGACTAGCAGATCGCACCATGTTTTCTGAGCGATCTTCGACGATTTTTAAGCGTCGGCGTTGATACCAACCGACGATATCTAGCGTCGCTGTTCGTATACATCAACACGTTAATTTAGCCTCCTGGGTCCCCTGACCCCTGTCTTCCTTAGTTTCCAACAAAGCTGCTCGACCCACGAAGGAATTTTATGTGCATGAAAACAGTTTCTATTCGACTCGGAAAAAATTCGCCAGAATAGAGTACGTCTATAATACAAGGGAATCGATCCTTGTAAATGACTATGGAAAGCTTCGAAAGTACAGGGGATATTCCTAGTACTATAGTCTGCCCCAACCAAGCCGCTCTCGTCTGATCCCGGAGTTGATCAGCCCGACCCGATTAATTAAAATCACAGGCTATATCCGAACTTATATCTGAGGTTATATCTAAGCTTCAAGAGAACCCGTGCACAATGACAAAGTAACCAATGACAGGGTGTTGTAGTAGGTTTTGAAGAAGCCCTCAAATTAATTAGAGCGTTATCTTAATATAGTCTTACCCTTGCAAGCGAGGAGTACTTCTGGCTCACTAACCTGTATCTCGATTTTCCTTTTCGTTTTTCTTTTGTTTGCGGGGAAGCTGAACCCGCCGCTCGGGCGCATCTCGGACTCAGTCTGCAGTCGACTGAGCTCAGCTTGATCGTCAGGTCTCATAATTAGCTTAAAAGGAATGACGGGCCGTCGCTGTGCGCATCTTCACTTAGTCCAAGTGGAAAATTGTAATGGGGATGTTCCGGTCTCTTCGATCTCAGCTCCCAAGTCGGCGTCAGAAATTTATTGACGAAGACATTTCTAGACGTCACAAAGGGAAATTCGGATTAATGCTATTCAGCATCTAATAATATATCCTAAGCTAATTTAAACCTCGTAACTCTTGTGAGGTGGGGTAGTCTGGATATCAAGGCGGGCGTGGCCTCACCAGGGAGAGGGATACTAGCTTAGATGATTTCTAGACTACTAAATTATATAGTATTCGACTAAAACTAAGCAATAATAACGTGGCTAAGCTAGCTCACATTACATACATTACGATATTAACATCTAAAGCTAGGTATTATTTCCGTACACGCCTTTGTAAACATAGAACATTTAGGAAAGCCTTTTCTTCAACCTATACCTAGGCTAACCAGGGCCACCAGCCCTCCAAATAGCAGTCTAGAGCTCTTATTTGCTTCTCAGTACAGGTATTATGCAACGGTACCTTGCTCTTTGGAGCAGGGACGCATGTACATATATGTTACGTTACACAATTCTATCGCTTTGAATAAATTTGTGATCCTGTGCAATAACTCGAGGAGTAGTGCACTGATACACAAACCTCTAAATTCCGCTCCGTTCGCTGTAGGTATGATCCTCTAAGCTAACTTCTCGAAATCCAATGACGCCTGTCCCCAAAGTGCCTTGTTGCTGCAGAGACCTCTAGAACCAGCCTCAGCACTGCTAGAAGACTAGGCATCCGAAAATGTCACAAAATCAACGCTTTCGGGAAATCCTCAAATCCTAAAACATCAGATGCATTGATGATCAGCCACAAAATTAGTTGAAATCTCAAAATCAAATGGCACCGCACCCCCTTACCAATTGATCCCGCAGTTGTTCAAGATATTGAAACGTTCTGGCAAGCTACACGGAACTCCTGTACGTTGGACAAAGGAATGCGCATTAATGCCGGCCAGAATTGGCAATCACGACTTGGCATTCGTTCAATTTCAAGGCGCCTAACACACCACAGATCTATAGATTGATACCCTTGACATATATATACAAGGAACTTGTACGACATGCGCATATGCGTGGCCATGGTAAACTTTTACCTATAAAAGAGAACGAGAGCCCATCCATTTGGATACCACATTTCTGTACAAGCGTTTCGGTTTTTGATAATAAAAATTCACTGCTACGTTAATGTGGCATCCGAACTCACCAGCCGAAATGCTGTCTCTCGGACGCGGAATAACAATCGCAATCTTTGTCCTTCTTACTTTCTTCAGGTTCTCCTGGAGTTCGCGCGCGGCACAGCATCCCGAGAGCGACAATCGTTGGATAAATTTACTTCTAAAGAGGGTTTCTAGTGCCGTCAACGGGGGCTTGTCGCCAATATCACACGGGTCGATAAGAAGGGCGGAGAAAAAACATGTCATTCTAGAAACAAAATATGTTAGTATACTAGTATTCGGGATATCCGGATAAAATTGTCGAAAGAATATTGGGTAAAGCCATTGACCAAATATACTCTATGATCTAGCTGCCTGTTGAGCCGACGGACCAATCTAAAGATGTACAGATACTAGTTACAAATATGCGTTTTGGTAAAGGTTCGTTGCAACGTTGTTATGTCGACGGGATTCACTTACATGACTGAGCTCACAGTGATTTCATGAGTTTGATTCAGACTACCAAAATCTTAACCTTACCGTTGCGCCAAGGAAGACTACATGGGTCTCACAGCTCCCGCCCTCTATAATCGAATTTTGTGGTAGTGATAATACTAGATGCAAGTATACTGGGAGGAGTGGGTACTGTAAGAATTTAACTTCCCACGAAATTACAACCCACATTGGAAAAATCACACCAGAAGATCTTAAGAAATGGCCCACCAACTATATACTTGCTGACGAAAGACTGTAGACTTGAGGGGTGGTACCGGCTCTATGGGTGACTTCCGTTACGACTACGGCAATAACGAGGTGTGTTCGTGAATTCTCTCCTTTCGAGTAACTGCTCAAATACATAAGTGATAGTTAAAGTTCCCCGTTTATCATCGCAGGGCCTTAAGTGAATTTGAAAAGGATCAGATAGACCCGCTAACAAAGACCAACGAAAGTAGGTAGAAGGGATATGGGTGCAAGACCTCGTCACCGCTGGTGATATTCAGGCTTATCTTCAATTTGGCGCTGCAACTAATTGGACCGGTTTCAATACCCCGGTGCTTGGGCTTGGCCTAAACTTCCCAAAGCCCTACCCTCGCTACGAAGACCCGAAGGACAGTACTAGCTTTCTCGACGCACTAGCTACGCAGGAAAAGATAGCTGGGAAAGTTCGTAGTTTCTATAATGTTTTCAATACCAACCCTGGCGAAATAGTTTTGGGAGGTGTGGATCGACAAAAGTTCTACGGGGAGCTTGATATATACGACCTACCGGCGGAACTGGATTTCCCAGATGGAACTTACTTGGTTCCCTTCCCCACAGTCCGCTACAGTAATATCACCAACATGACGGAAATGGCCCCGCCCATCTCTGCGCATGATCTTCTACAAGGGGAAATACGGCTAGATCCTTTCGTTCCGTATGTACCAGTACGCGGTATTCCGAGCCAAGCTAACAAGTCTATTAACATTGGTAACAGTCACCTCATCCTGCCGCAAATCATTTTCGATAAGTTAGTAGAAGAGTTCCGGCATTTCCAGCTTAAGGAAGCTGGAAGCGTTGAGTGCTCATCTCCATACGGTAGCGAATATTGCGTACCGTGTCTACCATGTGACATCCTTATCCCAGCAGAGTACATCCTCGAGCTCACGTTCAATAAGACAACCATAACACTACCATTCAATGACCTAATACGGCGGCCCCCGCCGCAGTACTCGATTGATTCCCCATTTTGCAAAGTCTTATTTTCTGCAACCGAGGGCCCACGGCCATCCGCAGTTAGCCTTGGGGCCCCCTTCTTCAAGTAAGACTTGAACCCCATCCCACACTTGAATATCTTCAACACTAATTAATTGGTATACAAACCCAGCGCTGCGTACGTTATTTTCGAGCTTGATACGAATCGAGTGGCATTGGCGGCTTCAGTCCGCAATAGCACGACGCGGGACATCGTGGAAGTTGGCAGGAACTACAGCACTCCTCTTTCCAGAATAACGGGCCTTAAGCTTGCCAAAGAAATTACACCGAAAGACGAGAAGTTGTCCCTACCTGTCGGCATTCTTGCGGGGATCGGAGTTGTTTGTGGCTTCGTTTTAGTCGCGAGTATCTTAGCCGGCCTAATATTCCTTAGAAGACGGCGCGCTAAGCCTGATATGCCGAACATGCCATCCCCAGTGGCTTATCCATATCAATTGCATTCAACCCGATCTACAGGCGAGCTAGAAGCCCCGAAAGTCCAATTGCCGGAAGACACTGAGAACATATTACCGGAGCTCCCGAGCGAGGAGACGAGGTACGAGCTCCCATGCGACCAGAGACGCGAGCTCGAACTTGAGATACCCGTACAATTAAATACAACGGGGCGTTGTCAAACTCTATGAGAGTCTATTTTGGTGGCTCAGTACCGGTTCTATCCTCTATTGCCTCCTAGACTTCTTTGATTAATTCGTGGAGTGTTTGCAGTGCATGCGTGCACAGAACCGCAACAAGGTAGAAATACCGCTTTTTCCATGTATTTTAGCCAAAACGAGATCAGTATCATCTACCAGGCAATTCTATATAGTTTTATATCTAGCTCTCCAGCGCGTCTGAAGCCCACCCTTTCCTTTCCAGGTTTCCCTGCTCTAGATCCCGAGATCACCCCTCTTGTCTATCTACTTTAACATACTCCTTAGCAAAGCTGTAGCCACAACATTCCCGAAAGATCCTCACCTAAAATTTGGTGAGACCTCGCATTCGGATTAAGCGCCGGGAAATAAAGTTTGGATATGCGTATACGCGTACATATTCTGAAACCTTTGTGATGTTCTGATCTGGGTTGAGGATGAAATGATGGATATCATGGACATGACTAGCTGACTATCCACGTGTAACCAAGGGAGGTTAGATTCTCACTCATCAGCCCCGCGATGCCCCATTCAGCTTCGATAAATTTATGAGCCTTTACTATATTTTCTGTAAAATTAATTCCATCTTAAGGCGAACTCACACGAGGATTTTGTTAAGAATGATACCTAAATGGTGATTATATATAAGTGCATACTTTGTGCCTGCAGTCTCCTGTGCAGCTGTATTAAAAACTTTTTCTCTAACAACTCCTCGTCAGCCAATCATCACCAATTAGCTTAGCGAGTGGGTTAAAGCGTACAAGAATCAATGACTATAAGATAGAAGGAAATTAGTGAATTGAGTTCTTACAATGATGACTATCCCTGGTTTTGATAACTTCAACCGCCGTAGTTTGCGACAGGGAAGCCTTTCCGAACCTTTCAAGATCACTAGCAGCCGCCCAATAATACTAGAGGATTGTTCAACGCATTTTGAAGGTTCAATATGTTGCAATATCAAACTTACAGGGGTGGGGAATAGCTCTCAAGGTTGTACAGCCATCTCACCTCTTTCTTCGAACAAGAGGGTCCTTCGGACCGCGTAAACCCGACTGAATTAAACTGGCCTCTATAGCTAAAGGCTGTAAGTCAATAGTTAAGTACTAGTAATTATTAACTATTCTAGTCAAAATAAACCCTCCTCACCCATTCGCCCAATCTCACCTTGACTAAAAAAAAACCAATATCAATAAGATGAGTTGGTACTTATTTACTTATTCACTCACTAAATCATATTGTAGGTGTTGTATTATAAAAGAAATTATTTGATTTTTTAAATTGGGCCAATCACGAAGGAAGACTGGGTAGTGGAAAAGAGAGTAACATCCCTCCTTTCAGTCGGACATTCGAATCGTCCGATTGCGAGGGCTAGGAAACTACACCATATATAGCTACAGTATATGAGCCGGAGTCTCCAGAGCCCATGTCGTACGGTAAGGAAATTGGAATACTCGGAGACTAAAAGAAAAACTGGAAGCTGAAGAAGCTGAAGAAAACCGAATCCCGCCACGGTTTTCTCGTTTGAAGTATAACACAAGTGGGGGATATAAGTGACAGTTGGGATATTGCTAAACGATCTTTGTGGATCGTCAAGCTCATCTTTTACAACGAACCCGTCTGGTAGATGAGTACTTAGTAATTAGCTATATTAGTTGGACAAATTATCGTTAGGTCGTCAAGAGTATTCTGAAACAGCTGAGGAATGGCATTCAAAAACTAAACAAAGGATACCAAAGCACCAACATGCAACAGAGTGTACTGCACAGTTAGCCGAATTCTACTATGCATAATGTGGTACCGAACAATATGACGATCTCGACTCCTCCAGCTTTAGAACGCTCTGGGCATCATAACGTTATTACCACAACTGCACAACGCAAATAGCAGTCGACAGTCTTGAATGATAGGTTCCAAGACTTACTCTAGTTCAACGGGATAATATCGGATATATCCCTCAGCAGTTCGAATAATGACTATAGTATCCTGCAGTTATGGGGCGAACCGGTCACCAAGAGGATATATCATCCCATGTTAGGTTGAGTAGGCTAATTAGGTTTCCATGCATGCATAAAAACGTGCATGTTATTCGGGGTTCCCTGCAGTCTATTGCGATTGGATTTGCTAAGGAAACTATATTTATATACCTAACTCCGACTTTGTAATAAAGCACTCATCAATGATATATATATAACCTGTACGATAATTCCTTGTGATTATCCTATGCAATAAAGAATATAATATTGGCTTACTCGTACGATCGTTGGATGTGATGTTCGGTTATCAGACTTCGAAACGACCTCTATCCAGTTCCACGTTTCCGGGAAGTTTTCCGGAACAAAGCTCAGCTTCAGGGTATACTTCTACCACCCTTTACAATTATTTGGAATTCCTCAGTTGTCCCGGATCGACTACCCGTGTAGTTTTCGTGCCCTCGACGACTTTATACATCCGTGAGGTGTTGTTTTCGATGCCCCGCAAAGAAACTTAGTAGACGGACGCTCAAAATCCCGGATCCCATCCATTGAGTTCGCAGTAGGGTTTAATGCCAATTGCAATATAGCCAAATTATAGAACGGCGATAGACAGGGATTGAATAAGCGATGCACGTTGGTAGTACAAGGCAGAGAGAAATACTTACTCTACTGCTCCCGAAGCCATAGTGCCCAATTGATCAAAATATATATATAAAGCATGAGTCGAGTTACCCGGAGGCCTTGAGGCTCAGTTCTTAGGATTTTGGGTATTACCTAGCTAACAAATCGTGAAAAAATATTGGTACTGCGCTTGAAAGCACCTAGCCTTAAAACTGCAGAGAAACAAGTTACAATGAAAGCAAGTATACTCCCCGTGATAGTGGCGGCAGCTGCAGGTCTTGTATCTGCTCAAAGCGTGCAAAGCACTTGGGGCCAATGTAAGTTTTGATCATTCACCGCCTATATTTCTTTTAAAAAAAATCCACTAATAGTTTCGACGCCAGGCGGCGGGATAGGATGGAGTGGCCCTACCATCTGCCCTTCTGACATCACATGTACCACCCAAAATTCGTACTATGCTGCTTGTTGGCCCACTACCCTATTCTGCTCGACTACTACTTCGTTACTATGCGTAACTAGTACTTATGTGGTATGCCCGACGACCACCAGCACCGGGTCGATGACCACTCCGACAATAACCATTACCAGCACGGTAACAACCACCCCTTCGACTACCCGGACTACAACCCGCACAACTACAACCCAATACGCAGGTCTTAACACCATTATGAAATCCAAAGGCAAGTTGTTCGTCGGATTTGCCGCCGACGGTAGCCAACTGTCAAACTCGAATGTCGTCTCAATCATCCGCAACGAAGGCGGCTCGATCACACCACCAAACGTAATGTCCTGGGAAATTGTCGAACCAATCCAGAGTAATTGGTATTTTTCGCAATCGGACCAGTTTATGAGTTTCGCCATTCAGAACCATCTACTTGTCCGAGGTTTTCCTCTCATCTGGCACAACAGGCTCCCAACATGGGTTAAAAGTATCAGCAATAGGTCTGTTCTGACAGCAGCAATACAAAACCATATCGCGGCTCTGGTGTCAAGGTATAGAGGATATGTGGACTCATGGGATATCGCGACTGAGGTTCTCACCGATGCTGGTACTCTCAGGCCGACAGTGTTTTCGCAGGTGTTTGGGGACTCTACATTCTTGGACATCGCCTTCAATGCGGCAAAGGCAGCAGATCCGAGCGTGAAACTTTGTTTGAATGAGTATGAGAGTTCAATATGTCGATTCAAGAGCCTTCCTAAGAGATATAGTTGGGTGTCTTTAATGCCACTCATCAAACCACGAGCGCTCGAGCTTGAAAGCGGGTAACCCGCACCCTACCAACGAGGGAGCGGGAAGTCCCTTGTCGGCCCCCGGTAGCTCGTAATACAGTTACTAGCATTGTTACACTCGATACTAGTAGCATTTTAAAGGCTGATACTGATTCTCAAATAGAGGCGGCATTGATTATCCCGGTGTAAAGCTCACCGCATTCATCAACCTAGTCAAGACTCTCAAAGCTCGTGGCGTACCCATCGACTGTGTAGGCACAGAGACACACACACAAGTCGGCTTTGGCGGCATAGGATATTTCGAAACCACTTTGCAACTTCTATCGGGCACCTATTGCGAGATACAGATCACACAATTGGATATTGCTTTCCAAAATTCCCCGACGGGCGGTTTTACTTCGACATTGGCACAGCAGAGCGCCGATTATAAGACTATTGTCGGTGCCTGCATGCGTACTCCTTCTTGTTCTGGGATTACAATGTGTATGTTTCTGTCCCCAGCGGATACAGCCCATAATAAATCCATGCGAACGTCGTGGATTCTTAATATTGATCAATTGAGTTTGCTAACTATCTTCACAGGGGGTGTTTCGGATAGAGAATCACCACTTACAGGCCTTAGCCCGCTGCTGTGGGATGAAAATTACGTGAAGAAGCCAGCGTACCAGGGCTTCGTCGATGGCATTCTTTCCGCGTAAGCTTATAAGTACGGCGAAGCGATTCTTATGCAAGTGCGTTAGTGGAAAATGCTGCCAGAATGTCGTTTGGCTTGTGAGCTTAAAGTAAGGGTTGGCTGTATTTCTTAGGTGAATAAAGTATTGATCAATTGATAACGTGTCGTTTCTGGGAAAATTATATTATATTATATCGCGATATATCGGGGTGATGTAGTAACGTTGCATGCATCCTAGTCAGCCGACTGGTGCTCGCAATATCGACGTAGCCACTTTTTGAAGTTTCTACTATCTAGATGCCCCAAGCATTCCAAATACCAGCCTTCTCGTTACCGGGGCGTGCTGACGACAATATCGATAGGTGAATGGATGTCCTGCCAGCTGCCTGCGAAATATTCGCCTCCAAACCGCCATGCATCCCAAACGCCCGTACAAAAATGCCACAAAGTCAACACTTCTCTGGTTCTGTGCTGGAATTAGCTTAAAAGTTTACTAACTGCGAGATTGATTCAACTGTAAGTTATGTAACCGGGGTTAAAGCCTCCATACAGCTAATTGTCTATCTTATTCGCCCTCGCGCGCTGTGGCGAGCTATATAGGATCAGATATTTGACTTTCCCCCAGGAGAAGATACTATAGTAGCCCCAAAGCGACCGACCTGACGAAGGTGTTTTACGGGCACACAATACCACCGGGATAAGGAGGACGGTCATTTGTTTGTATTAGCGTCAAGCTCATGTGGTGTATAGCTCGGAAGTTCATGTGCTACTGGTACGGAACTCTTCGCCTCCAGCTCACTTGTAGGCCGTACATCCGGGCTTAACTCATAAGGGTAGCCTCCTGGAGACGGTATATCCGGCACATCATGTCTATTTCTTCTCCGCCAGAAGAAAATACCAAATGCCCCTGCAGTTATCAAAACGATGACAACAGCAATTACTACTCCAGCGATTGCACCAGCGGATACTGGCCTGTGTCCTGGTGTTGGCGGCGGTGATGTAGATGTTGAACCGCCGCCTCGGACTTTATCCAGAGATGTTCCGAAGCTGCCCCCAAGCTCGATGATATTCCGCCCTGTTGGTGTTGGGTTTAAAACTCCTATTCCCGTGCTATTGCTGTCGACACCGATAACGGTATATGCTGCTCTGCTCACTATTAGCATTCATTTGGCGTAAAAGCCTCCCTAAAATGGAGATCCTGAGGTAAAGAATAAGGAATTTTAGGAGAAGATGTACCTGAAGAACGGCCCTCCGAGAATAAACGACCACTGTTTGGTAATGTTAACGACCATTTCAGTAGGGAAAAGAAGTAGCTCGCATAATCCAGTGCTGCCCCTGAGCTCGATACCCTTCAGATCGTTGAATTGTATTTCAATAATCGTTTCGTTAAAGCTAAGCTCAAGAACGTTTTCCGGTGGGTACGTTCGGTCGCACGGGAGACCAGAGGTATTAGAATCGGTTTTTGTAAGTCCAAATGCTTCGAGTATGGCTCGAACTTCGATGTACATATTGTTCGGGATGAAAAGGGCGCGGGCTAATGGATCTATCACGGCCAATGGCTTCCCGGGGTTATTAAAAGGCCCAGTTGACCCACCCTTCCCATCGCTGATACGAAGATTAGGCGCCTCAGCTTCCCCGGGAACGCCCATCCAATCCCAAACGGCGAGCTTTCCCTGGAACTTTTCGGCATCTACTCCACCCAAAACTATCTCACCGGTAACGTTCGGAGTCATATGGTTATAAAAACTAGAGAACCGCCCCGTTATTTTCCCTTGCTGCTTTAATGCGTCCACATATCCAGGGCGCTTTGGATTCCGATTGACAGGTTGGATCCCAAGCCCTAGAAGTGGAGAGGAGTGCCACTGCAGTGCGACGCCGAACTGAAGCTGTACATCCACCCCGTCGGCGGTTATTTTGTCCTCGACCCAGTAACCCGTTACCTAGTTCTCAGGACTATTAGCTTGAGAAACTTGGTGTCCTTAGAGCAGTTGGTAGATTAAGACAAAGGGATTGGTACGGAAATAGAAGTCCGAACGCACTGTCTGATTGTTTGTGTAGTCTAGGTAACGCTCGTCGAATGAAAACTCATTAGTACGAGTATTTCCTGACGCACTATCTGGAATCAACCCGTTAGCATCCAAAACACCGAGATTCTCTCCCATTAAAGATACTTACAATACCCGCTCCTACCCGCCGCGTCACAGCCCGCTTCGTTCTGCGCACCCCTGTTGTCGTTGCAAAAGTCCACTACGGAACCTGGGTATTGCGGAACCCAAGTGACATGCTGCGGCGTTACAGACAATCTGAGTTCCTGGGCTATACGATGGTAAGGATATCGAAACTAAAATACTACAATAATTGGGTAGGATAAATGGCATACACCCCCCAATAGTCAGGTTCGTGATAATATCGAAATCTGCATTGCCGCCTTTTGTGTATGACTACGAGAGACATGAGTATTATGTTAATATTCAACCTGTGAGGTATAGGTACGGCGATGATATCTCAGTATGTTGACAATTTGACTTACAAACTCAGTGGTCAAAACAACATGACTCTTCTGTGCCCTTTTTGCTCTCGACGGCGCCGAGAATGCCCTCCCGAAAATTAAAGGCCTTTGTGTGGTGCTACCGCCCTGCTGTGCCACATAGGCACATGATAGGAGAAAACAGAGAATTGGCATTGATATCACCACTCCGGGTCGTCTGGCATCGCCCATCGTTATTATGGACGGTAGGAAAATATTTTCCTCGTTCTACGGTGAATATAGGTTATTAAAGAACAAAGAAATCTCGGAATGTTTCATCCGGGCGGACCATTCGTCGCTTTTAAAGAACAAATTATTCTCTGCGCATGGATCTAGGGTTTAAGCGCCTTTTATGTGCCAAGTCTGATGCCTGGCAGTTTGCTCTTGCCTTTATATTACGGAATTACGAGGAATCTTGCAGCTTGCATGTCTGGTAGAAATTGTCGGGGGGTGGCAATGTTCTGAAATTTCGGGACTACCGTTGTTGCGGTAGGAATTACTGTCACTGATCGATCGGTGGTGTTTCGTTCGGGGAATTTTCATTAAGATTAATCGTATAAGTAGTTATACATATACATATGTTAACGGGTTAGAACGAGGCAATTTTATAAGCTTAATTACCATCGGCCAGTAGTGGTTCTTTAACTTGCCCTGATCTAGCATCCGAGGATCGGGTCCTAATATATAGATTAAGTTATGTAGTACCGGAATTAATCAAATTAACTCAATAGTCGTAGAAGTGGGAGGAAATAAATTCAAGGTATTAAGTACTGCTAAATAATTTGTAAGGTTATGCTGTGTAAGTGCCACCGTATGTGCTAAAGACTGGGCAGCTTTGGTCGTTATGTACAAAATCCAACAGATTCAACGCATTCTTAAATATCAGTAACCCGAACTTCACACGGATCTAACCATGAAAAAAAGGAAGGAAAAGCCTAGGACATATTAGAGAAAATCATATGTCTTACAAGGTGAAATCTATGAGGTAACGGGCTTAAAACGAAGGTTTACTCAATTCAAACTAAACTAAACTACTAACTCAAATTACATGACCAAAAAAAGGATGAAATAGAAATCGCTCCCTCCACTCCATCGATCACACAAGTACTAGTAAAGACCGACCAATAACAATACCAAAAAAGTACACGTGCAATTCCCGCCCACCCAGTGGTATCTTTCATAAGCAGCCAACAAGAAAACACAGAAAAATATTCAAAAACTTGCTGGACTATTAAAAAGCGAGAGTATGTAGCTGCTTATCTCCTCGTGCATCCATGGGTATCATAGCGAATGACATGAATGCGTGGTTTTCCCATCTCTTGAAAAGTAAGGATAGAGCAAAAGGATTGAAAACAGATTGCGGAAGATCAAAATCAAACCGAATAAATCACAAACCAGAGCAAGCGCGCGATACAAAAACCAAATAAAGACAGATAAGCAGGAAGGATATATCAGTCTGTTTATAAGAAAAGGAGTTCGAAAGAAAATTCGAAAAGGAAAAAAAAGGGGCGGTCTCTGTACCGAGGTAGCTGCGAGACCCAAGGAGCGTGACGAGGTATCGGTGGCACAAACAGAAAAGTCCATCGATCCCTCAGTGGTGTCCATCCAAAGCCGCAAACACCGTCAAGTAAAAAGAAAGAAAGTATAAAAAATATCATCCCTTGGTTTCCCAGGCTGAAATTCCCTCCCAAATTGAAAAGTGACACGTCGAATATCGAAAGAATAACAGCATATGGTGACAGGAAAGCAAAGGCGATATTTTTTTTATATTTCTTTTTGGTTTTGTGGGTGAATGCATCGTGGCTAAGAACGGAAAATAGTAAATAGAACACCTGCTCCTCGACCGGAGGGAAAAGAAAAACGAGAATCCTTTACTCCCTCTTCATCCCCGTTTTTAATAGAGAGTGTAACACTGAAGTGACTAGCAATAAATAATTTTTTTGAAATTAAAAAAATTTTAAGTTAAGTCACGAATGTTCACCTCAAGAATAGTATGTCGTCCCCTCTTTACAAGCCTGTGACTTGATTTACTCCACGATCAACCCCGGGTTGGCCATCCAGCCACCGTTGGTGGTGGGGATCTGCTGCCAAGTGTTGAACTGGTTCCAGTTGTTGTTGTAGACGCCGGAGAGGTCGCCTTGCTGCTGGATATCAGCGGTGCTGTCGACGGATCCGCTGCGGAAGGTCTGCGGGGTATCCGGGGATGGAGTCAAAAGATACATCTGCTGAATCTTGGCCATCTCGTTGGTCTCATCAAGAGTGGGGATGAAGGCATTGACGTCATGTGGAGGAGTTGAGATGCCGTGGTCGAAGATGGAAGTGACTGGTCCGTTGGGCTTGGTGGCGGACTTGGGGGTATCAGAGTTCTTGCGGCCGCTCTGCTGGTTCTTGACGGCGTTGCCATTGGGATTGCGAGGGTTGTGCTTGCTGCGCTCATAGACGTAGTCGTGCTGCTTCTCCATGTGCTGCTTGCAGTTACTCTCGCGCTTGGACTTGTAGGGGCACGGCGGGAACTCGCAGTACCACATCTGGGGAGACTCGCTATGGCGGTCGGTTTCGTGGCGGTCACGCTCCTTCTCGGTCGGGAATCCCTTCTCATGGTAAAGGCAGGTTGGCTCGGAGCACTTATGTGGGCGAGAGTGGGTCTTGCCATGCTTCTTGAGATCACAGGGACGGTTGTACTTCTTGCCACAGATGGCACCGGTTTCATCGTCACGGTGAAGGCAGACGTGGCCACCTTGTGGCTTCTGAATGGACTTCTTGCGCTGCTTGTGGAGGAGAGGGTTCATGCGGGACTGGTTATCATCAGAGCCGTCGTCGGAGCCACCAAGCTCCTGGTGTTGGGAGACTGGAGAAATTGGCAGATCCCTGGATGAAATGTCAAAGAGACCACCAAGAGTGGCTAGCTCGTGGATGCTGGCGCGCTGCTCAAGGGCGGCAAGGAGCTGCTCCTGAAGCTTCTCGTTGATGCTGGATTGGGGTCGGTGCATGGTCGACATCTTGCGGATTCCATTTTGTGGTGCCATTGGCTTTGGCATTTGGGGTCCGTGAATAGAAACTGGACGTTGGAGGATGGTAACAGCTGGGGCTTGGGCCTGGGCGGCGGAAACGGACACCATCTGGGAGAGCAAGGCCTCTCTGTGGTGGGCAAGGACGTCCATGAAGTATCCCTCGTAGTAAGGGGTGTCGTTTGGTCGGGTCAAGTCACCGCCAACAGCTTCAATGGAGGCCATGGAATTTTGGCAACGGAAGAGGAACTTCTCGCAGAAATGAACGAAAGCCTGAGGAGATGGAGACATTTCCTGGGACTTATAGAGAAGGTACTTTTCTAAGTCACGGAGGCATGAGATACGGCCTTCATCGAGACGCATAGAGGCGGCAGCAATGAGGGGAGTGAACTGCAGGAGGGAGGAGTCCTGCGACAATGGGAGAAGAATCAAGCGCTTCATCTCCATGACGGCATCGGCATTCAAGGCCGTTGGGGTAGCGGAATGAATCGACAAAACAGATCCGCTCGGGGAGCCAATAGTTGAAGCCTGGGCTGACCAGCTCTGGGTGACTGGGATGCTATTGGTTGAGTAGTAGACATTGGGAGACCTATATGGCGAATGCAAGGCATTCTGGGAGAAGTCGATATTGGTGGTTGAAGGAGGAGTAAGCGGGGCAATTGGTGAAGAATAGACACCAAGACCAGCCTCGACTTCATTGGAGTCGATCAACTCTGGCGTGGGAGAAGCAGAGAAGGAGCCGTAGATATCGGCATTTCCAGCAAGGCCAGTATCGAGGCCGAGATTGAGGCTTGTTGATGTCATTTCTGGGAAACCATAGAGCTCAAGCTGAGACATGCTGTTGCGGTGGTGGCTAGCCAAGATATCGTCGATAGTAACATCGTAGTTGTTGTTTGCGACATTGACAGCGGGATTACAGCTGTATGGACTAGTATTCTGTGGAGCAAATCTTCTTCTTTGTTGGACCTGCTTAGACGATCTCGAGATATCTCCCTCCTCGAATGGATTCGGGTTCGTCTTGGAGCGGACACGGCCTTTTGGTGCAACTTCTGGAACTTTGGCGGGCGATGGCGTACGCTTGACAGTCTTATCGTCCTTCTCATCCTTAGATTCCTTTTCGTCAACAGCAGCAGTAACCGAAGATGGCGACTTGACAGAATCCGATGTTTCCTTCTTTGTAACTGGCATTGTCCGCCTCTTTGGGATTGGAACTCTGGCTGCCTCATCGCTCGCGGCCCCGGTAATCAAGAACCGTGGGAGTGGCAAAGCAGTATCCTTCTCCTTTTTAACAACGACCGACTCTTTCGACCTAGAAAGGATGGTCTTCTTCTCAGTCGAGTCGTCAAGTTGTAGAGTCTTGTCGAATGAGGATAGAATCTCCTTCATCGAGGAAACATATGAGGCCGTAACATCTTCGACATTTGGAGACTTGGTAGATAGCTCGTCATCTTCATCGAGGGTCTTTGGAAGCGTCGTTTTCGTTGTTGTCTTCTTCGTTTCTGTCTCAACCACTTCTGCCTTTGTATTCGAGACAATTCTTGGAGCGGCAGCGTCTATTGTCTTGTCGTCTTCTTTCGAGATGGAAATCTTGGAAACGGATGCGATCAAGCTGTCGATTCCTCCGACCCTATATTTGAAACCATGCATGTTAGAGCCGAGCGTCTAATGTGTTGCGGAATGTGTTGCGGGGTCGTGCAATTGGGCATACGATTTGGGGGTTTTCTTCAGTTCCTCCGGTTTGGCCGGCTTGTCGGGGCCTGCAAAGGAGTTTCTCCGCACCGTCGAACTACGCCACAGACAATTAATATCGAGTCAGCATATTAATAGAATCAGGCATGAGAAGGGGATGTGATACGTACGAAGTCTTGACTTCTTCCTTCTTGACAACTGTTGTTCCTGATCTTCGGGAAGACATTTTGTATGATGTAGTAGCAGCTGTAAACTCGAGTATCGCTATCAGGTTTGGATTGGAATCCGACGGATTCGTGGGTTCGCTGGAAGATAGCCTCGGAATGCCGGAGCCTAGTTCTTCATCCAATGATAATGGTTTTCCAGTAACTGTCGGTGTATTTGCATCCAAGGATGAGAAAGATATAGTACTATGTATGCGAAGCGTGAAAGTCGTGAAAGAGTATAGTATAGTGAGTCTATTCGGCCTGGTCAGAACACCCCGTACTGTATTGTAATTTATTCCCTGAAAGAGATATCCCAGACTAGAACGAACCCAAGAACACGGAAACAAAACTGAGGAAAATCCAAGGGATCAAAAAGATGAGATGAGATGAAATAGAAAGAGGAAACGATGCTTGCTCTGAGGTGTTTTTTGCAGACGATGAGGGGCAAAAGTCAGAGAAGCGGCCGGCAGACCCGTGAGATCGGAATGTGGGAGGTCGACCTTCCAAGCAAGGGGAGGCAAAGGGCCGGGTCCGGTAACGTAACAGCGATTATTCGAGGGAAACGAGATAGTGTGCTCGGGAAGACGATATGGACTATCGAGGAAGGAAGGAAATGTAAAGCAAAAGAAAAATTAAAAAAAGTCACCAGTCATGCAAGCAAAGACTGAAGTCAAGTTTTGAATTTCAAGAAGAGTGGGAGGGAAAGCAGGTGAGATTTGCGGGAGGGCAATGGCCAGGAATTAAAAGGGAAGAGGCGCAAGCTGCTGTTTGGGGAAGGCCTTTTTTCTTGGGTGCAACTTGCAGCCCGACTTGGTCCCACGTTTCCGGCCTCTAAGGAAGTGTTCCTGCTTGCTTGCTGCTGTTACGCTGCAGCTGCTACGTAGTAATTGGGCACTAGCGTGATGATGCAGGACACTATTATTGGGGGGAGGGGACGAGAGATGATGCTTTCGCTCAAGTGGTCCGGACATGCACCGAGGTTTGAGGAGAGTGCTAACTTCATGCACGAGCTCGAACTGAAATCTCCAAGCAGATAGAATAAAATGCAAGGCACAATCGATATTACTCGGATTGTAATCTGCGAATCCCAATACAACATGTACTCTTGGGCGGGTTAATGCAGGGGAAATACCTTTTTCTTCCTTTCTTTCCTCAAATGCACTCTGGAAAACTTTTTTTTCAATTGGGTAGAATCCGACTGAACGGTAGAGTTGATCGAGTTTTGCAAAATATCGACTGGAATGGGGATTATATCAGACGGTCTAGATGTCTAATTCGAACTGAACCGTAATTGCTGACGAGGCTCTTGTGTCCAAGTTGTTGGTTTCGCTGGCGGATTAGGTAGCTGCTTTAAGGGATTGCGCGGAGCAGAGATACCCAAGCTGACGAATTTGAATATGCACCGGACAATAACAATAATCGTCTGACTGATCGATGCAGGAACTTTTATTTTAAAAAGAAATCGAAAGGAACGGGAAACAGATTTGAGGATACACAGATGACCCGAACTCGCCACTGAATCGAGGAGTATCAGGACAGAATTTGGACTGGGTCAAATATGTGAACTCCGAAAGGATGCTGTTCTGGGCCCTAGATATCCTCTGCTCAAACCCTGGACTGGAGTTAACATTAATGCTGGGGAAACAAAGAGCAGGCAAGCAAGCAACCTGACCGCCCCGAAGTGCTAAATCGAGATATATGCGCCTTAATCTCCCAGATCCATATCCATATCCAATGTTGGTTGAACTTCAGCTGCTTGCAATATCCACTGTTCAGTTATCGTAGACCATGCGTCATTCTACAATCCCAAAACTCCAACTTTGACACAGCCGACGCTTAGCGCTTCTACCTGTCCTTCTTTCGCCTCACTAGAAAGAATATGCCGTCGAGCAAGAACAGCGACTGCGATATCACTTCCTCATCCAAAAGAACACGCCTTTTGCAACTTTGTTCTGCAGAACGTAATGATACAGCGATTGAATGTCTGCCTATTGCGTGTGTGTGGGTTTTTTTCCGTACTGTCAAATTCCTTAAGCTTTTACCCGTCAAGCCCCCCAAATGTAAAAAAGTCCAGTCCAATTCGCTTCATAATGACAGCCCACCAAGCAAGCAAGCACAAGCTGTTGATGACGAGAAAATTTTAGCTTCAGGCTGCCAGTTTCGAGGAAGGAGGGGTGTGCGGTTGCAACTAAGGACCCTTTTTTGCTTCTTCGGTACTCTCTCCCCTTTGTTTCGTGGGTGGTTCCGGTGGTCGATGCTTGGCCCAAACCCAACCTCTCACCTCCAAGTTATTAATTTGGGCGACGGTCCCATTAGGCAGCCGTTTTCGCTGTGGACTGTGGCCCATCCCACTGATCTTTTTTCTTTCGGCCTTTAGCTTTTGGGCTGGTTTGCTTCGATGACCAGGGGTGACAGCTCGAAGCTGAGCCTCACAGTGCATGACAGAGTACTGTCAGTTTTACTCTCCACTTCATCACTTTTTCTGGAAAATGTATTCGTGATCATGTTTCGTCTATCGATGTTTACATACACCCCGTCACGTTCGCCCTCATGCGTCCCTGTAAGGCATCGAAGTCGTAACGTCCTGATCATCATTAACACGCTTCGCCAGCCCTCCGTGGCAAGTACCAATAACCATTACTGTTGAAACCAGTGAGCTGAAGGAGAAAAATTCGAAGCATCGAAAAGGAAACACTCCCATGAATCCGACAAACAAGTTAGACACGACATCATGAAACTCCAACAAACCCGTCGGCCATGGCGTCCATGCTACCCTGTTAACTAAAAAAAGCGTGGGGATTCCCAATTCCTATCGTAACTTTTCGACCATCTAGACGCTATTCTATGGTAGGACAAGCGTTACACATGGACCTGTTCAATTCACTTTCGTATACCCGTCTCGTGCAGGTACAATCACAGTCGGCACATCATCGCGTGATATTAATGTACCTTTTAAGCTCTTATGGCGTCTGTATTTTACCCCCAAAGTATTAAATGAATCCGAATGAATCCATCGATGTGGAGTATTGAGGGGCTTTCAAAACCGATGATATGGGTTACCTAGCTGTGCGATGCCAAATAAGGAAGTAGTAAGAAATCCCGTTCGTCTGATATCACAGCCGCGTGGTCGAGGGGTAAGTATAGTACATGTACTATTATCCTTGTATGTACTAACCATTCGATATGGTAGTTACTTGCTTCTGTGAACTCGAGTAGCCAAGAATGCGAGGTAGCTTGTCGATATCAAAATGTCTTATACGACTACCCCAACGGTTGCTGTCCATTACTAATGCTCCAAGGATCGATAACCGACTCCATGAGTGACTTTGTGAAAAACAGCGAATAGACGGGGTTATGCTAGTATCTTTCACGTATCGGTAAGCAATAAAAACGAGGTGCCTGAATCTGGAAGCTGCCTAGGATCGGTTCCGAATCCACAGGGTTATTAATCTCGTCACCCGTTGGGTATCATATGTGTCAGTCGTAACAAGAAAACGTTGATTTCCAGCTCTTGGTCTCCAGCTTTATGTAAAGAACAGTCCAACGAAAGCTTTGACATCTCAATATCGATCCGTGCATATCGGAATGTCTTGCCATTATTCCATTATCGGTATGGTAGACCCCTGCAGCTGCGACATTTGCGAAAACAAAAGGCCCCGGTTAACGTTTCCCTTTCGTCTATTCACGAGGGAGGGGTGTTGTATGGTGACCCAGTATAAGCATTTGAGGCTGCAGCGCCATCGAACGCCATTCATCTGCACCTCTTTTTATTTTGTTTTATTTTATTTTTCCGGCCGGTGCTAGCCATTGTAGTCACTGGATCAAACCTTAGGATGAGGTCAATTGGACAGCGAGGATATTCACTCACTACGCTATACCAGTTTCGCCGTTGGGGAAATATTCCAAATATACATACTAAATCTACGCCGTCTACGGACTTTATCTACGGCGCCGCATGCGCACGGTATGGCTAATACACCGCCCGTGATTCGATAATCGGATACAAGACCCTGAAATCGATATCCAACAGAAACCCCTTCATCATTGTTAATTTCCAGGCAACACTAATAAAACATGAAGTGGTTCTAATGGCTCTAACCAGGTATGTAGAACCTGGTTGAAACATTCAAACAAAACTGTTGGCAAAGCACGAATCGTGAGCTCGCGAGGCCAAGCTATAACCTCACGTGGGAAGTGATCCTCTGGAGCCAAGGTTGAAGGGGGTAGAAGATAATCAGATCTACGAAACAATTGCGGCGACAGATCGTATCCTGGCTTGTGGCTATCACAAAGCTTTGGGTCAAGGCTATTCGCGGTAACTTGTGGCAGTCGCGGGAAAGCTCAAAATGTGAAAGGCTGCACATGTGGATCTTTCCCATGGAAGCTTCGAAGGCAGCAGAGCTTTGTGTCGCCGTTCCTAGGTATATGTAGCTCGTAGCGGTGCTATTCACTGCATACATCATTTATACCTCCACTCTCGAGGGTTATACTATCAGCCTTGCGCTATTAATACAGTAAGATCGTCGAACTATAGCTTCTAGAAAGCGAGAAAGACGTTACTCCACATGAAAGTTCAAAGGCACCTGCAGATGATCTAGATTCCCGTTTTGGGAACCGCAGTTGAGGGTTTTCTTGAAACTCGTGGGATTTCGGGTATCGGCTGGTAATACCTGATATCTGCATGTTCGCCTGTTGCTGGTATGATACGGGTGGCTGGATGCAGGTTTGATGCGGGTATCCGTTCCCATCGCTAGTTTCTTGAAGTTTCGTACGACACTACGGGATCATAGGAGACTCTTGGCTGTTTTTTTTGAGGTCGTTTCACGAGGAAGGGGTGAAGTTTGGGTCGTTGTTCGTTCGATGTATGAATCCGAAGCTATGACTTCGCCTCTTCATCAATCATTGAGCTGTGGGATAACTATTCCGTATTGTGAAACTCAAGGCAGTAACGTAATGCTAGCTGGCCAGTAGCATTGATTGCAATATGTCAATATCTCGATTTCAATATCGCTCATGAGCAACCGTTGGACTTGCTCATTCAATTCCAAAGACTCAGCTGCCCCTCTGTCCATCTGTAATCTGCCGTCCTGCACGTCATGTCAGTTCAATCCTCGGGCCCGAACAGAGCCGCAAACAGGCAGCTAACAAACGTCGAAAATAGAGTAACGTTATGCAGCCGCGAACACAGCCACCGACCACTTTTCCCTATGAGCCTGAAAGAAGCTGAAAGATTTTAACAGCTGGACATTCGAATTAAGGCCCTCTAACCCTCGGGACATTCGGGACCATGTCTATTCTCGAAAGCGAGGCGAACCAGTGCAGCTGCAGACGTCCGCGTAGACGAGAATTTCGAATCGGGAGTCTACCCGCTTTGACGCAATGAGGTTAATTGACGCAGGGTCCACTTTGGAAATGAACGTCCTTGCGGGCGGTAGCGGCCGAAGGAGGATTCGTCAGATTAGCAGTGGCGGTGATAGTTAATGGCATTGCTAGTAAGAAGCAGTTAGGTTCCGGCAGGAATTTGAACGGGCAACCGAGCTGAGAAATGAAGCTTGGAATTTTCGCTTGTGATAACTGCGAAAGAGAGAATGTGTTGTCGCAATCAAAGTTCGAGATGTTTGACTCCAATGCATTTCCTAATACAGTAGTTAAGAAAACACGTGATTCAACACATCCAATCTCCCTGCAATGTCGCAGCCGTCGACGCTAACCAGCTCCACAACAGCATCACCTCATGGTCTCACGATAAGTTTCGCGATAGATCTCGCGATCGAATTAACACATGCCAATGGCACGGCCGCGGAAGCTCCGAATCATCTCAAGTGACGACGAAGACGACGAGCCAATAGTCATTGCATCTTCTGAAAACGAGCAGCAGGCTGCCCCCACAGTCTCGAAACGAAGCACGAGATCCACGCGAGCAACCACGACCACAAACACGAGCGCGAACACGAGTAAAAGTGGTAGTAGCAAGGTGAAGGCGGCCACGTTACAGGAAGCTTCATCTAGCCGTACAGTAGCAGGCAGCCAGACTAGCTCCACTGGTGTAGCATCGAAATCGTCGAAAACGAAACCGTCGCCGTCTACTGCCAAGGCATCACCACGAAAATCATCAAGCTCCAAATCGGCTTCGAAATCTACAAAACAGGCACCTCCGATAACATCGTTCTTTGCACCTGCAAGTCAGACCTCAAGCCAAGCTTCCAAGAAGTTAAACCGAGCCCCCTCGAAGAAAATCGAAGACGAAATACAAGAATATGAAGAAATTGATGGCATTGAGGTTTCCTCTGATGATGACGAAACTCGGAGACGGCGTAGACAGGTGATACCAATCCTCTCGTCTGAGCCGGATGAACTACCTCGGAAACTTCCATCGGCTTCGCAGCGAAACCCCTCCCAAAAGTCAATGATAACTCGGCCGAAACCAGTGGAATCCGCTGAACCAATTGACACCCGAACTTGGGCCGACAAGTATGCTCCAACGTCTACTGCTGATTTAGCAGTCCACAAACGCAAAGTCGACGATGTACGGAACTGGTTAGACAGTGTATTCGGTGGGGTATCATCAAAGGTATGCAATTACCCCAGCTTAGCTTTTTGGTGAATTCGGATTGAAAGGGACTTATATGAACGACCTCAGCGCCTTCTAGTTCTCTCTGGCCCTTCCGGAACAGGAAAAACAGCGACAATTACTGCATTGGCAAACGAGTTGGATTTCGATGTCCTAAAATGGGAGAATCCCTCACAACATTGGTCGGGAGGCGACGATATATTCGAGAGCCTCAATGCAAAGTTTGAGGAATTTATGGGTAGGGGTATGGGGTATGGGGCACTGCCATTGATGACAGAATCTGGGAACCGGAGCAAATCACCTTCCGTTAAGGTAGAGGCGCCTAAAGACCCAAATCGCCGGCAGGTAATACTGCTAGAAGATCTACCGAATATATTCAGTTCATCGTCGGCAGGCTCTGCAGCAATGATGTCGTTTCGAGGCGCCATACATAGCTTTCTCGCTACCCCTCAAGATGGTGAACTAGCTTGCATCCTCATCATCAGTGAGAACCTCACGACACAGTCGAACACTAGTTCAATAACACCCCATCGACTTCTTGGCCCCCAGCTACTTAACCACCGTGCAACTACATCGATAGCGTTCAACAAGATTGCCCCGGGCATCATGCAGAAGGCCCTAGAAAAGATTGTGGACATTGAAATGAGAAGGAGAGGGGTGAAGGAGACACCTTCTCCGGGCTTGCTGGCGGGGATTGGAGCTTGTGGGGATATTAGAAGTGCTATAAATACGCTAGAGTTTATGATGGTGGGAAGGGGGAAAGGTTTAACGAAGAAATTGGTACCCGTACCTAAAGCAAAAAAGAAAGGGAGGAGCATGTCGGACTGGGGCGAGCCGAGCGAGGGTGAGAAGTTAACGTATGTAGCCTCAAAAATCCTATATTCTAGGGCAATTACTAATCATGTAATAGTCTTGAACTAATCACCCAGCGTGAATCCTCACTTGGAATCTTCCACGCTGTCGGGAAAGTAGTCTGGAACAAACGATTCGACCCTTCAGAACCCAAAATTACACCACCGGAAACTCTACCAGATCCACCACCCCACCTTTCATCGTTTTCCCGCTCACCATCCCTTGTCGATATCTCAACCCTAATAGACACAGCCGGAGTCGACCTCGACACCTTTGTCTCTGGAATTCACGAGAACTACCTCCACTCTTGCACGGGCGCATCTTTCCCAGAGCACTACGAAGCCTGTATAGAACACCTTTCCGACTCCGACATGTTATCACATAGTACCGTCTCACCATGGGAGCGAAATCAAGTCGAAGACGCAATGCGGCAGGGAGAACTTGCTTTCCAGGTTGCAGTGAGAGGTATTTTGATGGGCCTCCCCGCAAAAGTCAAGCGCGATACCACAAAGAACAGCATGTACTACCCCATGTCGCAAAGACTATGGCGAGATAAAGAAGTTGTTGAAGGTCTGCTGTCAGTGTTCATCTCGAATGGGCTCGCGGACTTTGGAAACTCGAAGATTGCGATGGGGATGGCGGACCTTGAGGCTTTATTGGAATATTTGCCGTATATGCATAGGATTGGGAAAGCAAGGATGAGGAATTTGGGCGGGGTGAGAACTCCAGCAATGAAGAATTTGGAAAAGGTGGTGTTGTTTAGAGGGGTCGGGGATCAGAGTGAGGCTATCCCTGATGGCCCTGACGAGGAAGAAGAAGTGATAGAGGGAGAAGAGGATGAGATGGGGAATGTGAAAGTTAGGAGGAAAGTGAGAAGACAGAAAGAGGAGACCGGACAGTACGGCGGACGGTTTAAGAAGAGGCAAGATGGGGGTGTGGGGATTGCGGGCGTTGGAGAAGGTGAGAAGCAGGCAGTTGAGGAGGGGCTGGAGGGATTGGTGTTGGAAGAAGATGATATTGAGGATAGCGATTCATGAAAAGCATTTTAGATCTGGGGACTTTGTAATGGCTTTTCCCTATGCATGTTGGCTCACGGCCTAGTATTTCATATCTATCTTTGTATTGGGATCGCTATCGCTATCGTTTAGGAACTCCCCATTTGCATACATTGGAGAGGAGTTGGCGGCTACTATATTAGATGTTGAAATGCAAGTGTATATTACAAACTTTATCATGGTCAGGTGTCTACATATACTAATAAGTTAACTCGGACTCACAACGATTATCGACTTATAACTAAGGCCTTAAGGATTTACTATCCTAGTGATCGCTTGGGTTTTCTACTTAAAAAACACTGTTCACAAAGCCTCGCATCCTGCCGCGGACTATCTTCACGGCTGTTAATGGCACCTGTAATTTCTACCGTTGGCCGGTAGCTGTCAGATGGTGCAACTTGTCAAAGTGGGAAATGCTATTCGTGTGCTACTGATCCCGTTGTTTGGAGATTCAATTGATCCATATCGATATAACTTCACAAGTATATATATACGAGCGATCCGATGGACAATATAGATTCGTCCCGAGGGCTAATCCTAATTAAGATTACGATCGATCTCCGCAGCTAGCGCTTGCCAGATCATTGGCATGGGTATTCCGTAATGTCCAACATCAATGTGCTCGGTGAGCTAGGAGGACGGCACAAGACTCTAGCTGGTCTCGTACTCCAGCCAAAAAAAAAAAAAACAGACACGTGCATGTATAAGGCTTCTTGAATACAGAAGTAAATTCAAAAAACCCCATAATACTCTCAGCTCAATTGCCCGACCACCTGCACTCCGCTGAAGGTTCACAAATATTTAAATATACTGGTTACATAATTATATTATATAAACGGATTTTTGAGAAAAAGGCTGATGGAACAATTCTTTCTTTTCACTAGCACTAGGTTGCCTAGCTAATTTATTTAAATATTTCCTTCTCCGCGAATTCACCACGCTATTTAACTTCCAACAAAGCTTCCGCTATTTATCCAATGGGCCTGGGTATATCGCGCTCGTTTAACGACCGATCCGGTTGAACAAACTCCTGTTCTGTGGCGCCGGGAGCACGAATTCCTTGACGTTGTCCTCGTCTACCTCCACTATTTCGGTATTCTCTTCGCTGCCAGTTTCGATCTGATACTTGCCATCCTGTTTGAATGTTAGAAAAACTGTGCAAAGATTGGATATTATCAAACAAAGAACGTGATGGTGAAATACCTCGTAGCTCAGGACAGTACCGGACTCTGAGCTTTCAGCATCGGCGGATCTCTTGAAGCTTACAAAAGTGTCCTGATAAACAGTTTAATTTCATGATCTTATTTTTAAGGTTTTGGCGGAAATGGTGACTATTTTACCTTCTATAAGAGTGAGGTATGTTAGATTACTGCCCGTCAAGATGATTGACTGATTGGTTCTACTCTTACTTCAAATACCATTGTGGATTTAGGTTTGGCAGAGGTCGCCTTTGTATATATCGAGTTGATAATTCTTTAAGAAGAGGTGGAAGTAGTCAATTGAGTACTTGAGATTTGAGTGCACTAGATATTGCTGGTATGGTTTTTGAAATTTGAGAACAAGGCAGCGGACTTCATTGAATTTATAGACTTAAAACCCGTATTAGATGGCCAACGGCCGACTAAACGCAAAAAGGATCCTTTGTAATAGCTTTCCAATGCCTCCGCTCGACGACGGATTACAAGTGAGGGGTAGCTTCAATGGATAAGTGGTGTCTTCGAAGACCCACCTTCTTTAGCTCTCAGAGCCCCCCGCTAGCTGACGTTACGTCGTACAAGTTGTACAGTAAGGTAGCTAGGTCGGCCCACAGACCCACACACTAGCTTCGTATATGGATCCAACGGACGGGTAATCTTACCAATAACATCATTGAAGATACAGATTTCACAACTTAATCAGAAAACATGGATGGTTTTCCTCGGCCATCTTTGCTAGCTGATCGCATCCGATATGGTTTTTGTGCCGTGCCTACCTCTTTGAGCAATGATCCGGCATTTGGTTGGTCGCGGATGGTCCAAAAAGTCCTTTTAGCTGCGGGCTAATTATTTCCAACACTGAAAATGTGTTTAGTATTTACCGGCCGGGTTGGCGTGGTAAGTACCTATACCCACGTAAAATCTCGACATCTCGATCTTTTGTACATTAAGATTAGACTTGCATATTCTCGATGTGGTCGACCGATCACGCTCTACAACTATTTGACTTCAGAAGTTTTGAAAATAGCGCCATGGCGGGTGTCTTTCTGCCCCTCGCAATCTAATATTTTTTAACGTAGGTATTGCGTAAGCTAGAGATACAGATACTACCGTGAAACTTGTTCAAAGATCCTGACTAAATCCTTCCTCTTTGCGCTCTTCGCCAAATCTAATGGAGTATTCTGTTCACTATCTCTATTCCATGTAGAAGCCCCTTTGCTAAGCAAATACTCAACCAAAAAACTGGACCTCTTATCCCATACCGCTAGGTGTAGCGGCGACGTTCTAATGAGAGTCCCAGACTTGTTATACGCATACTGCAGGTCATTCACGTTCGCTCCTTTCTCTACTATAATTTGGATCAGTTTAACTGATTCCTGCCAGAAATAGTCTGCCGCAGAACGTCCTCTTCGGTCCAAGAGAACGCCTAGGTTCATAAGATTCTGACATTGGCTTGTCGACTCTTTGTTATAGTGCGCACTGAGAGCCACGTGAAGTGGGTCACCAATCGAAACGAGTGCACCTAGCTCTATCAGCTGCTCCGCAGCTTCAAAACGTTGATGGCGGATACACCCTATCAGAGGTGTCCACGAAGCTGGATATGCTCTACCCTGAGCAGGTTCAGTACGATTCCGTATCCAAATACCACTAGCGCGAGGTGGATTTATAGGTAGGTCTTGGTCTACGCGAATGTTTACCAGATTTAGAGACGCCAGTTTCCCTACGTGTACGTCGAGATCCGCGGAATTAGGAAGAGCCTGTTTAAATTCTTCGAGGGCGACATATTCGTGCCATTCGCATTTGGCGGCGAGGCGGATTGGTTGGCTGGATGTCCGATCTGATATCGGTTGGGCAACCGCAAGTTGGGGTCGCCCCGGCCGATTATTAGTACTTTGTATAGCTGGGGAGTCTGGTGGGTATTGCTTCTTGGGGACGGGGGGAGCGTGTGGCAAAGTATGCTCTGTAGCCTCGCTAGTAATGGGCCTTTTCACCAGTCCCAAAATATTTTTTATTGGAGACCGTTCCTCGGATGGATATGATTCTTCCGCTATTTCAAAAGCAGTTCTACCCATCTTGTTCCTATGGTACGGATTTGCCCCAGGAGCGATAACTAACCGTCTAATAATTCGACGGTCCATACCTCGTTGGACTGCAGAATGCAGCGGTGTATTTCCATATCTGTTTTCCATACGCATCAAGTATGGTGCTGCTTTAAGTAGCAGTTCGTAGCAAGGGAGTATCAGATCAACCGTCATCAACTCAGCACCCGAGCCTACAAGATGAGCTGGGTTGTCGCAGTTTCTGTTTTCGATGAAAGGTTTTGCTTTTCGTTGAAGTAGTAGTTTTATTGAATCTAGTGATGCTCTTGCAGCTGCGATGGATAGGGCCGAATCCCCATCAGGCTCGGTTTTGGTGTTAATGTCGAGCCCCCAGGCCGTTATGAGAAAGTCGATGACTTGGGGGTGATTGTGCCAGGCTGAAAGAATCAGTGGATTACGATTGACGATTTTACTATCATATTCTGCCCCATACCGCAACAAAAGGGATACGCAGTTCAATGAGCCCAAAACAAGTGCAGATTCAAGTAGGGTTATCTCAAGATAACTACGGCGTATAATTTCTTCGGCCATTATGAGCCCTCTGGTTGTGAAAGTGCTTCGTAGAGTCGTGACGCCCTTAAGACGTTGTTCATCAAACGCAGGTATGTTGGGATTTGCACCAGCCTCGAGGGCTGCTTTCATACTTTCGCTGTCTTCTCGGTAAGTCGCGTCGCGGAGTAGGTTATTGAGTTCCTCTTTGCTTCTCCCATCGGGTGCTGGTAAGGCCGGCCGTTGAAAATTATGGATACTGCTCCTAGTGCTGCTGCTAGTGGAAGTGGGATTCTGGTTGATGATGGCGTTTGCATTCCCTGAGCGAGAGCTCATAGCTTCAGCTATTCTTATTCGCATTTGTCCAAATTTCCTGTCTTCAAGGATATCCATATACGCATCGCTAGTTTCGTTTACGACTTCCCAACTGCTTGGTCGATGATCTGGGTTTTGTTGCATACATCTTTCGATAACATCCCTTAAACGTCTCGGATACATTTCAGGAATTTGAAAGATCTCTGTTGCAGACGCCCTAGAACTTGGTGGTGGGCGGCAAGAGCAAAGGCTGTAGATTAGGCAGCCGAGGCTATATGTATCTGACTTTACGGAGAACTTTATATCGGTGCCCATGGTCTCCGGAGCCATAAAGCCTGGAGTACCGAGAACGCCACCAACGAAAGAAGCCGGCGTGAATCGTTGGGCGGACCTGGCGACTGAGGAAAACTTCCCTAAGCCGAAATCCGTTATGTGGCACCAAATGGGTCGTTTCTCAAGCCAGGTAAGAAACTCTTTGGCGAGATCCCGCTGCTCATCTGAATTTTATCTTTGTTAATATATCGCTGCGACGCCACTATGTGATCGCTTACCTGTTAGTCTTTTGCCATCACTCACTGCCCATAGCATATCGTTGAACTTGAAACGCATCGCCAAAAGCACTACGAGCTTGAATTAAGGGCCGCCTCAAAACCTCCTAAGGGGGACCTCGAACCATACTCACCGTTACCAGGTTTCAGATCTCGATGAATAATCCCATGATCATGACAAGCCTTCACCCCCCTAGCCATTTCCATAGCCCAATATGTTGCTATAAACGGATGCACTTTAACATGTTGATGCTTACATTCATCAATAACGCCTTGCAAATCACCGCCTTCATAATATTCCATATAAAGTCTTATAGTCTGTGTTTCCTCCGTCCACGTTGCATCGGAGCTGAAGTTTGCAATGTATCTCTCGGAAGATGCAAAGGAGGTACAGGCTTTGATTTCTTGATAGGCGAGTTTCTTTATATTTGGGTGCGGGGAGCAGTCGATTGCTTTGCAGGCCATTATCTACGGAAAGATTAATTCTTTTTTAGCTAAGTGACTTGATTAAAGGTTATTGACAGTACATTTTCGGTAGGGTGTTTATATTACCTTGCCATCGCTCACACGCCGCACTTTGGCGACAGATCCGAATCCACCTTGCCCCAAAGGCGAGATGAAATCATAGGTGGGATCCTTTCCAATTAATTCTCGTAGAGCCATTGCATGGTGGGATTTCCATGGATAGTGTAGGGATAGAAACGTCTTGCGACCCGAAAGGACGGAGGACAACAATCTTCAAGTGTATTGCGGAGCAATCCCGCCTTTCGGTCAATGAAGTCCGCCAAGACTTGCTTTTCTAAGTTAGCAGACAAAAGTCTTAAGGATATATAGGCAGAACAATGGCTGCGACGGTTTTCAATCGAGTGCGGCTGAAAGTTAGCGTTAGGACACAACCGCTCTCGTGACCGTCCGGCGCACCAACGTATTGGAAGGGTATACATATAGATGATATCGATAGTTTCAATTGAATGGGCAGGCCGCTCTGTATCATCTACCACAACTGTCATTTTAGTATTATATGGCCTTATAATCTTGTTTCCGGTACGATTTTCTTGTACGTAGATGCGTATGGAACAACCTGTGCCGGGCCCATGGGGGCAAAAACTTGACTTCTATTCGGCATCTGACACCTTAAATTTATAAAAAAAAAAATGCAACAAACACCAACTCTGTTAATCCGGGAGATATTGGCACATGTACAGCTTATCTTCCCCATTCAGGCGTCGGATTCGTTTTCAGAAAATAAATCTTCTGATCTCGATGTCCCTTGTGCCTGAAGGAGTTCTTCTAAGATCGCGAGGAGTATTTCCGATGGCTCCCGATCCCTGTAGAATTCCAAAGCACTGGTTGGTTCTAGAGATGAGCTTTCTAAAGCTAATATTAGACATTCCTTAAGAAGTGGTCGGTCTGATGGCTGAGAGTAGGCACATATCTCCTCCATCAAGATATAATGTTCCTTTTCCATTGGCTCCTTGTGGGCTTCCTTAAGTTCCCGATCTAAAAGTCTCTTTATCATCTCTAGAATATCGCCCTTAAGTTTGTGTATTCCCAGAAAATTTGCTGATTTGTAAAGAGCAACGGTGCGGATTCTGCTACAGAATAGCAGGGAGAGCTGGTTGGTCCGGCCGTAGAGCCAAGTTGCAATAATATTAAAACTGTAAGAAGTAATTTCTTTCAAATAGATGGCGCTAGTATTTTTTTCGTCTGGAGAGCTGAAAATATTATCGAAGTATTCGGAATTCTGAGCTATGATTGCCCGATGAAGGCAGAAGGGCTTCTGTTCAGCTCCGGCGTACACTGTAACATCCGAATACTTTGGGTTGTGGTAGAGACTTAAACGAATCGATATATATCGAATTAGTTGCTTGCATTGTACATGCATAGGTGAATAGATATCTAGATACTAACCTGCGTAAGATATGGTGTTTATCTTGAAGCGGCAGGCGGCGAGGCCTGAGCTTGCCGCCCAAATCTTCACAGGCCTCACTTCGCCAGCGTTCATACTTCTTACAGCTATGTGCAGCCGAGGTGAGCCCAGCTTCCAATTTAACTAGGCTGATAGCTATCCCGCAGTATTCGCTCGAAACTTTATAAGCGGTCTAATGATGAATTGATGGGTTTGGTCCGATGTACCAGCTCGGCGACCTGGTATTGGCGGATTATCTTCGTTAGAGATCGTATAATTTAATTTTTCGAAATTTCGCGAGCGATTTGGAATAGGTGCCTTTTAATAGTGATTCGGAGAGACAATATATATGTCAGGGATAGTCAAGATTAAGATCAGGTAGTAAATTTAACAACTGACCATCGGTATCGGCGGGTTGGGTAGCAGGGATCTTCAAGGGAAAAAGGATGGATGAGAGAAATGGATGATCAGGCAGCTGCTCATGCCTATCGATTAAATTCGGTGGTTATACATATCGGTGGTTTTCTCGCTTAAGACCAACCGTAAGACCAGCCAGAGTACTTATAACTATCTTTAAAGAGAAATCCGAGCAGTTTGGTCGAGATTTTTTTCAAAGTTTCGGGTGCAGCGAAATACCCGTGGCTCTTCGAGAGAAAGATGACGTGGGTTGCGAGACCGCGATGATTATATAAGTGGTAGTCTGCTGGAGTAAGGAAGAGAAGATAACACTGTGATATGCTCTGATGATCTTCTCACTATTCTAAAAAAAAAAAAATAATAAAAAACCCTTTGGGCTATTATGCATTTGCTTAATGCACTGTTGGTCCTCGCGTTTTCTGACAACGGTCTCGAGACTATCTCGGCACTAAACTAGGTAGTTACTTAGGCACTATACAGAATTTAACTAGTAGAGTTTAATTAAACAAAGCAAAATGAAGTAACGCAGGTACTCATGCGGTAACGATAACAAGCACCTGCCCCCGATCCTCATCGGCGTCGTCCCAATGTTTGAGCACTAACCCGCGAGTGCATCTACACTTAGTTTTCGTAATATGTATGTAGCATTCGGGAGAATTTCGACTTGACCTAGCAATCGATTCGAGATTTCAAGCTAGCTAGGTATATACCTACATATTGCCCGAAATAGACACGTGTGAGGTTGGAGAACAGCGTGTTAGTTCCAAGAACCGCTGTACACAATTAAATGTAGATATTCACGGTATTACAGTACGTATTGTAGTTGAGCCGAAAAATACAGCTTTAGCGGAGTGGCGACCTGCTACCTGGCACATATACGGGACTGAACGCTGAACGCCATAACGTCTCGAGGCTAGATTTTAATAATTTATTTATTCACAGGTCAGTCGAAGGATCTGGGTGTGAAATAAAGCCCGGGCAGCGCGACTGCCGTCAATTACAAGCATGACATATCAGTCTTGTCGTACGGTAGCAGCTGACATCCAATAAGTACTTAAGTTAAAGATAACTTTCGGCAGAACTGCGAACCTTGAATCTTCACATGCGCCAATTGCCACACCCATTCACCCGAATCGGGAATCGAAACCACACATCCCGGCGCAATGGAGCTTGGACCTATTAATATTATATCCCTCGTAAAACCTTAGACTTTTGACATTTTGGCTTCATTCTCTTAATATACCGTCAAAGAAGCACAGAGCGTATTTGAATAGACGTTAAAAGCGTCGAAGGTCTAATATTTCCGTCATGTCGTTCCTCCAATCCCTCGCCAAAACCGGCGCTTCAAATTCCAACAGTACAACGCAAAATGATAACGCGAAGGTATGGGCTGACCGCATGGTATCCTCGTCGTCATCCTCCTCAGCTGGGCCCTCACACAATACCTTTCGTTCAACCCCGTCGAATATTGAAAAGTTGGAAGAATATGAATCGTTTATAAATCCTCAGAGCAGATCCGGGGAATTGGAGGCAGTCGGACCATATTCCCTCCTCACCGACACATTTTCACCAGATATAGAATTTCAACAATCGATCGACGGGCTTGACGTGGTGGGGCTATTGGAGGTCATGGATACACAAGAAACGGATATGGAAGCGTTAATGTCTGGGAGGGGTGGGGAGAAAGCGATGCCGGTGGAAGAGGAGGTTGAGGATCCCGTAGAATGGTTAGGGGTTACAAGAGGAGAATATACGGATGAAATCTGGGGAGACGAAGAGAAAGTAGGGAAGGGGAAGGGGAAAGAGGTCATTCAGGAAGAAACTAAAAAGGAGAAAGTGGTTAAAGGAAAGGGGAAGGGGGTGGATATGAAGAGTCGGTTGTGAACGAACACCTAGGACGAGGGAAAAAAATATTCGTGACGACACCGGCTAGAGTGCAAACGTGCCCAACTAGGGGCATACGGCGGGCGAATAACTTACGGCGGGCCAGAGCACGAAGATTATAACGACATCCCCGTCAAGTCGATACTTCCGACGAGCCATCAGCTCGGCAAAACAGCACTAAATAATAGTATACAACAATTGTATAACTCGGCCAACACAGCTGGCTACGATGGATCCGTAGCTGGAACTGGAATCCTGAATGGATTCAGCTATATCCCAGGGGCTCCGTTCAGAGATTGCTGACGCTATATGATACGATAAGCGGAGCGTCAGACATGTGACACTTTCGAACATATATCCACGCCAGGAGCCCCACGCACGTTAGCCTGGAATTCTTTACCTTTACATAAGGCTGGGCCGTGTGCTCTGGTGCAGCGCAGAAGGAGGTTCCCGGTTTCGGAATTCAAGACAACGGGTAATTCGCCAACAGATTTTCTATGGCGGAACTAGAAGCGGGGGCATGAGGTTCTAAGGTATCTGGGAGCACGGGGTCCCAACATGCTACGGTTATCTGCAAGGCCCGAATTCGATTCTGGACCCTGCGCTTACGATCAATACAATGGGTATTACAAGGTTGCGCCACGGTTACACGGCTTACTCCAGCATTCCATAAATTGCACGACAGCTACAGCATTCGTTGTATGCTAGCATGCTTCTACATAATTACTAAAAGTAGAGTAGTAGGTTTTCAAGCCATGTATATTCTTCAACTATTCTTCCTAAATATCGTACTCTGAAAACTCCGCATGCACCTACCACTCACTGTCGAAAAACACCTACACCAACACCTTACAGACACACTCACCCATACACCCACCGTATCAAGAAGACACTCCATGCACCCCATAGCCCCCAATAGCAATACCAAGAAGATCAGAAAGCCGATAATGATCAAATCCAAGAATCAAACCAAATCAAAAATCAAATCTTGTATTCTTATAACCTCCCTAATTCCCAAGGAAGAACCCCATTCCGCCCATGTAAAAATCCACACTCCTGAAATAAAACCAACTCCATGTTGTTTTCCATAGCTGTCGAATAAGATAAGGAACAATTCCCCGCCCAAAGACCTAAAAGCCTTAACCTGTCCGGATGCGTCTTGATTGTTTTTTTTTTGTTTGTTTGCCCGATTGGTCATTGTTTGTCATATACAATTGAGGGTAAAAAGGTAAAAGTGTATATATGTACAATCCCCGAGTATCGAAGTTGGCCCCCACAAATGTATGAGGTATTCAGGGACAGTTTGGTAAAATGTTGGTACATCGGTGTCTGCCCGCGTCTCGGGCTAGGGCCCTGAGCGCCCCCGGGGTCGAAGCCGTGGTGAAGAAAGAATAGATCGTAAAATAAAAGAGAAAAGAGAAATAGAGAGAAAAGCGAACAAAACAAGAGTGGTACCGCCTGCGCCAAAAGAATCGAAATCGTTGAAAAAGGTTTGGTCGTTAAGATAACCCTCGATGCAGTCACTGCTTAGAGTATTGGTTGTCGATCTGTCGTCTGAGTTCTTTTTTTTTCTGGTGATCGATATGTATCTCAATATCGATCTTTGAGGTCGTGAAGAAGAAAGAAAGAGGAAGATGAGAAAAAAGGGATGAGGAAATGTGAAGAGAAGAAATGGTGCTGAAGACAAGAGGGCATCAGTATCTGATCTTGATCACGGATCTGTCTGGTGATGAGTTAATGATACATCGATGTTGTATTATTTTGGCGATCGATGTGTGTCTATATATTTCACACCACCCATTTGATATAGTAGACAGTGGCACTCCTGTCGATGTCGTTCGTGAGCCAGGAGTGCCATTGAAGTCACGGAATTTTCCATGCAGAGAGTTGCATTCAGAGCCACCGCTCAGTGTATCCCTGTGTATCGTGATCAGATATGATAGCCCGAAGGAGATGAAAATGAAACACATGATTGTCAAGACATGATTATTGTGAAGCAGACACGGTCCGATTACAGGTCTGAAAAGGAGTCCAAGGCGGCAAAGTATATAAATGAACACTATGAGCATGGAGCTCACCTCGCAAAGGCCAACAAGCAGGATACAGTGAATCGATTCCACAAGACGTCAAAACTCCGCAGAACACACACAGTTAAAACGCCAAACAAAAAAATAGAAAAATTAAAGAAACAAGAAACAAACCACTCCAGCCCAAGGTAACCCATTTCCACAGTATGATATAGTGTAAAGGAAAAAAAGAGGTCGTGGGTATCATCATTCTGACGTCGTTAGATTCGTAATGTTACAGAACTGGTTTCCGAAATAAACACCAAGGTCGGGTTTGAGAGAAAAAAAAAGATGGAAAAGTATCGGGGACAAAATATATATTAGAGAAGAAAAGAACAGGTTAAGGGGTAAACTCTCTTCGTTGCTTGAGAGGGATGCTTGGGGAGCATGGTTGAGAGGGCCCAGCAAAGAGTTAGTGAGTTTACGCGGGCTTATGCACATGTTAGCATGGAGCTAACATGGGAAGAAGTTAAGGAAATGAAGGTAAATACTGAGATCGTAATGGGAAGTCGTCGTATCAGATTATGTCGATGTATGACTAAGAGCTGAGATCTGAATTGAAGGCGAAATGTGATTTGTGACGAATTCTTGTCGCATGCGAGAACAGAAGTCGAAGATTATAGCTTTTTATCGTTCGAATGCCGCTGAAGCTAACATGGATGTGGGAGAGTTGTTGAGCCCTCAAATGTGTTTGAACTCGAGAGCCGGAGAAACTTTCCAACGAAGCCATGTTGACTGCATGCCGCTGGTGTAATCGATGTATGCGTAAGGCACATACACTCTGAGCTTTTGCTTTTGCAAACGAAAACGGATGCTCGAACTTATATCGTAGCTTCTCGAGAAGCTGCGTGGGTTCTTCGATTTGTCTATTACACATTATAATATCTGTTCGACAAGATTGTACGAAACGCATGGTTGGTGTTCAATTGCTGACAATTGACGTGTATCAAATCGCTGCTCATTTCTTCTGTCTTTCTGATATATGTTTTTCTTTTTTGCGTATTTGTTCAAGAATGGTTCGCGGGAGCTTGAAGGAACTGATCGATGTCAAAGCTATCGAATGATCCATCAATACCAAGAGCTTCTACGTTGTTACCATTGAACTGTGGCATGTCGAAAGGAATGGCGAACAAGTCATTGTTGTCAATACCAACAAAGTCTGGGACTTTTTCGGAAATAATCTGCTCGGGTGAGATGCCCATTGACTGCATTTGTAAGGCAAAGATGGCGTTAAGGTTATTAGTGCGTGGGATCGTAGATGGTTGCATTGGCGGAACGAGTGATGGGCTGTTGAAGACGAAGTCGGGTTGTTGGATCCCGAAGTCGGAGAAGTCGAAGTCCATGAAGTTGTTGTGGAGCATCGAGTCGTTCATGGTGGGGTCTTGGACTCCTGTCCTTGGGATTTCAGGCTCAACCTCCGAATCGGGTGGAGGAGTAGCTGGTCCCTCTAGTTGTGGTTCGTCATCCGACATTTCTTGATCCTTATCTTGGTCGGACGAAGACACATCTTCATGTTTGACGGCAGGCTCAACCTTGAGGATTGCCTCGTCTTGGTGGTCGATATATTTCCCATCCTTCAACTTCGAAACGTCAACAAGGCATTTCCTAAGCCAAGGACGAAGCTCCTCCATAGGCGGGAAGTCTGGATGTAATTGCTTGAACTCCCTCTCCTCAGGGGTATCCGTCTTCAACCGCTTATTGAAATGAGCTCGTCGAAGATGGCAGGCAGCATTGTAATCCTGACCATAGATCTTCCGCCTTGAGCAGTGCTTGCAGTTCTTAAACATATCACCTGCGGGCGAATCATCATAGACAATGAAGACAGTCTTCTTGGTTTGATGTTGGATGTTTATATGTCGTGCAAGCTCGTGAGGGCCTCTGAAGCCCTCCTTATGCTCATTACAGAGTGTACACCACTGCTTCTTCTGACGCTTACGCTTTCGACCTTGTGAAGCGTTGTTGTCCGACATGTCAGTGGTGCTCAGACCTGTGTTAGAGGTAGGATGAGATACCGAGGACTGCCTTGTGGCTATCGCCGCTGTGTGCTGCCCTGGTATTGCTGTTTCCCTTTGTGGGGTGAGGAAGTCGCTAACGACAGCTAATGATGCCTCGATTTCGGCTGTGGTAGAAATAGCAGCCTTTTGTAATGGAGTCACGTTCGTAGGTGATCTCCTTTGAGGTACTGCAAAGCCAAAGTTGGTTGAAGGCTTATTCTGCAGAGTAGATGATATGTTTGTTTGATTGATAGAGGGGTTGATGCCGTTGCGGGCGGTATTTGCAGTTTGTGGTGATCGAGAAGGAGTTATGCCTCCTACCGTGGGTACAGACTCGGACGACTGAACCCTACTGTTTTGAAGAGATGGCATGGGAGGGAATGCTGCTTCCAATGCCGAGGTTGGTGACACAGATGGTCTGCTGATGTTCCCAGGCATGGTACTGGACATTGTTCCAGACATAGACTGGGCTTCAGAGAAGCTTCGGCCTCGAGGAAGCGAAGCATGTGATAAGCTCGCCAATTCAGATTGCTGTGGTGCTACACTGATCGGCTGCTGCTGCTGCTGTGTATGCAGCGAGGAGTTTGGGACGAATGTCCGGAGACCTACATGGTCACCTCCTGCAGTTGACCGAGGAACAGTCGTTGGTTCTCTACCCTTCTCTTGGGTATCGTTAAACTTCACGACGTAATCAGCCAAGATCTTGAGGCTATTATAAAACTTATCGTTTCTCCTTTTCCTATCGTAGTTTTCACCAGCTTCTTGGACCATCTCATTGGTGATTTGGCCAAGATACCAATGGAGCTGCCGTAAGAATTGTTGCCTGACAGGGTCATGGGGAGACCCAGCCGACGGTGTCTCCATCTTGACGATGCTGAAATAGTCAAGATGGTAAAAGAAAAGAAAATTTCAGATGAAAATGAAAGGATTAGATTTCAACTCGACCCGAAGGACGATGTTGAAACCCGAGGTAGTTCAAAACAGAAGGAAAAAGAAAGAGGAGAGGGAGGTTGCAAAAACGTGATACCGTTTCAACAGCTGCTTCAGGCTATATTGTGTTTGTGTGATGGGGAAAGAAAGAAGACAGGAAAGGGAAAGAAGAGGATGACGAAAGAGGAGAAAGGCTAAGTTAAATGCAAAGACTCGACTCGGGAAGGGGGTCCTGGGTAGGGGAACAGGCGGTGACTCCTCTCTAACGTGGTTTGTGAAATAAGCCAATGGACGGGGGCTTATTTGCAAGATGTAATGGGTATGAACTGTTAATTGCAAATAAGGTATTTGCGGGAGACGGGGACGATGCCTAAGCAAAGAAGAGGGGGTATGAGGGCCCAGTGGACGGAACTGGGTATTAACTGGTTGCGAAAGGCGTTCGGAAGCAGTGGCTATACTTGGAAGGGATAAGTGGATTAAGGCCAGCGCTAAAGGAGTAGCTACAGGCCAATATTGTCGACGGTTGAAGATGTAATTGGTTATAGTGTAGCAAGCTATAGAGGCCCAAGTATGGAGACGAGGAAGTCGACGGGTGGAGTGGAGTAGTAGACTTGGAGTCGAATTGGAATTGGACCGCTGTGTTGTTGGGGTGGTATTTCTTTCCAAGCGGTTCTACCAAGCTGGAAGGTGGTGGCTCTGACGTGTCAAGGCAAAGTCCCAAAGTGCCCGGTAGTTGTTGGTTGTTGCAAGACAGACCGCCAACGTCGTGCGACTGCGGGCTAGCGGTGGATAGTGCTTTGGATGGCGCTGGCGCTGGCATGGCTATTAGCTCCCTCTCCGCTATTAGGCTATGATGCTAAAGCCACTCGTCATGCAGCAGCAGGTCTGGAGATCTGGCTGCAGTTACTGGGTATGTACGGGCCCATGGAGGTGGGCACATGGAAGGGATGGAACCTACATGGTGGACAGTATGTATGTTGGGGAACTCGCGAGAGCCCGCCCTATTTTGCAATTGGATTGGTCCGCTAAATTATCTGAACAAGTCAGAGCAGAAGTCCACCGAAGGTTCTATGATGGGGAACCTGCGTCGCCTCTTTCTTTCCGGGGACAATTGTCAGGAGTGGGAAAATGATGTTTACGGGAATTCAGCGATGTTGCTCTGAGTTTAGTCGCCGCGAAGGGGCCGGTTCGCTGCTCGATCGAGGGGTTCTCTGGTCGGCTTGATTGGTTACGGGTTCACGGGTTATAATGGCACGCGGCTCCTTCTTAGATCTTCTTCTTCTTTCAGGAGAGCCTAGCCGATAATCCCGACAAAGGAACAGTTCGGCCCGTAAATTATTCGAGGCGACGGGCACTGATATTAGGATGTTGGGATGTCTTTGGTTGGCTTGCACTCGTTCTAGCGTCGTCCGTCGAGTTTTTTTCGACGGTCTGAACTGGAGAATAGCAGTATGGTTGCGATGCTGCTTACGGTTTGGTGAAAGTGGCAGAAATAGAGAAGAGGTCAAGGCAGGTGCCGTAGGAGGCCTTACAGTCTTATACAGTTGTCAGTGCTTGAGAACGATCGACGGGCATCCGCGGAACGAGAGTGCCAGGGAGATGTAATAAGGAACTGGAACTGCCCGACTGAACAGATAGTATGGCTTGTAAGAGCCGCCATTTGATATGAGAACAAAGGGTCACCAGGTTAGTCTTGCCATTTCGTTATTGGCCAATTTCACTCACGCACAGGAATACGTCTGGTAAGGATTACCCCCAAACTCTCGCTGTGTGGGAGAAGCGTTCAGTTCGGACAGCAAAAGTGTCCAAGCGACGTAGCCTGGCAAGATTGCCGGCTGGCAGGAGCTGGTGATGATGCGCAAAAGCCTGGTCTGGTGGGGAACGAAGCCCTTAGCGAGCTCCAGAATTCCGACTTGGATTCTGCTGTCCCTGGAACTAGCGTTCCTTCTGGCTAGCTGAATATCCTCTCTTCTGAACGAAGTAATAATGAACTCCAAAGCAAGGCTGATTTTCCAGGTATTGACACGAAACCTCTTTGGCTGCCACCAGGCACGGCCTGGTCAGGCTTGTCTGTCAGGCCACAGCGGTCGCTAGCCAGCAAACCTGCTTCGGCCGTAGGCACCCCAAAAATGGTGGAAACTTTGCAGGGCCCCGCGGCTTATGATTGGACATTGGGCAGCCCGTCCTAAAAGGGCATGGTTTCGCTGGCTCAAAAAACGAGGCGACCACTTTGCGGAGGGTCTGACTGTAGCAATTCGTTCGCCTCACAGCCTCAGTGGTAATTCGAAACGCGAGGAGCCTAGCAGTCGACGGCTATACTTGCAAACTTCGATCCGAAATCCATCGATCTTTCGAAAAGCCTCAACTACCCGAGGAATTATCGCGACATTTACTCGTTTATTTCTCACAGGAACTTTTATGCCGCAATCAAGAGGGAAAAAAAAATCACCCGATATATTACCGTTTTGTTTGCTATAATTTTGGGGCCTCATGATTCAGCTTCGAAACGAAGAGAAACGATGGCGGCCTATGGCGATGCTAAACGATGAGCGAACGGCCCGCGATGCAATGCTGGTTTCCCTTAATTAGTATCCGCAAATCGTGCCAGGTCGTGGGTACATGGGCTTCCCCACGTCCGCCAACACACATGCATTCGCCAGCTGCATGCCGTCGGCGATTTGGGAATTACCATGTGTCGATCCCAACGTATAATGAGAATGCAGAGTATCGCTCCGCTACGGCTGTGTGTAGACTAGATTCAACGTAGAAGCCCGTCGAAAGGGAAGGCTTATCTTCCCTGGATTCTTGACCAGTAGACGGTCTACCAGTATGCGGGTATCGTATTTCGTAGATTGGATCTGTCTGTCCCGTGCGCAGAATATGCACCCGTATATTACCTAAAGTCGTTGTGCAACGTCGGCATTGGTTTACGCAGATGCAGTGGGACGGCAGGACGGCAGAAACCACGGAATAGTACCACCCTTTTTCGAATACCACTGGTTGTTGGGGGATTCCAGCGACAAACCATGGCTATGCTTGTAAACGTTATCATGGAATCGAACGTATATTGGATTCCTGAAATCTTAATTAAAGGGATTGATTATTCAACATTTACAAGCTAATGGACTTAGTCAATAGACTTGTTCCAAATATGCTACAAACCATGTCATAGTTGGTTACGTTTTCGTTCTATCCCGCACTTGCTTACGGAATGAAGTCAAGAGTCCTTTCGTGATATCACCAAGTGTAACCCGCTCCTGCATGTGCAGGTTTTTGCAGGACCGAACCCGGAAGATGATTCCAGGGCCTCGTAGAATCAAGATATAATATCTTGCATATACCTCGGAAACAACAAGTCTATGATGGTGATTCGACGCTCCCTTGCGTCAAGGAAATACACAGAAACCTTGAGGATATGCGGTCTAGAATTGAGCTTGGTCTCATGCCAAGAACTTGGACTCTGATGTCAAGGATGCTGCGACAAGTTCCAGGCCTTCAAACTTAAACACTTTAAGATTGCTGAGAGGTTCCGAGATATTTGAGATAAGATGCTAACAGAAAGAGGACCGGAATGCACTTTCCGATGCAGCGATCTTCACCACTATAACGGAATCCGGTTTGGGAGATCGTCAGGTGACACGGTCATTTCGACGAAGTCGACAACACATCCAGATATATGGGGTTAACGGGTTGTGTGGGGGGGGATTCTAAGCGCCGAATGTGATTGCCGACCTTCGGGATATTCCAGGCCCATGGTTCGGGGATTAAGTTATTGGCATTCTAGAAATAGGCTGACGGCTGCGACGGAATCCAGTGTGACCGGCGACATCATTAGTATTACGCACATAAATTGGTGATTACTAGCATCCGGTTGCATTGAAATGTGATGTATCGGTCTCGAGTGCAGAATTTAGGCCATGGTGTTAGAGTGTGGCGTACCTGGCTGTATAGATCGCAGAATTCTAGAAAATCGGTAGAAAGTTTATTGATTTATATAATTTACAAGACATCCTCATCGCGGTATCCTGTGCTAGGGCCCCAATCAACTAGTCCACGCTTAGGCAATATATGCCCATCATATGACTAGAGATAAGACGGCGACAGTCTAATGTATATGTAATAGAGTCATCATAGACAATAGGTTAGCAAACACCGTTTACGTCCACGCGCCTGAGGTCGCCTGATGGAGGCCTTGGATGCCATGTCTCCGTAATAACGACCCGGACACGTTCTATCCAATAGAGATAGGAGGATATTAGAGTTAGGCTTCACACCAGCATTTCGGCGAGGTTTTAGCTTTACGAATGTCTCGCTCTACGAATGGCAAGTCTAAAAATTTTAAATCACCGAACTCGTTGAGCTAAGTCAACGATATCTAAAGAAGGATGGGATCCCCTGACAAAGAACAGAAATTTCGAAACATCGTGGAAAGTATATTGATGTACCGATACTAGTGTTGAGATTGACCTGACTCGAGTATACGCGTATTGGAGTAGCAAGAACCAGGGATCTTTATCGGTTAATAAAATCCTGTCGGAAAGAGCCGGTATGATCGTAAAGATGATCGGCTGTGTGTATAGCCCAGGAATCCACTGTAGATCATGGCATGTGGTGGTTTTCATGTGAAAGAGGCAGGTGAAACAACGCCTGAGAGAAAAATGGGCATTTCATTACAGCAACATAGCCAGGGATATATTAGCAGATCCTGTTATTTGATCAAAATGCTCCCCTTATGGATAGCCCTGCCAAAAGGCGAGTAATTAGTGTAGCGTGTACTGGGGCATCTGCCTGTCCTAAAAACGGGATTGGTGGCTAAGGACGGGATGGAGTCTTGAATGAAGGATGTTTTCGAAGCTATCCAAATGTGTGGTGAGCGTAGCATAGTTAGGGTGAAGGATTAAGTTTGGACATGAGACAAATGAGCCCTGTCGATATCGGATTGCGAGGCAGAGGGATTTGGAAAGAAGTGATGTTTCGGTTACACAGCACCGACAATGTGTTGATTGCGTTGTATTTCCCTTTTCGGCCAGAGCGCTTTTTCTGTGTCGCAAATTTCTGAACTTGTCGCGATGAACTTTCAACTTTCAACGTCAACCTCTCGACACTACATCATACCAACCATTCACCGGCTTCTCATCCGACACAATCCAACATGAGGGCGGGGAGGTCGAAAGCATACAAGAAGCTGATGGCGGTCTATGCCAATAACTTCGGATTCCGCGAGCCGTACCAGGTACTCGGTAGGTACGCTTCAACCCACCTTCGAACCAGCCGACCTGCATCCTGCGATGGCGATGGAATCACAAGCGACCATAGATTGATTGTGTCGAGAGGGAGAGAGAGAGGTTACTAACGTGCTTTGACTACCCGGCTACAGTTGATCCAACAATCATCCAAGATGCAATGAAATACAAGATGGACCTAGTCGCAATGCTAGAACGCACATTACAAGGCAAAACGAAACCTAGTACGCCCAACCGTTCACACAGACATATTGGACAAGAATTTCATTCTAATCCAATACAAAATAGTGATAACACAATGCTGTATCCGACACCTCTACGCTACCGATAACCAACCTCTCATTACACTCGCCAAAACCTTCGAGCGTCGAAGGTGTAATCATTCCATCAGCGACGACCCACTGTCAGCACTAGAATGCATGCTTTCCGTCGTTATACCCTCCGAGGATGCGCCAATTCCGAACAAACACCGCTACGTAGTGGCTACAGACGATCAGGATATGAGGGAGAAATTCAGAGAGTACCCTGGAGTACCCGGAATACACATTATGAGAAGTGTCATGGTGTTAGATCAAATCAGCGAAGCTACAGCTGATTGGAGGGAAAATCAAGAGAAGGGAAAGTTAAGAAGCGGATTAAAGGATAGACCCTCTTCGAAAAAGCGAAAAAGGGATGAGGACGAGGAAATGCAGGATGGCGATGGATCTGGATCAGAATCCGATGAAAAATCGACAAGGGAGGCGCCGGAGAAAAGGGACTCAGCCGCAAAGGAGGCTCCAAAGAAGAAGAAAGTTTACGGAAAACAGAAACAACCAAATCCGTTGAGCGTAATGAAAAAGAAGAAGAAGCCACCGACGAAGGTTCCTGCCAAGACTGGAAAAGGTGAAGGCGCAGGTGGAGAACTACCGAAAGCTAAAAGAAAGCGGAAACGTACCCATGCAAATAGCGGCAGCGCTACAGGCGATACGAAGGATGTATCAGGGGATACGCCCGCTCAGACCGAGGCCTGATAATAATGACAATAAGGGGACGGAACTCTGTACGATAACGGGAGAATCAAAAAAAATGCAGTTTGCAAATTGGACTTTTCGTTTCCGGGTCCGTCGCAGTACCCGTCGTAAGAATACAGCACATAATACATGATATAAGATACAACAGTCTATGGTCTACATGAGTAGTCTAAGGGGTCGTGTGTGTCTATCGGTGAAAATGGGAAGAACATCGCAAAAGGGGCTCATCAAAAGCAAACGCTAAGGGAAATATAAGGATATATGTGAAGCCATCCAGGGCTTCTCGTCGTTTGCGAAGGAACGAATCGCTCTCGCATCAATGACGCACATAAATCGTTCCATCGTAATCAAACACTCACTGATCGGGTTTCCTCCCGTAGATAACGTACAGCTTCTGGTACGCATGCATCGCCCTGTTCTTCATATCCGTCATAGCCCGTCTGACAAGATCCATACTCTCGTCTTCATCAATATCCAAAGCACGTTTCAATAAAACCTTCGTACCCGTTTCTACCATCATCAATAGCTGTGCCTGCTGTAATCTCCCAATTTCCTTGTAGGTCTCGTCTTTCGGCCATCCATTCATGGGCACCTTGTAAACTCGTACAACGACCTGCTGAAACCCGACCTCACGCATGTACCCCACAATCTCATCGCTCGTTAGATCAACTTCTCGCTCCGGGAATCGCTGCATAGCCTCCCGGCATCGCGCATTCCACCTGTACAGGTTCGTCTGCGGCGAGTACGTCCCGTCATCCGAGTAGTACCCGTAGAGTTCCTCATGGAATTCAATATACCCGCCAGGCCGTAGACATCTATACGCTTGTCGGATGAAGTTGCGCCAGTCATCGATGTACAGATGGTTCCAGCGGGAGAAAACCAAGTCGAAGATGTTTCTGGGCAAGTTCCAGTCGTTATTATAGTCGTGTTGTAATAGGAATTCGAGACTAAAAATGAATGACAGGGGTGGTCCCTATATTCTCTTCCCGTGCCACACCGCCTCCCTTGACTCAACTCACGTCAGAGCGATGAGGTCAAGGCAGAGTTTGTGTGTATTCCCGACACCCGGCGGGTCGGGAATTGGGGGAAGAGAACAAGAAGGGGGGTGAGGTTAGCACAAGCATCTTAATGCAGTAGCGTATATATCAGCTATAGCCTGTGGTATTATTGCATACGTCAAGAAAACAACGCAACAATATACCCGAAACTGGGGACATGCATGTAGGGTAATATAGAATAGATGAAAGAAACGTTGAGATATTCCGAGAGAAAGCGCGCTAAACGGCTCGCGTGCGGGGACAGATCTATAGGGAGGGAAGGGGTGTGGGAGATATTGGGAAGGGGAAGACTTTTTCGGTTGTCGTGATGGTAATATTGCAGGAATGTTAAGATGAGACGAAGTTGTAGGAGATTTAGAGACTGAGGTTATAATTGGAAACAATATGGAATGTTCGATGACGATACCCGAGGAAAAGGTCTGGAATGTTTAATATAGATGAGGGACTTACTTAGGAGGGATTACGGTCGGCTGGATCGGAGTAATGTCTGTAGCGATAACATGCGCCATCGGGTACTCATCCGCTGAGACGAGCGAGGTCGCAGTTAAGAGGCATGCACATGTTAGCAATTTCTACCCAATAGTATGATAGTCGTTTCCGTGAAAAGAACCCTGGAAAGGAATTTGGGGGTCACAAGCAGGCATGGGATATGCTGGGTAGATCATGTTGAATGATGGCATTGGCCCTCTAGGCAAGTAGGAGCCGGGGGCTCGAGAACTTGGCTTGACTTTTCAAGTACAAGGCTCCAGAAAGAGGGGTAGGGGGAAAACTCTTCATGTCGGTGTAGCGGGTAGGTAGACAATAAAGAGAACAAGGAATAGATAGTAGATGTCTGTGTGTTCGAGCAAGTGGTGTGTGTGTGGGACTAACCAGCATCGACAGCCCATTTTCCAGAGCCCGTCCCCAAGTCCAAAATCCTCTGCGGATTTTTCGATATCGGAGCAAAATGGAGCTTTCCGTCGAACAATAGAGTCGACATATGATGCTTGAGGTTGAGCCGGTCGATTTCCTGTTGTAGAATACCAGCGTAAGCTGCTGCCTGGTCCTGTCGACGGTTCGCCATTTATTTCGCGGGGAAAATGGAGCGGTTGTGCAAGTTGATGGGAATATAGCCGGATGATTGTGCTTTATGGTTCAATTGAAAAGCGCAAGTGCGAGAAAAAAAAGTTGACGGGAGATTGTGAGACGCTTACGTAGCTTACCCTGGTAGATAGAGGGACGGGCAATGCTCTTCGGGATATCGATTCGATGTGGTTATACATTTGATATCGAGCCCTATATAGAGTTAGACCATTATCAGATGTGATTGACTGGTAGGACGCGGAAAAAATCCGGATGAAATCAAACTTGCAGAGGAGAGGATAGAACTGGAAGTGGGTCACTTACTCATCGGACCCGAGCGTGGAGTCAGCGTAGCCATTGTCATCATCGTCGTCTATATCGTCAGCTGCGGCTTCGATAACACCAGTCACGTGGGGGTCCTGGGCACCTAGAAACGACATAAGGAAGGCCTGATAATGTTGTTTAAACAAAGAACTAAAAGAAAGTACAAAGTGAAGTGCGAAGGGAAGGCCTGCCCCGATATATATTAAGTTGTATTCTGTGGAAGTTCTAGAGTGGCGTCTGGAAGGATGATACCCCCTAAAACTTCGAAGAGAGGGAGGAGCTTTTATATCCCGACTGAAAGCCAGAGGGAGAGCCTGAGAAAGTCCACCGAGCCTAGTAATCCGTGAGAAGCCAAGATAGAGAGAGTGATCATGGTAGTATTTGCAGAGTGAAAGTTGACAGTCGACTTTGTGTCCGTAGAAGATTTTTGGCTATAGGATGACGAAAATTTTATTTCATGAGACGAAAAAGAAACCTCCCGTCTCCGCAATGAAACTCCGACGAAGGACGAGGAAATCGCTCGCGGGGTTCGCGGGGAAAAGCTTGAAAGTCCTCAATGGTTATAAATATCCAGATTAAAAAGTCCGGGTGACCCCAGATGCTCGGAATTTTGTTTGCTCGTATTCTTTTGTTCGCAATTGACCCCTTCCCCTTGTTGGGGAATATATAAAGTGTTCCTAGACCTTGACGTCGGTTTTTTCTAGAAGGAAGAAAGATTCGAGGGTATATATAATAGAGTGGTTGATATTATATTCGGGTGACACCTGTCAAGGGATGCAATATGCGCACGGATAGTAAGGTCCCGAAACTTGTTTGGAATTTTGAGATAGTACCTTTTTTCGTGAAAGGGGTGCCTCCAAGGGGAACCTAGGCGTACGAATCAACTTGTTTAAGTTCCGGGACGGTAGATTCGCTAAGGATTTTTATCGACTTACTAGGATCTTCCTGGACGGGGCTTTTTCTTGGATCGTCTACCGAAGCAGAAGATAGGTTTGAATGAGAACTATATACGTGTTGGATTTTGTTTTGGGGATATATATCCGGACGGTTGATGCTGGAGCCTTCGGTCTGATGGTTGAGATTGTTTTGTTTGGGAAAGCCCGAAGATAAAGAACCTCGTCGACGGCGGCACGGCAAATAGGTTGGCGTACGTATCATCCAAGGATTGGAAAAGAAATTTATATTGGGTTTGCGAACACTTGGTTGAAGATCATTCGATGCCTCCCCTGGGAATCACCTAGCCGCTATCTCGAAATTTTAAGATGAGCTGTGACATATGAAAGCCGGCATCGCGGATTTATGAATGGAGGGGTGATATCAATTCGAGGCTGGGGGGGTATATCGGGACAGGATTAGAGTGGGATATGTTGGCCGTTGGTTATAATCTCACGGCACGCAACTTCCCTCGGAAATCACGCTGTTGCGTCCAGATCCTGCTACACCTCGCCGATATGGTCTGTTACAAGCTGCTTCGGACGAAGCTTCTATCCTTGAGCTCTCGAATTTTCGACCTTGTGGCTAGTAGTTGAGTGTGATAGATCTTTGCAGAAATGTCCGGGCTAGGGTGGCTGCAAGCTACAGGGAGGTATTCAGCCTCAACCCTCGACCCTCAACGTCCAGCGAAATCGCAAGGCTTAGAGCTGATAAGCGTATAATTCTGGACTGTCGGGTCGGATTCCTTGTATACCAGCAGCGGGATCCACGGATTATCGGGTGGGTGTAGGCGAGAGCGAAACGCCATCTGACGAGCTGGCGCCGACGAAGTGGTTGAAGTTCAATGGGGTGTAGCAATCGTATAATCTATTGGGTGGCAAGTATATCCTGATCGTAGAGATATGCTAGCAGGTGTCTATGGGCTCGCTTGCTAACAGGAAATCATATGTTATGGTCTTAACGAATCTGCAGATTGGCGAGCTTGAGAGGCGTCGACAAACTGTTGGATTTGGGTCGGAAACGGTATATGGTTGCATCACTACCGCGCCATACCACCACCCATTATCGAAGTCGCTATTGAATTATCGATATCGCCCTGCATAATATGAAACACTCATGTTAGCCATGACATATTTTATTTTGCACGGCGTATACGCAGATAAGGTGAACGGATTTGTAGTAATATCGGGAATAGTCAGGAAGATATATCGAAATATCCGCCGTAGCTGAAGCCGTTATGATCACCATATCGGCTTGTCATCGGTAGCTACGGAATCCATTTGCCGGGGTTTTAAAATACAACGTCATCAAATTCGAGCTCAACCAATTTTAAAAGTGCGTTTGTGGAAAATAATACCGGAAACCCGAGATCGAAAAGATTTGGATAACCGGCCCATGATCCCAGAAACACGTCCGGTAAGATTTCCAGACAACCTGAGCTCATGAGGGTGATGCTGACGTGTGGACAGGAACTCTATCATGCTTACAAGATCTAAGGTGGCTGGTGCACGAGAAGATTTCGGAAAGTTTTTTCGTTGGAGTGGCACCGCAGCCTTGTACTGGTAGGAGTCGAGAAGGTGGAGCTTAAAGAACAGTTTCGTGATGGCTAGCCGACAGTTGGGTAAATATAACAGCAACCTCACTGCTGCTCGGGAAGATTCAAATATGAATCGAACGGGAAAATTATGGGAATTCTCCTGTATATTCGAGAAGCAATGGTCAGCTCGTGCCCATAATTTTCCACATGCATCCTCGGAGGAATTATATTAAAACGTTCCAGACGAGATGTACATCCCAGAATTGATGAACCTACTAGTAGACCTGTCTCGTCAGCTGAAATTGGCCGTCGGTAATATACGACCGTTGATTACGGAGAAAGACCCTGAAATTTATCGAAAATTGTGAAGATTCCCTAGCGGGCCGTTAGGGTTGAGTTACAGATATAGTAGACCGTTAGAAGCTGAATGCCCGTCGTTATAATTTCGAAAAAGGTTTCAACCATCAGCTCAGCTGACCAGTTTCGAAATGCGACGGGCTCCGTAATTTCGCCTGTTCTCCACCCCACATTGTGGAAAATTAGTCAGCTTGGAGATAGGTCAAACAGATGGCAAACAGCCTTGGTCTGTGGCTTTGCCGTGGTATAAAAGAATGAGCATAAATACGCGGATGACGGTCGTGTTCTTCGTACGAATTTAGCTTGGGCAATTAGTCGGGTGCGCGGGCATGTCCGTGCATTCCAGTCGTGAAATTGCAACGGTGACCCCGAGGAATGAAGCTCGAAGGTCTAAAGGTATAGGTTGGGTGCCAGCGATGTCAGAATGATTAACACTGGAGTCATACACCCGCGGCGATTGTCTATGGACGGGTATTTCCCCTCATCTATGCATACTATGTATACATGAGCATCGCATCGTTTCAAGAGTGTGCAGAATCTCCCAATACAGGAATTTTAGCAGGAAAGCTGCAGGGCCACGTTTTTCTTATAAGTCGATTCGCTTAGCCGAATTTTATAACTAAACTTCCCGAACGGACCTTTTGCCCCAAGCAAGTTCCACGCCGACAAACACCGGATAAATTTACCAGGAAAACACAAATGCATGTCGCATCAAACAGCTGGATTTCGGACTTGAAAGTGGAGTTGAGTTCTCGTTGAGAGTTTGGTACTGGGAAATGCACAGGATTATCGTCCACTAATTATCAACGCTGAGGATGCCGTTAACGGGAGCCGAGGGATTCTCCACTGTGCTTAACCACTTAAATGTTCAATGCACGTAACCGGGACTGTTCGGCGAAACAACTGTGGAGTTCTGTTTTGGAAAACAGAGTTCGTGATGACACCGTGCACTGCCTTGGCGTATAGTGGATCGAGCTCGGGCATCTTCAGCTGTTTTGGTACACCCCAATCCAATCAGGTTTATATTTAATGGAAAGATACTATAGAATGACCTAAAACTAAGGAGGCGAATCGCTTGAAAAGCTCGCAAGTAATTGACAAACCCAGCAAATGAACAAAAGCAATTAGTATGGCTTGAGGGTCGAGGTAATAAAGACAGGGAGAGAGAAAGAAAGTTTCCAAAATTGGGTGGTTGGGCTAGAGTTCTTGTGAGGGAGATATCAAGTTCTGCAACAGATAGAAGCCAATGGAACTGCATCGAGCTTTGAGAAACTAACATCTTCACATGTTAAACACCACTAAAAGCCGAATGGATTCTCGGGTGCTGTTGTTGGAATTAGAACTTAGTAATTCGGTAGTAAAAGTGGATAAGAGTATATTAAAGAACTTACTAGCAGCATTCAAATTGGCTTTTCTTATGCCCGTTGGCTGTGGCGCTAGTTTGCCTGGCGTAACTCCAAACTTAACTGCCGGAGCCGGACCAGTAGCCTGCGGCTTAAGAGGTGTCAGAGCTGGCATCAGGTTCTTATTGACGCCGCCGGCGCCGAATTGATTCCCGAATCCGTTCTGCTGTTGCTGTGGGACAGCGGTGTTCTGGGGTAATAGAGGAGTTGGTAGGCTCAAGTCAACTGTAGGTTTAAATGGCGGTGGTAACGGTCCCAGTCCTGAACCAGTGGGCTGAGGGAGAAGCGAGTTGTTGAAGCCCAATTGTGGTTGACCATATCCAGTTGGCTGAACACCAATCCCGCCGTAGTTGATCTGGGGAATCCCAAAGTTGTTTGGGACCGCAGTAAGCTGGGGCTGCAATGCCGCGGCTTGCTGTTGCTGAAGGAGGGCTTGTTGCTGCTGGAGGGCTTGCTGGGCCTGTAGTTGTCTCTGGAACTCGGCTTGTTGCAACTGCTGCTGCATACTCAACTGCCCTTGTGGTGCAATGGAGGATACATTCTGGTACCCTGTGATTGCAGGGACCAGCGGTTGGATTTGCTGAGGGAAATTCTGGGCAGGAGTGGACTGTGGCCTTTGAGGTGGCGGGGGGACTAAACCTCCTACGTTCTGAGCAATTTGTGGTGCTTGAGGCCGCTGTCGGGCAGTAGCCTGAGCCTGAAGGGGCTGGGCTTGGTATGCAGTCTGTTGGGGTTGAAGGATACCTGTCTGTTGGTAGTTGATATAGGGAGGCGATGTTGGGGAAGTTTGCGGTGCTGGCTGCTGGTAAACTGACAATGGTGCTGCCAGAATATTTGCAGGAGGAGGTTGCCAGGTCTGCTGAGGTGGAGCTGATGAAGGCTGGGCAGGCGGAGACACGACAGGAACTGGCGCTGGCTGCTCCACTGGAGGTGAGGGAGTCACCACTGTCGGTTTCAATGGCTCATCTAAGAGTGATAGTTCTCGTAGAGCACCGGTAGGAGGCTGGGGCTTTGGCTGAACTTGGGTTTCTGCTGGGGCCGCGGCAACTTGCTGAGGGGCAGGGGAGGCGGATTTTGGTGGTTCTGATTCTTGCTTTGAAGGCTTTGGAGCCCAGGGATCGTTGTCTTTAGCCGAATTTTCCTGCATTTTGGAGGGTTCCGGGGTGGGCTTCCTTTGCTCCAGCATTTTAGGATCTACTACGTCCGAAGTTTGGACGCCGGGCGCCGGACGCTCTCGACGCGTATTATTCTTAAGACCACCATCAGGGTTAGTGAAAAGACTTTGTTGACCATCTCCGTTACCAGTTACCTCTGCATCTTTCTTCCGTCCATATTTGTTATCCAGGAATTTCATCACACGTAAAATGTCCCCTTCTTTGAGTCCAAGCGTTCGCAGGACGGCTTGGTTGATTTCCGGTAGAATCGATTCATCCATGCTATCTTTGGCGAAGTTATTGGCATATCTTTGGCATGCATGGACGTCCACACCACAGTTGAGGAAGAATTCGAACCAGTCGTAATCGTTGACACTCGTATTTCCATTGCCCTTGGACCGATCGATCGTAATACCGGCTGGTGATTTGGGTGCACTGGAGGCAGCAGGCCCAGCGCTTATCGCAGTAGTGACGCTCGCTTTGTGTTTTCCACGGAGATCAGATAGTGGCTTGTCTTCATCGAGACTTAATCCAGTTTTCCTTTCGACGTATTCGAGGTCTTGCTTCGACATCTTGGCGATGGGAACTGCGATCTTGACTCCATTGACTTTGTGGAGATGAATAACACCGTCTCTAAGATTAAGGAACTCTGCATCAACCTTGAACGTCCCGGATCTGTCGGTCCAAGTCCGGACGTGCTTCGAGTTTGGCTCTATAAATTGCATTAGTATTGGATAATAAGGTGTATGCCTAGGTCACATACTTGGTTTGTCACTGGTGGCTGTCCGTCCAGTTGGCTTTCTGCTGGAGGTAGTAGAGGTCGTGTTTGGAGTGTTCAGGCTGCTATCTCGAGGTGGAAGCATGATCCCAGGTCCGACACTGGCCTTATGCTGGTGGCCATATCGCGAGTCCTTCTCCTTCCCTTTTGAAGATGATTCTTGAGGGGGCTCTGCTTCAATAGATCGGGTATTTTTGATTTCGACGTAGCTACTGGGAACCACGCCCTCCTTTCCATTTATTATACGCCTCACATTCCACCATTCGTCTGACTGTCCATCGTCGATGATGACGACTTCGTCGCCAACCTTAACGCTGACTTCATCAGACCCCTGAGCATCAAAGTCGTATAGAATGATACCGAGTTTCTTTCCACCGCTCTTCGCGATAGCCATAACTTCGCTCAAACCTGCTGCCCTGGCAGCACCTCTCATCTCACCCAAATCTCGAATTATCTCACTCGCGGTTTCCTTGTTTTCCGCACGTAGATCAAGCGACCGTATCGGCGAAACAAGATCGAGTCCTACATGTTTGCCGTCTGCACTATAGGTTTGTAGATCTTCGATTTCCCATGTAGTGGATGGAATGCTCTTCTTCTGAGGGGTTAACGTGATCTTCCCATTGCCGAGTTCAAGGACACACGGGATTTTCTTCTTGTTCACGATTTCATCGATTGGGTACCGATGTACGCCTGCGGCTTCGATTTGATCAAACGTAGTAGGAGGATTTGGGGATATTGGGGATGCGTAGGGTGTGGATATATCGGATCTGGGCCGTTCGGGAAGGCGTGGTGGGGGTTCATCATCGTCACTTGCGTCAGGGGTAAAGTGGACGGCTTTCTGGGGTGGAGGAGTGTACGTAGTAGTTGTGGGAGATGTAATAGGCGACTGAGCAGCGATTGAAGCCTGCCTTTGCTTCAGGGCCGCTGCTATGGTGGTTGCTGGAGACGGCCTGACTGGACTGTCTTCAGGCTCCGATTCCGGCTCTGGTTCCGGCTCCGGCATTCGGGGTGGAAGTGCTACGGAGTTTCGAGATGGCAGCGGTGGTGGAGCAGATTCGGCAGGAGATGATACGGCCGGAGTAGGTGCATCGCCGGCCTCCTCAAGGTAGTTGGCTGGAGCAAAGCCGTACTCTCCCTTCAGCCCTACCAAGCTCCAGTCCGGATCGGAGTTATCGTAGACGTCTAGGATAGCATCCTCGGAGAAGGAAAGCTCTTCGTCGGTCTGCCTCTGGTAGTCGTATAACGCTCGGAGTTTGCCGACCGGTGCAGCCTACAATCGCAAGACAAATGGTAAGCTTGGAGGCTGCTGATTATCAAAATCACGCATAGCCGTGGTTCTCCTGAAGCACTGACCTCCTCGACGTAGGTGTTCGGAATCAGGCCCACAGGCTCCTCATCCTCATTCGCAGCAGCCTTCTTCTTTGCCTTCCACCAGGCATCCTCGGAGGACTTTTCCAAGACATAAAGCAGGTCCCCCTCTTTCAGGGCAAGCTCCTCGTCCGTCTGCGGAGCATAGTCGTAAATTGCCCGGTAGATCCCTAAAAAGGACATCCTGTGGCCGTCTGAGAAGTTGCGAACGTGAAGCTGGCCGCCAGACAGCTCTAATATCGGGGATATCGGAAGCTACGAAGCTGATATATGCAGCGGGTGGTGGTGAGAATGATGGTCTGGGGGAGGTTGTGTTTGGGGTTGTCAGCGGCTGGGGGTAAACATGATGTTCGTTCTGCGCCGCCATCACGCTTGCCCGATTCGTCACCCAGACGGGAGTAAAGTTGACGAAACACCACACGCAACTCAAACGGTTGCCTGTCCTGCGCTTTAGACTTCCCCGCAGATTTAATATAATTTTTAGGCAAAATGTGCTTCTGGAATGTATTGTACCTATAGTATGTATGGAATAAATCTCGAACCTGTATGTATGTGGGTACTATCGCTATTTTAGTTGAATCAGTACAGGTTTCGCAATCCATCGAATCCTGGTTCTCGAAAGCTAGATGTATATATACTTGAGATACACTTTCGGTTCCGCTCAAATATATTTACCTCTTTCGCCCTTCTTTTCTGTAGCTAGCAGACCCTTGGTATACCGGTACTGCCTGTGGACTCGAGCGGTGTAGTGGATATATACACTAGGATGAAAATTCCAAAAAGTTGGGTTCTACTCGAGTGGCTACTAGTTGGGAGGTTAAGAGCCTACCTAAATATATACATTCTTTCAGTAACTAGATATCAATTGCTACCGGTGTGAAGCACTATCCAGATAATTTGTTTTATAGCTATACCGATGCATTCCAAAGACAATCCAGTCCGTCGTCATCTTGCATTAGACCTGCTGCCTATTGCATCGATACTCGCGATATCGCTCTAATCAGTTATCTGTCCATCTTCCCTGCATCACACAAAATCCTTGATACCATTGCTCGTAAATATGTACATTTTCTTAGCAGGTTTGGCAGACCAGGCTACGAGGACAATACGCAATTCATTGATACAAGAAGGCTAGAGAGTTGCAAAATACTATAGAAACAAGCTTACGAACTCGGAGAGAATTTTTCTTCTATCAGCATCATAGGCTACGTATATGTGTGACTTTACCTAAGCTCTTGCTACGCGTTTGATACTTGTACGCTTCGAACTATGGCATAACTGGTTAACCTACATGTATACAGCTGTTGTATTTTGTGCGTTGGGCTGTCCTCTTGTGGTCGATTTTCTGTCCTGGAAGCCGGAAGCCGGAGGCGGCGGTATCCTGTTTAACAATTATCCCTCTGTATTATCTACGGCTATGGGCATTCTCTCATGAGTGACCAAGTAGGCCATTCCTGTGGCACTGCATCTGAATTGGTATCTGGGCCGCTGACCACTCAACTGGTAACCGCTTGGATATTTTTATCTAACGATAATAGTAACTTTCAATCGATACGTACTCTTGTACCTACCCTAGTCAGATATAAAAAGCCTCCCTTCCCTGCAGACATAGTAGAATAAGTAATGTCGCATTATGCAATCTATTATTGTGCAGATATATGTAGACCTCCATTGGTGAAACTAACTGACCAACCGCCAGATCATGATCAAAAACTCGCTCCAAATATAATCGATCTTGCTAAACCGATACGATACAGTCAATAAAAGGAATCGAAACTGAAATAAGCCTTAGCTCAGAACGCCGCTAAATCCACTAATACAACGTTGAAATCATCAAGTGCACCCGTAAACCCATATCCACATCTTCGAAACAACCTCAGATACAATCCAACGACCATGGCCCCCTGTCTTCATGGATTTCAATCCCTAAACAAAACTTAAAAATCGATGCCTTGCCGATTGCCGATATCAATTCCCTTCTTCTTCCTAACACACGAAAACACCCTAATCCCGCCCGTCCGGCGCCCTAAGTCGCGGCAAGTGTCCTCGTTGCCGGGCGTCATATATAGCGTATAGCTAGCACGATGTAGAGTTTTCTTTCTGCAGATTTTGTGGAGGTGGTGGAATGGCACTATTTTCTCGGTTGTCAACCTTTAGCTTCCATGGATCTAGCTTGATATTTCAACGCGCGTATTTCGGCCACAACTAACATTTTCGAACCCTTCGAAGAACTTCCTTCCGCCGGTGAAACGAGTGTATTCGTATAAACGATCCTTTGATACGACTTCGGTATCTGGAGCATCTGAGATGCTCTGACCTTAGTCAACGAACTCGAAGGCTGTAATGTTCGTGCCGGATTCATTGTATGATATTATATTCCGAGGGATTTTATAATAGAGATAGAAAAGTAAACGTAACGATGGGACGTAGATTGTGTTATCAAATGCGCACGCGCAAGGTAATGTAGTCGACTGAACGAGAAAGACGTTAGTTACCCCTTCATCCGACCAAGCTTGCGGGGGCAGAACCGCAACATATATACCACCCTGTGGGCTGATCATGGCCCCACCTTTGGACATTGCACATGCCTAGCGATTGCACCACGATGAGGTTTTTTTTTTTTTTTTTTTCCTTTTCTTAGTCTCTCGGGTCACGTTCAAATTTAGAGATAACCGAATTAACATATGTATTTTGTTTACGGTTTCTGCCGCGATACTCGGAAGAAAAGAGCTTAGAGACGCCTGTTGTGGGTCGTCGTCGCATGCATGCAGATATCTAGATGCGGGACGAAGGGAGTGGATTATTGGTGGCGGGAATACGGAAATGCCTTACTACGCAGGAGAGTTATAATTTAGGAGCAACTGGGAGGTCACGGATGGGTGGAATATATCGTAAGATAGGCACCTTTACTGCTTTCTAGGCATTTGCGTATGTGCGTAAAGTATAGAAGCTGCAACTTAGCTCGCGCGCGCGCTGTAGATCTTATCCGTAGTCTAGCTGTAGCATATATATTTGTCAAGAATACTGCACCCGTCCCGGAACATCCCGTTCATTTCTCAGGGCCTTTCAGCTGATTTAATTTTGTATCCTTCGGTTCTATAACGTCTGGAGACTAAGCTACTTCCCGCGCGACTGCGACAACCCAAATCTAGAACTCCGCGATAGCTTGCGGAATCCTTATCAAATACCTACATTAAACGGGCTGAATCTTGCATAAACTTTAAGCCAGATATCGATCTCAATCTAGAAAATGCTCGACGAACCCGGTTCCACATTCCTCGGTGGGTCCGGAGGCGCTGAACGTCGTGGTCGGCTAACAGCGGGTTCGGGAACGAACCTCAAATTTTGAGATTACACGATATCGGCCGGCTAGATATCGTTGTAAAGCCGAAGTCGGAAACGGCACAAAAAGGCGTACGTATGGTCTAGAAGAGGGAACCTGACTCGTGGGTACGTACCTTTATCGTGTATCAGGCCCTTGCTGAGGGGGTTGTACGTATTGGCCCTGGGGTATCTCGAATTTTCGTTCGCCAGACGGGAATTTTGGTAATAGAATATGCAATACCAGCAGTTTAAATTTCCGAGATGCCTCAGTCGTACGATCACAACCTTTTAGGCAAAATGGTTCCCCTTGAGCGGCTGGAAAACAAGCTTTTTGCAGCGATCAGTACCCATTGCTCCGAGGAGAAACATCGGGGATCCATGGCGCGGAATAGTTGATCCCGTCTCATGTATATCTGCAAGGTCCAGGATTTGGGGTTTTTGGAGACGATGTTCGATGTTGTCTTTAAGACGGTCCTTCGGGAGGTATGTACAGGATTTTGAATCAAACCCATGGAAGTATTAAGTAACTTGGAAGTTAGGAGGCCGGGGTGCTGGATCCTTGGAGATAACTGGAGGCCCAACTGCTTATATATGTCAATTGCAATTGTTTCAGTGTAGGTTGAAGGGTCTCCAACTTTGTATCCCTGGTGAGGCTGTCTCCTCGTAATATAATATAATCTGATGTTAGAATTCGTAGACAGGAAAACTGATCGTTCAATAAAAGATCGCAAACCAAAATATATAGGAGTAAGTTAGTTGTATACATGTAGAGGTCAAAACCCTTACGAACCCTCCATTCCGTTCCTGTGTTCGAACATTCAGCTGATAGAATCCGGCCCTGTAAATCGAATCTCAGAGCCTCGGTTAGCTCGTGCTTTCCTACTGAGTTCGACCTTGGTTATACAGGCACGGCAGCCCACAGACGGATTTGAGGCTGTATCTTGCACAAGCCGAGTCGACACATGTGCAGCTGCACTGTCGTAGTTAACGTTAAGGTCCCCGCACTTCAACGTCCCACAAACACAGCTCTTAGAGACAGCTATAGCAACGGAGCATCAGCATCGGTAACGTCGCCGAACCCCTGACTAGGATCATGACGACGATCTGTGTTACCTACGAGTGTTGGAGCAACATGTGAACAACACAACAACCCCAGACAAGTTTCTCCCCTCCACTTTCTCCCCCTACCAGCCTCTCCACAAATATATCTCGCAAACTGCATCTACTCGTCCCTGGTTCTTTGCTCCCAGATCAGCTGAACCAAAAACCTCTAGCTAAGCTCCTTGGATATGCTGTATAATTGCATAGGAGGCTTACAAGCTTATCTGCATAGAGGCATGCCAAGCAACATTTCCGAGAGAGAGCTCGACCAACGCACTAGTATCCCGAGTGTATCTTGGTTGGAGCCAATGTTAGCTGACGGATAGATCCTGTGGAGACGCCTAGGGTTCGCGATCGATTTTGTTTCAGAAGTCTGTTGTAACTCGCGATTGGAGGAGTTACCCAATCGAACTAAAAACGGAATATTGGTAGCGCAAAAGTGCTGTCTAGCTTTAACTTTTGTCGCTGTGGTGATTGTAGAATATCGAATGAAAGGTGGAGAATGTTCGCATGAACCGACTCCACAAACCGACCTTCCTCAACAGCTAGACGGGAGGAAGGAAGGAAGGAAGAAATCCCCCATTTATTGATATCAAAGCTCAATTAAGACTATGACTTAGATCCACCACCCATGAAATCTAGATCTAGATCTCGGCGCAAAGTAGCGTCATGCACCCGCGCATGCCAGTATTTTTTGTTCCACCTGCCGTTCGTGGCATTCCCTGCTTCCTCCCCTGAGCAATGCGTCCCTTTACAAAATTTTGCATAACATGGTAATGTTATTATAACTATATATCCCTCGAAAGATGTCCACATTCTGTTGGGAAGGTTCCTTCTTTCTCTCCGTCTCTCATCTCCATCTTTCCTGTGGTTGTGAGACCATAGTCGCAAGTTCATCCACAAACCAGTCATGTGTGTGATCACCGCGACGTTGCTCCAGCTTTTGCTGGCAGCTTCAACCCTCTCCACTCCACTCCACAAACGTGTCCAACTTTCTGGCTATGAATACGTCGTAGTCGGTTCCGGCGGTGGCGGCGGCCCCGTCGCAGCACGACTTGCCAGATTGGGCCACAAAGTCCTCCTCCTCGAAGCCGGCGACGATCAAGGCGCCAATATTGTCGAACAAGTCCCCGCGTTCCACGGTCTCTCTACTCAGGACGAGTCCATGAGATGGGACTATTATGTCAACCACTATTCTGATCCCGTCCGTCAAGCTAGGGATTCTAAAACCGTCTATGAGTTCCCCAATGGTACCGAGTACATTGGGCTTAGCCCACCGTCCGGCACTCAGATGAAGGGTATTCTATACCCACGAGCTGGAACCCTCGGCGGATGTGGATCGCATAACGCTCTTATCACTGTAAATCCCCATGACAGTGATTGGAATTACATCCAAACCATCACTGGAGATAGTTCTTGGAGCGCTTCCAACATGAAACAATACTTTGAACGTCTTGAACATGTCAATTACGATCCTAACAGTATTGTCGGCCATGGTAAACACGGGTGGTTGTGGACTGAACGTGCCGCTGTATCACTCGCTTTGGGTGACGGGAAGATTGTTGCGCAGTTATTATCTTCGGCTGCGGCTATGGGACAGGGTATTCTTGGGTCGATTCTTAACTCTGTGGCGAATTTGGTGAAGGTTTTGTTGGCGGATATGAACTCTGGGCTTCCGGGTCGGGATTCGAGGGAAGGGCTTTTTCAGATCCCACTCGCTCGAAGGAATGGAGCTCGCAATGGACCGAGGGATTTTGTGGTTGAGACTATGAATGCTAAGAATTCGGATGGGAGCAAGAAGTACCAGCTCGACGTTCGTATGAAGTGTTTGGTTACCAAAATTATCTGGGATAAAACTGGCCCAAAGCCTAAGGCTGTCGGCGTCGAGTTCATTGACGGGCAAGCTCTCTACCGCGCAGACCCTCGCTCCGGCGCCGCAAGCTCTGGAACCCCGGGTACCGTCACCGTTACCCGAGAAGTCATCTTATCCGCCGGTGTCTTCAATACCCCCCAACTTCTAAAACTCAGCGGCGTCGGCCCGCAAGCTGAACTCCAAAGTTTTGGAATCCCAGTTGTTGCCAACCTACCCGGTGTAGGTACCAACCTCCAAGACCGCTACGAAGTCGGAGTTACCTCCACCGTCCCAAGCGACTTTAGCCTCCTAGACGGTTGTACTTTCGCCCAAGGTAATGACCCGTGTCTCAACTCCTGGAGCAGCGGTGGATCAAGTCCCTACGAATCCAACGGGTTTGCCGCATCAATCATCAAAAAGACAGCCCAATCAACCGGCGACCCGGACATCTTCATGTTCGCCGGCCCCGTCCTTTTCACCGGGTACTATCCAAACTACGCCTTCGACGCCGTCAAAGACAAAAGACATTGGACCTGGGCCATCCTAAAAGCCCACACAGGAAACAGAGCCGGCACCGTCAAACTCCGCTCAACAGATCCAAAGGATACTCCAATCATAAACTTCAACTACTTCGACACCGGTACCTCATCCGCTGCGAACCGTGATCTGCTAGCCATGGTCGAAGCCGTCAAACTTGCTCGTAAGATCGGTGAAAAAGCATCCGGTCTCGGAGAGCAGTTTACGGAGGAATCACCAGGTCCGGCAGTCAACAGCGATGCAAAGATCGCACAGTTTGTGAAAGATAATGCATGGGGTCATCACGCCAGCTGCACCTGTCCAATCGGCGCGGATTCGGATCCTAATGCCGTGTTGGATTCGAGGTTTAGAGTGAGAGGGGTAGATGGGTTGAGGGTTGTCGATGCCAGTGTTTTTCCCAAGATTCCCGGTATATTTATTGCTGTACCTATCTATATGATGGCAGAGAAGGCGGCGGATGTCATTCACGCAGCTGCATTGGGATCTTATTATTAATTATTTGTGAGCTTTGAGTAATGTTAGCAAGTTGGATGGGTGGTCTGGGTTAGAGACAGCATAAGCAGATTTTTGTATATAATTATTAATAATTGCGAATTAATTATTTTAGCAGTAAGAATAGGACTTCAAGCTTATGATTATAAGAGATATACCACAAGTCGGTACCGAATAAGGGCCTTCGGATGGCTCCGTCTGCGGTGTAAAGACCGGCGTTTTCAACATTCAGCAGTTTCTCTAAATCTTTCAGTACGCTTTGGCAGGGTAGTCTTCTTGATATCACGCCAAGCAGGTAGTTTCTTGGTTTGGGATGACCAGTGAGCAAGGTTGCGACGCGCCGACATTGTTGGATTTTGAGGTGAGGCTGGAAGGTTGCAATTGCAGCCGTACAGAAAGCAGCCCTCGCCAACACCGGTGCTTTGAGAACTCGAGCCCGTCTTACGCGCCGTCTTATGCTAGTATGCCATGATAACCAATTGGAAGCCAATTCGAACTCCAAACTGGAATTCTTCATAATATCATCAATTGCTAAGTTAGTCCCCCGTCAGCAAACCTCCAAAACCCACCGGCTTCTCATGCCAAAAGTTCAGCCTTAAAGCTTAAATATATTTAGTCACTCACGTATCCGGCTTAGCTCCATGCACGGCAAGTCGATCTCCCGCCAATGAACATTCATTGCGATCCTAATAAGGTTGTGATACCTGGGATGCAAATTGATCAGAACTGGGAAGCAAAAAATTCAGCCGTAACTGATGTTAGCTAACTAGCTCGCTAGCTGCGGCTGAGACCTTTTTAGAAATTTTTTGGTTCAAAGTCGCGAGGAATATCGATAACGAGGAATGCGCTGTCTTTAGTTTGTGTGGGATGTTCCGTTGGACCCTTAGAGTTGATATAAAGGGGCCTTTTGGTACTGAAGTATATTATCTCATGTCTACTCTATCACCGTTACGAAAGATCCTGGACGAGCTTGATATATTCTTCTCCAGTTCCTCGACTTAAACATCCCCCATAATCGATAATATTAATATACTTCACCCTTAAACCCCCCTTCACAATGGACCAAATCCAAGACCTAAACAGCGAATCCGACCTCCGCGCCTTCATCTCCAAAACCACAGGCCCCCTCTCCGCCGTCGCAGTCGTCCAATTCTACCACGGCACATCAATCCAATGGGCCGCCAGCACCATCTACCAAAACCAAAAGATAATAAAACTCCTCTCCAAAGAAATTTCCCAGGGAATCGTAATCTTCGGAAGAATCGATGTTAGTCGTATACAGCATTACGGACCGGAATTTCAGTTAAACAGCTCCGGTTATGAAGTATCTTATGGCATATTTTGGCAGGGGATGCAGCAGGCTTATGAGACTGATGCTTTGGAGAATAATCCGGTTAATGCTGTGGTAATGGAAGTTGATGTTTTGTTGGGGATGAGGAGGGAGATGATGGTTGGTGAGGAGGCGAGGAGGTTGTTGGTGAAGAGGGCGGTTATGGGTGAGTGCATTCAATTGGCTTTTTTGGTACATATATATCGAATACTGACGTGATTTCTATCGATTTTAGAAAATAGACGGCGGTGGCCGATTATGGGACGGTCGTTACTGCGACGGGCTCCCAGAGCTAGCGCCTAACTAAAACCCTGGTTTTTTGGGGATAATTTTAATATTAATTCTTTTGGAGGGGCTATACTTGAGTAGCTATGAGACGGTAGAATCTAAAGCTGGAGTCTTTGATATGGGTATTTGGTGAGGTCAAGATAGACTTCTGTTAGTCAGTACCGGCTAGCGGCATGGTGGGCATACATGTTTCAGCTGAAGTTTGTAGACATGGTTGGTTTTGATATATGATGCATCGATGGATTCGGAGCTGGGCAATGTATCAGGAGACCTGGAATACTATGCCATGATTAATGATACTTTTTTATTCAGTCAATATGCCCTTGGAAATACTTATCACGTAGCCTCATTGCCTACTAGCTACCGAGCTCATGGAAAACCGGCACAAACCCGAGACCCCTTCTGTATAAAAACGCGTGCAGTCCGTGATTTCGAGGCGAGAATCGAATCCTAAGCCAAGTATACTTACTCCTCGGAGAACCATCATCACAAAGTCCCTTGAAATCAGTCACAAAAACTCCAAACTCTCGTAATATCTACGTAAAATACCCAGAAATCCGTATATAATGCCCAGCTATCCAATATATCCAGCATATATATTAATCAATAATATACCCTCCGGAACAAGTTCCGACCAATTATGTAAACCCTAATTAATATAAATCACATATATCGCCAAATATTACTGACGTCGAACAATCCGCCATCCAAGACACACACACACGCCGGCCGGCACAGCGATTCCTCATCCTTTCCTTTCTCCACAATTCCGTCCAAACCAACCAATGAAACCGTCCCCGCAAAAACCCATCCCCAGTTCCCAAAGTCGTAAACTACGGAGCTGCCCATTCCGCAGTGAATACTTTAGCCTCCGATCGACGTGTATTGAAGGTTTAAACCATGTCCCGCAGCACCGGAGAAACACAGAAAAGTCAAACACTGACCACCTTCGGGCGAAGGGACGCTAAAAACCTCCACCCCATCCCACACACCCCATCCCATCGGACTTTCCCACCACAGTAACGTTCCTTCCTTATGTTATAATTTATGATACCCCAAAAAAGATGGTAAAATGAAATGAAACGATAACATTTTCGGAGGGGGGCTAAAAGAAAAGAAGGCTTGTTTGCTTGCTTGATTAAGTGGAAACGGAAAAAGGCATGGCCAGGGGGACGGAGGACGGAGGACGCTTGATGATAAAGCCTAGGTTAAGGAAAATCGGACAAATGCAAACGTGAGGACGGGCCACATGCTAAGGCCGACCAGTCCAGTCCCAGGGCAGTGACTTCTACATATAAAAAGAGGGTGGTGGTGACTCGTTCTTATTTTCTGAGGTATGCAGATGACTTATGCGGCGTGGATGCGTGGTCGTAAAGTGTATTAAAGGATCTCGATAGCCCCCAGACCTGTTTCTGGACATTTCCAACTTGGCGACATAATCTCATCTAGACAGTAAAGACATACGAAGAAAGGGCGGGGGAAATATTGAAATCTACGACAAAACGACGAGGGGAAAGCTAACCCGCATATCGACATCGAGACGTCGTCAACTTTATCGGAACCTGCCAGCCATTTTAAACGGTGCATCTGATCTGGATCTGGATCTGGGGAAAGGAAGGAAGCAAGTGACCTAGCTCGCTTACTCACGGACGAAAACCGCTTCGAAACCTCCCAAGCCAGCCGCAGTTTGCAGTGAACGCTGTCCGACTTTGTCACAAGAAAACGGTCGAACAGCGAAGAGGAAGAAAGAAGTAAGTTTAAAAACTGTCGCAGGAACCCACGCGAGAGGCGCATGGTAGAACAAAACCTAACCAGTCCTTCTCCGCGTTCTTTATTCTTTCTTCCTATCCCCACGAGTACTCTTCTTGATCTTTTTCTCCGTCTACATTCTTCTAACAACGGCGAAAGCGTCTTCGATAACAGAAATCTCGTGAAACCGCCATAATCCCTGCCCATCTTCAAATACCACACCTTCAACGCAAAGAAATCCACGATATTCGTCAAAAATGGTGGCCTCAATCCCCCCACCGGCCCTCTCAGACCTTCTCCCCGCATTTCTAGCACACATCCCCGCTAGCTTCGCCTCTCCAAAGCCACCGCCATCATTACCACCCCTCTTAACCCCTCTAACCAGAAGCCGCCTAACCCACCTCTCCTTCAATACCAATTCCTCGGATTCATCCTGGCTGTCTCTATTGACTTGGTCTTCCAACCCTTCCGACGGAGAAACACTCCAAGACCACCTATCCAGCCAAGACTACTACTTCCTCCACCAACCTCCCTCGCCAAATACATTTGTAAACAAGGGGTACAGAAGACTAGATTCCGAGACATTACAATGTTTAATCGAAGTTCCAGAACTGGAAGTTGTGGTTTTATACCAATTTACCACCGACGATGTATTATCTGAATCCGGAGAGATCGGACACGCGTGGAAGGTCCACGATGTTAGATTGGCAGATGATGAAGATTCTCTGTTAGTCGGTGGGAAGCTTTTGGGAAGTATTGAGGGTGCTGAGGAGGAGTTTAGAGCTGTTCCTCGGTATAATAGCTATTCGTACACGAATACCGCTGAAAAGCAGACGACGACGGTGCAAGAAGAGGAGGATTCAGATGACGATTATTGGGGGAGATATGATGATGAAGAAACTGAATCTTGTGCGGGAGATCAAGATCCTAGATCTCCTGTTACCCAACAACCACAGCAGCAGCAACAGCAGCAGCAATCACACGTTCAAATCGCTGCATCAATGTTAGCGAGACGGGTGCTACAGGAAGAAATTGAGGAGACGGATAAGGAGGAAGAAGAATATTATGCGCGATACGCGAATGTGGAGCCTGTGCTTGATAACCCCACCCCCAATACTACGACGAATGAAGGAGGGGTAGACAGACGAGACTCCATTTCGACAAATATTACCTCTGCATCAACTACTTTCGACGCACAAACCATGTCAACGCCGTTAACAGCATTCACCCACCCTTCTACAAAAGTCTCACCAGTCATCACCGCAACCACTACAATCCATCCAACTACAAATATTACATCCCATCCAAAACCTGAGGTTGCGACTGCTAAAAAGGTGGTGGCGGGGTTGGAAAGTGCGGCGGAAGTTCATACGCAAAGTGAAGTGGCAATTCAACAGCATGTTAGTACTAGTGTTAAAAGTCTTTATAGACTGTGGAAGGCGGGTGGGATGGATACTGAGGAGTTTGGAAGGTTCTTGGAGAGGGAGGTGGAGGTTTTGAAGGTTGTGGAGGAGGCGGGGGAGTTGGGGAGTTAGTTAGCTACCTTTCTTACTACTGGTATATAGTAGGGAGAGAGTAGGGGAGTGTATAGTATAATGATGAGGGGAGGAGGGCATTTGATTTGCATGGGAGTATTTGGAGCATGTTTAGCCTTTTTTTGGTTGATACCTTTTGCTATGATTGAATATAGCCTTGTTCAAGTAGTATCTGAGTACTTAGTCAAATGATTCATGATGCATTTCTAAGAGTTATACTATCTTCAAACCCTTTCCCGTGATAAATATCAAACTTGAACGCCGTGCTATTAACCAATCCAAAGCCCATCTTAACATCTATCCTGTCCAAATACCAACTTATCATAGTAGTAGTAATGGTATGGACTAAACATCACTCAAGAATCCACCCAAAGTAGCCAGCCTTCCAATCTCGCCTTCCTTTGCTCTACCTTGCTGTTTGACACCGCTAGTACCACCGGTTTCGCTGTTTACGAGGAATCCTTGGTCGTTATGACTCCATCCGTACCCCGGGTTTTCTTCAACCAGCATCTTGACGGTACGCGGTTCGTCTGATATTCCTAGGTACTTTTGGGCGAGGGATGGTGGGATGGAGGTATATGCGGTGGAGAGGAGGGAGAGGGTTGTTGTTCGGTGTTTTTCTAATAATAATTAGTATTTATTACTATTTCGCCGTATTTGGTCTATTTAGAGGGAAGGAAGAGAAGAGGGTACTTACGAAGCACCCGGGAAGCTAATACGGCGGTAACATCCCCCCAAGGAGCACCCTGCATCGTCTGATGGAATGCAACATAGTCTTTACTCCAAACGGCTTGAAGGACTCTATAAGCTGATATGATGGATGGGTCGTTATGTAGGAGTTGGGAATCGATACGGTGGGTTAAGGCTCTCGCTTCGGGGAGGTCGTCGACTAGGATTAAGGACAGGATGTAGAGGGTGTAGTAGGTTGAGAGGACTTCGGTATTGCCGTCGACGGTTGTGATGGCGGCGCGGGGTTCGAGGAGGGAGAGGGAGGAGAGGAGGGAGAGCGGGGAGGAGGAGGAGGAGCTGTCGGAGACCAAAGTGGCGAGGAGGGAGGAGGAGAGTTGGGGGAGTTTGGAGCCCATTTTCTATCTATCTCTTTTCCTGATTCTTTCCCTCTATTCCTTCCCTAGTATGGTATCCCTTTTGGTAGTGTTTCCTGTATTGCAAGTTGGAGATGTTTTTGGAGATGGTGGTGGATTGAGAGAAGACGAGGATCAGAGTGGTGGTGGTGAGGGACAGAAGCGCAGAGGGAGAGGATGACTGGTAGCTGCTATACAATGCAATGCTATCACCACACAAGCTCAGCTTCACACTTTCTACCGCGAATTAAATTAAATTAATTAAATCAAATACTCAAATACCTTCTTCTCTAGATATCTAATCATCTAGATAGTAGTATTAATTATTATAGAGTAGAGTATTTGATACAGTCACGTAGTAATATGTAACAGACGTGGGGGAAGCTCGGTGCCAAGAATTCGGAGGCGCGTTGACGACACCAAAAAACGGGCGGCCGAAAAGGACAGGAAAGGACAGGTCTCAAGTAATTGGTATGCCGACGTCAGCCAGTCTCCTCTTCGTCTCTCCAACATCAACTCACCATCTTCACCGCCATCATCATCGACCGGGTACCGTACTGCACTGCACTGTACTGTACTATACTAGCCAGGCATCGCCATAGTCGGGTTCAATTAAAGAGAGGGAGAGAGAGGCGTCAATTGGCTGGTCCTGGCGTGTGTGTGCATTGGCTCCTCGTGAGCTAGTAAGGGAATATACACAATGTCGACGGTCAAATCGATACTCTTCAAGGACCCGGCGTCCACCGAGAGCGCTCGTACTATCCTTAGAGTCGTCATCCTGCTTACAATTGCTGCTGCCGCCGTCGCCAGCAGATTGTTCTCTGTCATTCGTATGTCGTTCTTCCGTTCTTCCATTCGCTCGCTCGCACGTGGGGTATCAGTGGACGGGCTATTGGGACGGACTTTTGCTAATTGTTTTACGGAATAATAGGATTCGAGTCGATTATCCACGAGTGTACGTTCCCTCCATCGCGTATCTAACGTCAATTGGCTTTGTCGGGGTATTGATTGCTGAATGGGATGCACCAGTCGACCCATGGTTCAACTTTAGGGCCTCCAAATATCTCGTCAAGAACGGCTTCTTCGACTTCTGGAACTGGTTCGATGACCGTATGTCAATACCAACTACTTCCATACTACCATCTATAAATACTATATCTACATATGCTAAACAATTGCAGGAACATGGTACCCCCTCGGCCGTGTCACCGGCGGCACCCTCTACCCCGGCCTCATGGTGACCTCCGGCGCCATCTGGCACGCCCTTCGCATGATCTCCCTCCCCGTCGACATCCGTAACATCTGCGTCCTCCTCGCCCCCGGTTTCAGCGGTCTCACCGCCTTCGCCACTTACCTCTTCACCAAGGAGATGAAGGACAGCGGTGCCGGTTTGCTCGCTGCTGCCTTCATGGGTATCGCACCCGGTTACATCTCCCGTTCCGTCGCTGGTAGTTACGATAACGAAGCCATCGCCATCTTCCTGCTCATGTTCACCTTCTACCTCTGGATCAAGGCTGCCAAACTCGGTTCTGCCATGTGGGGTGGCCTCTGTGCCTTATTCTACTTCTACATGGTCTCCGCTTGGGGTGGATATGTCTTTATCACCAACTTGATTCCTCTCCACGTCTTCGTTCTCATCTTGATGGGAAGGTACTCTGGTAGAATCTACGTCGCCTACTCCAGTTGGTATGCTCTGGGAACTTTGGCTAGTATGCAGGTCCCGTTCGTCGGTTTCTTGCCCGTCAGGACCAGTGAACATATGGCTGCCCTCGGTATCTTCGGTCTCATCCAATTGGTCGCCTTTGTCGACTTCCTCCGTGGCCAGGTCCCATCCAAGCAGTTCAACACCCTGCTACGCGCCCTGGTCATCTTGATCACCGTTGTCGCCTTCACCGGCCTCGTCACCCTTACCGTTACAGGCGTTATCGCTCCATGGTCTGGTCGTTTCTACTCTCTCTGGGATACCGGCTACGCCAAGATCCACATCCCCATCATCGCCTCCGTCTCTGAGCATCAACCTACCGCTTGGCCATCCTTCTTCTTCGATCTTAACTTCTTGATCTGGCTGTTCCCTGCCGGTGTATACCTCTGCTTCCGTCAGTTGCGAGATGAGCACGTTTTCATCATTGTTTACTCCGTCATGGCCAGCTACTTTGCAGGTGTCATGGTCCGTCTCATGCTCACTCTCACTCCGATTGTTTGCGTCGCCGCAGCCATTGCTGTCAGCTCCATCTTCGACACTTACCTCGAAATTGACAGCCCCGAGGAACAAGAGGAAGACGACTCGAAGAAATCCAAGAAGGAGAAGGTAAAGGATACCACTGGGGGCTTCTTATCCTCCAAGGCACCATTCATCGGTATCTACAGCGTCTCATCGAAAGTTGCGGTCGTCGCTGCCTTCTCGGTTTACCTTATCCTTTTCGTCCTCCACTGCACTTGGGTCACCTCGAACGCTTACTCTTCACCATCCGTCGTCCTCGCCTCCCGTATGCCTGATGGCTCTCAGCACATCATCGACGACTTCCGTGAAGCCTACTACTGGCTCCGCAAGAACACACCTTACGACGCCAAAATCATGTCCTGGTGGGACTACGGCTACCAAATCGGTGGTATGGCCGATCGAACCACACTCGTAGACAATAACACCTGGAACAACACCCACATCGCCACAGTCGGCAAAGCCATGGCCAGCAGCGAAGAAGTCAGTTACGATATCCTAAGAAAACACGAAGTCGATTACGTACTTGTTATCTTTGGAGGATTATTAGGTTATTCTGGTGATGATATTAATAAATTTTTGTGGATGGTGAGGATTGCGGAGGGGGTTTGGCCGGCTGAGGTTCAGGAGCGGAAGTTTTTTACTTCTAGGGGGGAGTATAAGATTGATGCTGAGGCGACGGATACGATGAAGAATAGTTTGATGTGAGTATATGCTTTATTTTTATGGTTTTCTGTTGATTATGTTTTTTGGGAGGGAGTATATACTAATAATGGGGGGTTTTTTAGGTATAAAATGTCATACTATAAATACCCATCCCTGTTCCCACCGGGACAAGCGCAAGATCGGGTCAGAGGCGCAAGACTTCCGTCTGAAGGGCCGGTATTGCATACACTTGATGAGGCGTTCACAAGTGAGAATTGGATTGTGAGGATATATAAAGTTAAAGATCTTGATGAGTTTGGACGAGATCACTTTGCAGTTTCGGCGTTTGAAGGGGGCAAGAAGAAGGGGAAGAAGGGAGGGTTGGCGGGGAGAGCGGGGGGTAAGAGGGGGAGGAGGGTTGTTAGGATTTAGGGTGTGATTAAGGCACTTTATTTTTGCTGGTGCTTTTTTTTCACTGGGGGGTTGTGGATGTGTAGGTGATGTTGTGGAGCGTAGTGATTTGTTTTTTTGTGATAAAAAAAGTTTATAGCTATAGTAGTAGTAGTAGTAGTAGTAGTAGTAGTAACAAGCAGATGAAGCAATTGTAATATTCTATTTGCATAGCAGCAACATCGTCACTAGAAGGTTATCGTCTAGATGCTAGTCATGTTATAGCCTGGAATCCTGCGTGTTACTCAAAAATTATAATTGAGGTAAAGTATGCTACAGCAGGGGTATGTTGGTGGGACCATGAACTACTTCTACACACTCAGCTTAGTTATGCATGCCAGAGGAAACATATTTAATTTACAGGGGAACATTCGAGCAGATGATCTTTTGATGTAAAATGTCTTGTATAGGATACTTACTTTTTTGCCTTTTTGCAGGAGCTAGGGGTCTAAATGTTTGTAATGTTTGTATTCATGAACTTAGATGACGGTTTAGGCGTAGAGTATTTACCCGAGTATATATTGTCGAGAGCTCGGGTCGATGAGCGTTATGTCGCCTCGCACCCGGACGTGAGTGGATCGCAAGCCCCCAGTTGGTTCCGGGAGCTGGCAGCCAATCAGGTGTATTTGGCACGACGCAGAAATGTCGGTTATGCAACAGCCCGTGCCGCTGAACAGCTTCCTTCCACAAGGGGGCCTGCTGGGAATCTATAAAAAATGTGGTAGGAAGGGGAGACACGTAACATCCTTATTTTTGCGTTAGATAGATATGGTAATCGCGCAGTAGTCCGGGTTTTCTTGGTACTTAAAGTTATTCGTGGGTATTGTAAAGGTAGCCTAGACTACGAGGTCGGGATAGAGGCGGCTTTCTACGTATACCAATGCGAGGTCACTGTAGAAAGGCTGGCGTCCGGTTCGTGGTTGGGTTACACAATATTTTATTGGATTTGGTCTAGCAAAGGCCGGACTCATAGGCCCATACCTATCAACCAAACCGGGCGTTCGGTCAAAGCCTTACATGTACATGCGAAGCATGCCGAAAGAGACAGCCGCATGATTGCCTAAGTGTCTTCGCCTGGGAGGGAAACGAAAAAAGAGACAGGCAGTCCGTCACATTCGTGGTTTTCGAACACCGCGGCGTTTCCGTGTTTGGCAGTGTTTTATTTTATTTTATTTTATTTCTAAACGAATGATTACATTTATAAATCTGGAGAACTTGAAGAAATCCTCTTCATATTTGCATCTCTCCTTTTCCTTTTCTTTTTTCATACAACGACTTGATGGTTTTTGATTCTTCAAACGTCGTGTTTATAATTCAGAATCCTCTATTTCTCCTTACCTATTACCGTTCCCGCGTTACGGTATAACGGGCAAACAACCCTGAAGGCCTTCCTCTAGGATTGGAGGCCTTCTTCTTTTCAGGCATCGAATTCGCCTTTTCAACGCTTTATTTCCTTTCTTCGATAGAACGGAAAGAGAACAGCTGCGGATTTTCCAAAGATGATGGCCAAGCTCTTGGGGAAGAAGTCAATGTCATTGCCTTCGAAAGTGAGTCCTCAAGAGGCTCACCTAGATGCAGAGGTAGAATACTTTTTACACTTAACTACCTGTGTTTGCTTGTATCGTGTCTACAGATGAACATCTCCAGAGCAAACCTGACACAAAACTTGTGTATTATATAGGACATACTGATACTTTGTATCGGTCCAACCGGCGCTGGCAAAACAGCTTTTATAAACTTCTCTGGTGCTGCTATTCAAGATGGCGCCTCGGCAGGTAAGAATGCCCCATACGACCCGTTAGACATACGTTCCTACTTTAGCTATAGCTTAATATTGGTTTGAATCCTTCTAGACTACCTATCCGTCCGAGCCTCCTTTCTCACCGTCGGCAAGCACAGGATAGCGCTGATCGATACACCCGGCATCGATGATACCTCGGACACGACAACTCACAGCCTTGTCACAGAATGGCTACAAAAATCCTACCCCCCAGGCAAACAAATTTCGGCAATAGCATACATCCAAAGCATCAGTGCAATCTCCTCAGACTTCGACGGAGACCTAGCTATGAAAACCCTAAGAATTTTCGAAGACCTATACGACGAACGTCTCGTAGTCGACGGAAGACTATGTTTGATCACTAATTTCTGGTGTAATCCGCCCACGCAGGATGATTGTCGGGCGGAGTATAAGGTCCTTGATAGGAGAGGTTCATGGAAACGGTTTTATGGGATTATTGCGCAGTATTATAGGTTTAGGTGGTATGATATGCCCGCTGAGCGGTGTGAGGCGCAGAATATGGTTGATGAGATTCTTATGGGGTTGGTGGAGAGGGTTACTGGGGAGAAGATGGGAGGGTCTTTTGGTGGAGGTAAGGTTGGGAGGATAGAAAGTGATAGAGGAGGCCAAGGGAGGCTGGCAGGTGTAGGTAGGAATACCGACGGTAACGCTGACTGGATGGAATACCGTAAGAACTTTGAACATGTTCTTAAACAGATCGCAGGCGTTCACGTCGGGCTGCAACCCAGAAATCGGGAGGAAGGAGAAAGCTCAGACGAGGAACAGGGTTTGGAGGAATCAGATTCCTCTCCCGAAAGCCAAAATCCAGTGCCTTCTCACGAGAAAGTGCTAATCGGACCTGGAGATGATCCTCTGGAAGAAACTTCATCAGCGCCCTTAAATTCAGCATGCCCGTGTAGCCCAGGGAACGGCGACGTCGATGCAGAAGGCGAAGTAGCGACAATGACTAGGCCCCCTAGACGTGCCTGGCAAGCGCTCAACTGGAAAGTCTATAGGAGACTTCTAGCTAGGTCCATCCGCAATCGTTTTTCAGACGCATGCCTAGAATCAACTGAAGAAGCAGCCATAATCCCCTCTCAAGCTCTATTTACCCCAATCCACGAACAACAATACTTCGCACTCTGGGACGCCGTAGCAACCGGGCAGCTTCGAAAAGTTCGTCGGGCCCTAAACACCCCCGTTGCCCAAATCGACCAAAAGACAGAATGCGGATGTACAGCGCTAATGAGAGCCGTGTGGGACAAATACTCTCACATCGTTACGATGCTGCTTAAAGAAGGCGCCAGTCCTACCAGAGTTAAGGATAAAAACGGAGTAACCGCTTTACATCTAGCTGTCTTCGCTGGCTACCACCCAGTTATCAAACTTCTTATAAAATACGCGGACGGCGAAGTTGATCCGAGGACTGATGGTGATAGCACCCCACTCCACGTTGCAAGCCTTCAGGGTCACGCCAAGATAGTAAAGATTTTACTCGACAGCGGAGCGGACCATTCGGCAAGAAATGGGATGGGGAGAACTCCCCTTTACTACGCCGTTAGAAAGGAGAATTGGGAGATCGCGGGCATTTTAGTTCGAGCTGGGGCTAAGGTTGATGAAGGAGGGTTGGAATCGATCAAATTGGCTCCTAGTATGCTGTTGCGTCTGGCGGAGCCCAGAGGAACGGATACGGCCTATAGGTATTGGACTGAGTTTATGAAACTTTTGGGGGAGTCGAACGAGAATTGAGGGGTTATTTATGCTGGTAGAGTAATTCTGGGTGTCTAATCTTTTTTGCTGGGGGTTATGGTTGATGATTTGGAGTATCATTTGGGAGCGGGTTTTTCTTTATCTTTTTTTTTTTTATTTCTCTTATAGATCTAGATACAGCATGGTCTGTGTCATTCAGGAGGGGGCGGGGCAGATATCATTAAAACCACTAAAATTATATTCCTAATACCAATAATTTTGTTTCTAGCTAGAGAGATGCGTCTTGTACTTGATGTCTATATCTATTGTTCCTTGAACGGAAAAAATAATATTCTTGGTGATATCTGAGAAACCTTTGAAGTAACTGGATGAGCATGTGAGGGCCGCAAGGTGTCTTATTTGGGTGGCAGGAATCTCCTGATCGCGAGGACGCGGGTGCCTTGCTAGAACTGTTTGCCCAAAGTTTCAGATTACGAAGTTTTGTGTCACAAGGCTGAGGACCGGTCGACCGCCGGTAGTATTCTGCTGGCTGCCTGATAGTCCCTGGAATGAAATTTTCTGGTTAGTTCTTGAGCTCAACTGAGATTTTAGATTAATTCTTGTAGATCCCACAGCTTTGTATATTCACACAGTTAAGAGTGCTAGAAACCACTAGACATGATCATGCATATGACTACTGAAGAACATAAGAATCAGCTCTAGTATTTGAATTTTTGAATCTAATCTGTGTAGAAGGTTCGGGAGAAACGGTGCCTGGCATTGCTAAGCCAGTCTCGCAAAGAGAAGGGGCCCAAGGGATGGCATAACCCATGGCAGTGTGGATATGTACCGTTCAATTCATGTTCCACCAAACCATTCTAGAGGGTTGGCGACTATATATATAGCTAGATCATATGAGTCTATAGATCTAGCTTAGGCTATGATACAAAATTACTTCATTATGTCAATATGAATACCATAATCTGGGCATAGTACCGTCCTACACCTTCAATGTGGTCTAAATCTTTATATATAGATCAGATTTGCAAAATAGCTTTAGAATTACGAATGTTGCGCTATACCTGAGGCTGGTTTACGAGACCAGCTATACCTGGGCTAGGCCCTGCTGGAGTAATTATCATCTTTCCCTTCTAGATGCTCGCAAACACCGTACTATAGCGCCGCGTAGCACAACTTTATGATGATCATATGACCGGTACCATCATCAACGATATACGGAGGTGTTTATGCTGTAACTCTCTCGTTATGTTACGGGGCGCCGACACCGCTCTAATTTATAATTTTACATGATATCTAACAATAATACGGCATACTAGGACCTTTCAGACCTATATATATAAGCGCCTATAATAGCCGCTCAAAACCATAAATTTACAAATGAACTTGCGAAAATTTAAACCGTCGCATTTTACCAGTGTGATACCTGCCAACTAATGGAACGGCTCTGATATCTGATGGCCCGATTTGACGGACGATATGGTTCACCGTGGGAAGTAGGATTCATCCACCACATGCATTCCACGACGAGGTCGGTCGAAGCAAATATTCCAAAGCTATTTGTGATGCAAGGGAGTAATCTGTAGTCGTAGTTAGACGCAAGGGGGTATTAGCACTACTACACTGATATCCCTTCGATAGCAAGTCTCTCTGCGATAGCGCTATGGGTTCGAGCGCTTAATTGCTAGATTAACTATACCTGCAAGGCAGTTAGCAGTGTTCGTTTAGCTAAAATATAAAGGTTAGCCCGGCATGTTCGCACAATCCTCGCTCCTCGCTGTAGTTGTCGGCATCGGGGAACAAGGATAACGTCATAACAGGGATCCGTGATACAATCAATTAGATGGTAATATATTATATACCTACTTAGCCGACGCATGGCCTGGGGCGATATAGTCACAAAATAAGGGGATAAAAGTTAATATGGATACATTCAATCTATATATATTTAGCGATATTTATATTCGGCAAAATAACGAGTGCTTAGGCGGTAGCCGCAGAGAAACTACAATTGCAACAGAAGAATTTGCAATACCCACCGGTTTGATGACATCCCGGTGCATAAACGCAACTTTCACACACCCTAGCTTTAAATTAATAGGATTAAATTGAGCCCAATTTGCACGGTCTGTCCTCAAGTTCAATCTTAAGGATTGGCAGGGGTGTATCTTTTGTTTGCGATGTTTATTCTGACATATTGGCCATGGCCGTTAATGTGTAGCCGGCCGGGCCCTGGAAGCAGATCTCAGAATTGAGATCAGCATCACGACGATGAAAAGTGTGGGAAGTTTTTTCTGGTGGGTCTCTCGCAGAGTTATAGAGCCTTGTGTACTAGATCGACTGTTTATACTCACGTTACGTAATCGCGTGATGTGGAAGTATAGTATCAAAATTTTCACCTTCTACTGGCGGCCAGATTATGTGATCGATATCTATGGTTTACAATAAGGGCGCGGGCACTCTATATTCAGGGTATTTAACAATACAAGCAAAATGAATTTGGTGACAGACTAACAATCGCCTGATGAAAACCCTTCTTGTCAGAAGGAAGGGTACCAAGATATTTAGAGGAAAGGTCACTAATATTTGTAGCGTTATTTTGAAAATATTAGCTTGGAGTAAGTGAGATCGGAACGAAAATCCTTTTCCTGCTGGTGGTTGAAAGAGTGACCACATAATGAAAGTCAGAGGGTGTTTTCTACATTCAAATGAACTGATCTTTTGGGTGGAGATAATCAGAAATATACCTTGCTGAAGTAGTAAGGGGCCCTATGTGGTATATCCAGGGGGGGTCTGGGACCTTCGGGCATATCACATCCGAGAACATCAGGCATCATCTGGAATTCCAAGGGCAGAAACTAGCGATTTTTTGAGGATGACGCTTTCGTATTGAGCTGCTAGTTCGCTAAGATCTTTTCCAGAACCGCACAAGATATGTTCAACTCGGTTTCGGCAGGCTTTGATGGGGAGACCCCCTTCAACTGACAGCTTGAACATTGAAAATAACTCCTTCCAATTCATTGCATCTTGTTGGGATTTCGGTAGGTTGATCTTGAGACGAAGAACCTGAAATATTCCTAGTTGGACCATATCGCATTTCGAAGGGGAGGCCCTCAGCTGTGTTTGCTTTTCGAACGCTCGATACTTCTCATTGACTTCGTCTGTGAACCGTAGAAGCCATTTCTCACGTCGTTTCCAGATAACTTCTCGAAGGCGTTAGTAAGTGGTTATCTGTATTTGGAGAGGATAAGAGGGAACTGACTATCGGCGTAGGTTCTCATTCTACCATTCAAGTCCTCTCCATCAGCTTTAAATACACCCTGTTGTATTTTCATTCGCTCAAAAACTTCCTGGGCACAATCCTGAACTATATTAGGCAACTGGAAAGTAATGCTGATCCATAGCCATTTGGCTGTATCTTTGTGGGGAGAGCGGGTTTTCCACGCAGGATTCGCCCAAGCAGGGACCCAGAGCTTGAGGAACCGTTGGCATTGATAAAGGTTGGCAAAATTTGCAAGATGGTACAAGTCAGAGATTGGGATCTCTCCAGGTTTTGGTAAGTTTTCAGTCTGGTAGTGAAGGATATTCAGCGCTAGTATTGCGGAAGCCTCCGAGGACGTCGCAATACGTATTTCCTTCATGCCCTCTCGGTTAACCTGCGATTCTTTGGATTCTTTGGTTGGGTCGAGCATTTCTCGAAAGGTTGGCGATACGAGGGATAATACTTTCGAGGACAGTCTTAGGATCGAAATTTCGACGTCTTGGCGGTCGACGAAATACAGAGTCGCAAGGACATCGCCGGTATTATCGACATTGTAACACTTGAGAGGGTGCTTTCGCGGTTCCGCCATTTTGATTGTAAACTGCTGTAGCTGAATCAGTTGCGCAGTTGCTCGGTGTTTTGGGGTGCCTCGGTGGTAGTTTCTCGTCTTTGGGTTGGCTAAAATTGCGAGAAGGCAACGGTCGTGAGAGAGAAGTGCAAAAGGGAATGGGAGAAAAGTTTCTCTTATGGATCTAGTCGACTCATGACCAAGCTGAAGTTCCTATCGCCGAGCCGACAGGTACTTAGATGAGTAGGGAGGGACCGTTGTCATCGGTAATTGGTACCAAAAGGAACCATTAAGGTTTCTCCTCAGCATCATGGCTAATAGTTAAATACCCATGATGAGATCCATGAATCTCATATCCACTATTTCAACTCTGTCGAAGGATGCTGTTTCGGTATACGTAGTAATCTTTTATAATTCAAAGGTATTTTATTTGATCAAGGACTATGAAGAGAAATATACTTACCCTAAATTCGCTGTGACTTGTTCAGGTTGGTTTACAAGACCACTATGAGCTATATAATTGTCGTGAGGGCGTGAGAACTTCGCGACGTTCTTACTACAGCGTTTATGAACCAGGCTAGGCCTGCTGCGATATCTATCTGTTATATGGGGATACAAGTCTTCTAAGATTATTTCTCTCCATATGTACATCCGTCGATAGCTTTAATTTTGGCAGGTATTTCGTGTCGGGCCTATGCGATAGAAGACGCCTAGTAGCATCCCTTGTCATAATTTTAATTAGATTATAAACTATATAAACCTTTAAGAGACTCTTTTACGTTTATATAGCTAGTTGGAGTATTATACAGTGCCTTTGGCCAAATATATACTGAGGTGGGGTTTGCCGGTTTGGTTATCGGTCGGGAAGGCGGCGCCCTGGCATACATACGCTAAATCGTTCAGATAGCTAGTTATTTACCACGTTGAAGGTTGGGTTTGTGGGTGTGGAAACAGACTGATGGAGAAAATCTAAGATCTACACATAGAAGAGTTTATGGGTCTACTTGTATATCTCTTAATAGTATCGCGCATATGCGTACTGGGGTTTTATAAGTTAGGTAGATTTGCTTGTCTCTATTGGTATCTTGATATCTAGCTATTCTTCCGTTGGCACGTCCCTTCTATCACCCCCTCTGCGTACGACAACCTAAAAGTGGATTCTAAGATACATTGATCAACCTGTGAAATTTGCTGTCACGTTCATAATCATCCATTCGCTCCTCCCAGTGTTCCCTGAATTAGCTATATGTATAAGTTTTAGCAAACTGTATTCAATTCTCAAGATCTCTTTCACGAAGCTATGCTAATCCAGAAATCATGTAGAGGAGGGTAACGTACAGAAATATCGGGTTTTTAGCTAATTGCTTAGCAGCCTTGGCCGGTTGGAGGTCCAACGGAGCATCCGCTGACATTGCAGTTCCAGTAGCGGCACTGGCCACTGATGCAAATAACGCCTGCAGGGCAGCCGCGCTTTTCAAGAGTGACTCCTTCATCTGGAGTAGGGGCTGCCATGGCGGCGACGGAGAGAACGGCGACGATGATGGTGGTGAAGAACTTCATTTTGATGGTTGTTGAAGTAGGACTTCTTGGGTTTTTGGTTTCTTGTAGAAGGGGTTTTCGTTGATTGGGATTGTGCTTTGTGAGGATGATGCTGATGCTGTAAGAGTATTTTTCCTCGAAGAAGCTGCGCGGGCGGCCTCTTTATATACACTTCCAACTCAGGTAGACTCGCAAAGATTGGTCAATTCACTTCAAATGATCAGCACTGCTTCATCGTATTCAACGGCACCTAGGCCCGACGGTAAAAACCATCTCCTCAACCATGTCGAGCGGACACGAAGATCGAAAGATTGTTCGTAATGCTTCAGCAGGAGGTGTTCATGATCATCAGGCGATGAGGTCTCGTACACTGTTGCAAATTGAACCAATTGATTGGTTTGCAACGTCTGCGGGAGCGGAGGTCGGATGTGGTTACATCTGCTCCCCGGCTTACGCACGTACCCCTAGGTAGTAGCGTCGTATACGTGTACCTTAGACAGAGCTCTAACTCTAGCTTGGAAAGCTATAACTTTTACGTTTATAACTCGTATCGCTGAAACCTTAATTATACGTATACAATGTGGCCACGGCTTGGAAGCATAAAATCCGCAATCCCCTTTGTATTAAACCTAGCTAAAAAAACAATGAGCATATAGAATTACCGCGCCTGGCGAGGCCTGCGACAAGCGCAGTGTAACTAGGGTAATGGATTTGTAAATTTATGCACAAGTTATTCGTAGCCTTTGAGCTAACGGGGCCATTCAAACCGCCCTGTAGCTACGGTACTATGCTGGTACCACAGCTGGTCTTGTTGCTTCCAAGCTTCGAACCTTCATGTATGCTTGTAAATCAACACTAAAAATCCAACACCATATCCACTTAATAATGCATTACGGATCGCATTACCTGCATTTTAGGTCCTCCCGAAAGCGCTTCCGAATTTAGCCTACTTGCGGACCATAGAGACAATACTCTCCTAAATTCAGCCTTGTCCGGCCATCGGGAGGCAAGCGAATGGATAAATAGATGATTTGCGATACGAGGGGGGTTAAATGAGGGTAATATAAATGGTTAGTAATCACAAAATGGGGTAGTATAGGAGCTAAGTCGGGGTAAAGCGACAATATAAGTGAGTAATCGTAACATGGGGTTGCAATTAAGGGAGTAATATTGGGGTAAGGGGAAAGGAAAATTGGCGATAGAAGCTTCGGTGGACTGGGAGCTCTTAGCTCCAAAAGAAACCATTGGGCTGATGGTGAGGAACCTCGGGGATCTATAGTGGGGGAAACTTGCCGGCGCCTTTCCTTTCTTGAATTCTTCTCTCTAGATGCAACTTTTGGGTTCGTTTATCATCCTGTTCCTGAATAAGTAATTTCTAACAAATCGGTATTGTAATGGTCATACGGAGAAAGCCATAGTGTGATGCCTAAACTGAGGGGTAATACAACCTCTGGCGATCATTGACAAAGTATGCTAGTATGGATATACGGTACTCTACGACGCTATGTGAGGTATTTAGACAGTGTCTTTGAAGAATCTTCGGCCCGGGCCGAGATGTACACTCTCAAAATTGCGAACGAATCCGCTAGTGGGTGCCAAATTACGCCAAGATTTCGTATCCATTTATTTTTTAAGGTGGGATTGCATGTATACCGGGATTAGGATATGCAAGAAGTGTGGATCCGGGGCTTCTAGGGTCACTTTGGAGGAAACGAGCCCGGATGTTTAGAATACTTCCGCGCACTGCAGATCCGTGGTGGGGTTGTTCAGCACAGCTATACCCCTGCTGCTGTCATGAGATCCATATACACTGTGACGTCAAGAGAAGAAGATGTTCACAAGCGAGATGATAACCATCATAGAAGTAAGGATACTGATGTAGGCCAGAACGCTTCTTTTAAAATGTTAATGCTCCTTAAGAATTGGGTAGCGGTTTTGAATTAGATGCGCCAGAATTCATGTTATTGTTCCGTCAAATGTGCTAGAGATACAGAGGTGTGGTATCCAAAGACGAAAAGGGAATAGATGCAAGTAATAATGGCGGATTTTGATCCGGGGAAGACATTCCGTTTGATGCTGACTGCTATAGGCTATTTAACCAACCGTTCATTCACGTTCTATAAAAGCGGTGCCTGTTAGTCAATTCCCCCTTTAAAAACAAAAAGGAATGCTGATGATTTGAAACTAACGTGTTAGAATACGAATAGAGCGTTCCGACAATTATCCGTAGGAAATCGGTAGAATTAGGTTAAGGAGGGCTCATTTTCGACGGCCGAAGGACAAATAGAGCGGCTAGTTTAGGTCCTTGATGTTAAATGAGGCAATGAGCTCCGTGTGTACGTTGGTCTTTTTAATCTCGACAGCAAGATTGTAGAGATATTCCACGGTATCACAGGAGATATGTGTGGTCCAGGGTAAGTTTTTGAGACTGTTCCTGCAATCACGGTTTCTGTCTGCCTCCGCTTGCCTAGTTGTTGTGATGAATGTCGAGAATAGTTCATTGAAACTAACTTCGTCAAGCTTGTGTTCCGGGGAACCAATCTGGAGCCGAAGGGCATTTAAGACCCCTAACTGCACAAGGTCACATTTGGAAGGCGATAACTTCATTACGACGTCTAAAGAGTCGCTGTCATAATATGATGATTCATCACTGCTCTCGTATGGGGAGTATTGGCCGCTTTTACTCGACGAAGGTTCCGTGGGTTTGATGTGATACTTTTCTTCGAATTTGGTGCGAAATACCTCGTACTTCGAGTTGACTTCGCTGATGAATTTCTGAACGTATTTCTCGCGTTCTTTCCAGATCACTATTTGTTCCTCCAAGTTAGTATCCCCCGAAGGTTTGTGGCTACAAGACTCACACTCAGAATATATATCCATAGCAATGTGAAGGGGTGTTGAGCCCACTATGTAAGAATCGTTCTTCTTTGTCATCCGCTGGAACGACTGCTGCACACAATCTCTGACTATAGATTTGCTTCTAAAAACCATACCAATCCAGAGCCGCTTTGAGGTATGGCTCCAAGCATCACGAGCTGGCCGAAGTAGAGCTCCCGATTGCCGGGTTAAGCGTTGGAAAACATCTTTCATCTGATAGTAGTCGACGAATGTCGCAAGGTCGTATAGGTCCTGTACTTCCAAAACTTCCGGGATTTCCTGGTAGTGAAGGATGTTCATGGCCAAAAGAGCTGTCTTTACGGATGGCGTCAGAATCCGAATCTCCTTCATGTTTTCTGTATTGACTTTCGATTCGAGAAACCCACGGGACGGATCGAGCATGGCGCGAAAGACGGGTGAAACGATCGAGAGAATTGGAGAGGAGAGATGGAGAATAGCGAGATCCGTAGTTTGACTGCCTTCACCTTCCGTAAATAGGGTCGCGATAACATCACCATAGCCGCGAGCGACATTGTGAGTCTCGAGGAGTTCCATTCTGGATGATGGTCGTGTTTGAGTGGTCGTTGATTAGGACAGAGTTGTAGTGTGGTTAGGTATTTTCTCTGTTAGAAGGGAAGGGTTGGTGGTGAGGCCGAGGCGTCAAAATGGAAGCTAAAGGCTGCCCGGCCGCCTCGACAGTTGGAGACTCAAGATGTCTCGCAACCAGTATTCGCTACAACAGAACAACGAAAACAAGCAAATGGCGCCCTCAAAGGCTTGACCTTCCCAATATAGTATTATCTTGTAACAGTTCTTCGGGCTTAATCGCACAGCTAAATCGACCAAGCTGAATGAATTCAATGTAGCTGATTTGAACCTTCTGAGGCTCAGGGAAGCCTATCTCTATAATTAACCGGCGATGTGCAGCTAGCACTGCTGTAGGGATACTTTAAACATATCTAGTCATTCATCAACTTGGAATCGTAGAGCATAGACCCATAGACTAAGAAATTTATGTTTTAGTGCAGCTATTAACCTGAATGACCAACTATCTCTGAGTATACAGGCGATAAATGCCTAAGCTTGCCGTCCTGAGTGCCAAATCCCGATATCTATTGCCTTGACTTGAGAAAACCATGAGACTACGAGGCGTATAGCTAGCCTCAAAAGGGCATCATATTAGTCCCGCTGGAAGCTCTGACGTTTCCACCTTTAGCAAAGAAGTCACACTAGCGCTAAAGTTTTTGATTTTGTCATGTTGCATTCCCCCGTAAATAATTCTTGGCAAGATCTCATTACCACGAGCCACTGCAGCCCTTAGAATATCGCAAAAATCCGAAAAGCTGTATCCATTCGATTGCTTTGTACGGAAAACGCTAAACTTTAAGTTTAAGGAGAAGAGAATCCCGCTATAGAGAGATAAAATAGCATCTGGTGCCTGCCCTAGTGGTATATTGTCCGAATAATATGCTTCCAGGTTCCGGATTTCGCACTGAACAAAATCGGCAAGCATCTTAATGCGTCGATCGCGTTCCGTCCATATTGCTATTCATGAAGGTTGATAAATAGTTAGATCTGGATCTTGGCTGGCTTGGGATAGGGTAAACCTTGGCTCAGAACTTCACCGGTTCACGCTACAATATACAATGTGATCTCACAGTTTGAGGGCTAACACACCTTTGATTTGACTTGTCATTCCTGGGTGCAATGCAATATTGTTGACGGTGTATGCGGATTCCTCGGTCGACTTGATAGCTATGACCGCTCCATAAGTGCAGACCTTCCGGATATCCTGATGCTGTGAAACATAACCTACCCAGAGCCAACGGGGAAGGTCTGTATGTAGCGGATGTGTTCTTTGGTTACGCAACATACGGTAGACTTCGGAAGTTTGAACTCCACCCTCGAACGCGAAAGCGGTGTTCCAGAGAGGGGTAATCCACTTTTCTACAGCGAAAGTGGTGACTACTTTCAATTTATAACGGTCACATAAGCTGCAAAGGTTATAGAGTTGGAGAAGTGACATTGCCTTTGGTAATTTGTCGATATTGTGGTGAATGATGTTCATGGCAACAATGGCAGATTCGAGAGTTTTCGTCATTAACCTGATTTCGGTATCGCGCCGGCAGTCGTCCGGTAGCTCTGTTCCAGGCTCTTGTTTAATTTGAGGTTCTTGTTTAGTTTTAGGAAAGTATGAGTGGTATATCAGATCTTCGAGTATCGGGGAGGCGCGAGAGACAGCTCTTGATGAAACGCGAAGTACTCCAAGATCTTGTTCGACGAGGTCTCCAGAGCTGTAGCAGGTGATGAGAACATTCCCCTGCTCGTCAATTTCGTGAACTAGATTTTTTGACATCTCCGTTCCTTGTCTTAGAACTTTGGTATTTGGCGCAGAGTTGCGACGTCTAGGTACAGGACCAGGTCAGGCCTGGGACCAGTAAATCTAGGACAAATTTTAGCTGAATTTGGCAGAAAGATGCCAGGATTTCTTGAAGAAGTCTTAAGCACTTGGATTATGCAGTTAGTTAATTAGGTGTCCTAGATGGTGATGTGGTTAGTTTTTCAGAGTATTGTGACAGGGATAAATAAAGGTGAATTAAGTAGTAGCATCCGATATCCTTAGGGGGACCCGGTTTCCATTTATTTATGCTATATTTCACAAGAAAACTCTGGAAGGACAGCGAAAGTTCGAACGCCGACTTGGGAATGGGTGCGCGCGTCTACGGCTGTTTGTGCAGGTGACTAAGGAACGATGCAATGAAGCATTGATACACCGGCATTCTATCCAATTGAACGGAAATACAGCGGAATCGCAGAGGTTTTGCTAGCACGCTAACCGAGTAGATAGGCGCGGGAGCGAAGCCCCGGCCGGAATATGGGGCTATTTGTATCAAAGCAGGAGCACCACCGGAGTGGTCTCGCTGCTGAAGGACAGGATGAATCTTAGTTTGTCGAGTCTATACCGGCAGCTATTAGGATAGCTTTGGTTGGATCTGCCTGTCTGACATCTTTTAAGGCCTCCCACAAGTCATTCGATCGAGTGCAGGCAGCTTGATGCGCGGTGGCTTCGAGAAAAGGGCCGGGTCGGTTTCGGCAACAAGAGATCATCTGGCTCTTTTGACCTATCTTTTCGAATAGGTCGCAAATACGAGAAAGAGTATACCCGTCCGTTTTGTATGTGGGGTAGCCCAGTTGAATTTGGAGGGTGTATATCGGTGCAATGTTTGTCATTTGGCATTCGGAAGGATAAATGAGACTATCTCCAGTGCCTTCCTCGATAGCTAGCTTGTTTTTGAACGAGACTTCGAACGCCTCGGTTTCCCGATCGATGATATTAGTCAGATTCTTAAGAAGCTTCTCCCGTTCTTCCCAGATTCCTACTTGTATTGTCGCGCCAGATTGTAAGATATCTGATAGTTTCTATACTCGTGTCATGAAGGAAGTACCTCTAGCAAAACTCTCCATGGCAGGGTTGGTATCTTTGTCATAGACTTTGTAGGATCCCTCAACAGTGCTGATGTGGAATACAGAATCTTTAGCCAGCAATTGAATAATTTCGCGCCGCCCAAAAACCTTCGCGATCCAGAGCCATCTGCCATACCACGGCTCATGGAACGTCAAGGCGTCTTGTACTTTGGCCCAAAGGTGGGTAATCCAGATTTCGGCGGCCAAACTGAGAGCCTCTTGGCACAAATACCGATCTGCAAAGCTAGCGACATCGTAAAGCTGTGTTAGTAAAATAGTTTTAGGGTTTTGCGCATTGCGATGGTGGATGATCCTCATAACAAGTAATGCCGTATTGAGAGATTCGACCGAAATGTTTGTTCTTCGAAGATTGTCGCTTTCCTTCTGTGATTCTTTGAAATGATTTTCTGGCTTGTACATAGCCCTGAATACCGGAGATGCGGAGGAAAGAACACTGGATGAAGCCCTTAGAACTCCTAATAGCCGGGGGCTCCTACCGGCGCTGGATGCATCGGTGCTGGCGAGCTCGCAAGAAATAAGGACATCGCCTTCCTCGTCGATATCGTATGTGGGAACGGACGACATATCGGGAGAATCCGTCCGCGTTGTATATGCTGCAAGTTGCCGTATATCGGGAAGAGGAAATTGCAAAGTGTCCAAGCGCTGGGATTCGAAACCGTAAATTTTGAAGGCACCTAAGTTCGTGGAAACATAGCCAGTTCAAAAATGAAGGCTTCATTGACATATGGGTGATCTGTATAGCTGAGCTACAGGCTGTGCTGTGCCGGTCATATGCATATATGATGCCTGAAATCTGAATACAAAAAAACACAACAAATGATCTTATCCCAGCGTGTTGTGGCTATAAGCCTTTGGCACTGGTCTGTACATCTATAATAGCTAAGAAAGTTCGCAAACCCATTTACATAAATTTACTCTACTACTTTCTAGGTATTGATGGAAGGCGTGTAGCTAGGACGTATCAAGTGCAGGAGCTTATGTAGAAATATGAAGGATTGAATTTGGTATATGCAGCCTAGGTAGCGAAATCTAGGCCAATCTGGAGAGACTGCTGATTTACAATGGGTGTGTTGGTTACCTAAGTAGCTATAAATTCCGGGACTGGCCCGTACACTAGCCTCAACGAAGCAGAACGCGCTGCAGCTGTATTGTCGAATTTTACAATCAAAGATTGGTATTCTGGTGATATTTGTTTGTAGGGCTTGGCGCTTGCCGCAACAGTTACTGTAGGGGCTTCTGCTGTGGGCGTGGATTGGAAGAGGTCTTCTCCGCAGTTTACTTTGTAGTAGCTTTGGCTTTGGTGGTAATGACAGCGTCTTGAACAGGGATGGGAGTAATGTTGCCAGAACTGGTGGTTTCGTCAGGTTGAAATGACAGGATAGTCATGCTAGCAAAAGTGTCGCTGAGATTGGAGCTGGGGCCCGGCTCGGCCGCATCGAGCTTGATTCCAGCGGCCTTTAGGATGACGTTCTGGTATTCATCTTCCAATTCGACTGCCAAAATCGCCTCATCCAAGTCTTTAGATACCTTGCAAAAGGCATCATCGCAGCACTTTAGATTCGAACACTCTTCTATTCTTTCGCCATACTCGCACGTTTCTCGTAATAGTTTGCAAATGGCGGATAATGTAAAGCGGTCAAGACTTTGAGTTGGATATCCTAACTGGAGCTTCAGCGTATGAATAATCCCAATGCTTGTCATCCGGCACCTGGTAGTTTGAAGGACTTCGTTGTTGTTGAAAGATCTCTCGTATTCAGCTTCGATAGCAGTGAGTTTGTCTTCCATGAACTCGGTTATGAGTCCCAGGAGCCGCTCCCTCTCATCCCACAGGCCTAGACCAGTTTAATATTAGCGATAGCATAAAATAATATATTATATGAATAGAGTACCTTCGGCAAATGTATTTGCAGAAATGTTTAAGGGAGTGCCTCTAATCTGGAACCCGTCTTCAATGCGGACAATCTCGAACACAGCATCTCTTGCCAGTGATTCGAGGATATTTTGTCTTTTGAAAACCTTCCCTATCGACAACCACTTGGCGTTATCGTTAGGGTCCTGGTCCTTAGACTTTTGTTTTTGCCTTTGAGACCAAAGGGGTTTTGTCCAAAGTTCGGCTGCCGAGCTGATAGCCTCTCCGCAGTTGTAACGGTCGCAAAAGAGAGCTACCTCATAGAGCCGCTGGAGCGTGATCTGTTTCGGATTCTGTGAACCGCGAAGGTGGATGACATTCATTACCAACAGCGCCGAATCAAGAGATTCAACCGTTAGATTGATATCTTCTATATCTTCGGCGAAGTTCCAGTCTCTCGGTTTCGGAAAGAATTTCATGATACCGAACATAATTCTAAAAGATTGAGAGGCTAGGGATATGGCCTTAAAAGAGATTTTTAGAGCCCCAAGAATCTGTTCTTCCCCATCAAGGGTGCAAAAAGCAAGCACATCGCCTTGCTGATCAATTGGGTACATACGAACATCAACTGATGCCATGGTGGATATAATATTGAGGTCTGAGACCATACAGTATGAAGTGGCAACCAGCTTGCGAAAATGGCAGAAAGTTAGGGGAGAGCAGGTTTAACCTGGAATGATTAACGATTGAGATGATAAAATGTTGATGGTACAGTCTGGGTGGTTATTTATATAAATGTTCCGTGCCATGCATGGCAACATCTTAACGTCATATGATCATAAACCTACCCCTCAAATGAAACCGAAATAACGCCGCGCCGGTCCTATCCAGCTGCCGGAAACATCAAGATGCCTAAACAATAGGCTTGTAGGCCAGGGTTCTAGGGTTTTGGTGCCTTACGTCTCAGATCGCATGCATGGTTGTGGCACAGCTCTGGTCAGTCAAACATCGACTCGTTTTTCGATATTTCGAACACAAAACTTTGTTGCCTGCGTGAAAGTCTTCAATAGTAAAAAAATGGCGCTGGAGATACACAGTATATTTTAGCATAGAAAATCTCGGCCTAGTAAGATATATGTTACGGCTATCCTGAAAATAGTTTTCAGGCTTAAGGCATATATCGTCGTGCGCGGCTGGGTAGCAGCCGCAACTAAGTGTACACCTAGGCCCTAGTATAGTCCCCAGTCGAGGGGTTGACGTCTGAAGATCAATTAGCCGACCACTTTAATTAAAGAGGTGGGTCTCTTGGACTATGTATGGCTTGAATATTGAAAGGGAGCGATAGGTATAAGTATGCGTCATACGGTAGTTCACCTATTGGAATATTCACTTTGCAGCGTCTTGGTATTCCGCTGTGAGACCTGAGGTGTAATGGAATTCGCCAGGTAGGGCATAGTCATATAACGGATTCGCAAACTCCCTCCTACTTGTGGATCACTAGTATCCCGGACCCTTTGGATATATCCCAGCGTTCGAAGTCCTGTGGGAATTCTCGTTCCTTGCGCTGGAAAGGCGAGCTAGGTTTGATTAAGACGGATCTTAATCCACAGCTTTGTAGTACAGATCTGAAGATAGGATAGGTCCTTTGTAAACTAAGATGGTCTGGTTTATGATCCGCACACTACAGTCAACTCGCTCCAAAGCTGGCATAAGGTTCGAAACCCCATGTAATAACTATCGATATATCATATTCGGTTCCCGCTTTCTGATACTTCTTAAAAGCAACTAGCTAACCCTTTGATAATATTTGGGTAATAATTGTGTCCAGCAAAACTTTAAGACGACTCTCCCGGAGCTCTGGCATATACATCTACACTATGTTGAACTAGTTAGAATATATTTCGCCTTATGAAATTGAAGAAACTTGAGATTCGCGGGGAGATGCTCCCTATACGACCAAACAGCATTGGGTGAAGCGAGTATTTGTCTATAAAATAGTCATCTGGCGTGGCCTTGGCTTTTAACACGCGTTGGCATGGGTAAGCACAATGGTAGCTATATTTTGTAAATTAAAATATTAAATCAGGTTTGAAGACCTGAGCCGTCTAGACTACTAGTGGCATGTCATAAGAGGCAGTCTGCATGCACTAGGTCTATACATTATTAGCTAGTGGCAATCTAATTAATAATGCAGAAAATGGCGCTAAAATATTAATCCTTCACTAGTCGCAACCTCCATGGCCGCTGCAGCGCTGTACAATCTGCCATCGTTCAAAAGGACTAAATTGGAACCGACGGTGTATATGCGTATCAGGATGCACCTCCAACAAGCTTTGAAGCCGTCATGATACTCATATAAAAGAATATTAACCATACCCGGTTAACCCGTGCTCGAATGCGGCATCTAAGACTTTCGCTTATTTCGCTTTGATCGTTGTCACACTTTGTGGGCGGCTTTGACGTCCGGCGCGCCTACGCTCATTTTGGCGGCGACTACGTTTTAGAATAAAATCCTTTCACATGGCATCAGGCTAGAGCTGGTTTGTCAGTGGAAATAACTCTGGATCTATGGAACAAATATGTAGTGTGGATAGGCCGCCTCCACCCCTCACTCCCTTGCTCTAACCATTATCCAATCACCATTCACTAGTTAGTAGGAGCTAGGAGTAGCCCGAAAAGAATTATGAATTCTGCCCAAGTGTAAACCGAAACTAAATTCGAAAGTTTACCGAAAATATATTACTATGGCGCTATAAATGTATAGGGGCCCCCCGCAACGAAGCAAGCATAAGGGGGGCTCTACAAATGTTACACTGCTCACGAACTCTCGGGACGTAGAATATAGATTAATGGTGGTGGATGAATCGGGCTGGTTTTAAAATATAAACCTGGGAGGAAGTACAGCTTTACTCAGACAGACATGACATAAAATGGATCTCGCCTAAGGGCAGCACGCCCACCACGCCAGTTCCCGTCAGCCCGGGGGGCTCGTCGATCGACTGCATTTATTTTGCGGCCCTGAGATGTTATAATACTTCATGAATGTAATAGATTTATGGAGACAAAATGCGTAGACCAGTATACATAAATGTTGAAAAGCTTAAAAAAAGTTTAACAGTTAGAGCTAGCGCTGCTTAGCCAACATACCAGATATTGGATACAACCCTATTAACATATGTACCCGCCCATACCTCGCCGGCTACAGTACCATACACATGCGGCGACCGCTAGTGGTTTGGTAGTGGCAGGGGGAGGTACCGAGAGTCGACGGAGTAGCTGCCTCACGCTGGCCAACAATTGATACTAGTCCACTGCGCGCCTGAGAAATTCTGTCCCGCACAAAACGCCCCGGTAATCTGACCCTGACAGCCGCCTTGGCTGTACCCAATACAACAGGCCCTATTTTGGGCATCACCGTTCCAAGTTTCTACAAACCCAACGTTTTGCCGATTAAAGGTAAAGCATTGGTAACCTTCCTGAGTCCAGAGATACCAACATCCTCCCGACTGATTTCTGTTTTAATAACGTTATAATAATGGTTAGTAAAGCGATATCTTTTTTTTTTATCTTTATATCGGAACCGATATGCAGCCGAAGCTCAGTAGCTCCACTAACAGAAGCTTCTGCGAGGAGGAAGATCAGAGCTACAGGAGGATATTGGCTTACTGGCCGGCGCAAATGAGGACTCGTCTTTCCCACCATCTCTTCTCGAGAGCGGCATTACCCTATATAGGCTTATTAGTATGTCCAATTATCGTATATAGATTCAGCCCTGCAATTGTCCGTATTGGGTTACTCTGTAACTTACCGTAGATTTATCGACGTTTGGACGTGCGTTACGAGTCTCAAGATCTTGAGACGGGTGCGACGCCGGCATGGCAAAGGCGGCCCCAGCCAAAACTGCGGCAGTGACGGGAATCGAGACTGAGAACTTCATAGTGTTTATGTTTTCCTAGGAAGGCAGCGATTCTTGAGGTGTGGATGATTTGAAAGTTCGCTAGCTAACTAGACGGTTTGTACGAAGTTCTGTTTAGGGGATTGCTGTATGAATCTGTGGACTCATCAAGGCGTATTCAAACAGCATATTGCTCCCGACTGACCCTTCTTTTATACACATTTTGTGGTGAAGTGAACATCTTTGAAGTACTCTAGCTATAGCACATGTGCACAATCTCGTAACCAGACTGGCTATAGCATTTGTCCTGGGATCCCTGACACACAACACTTAACTTGCTGGCCGTGGAGTATAGTACGCATAGTATATCAGACCAAAAAATGTTTACTAACCAAGTTTATATTAACTATCTTATCATCACATGCTTCAGAATTGTGCTGCTTCTTGCCCATTCATGGCCATTCATGCCCTAATGTCGAGCTTCGCGCTCCGCGAAATTAACCAGATTGGGCAGGGATACTTGATGAGAAATCGAAAAATGGGTGAATTGAGTGCGAATAAAACATCCTTGCTCCTCTAACTGCGCCTTAGCAAAAGCTTAATTTAAAACCAAGTCTTGGAGAGCTAGCCTAACGTATACGCAGTAGAGGCTCTGCGGCGGAAGCCCCTCTTCGTCTACCCGCTTTCCTATTTTCCGTGCCATGAACCTAGTCGGGTTGGCTGACGCGCAGGTTATCGCTTGTAATTAAGTCAGCTCAGCCGAATAGGGGTATAGCTCCGTATACGTATACAAAATCAGGTGTACCACTCATATATCGTTGTGGTTATTATTCGATACTCAGGCGTATAGTTTTGGATTTAGCGTCGAATTGTTTTCTGCAGGGATACAGAGACGTCGAGAAAATAGCAGGTCATTAATTTTCTATGGTCTAGATAGTATAAATAAAGGTCCATCTGCCTTCAGGGAAAGTAGAAATGTCATTTTATAGCTATAGCATTTATCATTTAGCTAACCATTATCCCACCGAGCCATGGGTTTACGACGTTCTTTATCGTTGGTCTTCACGGCCGGACTTTTATCTACTGTGGCGGGACTTGCCCTCCCTCCAGGTTGTCAGTATACAGCCTGTGGAGTCGGTTGTCCGACTGGATGGTCTAAATTAACAATCATCGTCGGAAACGGAGAGCTTGGCAGTCCATGTGCTGCTGGGGTCGTGAGAAGCGTTTGCTGCACAGCGTCTTTCCCTGTGCAGTGGGTTCCTGCTGTTCCTGATTACACTGTTCCGACCTGGCCAGTTTGTCCATCTACCAACCCTTGTGATCTTGCGTCAGGGTGTAAGTTCCTCGAATCTTGGTACATATATATACATAAACGGAAACGCGTAACTAATATAGAATCATTGGAACTCAAATATTAGGGGCCCGAGCTGCAATCGACTACTATGGAGATCAAATTGATAAGCCGTGCAAACAAGGATCGAAACATCTTTGCATGCAATACCCCAATGGCGGAATCCCAACGGCGCTGCCTACCATCAAGGAGTCTGCCGGAACCTTTAATAACATTGGGTGCTATACGGATAGCTCATCTAAGCGTGTCCTGAATGGGGGATCATGGACAGACGGCGCCATGACTGTGGAGAAGTGTGTGGATAAGGCCCAAGGTTTCAAGTATGCTGGTGTTGAATACCAGACAGAATGCTATTGGGGTAATGCCATAGACTCCTCTGGGCAGAAGGTTAACGACGGCTGCACCATGTTTTGCGCCGGAGACAAGAACGAAATCTGTGGCGGTGGTGATAGAATACAGATCATGCAAAACAGCGCCTACAAACCTCCCGCAACTACAAATCCTGGCGTTGGTACATTTAACTATGTTGGATGTTATTCCGATAGTTCCTCTGCTAGGGCTTTGGAGAATACATGGGAAGATTGGAATGGGATGACAGTAAGTGCTTGTGTGCAAAAAGCAGCGGGCTACAAGTACGCAGCTGTCGAGTACTATGGCCAGTGCTTCTATGGGAATACGCTAGCATCAAGCAGTACGCCACAGAGTAGTGGTTGTAATACGCCTTGTGCGGGAAATACGGCAGAACTCTGCGGTGGGGGCGACAGAATCGGCCTTTATCAAAACTCTGCCTATCAACCTCCCCCAAAACCGACTGCAGTGCCAAAGGTCGGCGACTTTGCATACAAAGGCTGCTTCGCGGACTCGTCAAGTAATAGGGCCGTGACTGATAAGTCTCTTGTCGACTGGTCTGGAATGACTGTTGAGAAATGCATTGCGGCAGCAGCGGGCTACAAATATGCGGCGGTAGAGTATTACGGCGAGTGCTATTATGGCAACAAGCTCGTTTCGACTGGCGCCAGCACGGCCTGTGACACACCTTGTACAGGCAATAACCGCCAACTCTGTGGTGGTGGAGACGCAATTGGATTGTAAGCCTATCACAACTTTCATATAACCTCTCGTTTTGCCAAAACACTTTAAGGCCGATAGGACTACCGCTAACATTAGTGCTTGCTTCGCTAAGATATGAAAACCAAGCGTACCAGCCTCCAGTTATCCCGACGGTGGCCGAGGTTGCGGCTGCTCTTACTGCCGTTTCTACGTGTGAATCTAAAGTGAAATCCGTTCTAGACGAGTGGCTTGGGTTTCTAGGAGGTTCCCAGAAGCGATACTTGGAGTATGGAAGCTCTGGATACCTAATGCGACGATTGGATAACTACAGAGATCGCTGCCTTAGTTTGCAGGGCGATTGTGGTAAGCAAACCCACCGAAATCCTTGTGCGCAAATACGTACACGATCGATCTAACGAAGAATGGATACCTCTAGAACCTCTCATACAAAGGGCCCAGACGGCGGTCGAGCAGACACAAACCGTTACTACCAGCGGGGTTCGTACCATACAGATATATATATATCAAATGCTATATGTATCGATTTAATAGCTGATTTTCCATTTTATAGGTAACCCAAGATATGGCGCGACAAGCCTTCCTAGCTTTAGGCAATGCTGGAAGCGTCGGCCCGGCTATTCAGGCGGCACCGGCGACAGCTGCTGGAGTAAAAACCGTAGCTGGCATTGTAGTCGGAAGTATTGCAGGCATCATTGTAGTTGCCGAGGTCTTGCAGCCAAAGCCTCAGGAACCAAATAATCCAACGACGATGCGAACAACCACGCCAGCGACGACGAGAACTACGACAACTACAACCACATCTAGTAGTAGTACATGCTCACCTACGGCCACCGCAAAACCTTATATCATACATATGAAAAAATCTGCAACAAATGGCGACTTCCAAACGATAAAAAAGAGTGTGCCGTTCGACGTGACTAACCAGGAGTACGCATATGATTCAGTTAACTTTTATCTTTACGTCGCCAAGATAAATGACTGCGACGTTCAGAGGTTGCGAAAGGAGCCAAAGGTTTTGGCCGTCTTTCCAGAGCAGGAGGCCGAGTTTTACGGGGAACGACCTGTGAAACAACCGCAAGGATTCCAGAAAAGAAAGGAGATTCGTCGGGTGGCTCTCTCTAACAATCAGTCAAAACGCAACATGGAAAAACGATATATCAATACCAACCTCGATTCAACAGTCCAGATATACAATCAACCCAACTGCGTTCCACACCTCCAATGGCTAAACAATTTCAAGATGTTTTCCAATGCAATCGGAAACTATTATGCACCCTACCAGGACGGTTGCTACTACGGGGAGAACCAGTTGGGATTCTCAGTAGAAATCCTAATTATCGATAGTGGTATGAGAGAAAGCCATTTAGTAAGTTTCTTACGTGCCAAAGGCCTAACTGGAAATTTCGAATCGTATTGACCGAGGCACTGTAGGAGTTTCAATATTTAGACAAAGAAGTTATAGTAGTTAACTCGAATAGCCAGAAATGGCATGGGACCGAAATGACATCCATGGCAGCCGGCGCATATTCTGGTGTTGCCAAAAATGCAAGAGTGGTCATGTTTGAAACGGTTGCCTCGTCAGCTTCCCTGTTAGCAGGATGCGGGAGAGTTGAGCAATACATCAATGACAAAAAGAGAAAACAGGGTGGTTTCGTGGTCAGTATGTCATGGGGTAAGTCGAAAAATTGAATGCTTCACCGTAACGGATTTTTAAGCCGTTTGTTTTGTTTAAATTGGTTCTTCAGCTTAACATTTTTGTGCATCGTAGGCGATCCTCTCAATAGAGCAACCATATCGACTGCAGACCTCCAGGCTAAGGAAGCCAGTTGGAAAGATATAGTGAGTCGGCTGGACAACGTCGGCGCCGTCCTGGTTTCAGCTGCGGGAAATAATGCACATCAGGGCAAGGTCATAGAAGATGCGTATCCACAGGCGCTTGGGGGTGCCAGTAGCGCTCTGATAATCGTGGGATCCGCGGATCTTTCAACGAGCCAACGCTCCTACTTCTCCAGAAAAACTGGTTCCGGTCCGGAGCTTTTAACTTTCTATGGTGCGGGGAACAGCGTCCCCTGCGCAACAGATGGAGGTGATGACCGTCTCTTCCGATATGATTCGGGAACTTCCCATGCGACCGCCCAGGTAGCTGGAGTAATTGCGACATTTTTCTCCGACACTGCATGGATGAGCCAGAACGCGATTCCACTCGGCCTGAGCAACCCTGTAGGCTTTAGCAAAAGGGTTAAAGACGTTATCTCGACTGAATTCGAACGTCGCAAAAGGCCTATATCGGCTGATCCAGATACGCCAAATGTACCTCGGGCAGCCGCAGGGTACGAGGTCGATTGCGTAGCTGAGAACAACCCCAGCTACACGACGAGCGCTGCACCGCCTCCCAGCATCCCAGAACAAACTGGGACGTATCTTACTCCTGCCATCAGCGATACGATGGCCATCTTTGCTACTGGCCAAGATATGCAACCACAGGTATGCCCCCAAACACCCCATCAAAGAGCGGTAGGCTCTATCAAGCAGCACTAACAGGTTTTCTCATACGTATTAGCCCAGCGCTTTAACCTGTTGGCAAATGTAATGACCTTGGATTTGTCTGGTCGGTAACCGGAGCATATGACAATGGCGTAGCAGGGCTAGCCAACTAGATAACCGCCTGATTAATGACACCAGTCAAAACTAAAATATTTTTTAAAGGGCTTAACTGGTTTGTAATTAATTAGATGCAATTGTTTATACAAAAATTTTTTAAAACTATTACAGGACGCTGAAGTGCATTATTATATACCTCGATTAGCCCAAAGCAGAGGGATCTATAGTTGCTTAGAATCCGGGACGGAAACGTTTCCAAAAGAGTACTTCCATCCACTAGATATTCACTTTGACTCCGAAGTCGAAGGCCTTGCCACATGCCACATGTAATATTACTGAACGACTCCGCGTGCGGTCGTAGAGCGTTGCGTCGGTGACCAAGGTCGAGATTGGCTAGGGAAAATGCAACAATTATTCTTAGAGATGTGTTGGGTACGGACAGTGAAATCTGTCCGCTTTCAAGACCACCCTCGAGCTCTTTGCGAGCTCCAATTATGAACACCTCGGTAACATAGCCCTGGAAGTGGTATCAAAAAATGGTGTATAATTAAGAATAGTCTGGTTCCAATAAAACGTTATATGCGACGTAAGTCGTCGTTTGCTGTAATTTAACAACTCTAGATCTATAGAGCCACGCGACCCTTGTTGCAAACTTGAGGTTGGGGGAATAGATTGAATTTGTAATAGTATGCTCGAGGTTTTGTGGTAGTAGAGTACATGAAGTTGCCTAGCTAGGCCTTGAAAGAGTCTGATAGCTTGGAGGCTATAGTAACGCAAAACGGAGTCGGGATAATAGATTTTGAGAGGTAGAACACGCAGGACCCGACGAACTTACCCGCACTGATTGACAAGGAAGAGAGTGTAGTGTATTGAGGCTTAGTAGCTTGACTATCATTGATGTCTTGGTCCCTCGTGTCGTTCCTCGTAGAAGGCAGCGAGCAAAGCTTCTCGTATGTCTGTCTTTTCGACTTCGGCGGCGATCTTGCGAAAATCAATAGAGATGTTGCAGCTTCTATGGGTACCCAGAGAGCAGTCCTCTCGACTGTACTTAATTGCCGACCCACAGCCGTCCACTTTTTTGAAGGCTTGAACTATTTCGTAAAGACTGAGGCTGGCAAGCTGGGTATCCGACCAGCAAAGACTTGTGCATCCGAGTCTTATTTTTAATTGCAAGATCTCTCCCATCTGGCACATATCGCATTGTTTGGCCGTGTCTTTATTTTTTGTGCAGGCAGGAGTTTTGTTGCGAATAGCGGTCTCAAAGGATTTCAATTTGGAATCAACTACGTCAACCAGTCGCTTCAGAAGACCCTCTCGGTGTTTCCAGATCACTAAAGAGTTGATTTTTTAGCAAGAGATAAGCCAGTATATATAGGTTCCGTAACTTCTAATATCCGTGTAGTTGGGAGATTCATGGTGTAATCGTTTCTGAGGGAGACTCACCTTTCAAGGCAGGGTTGCACAGCTCCGACTCGCCAGGACTGCATTTCCGTGCGTGGAAAACAGCACTTTGACCACATTCTCGCAGAATTTCGTCGATACTGAATACCCTGGCTATTCGGATCCATAGGCCGCAGTCGTATTTAGAATGGGGGTGGGGAAGGCTGGGGTCTTCCTGTCGGGATTGAGGTGGAGTATTCTTGGTCAAAGTAACACATTTTTTTTGGGGGGTAGAAGACCACGCAGTATTGATCCAGTTTGCTAAGGAAGGATAGACCGCCCCTTGGAGTGCGTACCTATCGCAAAAATTTGCAATGTGGAACATGGTAAGCAACTCTACGGTGTTCGGATTTTGGGCGTTTCGGTGGTGGATGATCTTTAGCACAATATATGCTGCAGCGTAGCTAGAGGTCTCCAAATCTATCCAAACCGGGTTCTCTGCTCGCTTGCAACTCTTTTTTTCCTTTGCAGCCGTTATCAGAGATCGGAAGGCTTCTGAGGCTAGTGACATCGCCTGTGAAGAAGTTTGGAGACAGTAGTAGGAGACGGTCTCTCGACCGTTTTTCTCGAATAAACTGACGAAGAGATCTCCATCGTCGTCTGAAGCTAGGGTATGCACGGTTCCGGAGGTGGATGGTCGGCAACGTTTCTGTGCACGTGGGTTTGAGGTGATTGTATCGGGAGATGACACGGTCTCTGGAGGTGTAGGGGATTCCATCGTCGCGGGAGGTCTGTAGAGTTGGGAGATGTTTGCTTTGAACCTTGATGAAGGGTTTTCTATCGAAGTCTCTGGAGGTAGTGGAAGGCTTGAGCAGAGAGCTAGGGAGTAGCTTTGGGTAGTGAGTATATGAATACCTTCGAACAAGAGTGGTAGGATATTAGTTATCCTAGATATTAGGGCAGGAAGAAAGGCAAAGGCTGAGATAAGCTAGAGCTGTGGAGAAGAGGACTGGCGAGTGCCAAATTGTGTCCGGTAGAGAGGAGCTGCAGATTGGAGAAGAGAAAAGGAGCACTGGCAGCTTCAGCAAATAGCCAACAGCGAAGATAACTTTGATACAATTGGGAGGCACAACGGTATCTATTGCGGCAGGCTACTTATTGTGCCAGCCAATGTGGTAATTCGGACACCGTTTGAACTTAAATTATGCCCGTTTTCTTCTTTTCTCCTCCTTTTATTTTATTTTGAGGGTACTTTTTCGGATACGGATTAGGCGTTCAATACCGTATAACCTTGGATAATGCAGTACAATCCGATTATTACCGCATCAACACTGTCTACGTTGCCGGTCAAGTATTTGAATAGTTCTTTAACTGTGGAACCTAGTCTAAGAGACTGCAGTTGGAGCAGTGGTAATATTGGGCTTGTTACATTTTGATATCCAGCATTAGCCGTAAAAGTCCTGATTGCCAAGCATTCGATATGAACATGGGTTAAGACCAGGTAATTGAAGAGGAATTAGGCTTGGGACAACCTTCGTTATCGACGAGGTGTAGAATACGGGTCCGCAATAATTGAATGTCAGAGATCTCGTTTCATCAACACCTACCATCTACTAATCCTTTGCTCTCTCGATTGGTTTAAGAAATTGGGCCACCAAAATATCCCTGACATCGACCTTCTCAACCTCACTAGCAACCTGGGCAAAGTACCTCGAAATGTCGCAATCAAGGTGATGGTTTGGATTCCTGGCACTCGGCGCCGCCAAAAATGAGATCGAAGACTCACAGCTTTCCAAGGTTTTGAAGAGCGTGCAGATTTCCGTGAGGGTGTAAACGTCGAGATCCTTGGGAGAAGGCCCGAGTTTGGCTTTCAACTGAAAGAGTCCTCCCATTTGGCAGGTATCACAGGTCTTCGCAACCCTCGCGTTCTCTCGGTTGCAAATGGTAGTATCTGCAAGGACGGCCTTTTGGAACATGGTACATTTCAACTCTAGGATGTCCATTAGGCGCTTGATCAAAATGTCCCTTTGTTGCCAGATTGCTAAGATCCGGATTAGATATAATTTCGTCCATAGGTTTGGGTGTTTGGGTAGCTACCTTCGACGTCTTTGGGCGACAATAGTAGAAGTTGAGCGTCATCGAACATGCATTGACTCCTGGGCAGGGCCTCAGAGGGCTGATTAGTCTTCTCGGTGGCAAGAGTTGCCAGCCCAGATGTAGTTTTTCGTGAAGAGCAGAAAACAGCGTTTTGCCCGCATTTTCTGACAATTTTATCGAGACGAAAAACCTTTGCAATCCAAAGCCATTTATGGCAAGCAGAGTTATCATGCGGATGGCCTTTAACCTTTCCTAGCGGGTGATCCTTCGGCTTGCCGGTGGAGCCGTCCTCGGTCCTGATGATTGGTTCGGCGGCTGGAGTGGTCATGCAAGCGTTTCTAACCGATCGAGCCCATATCATGTTGATCCAGTTTGCAACGGTGGGAAAAACGGCAGCTTCAAGCTGGTAGTCGTAGCAGAAGGAAGAGATATTGTACAGCGTTTGAAGGGGTACACTCTCGGGATTGTACGCATGCTTATGGTGAAGTATGTTCAAAACGATCTCTGCGGTAGTCTCATTCTCTAGAGTATGCTCGTCTCTGGAAATCAAGTCCAGTTGATTTAAAGCTGCTCCATCCTTGCTATTCCACTCCAGTTCCCCCTCAATGTGACTGAGCATGTCCTTTAGAACTGGAGAGGCCAATGAAAGGACCTTGGAGGATGCCCGGAAGGCTCCAAGTCGTTTAGGGGGGACGCTGTCTTTTAGTGTGACGACGGCGATGATGTCTCCGTCATTGTCGATGTTTGTGACTTGTTCCAAAGCTGAGGAGGGAAAGTCCGTTGGTAATTCGTTGGTAGAGGGAATAGCGGATGCCATCCTGGATTTCAGAGAGTCCGGTAACAGCTACGGGTTTTCCTAGTCTATATCAGTTTTCGGATCTGATGTCAAGGCTTCGGATTCAATTGGGTATGGGTGTACCTAGGGCGTAGATGAAATGTAGGAGGTGATGATGATTCTTCCTCGTGAGGTGAAGAACTAGTAGGTGTCGACGCGACGACAGTGTGCAAGCTTGCTCTTATCACTGCTCGCTTTGTGTTGTCGTCCAACTCGAGGTTACACCAGTTCTGCGTTGTGTTTGTTACATTTTAGCGGTCCAGAGAATACACTGTCCTCATCGCATTTCTAAGCACCAGCAATGGCGGGGCATCGACGGCCCACCAAAAAGCCATGTCTTGGCATTCGCCCTTCAAAAATTTCTGAAAAGGAAAGACCCTGCCAAAAAAGCTAGCCTGAAAAAAAAAGAACTAAAAAAAAAAAAAAAAAAAAAAAAAATTAAATTTTTGCAACACCAACGTTTAAACAAAGACCGCTGGTTTTCAAAACCACCTCTTTCGACTCTTCCACCCTCTTCTTCTTCTTCTCCATTTTCATCTTCTTTCTTGTATTCATAGTATCCACCTTTCATAAAAAAAATTTAAAAAACTCCTATCTTATACCTTCAAGATGGCAGACGAATTATACGACGGTGCCGTTGGTATCGATCTGGGTATGCCTTTCGGATCCTCATCGTTCGTCGAGATGGACCCCGCTAACATTTTTGCTTTCTAGGTACCACGTACTCCTGTGTCGCCGTTTACGAAGGCAACGGTGTCGAAATCAGTTAGTTCTCCTTGAACGGTCCTCTCGATAGATGCATTGATCTGACAGTTATACTTTCGCAGTTGCCAATGAGCAGGGAAACCGTACTACCCCCTCCTTCGTCGCCTTCACCGCTGAAGAGCGATTGATCGGTGACGCCGCGAAGAATCAGGCTGCTTTGAACCCTCAAAACACAGTCTTCGATGCTAAGCGTTTGATTGGTCGACGATTCGACGACCCAAGCGTCAAGAAGGATGTTCAGACTTGGCCCTTCAAGGTCATTGACCGGGAAGGAAATCCATTCATTGAGGTTTGTTCTTCTTTTCAGTCATAGCAGAATTTTTCACAATGATAGCGTGCTGACTTTACTTGAATGAATAGGTTGAATACCTCGGCGAGACCAAGTCTTTCTCCCCACAGGAGATCTCGTCCATGGTCCTTATCAAGATGAAGGAGACCGCTGAAGCCAAGCTGGGCAAAAAGGTTGAGAAGGCCGTCATCACCGTCCCAGCCTACTTCAACGACAATCAGAGACAGGCTACCAAGGATGCTGGTGCCATTGCTGGCTTGAACGTCCTCAGAATCATCAACGAGCCTACCGCTGCCGCTATCGCCTACGGTCTCGGTGCTGGTAAGAGCGATAAGGAGAGGAACGTCTTGATCTACGATCTTGGTGGTGGTACTTTCGATGTTTCTCTCTTGCACATTCACGGTAAGTAAAAATATTTCGAGTAAATTTAGTTTTGCACTACCGGCAAAATCTAATATATGTGTATAGGTGGCGTTTTCACCGTCAAGGCTACCGCTGGTGATACCCATCTTGGTGGTCAGGATTTCGATACCAATCTCTTGGACCACTTCAAGGCTGAGTTCAAGAAGAAGACCAAGATCGATATCAGCGATGATGCGCGTGCTCTCCGACGTCTCAGATCTGCTTGCGAACGTGCCAAGCGTACTCTGTCCAGCGTTACCAACACCACCATTGAAATCGACAGCTTGTCTGGTGGCGAGGACTTCAACACCACCATTACCCGTGCTCGTTTCGAGGATATCAACGCTGCTCTGTTCAAGAGCACCATTGACCCAGTTTCTCAGGTTTTGAAGGATGCTGTTATCGATAAGAGCCAGGTTGACGAGGTTGTGCTCGTTGGTGGTTCTACCCGTATCCCCAAGGTCCAGAAGCTCCTCAGCGACCACTTCGATGGAAAGAAGTTGGAGAAGGTATGGTCACTGAATATATGAAAGATAACAGTAAGAAAGAATCGTGCTAATTTGGAATAGAGCATCAACCCCGACGAGGCCGTTGCCCACGGTGCCGCCGTCCAGGCCGGTATCCTCTCCGGAAAGGCTACCTCCGAGGAGACCGCCGACCTCCTCTTGTTGGACGTCGTCCCACTCTCCCTCGGTGTCGCCATGGAGGGCAACATCTTCGCCCCAGTCGTCCCACGTGGCCAGACTGTCCCAACCATCAAGAAGCGTACCTTCACCACCGTTGCCGACAACCAGACCACTGTCCAGTTCCCCGTCTACCAGGGCGAGCGTGTTAACTGCGAAGATAACACCTCCCTCGGAGAATTCACATTGGCTCCCATCCCACCCATGAAGGCCGGAGAAGCCGTCCTCGAAGTCATCTTCGAAGTCGACGTCAACGGTATCCTCAAGGTTACTGCCTCTGAGAAGTCGACAGGACGTAGCGCCAACATCACCATCTCTAACGCCGTCGGCAAGCTCAGCACCACTGAGATTGAGAAGATGATTGACGACGCCGAGAAGTTCAAGAACTCTGATAGCGAATTCTCCAAGAAATTCGAGGCTAGGCAACAGTTGGAGGCCTACATCTCGAGAGTTGAGGAGATGGTTAGCGACGCAGCGATCACCGGAAGGATCAAGAAGGGCCAGCAGACCAAGCTTGAGCAGGAGCTCAGCGACGCGATGGCCCAGTTGGAGGTTGAGGAAACCACCGCTGAGGAATTTAAGAAGAGGGAATTGGCCCTCAGGAGGATGCTTACCAAGGGTATGTACCAACTCTCATGCTGACGCACAACTAAATAAACGCCTACTAACATCCTTTTTTTTTTTTTAACTACAGCCATGTCCACCCGCTAGATCGTTATAGATATTTGACTCGGTTACGAAACTTCATTCTGGTGTTCGTACGGAGCAGACGAAGAAGGATTGAATTGCTGATGACTTTTGAACTTTTCTTTCTACCTACATATTATTCAAAAAAGCTGTGGGACAGAGGAGGAAGGGTGTAATATGAGAGACGACCGAAAAGTTTTCTTTCTTTCTTTTCATTTTTCTTATATTTTCCCCTAGGTTCTTAACGTTTTGTGTCATGGCTACGTGAGAGAACTTTTCGTTTCTTATTTTTCCTTTGTATAAATTATAAGATTGCATGCATGACTATCAATTACCATCATCTCTTACTTTTTGCGGGCCTCTGTGATTATATAGATGCTAGTATACGTATACTACACTACACTACACTGTTAACTATGGGTGGAGAGTAGGAAGCAGCGCCACGATCTTTTTGGGTCTCTTGGCTGTGGTGTTTTGAGCCCTTCAGTGTGTCCAAAAGCAGCAGTGCGATTCGGACCGGGAAAGCTAAAGCATGAAAGCCTTAACTTAAATCTGGACAGACTTTGACACGAATATGGTCCAGTCCAGGCGGTGGAGGTATCTTTTCGTCTGATGTTTTGCCTTCAAATAAGGAAGAATGATCTGAACATGTGGTTGCCGGTAGTTGGAGTTAGGTAATCTGTGCAAAGTATACTAAACCACTTGACAGTAACTACTTGCAGACTGTTCAACCTTCACAGCTGGATATCTCGAGAACGACGCCACAGATTACACTTCTTACACCTCGCTATTATTAGTGAAAAGCAGTCCCGTACTTCGTATAGTCAGCCAGAACCTCAGCTTCCTCCCAAAGCAGGTGTCGAGTGGGGTTTTCTGCTTCAGCTTTCACTCTATCCGACACAATTCCTCTGGCTGCCAAGCCTTCCTGCCGGGGTGAGCTTCAAACACAACCTCGTCCTGTTGCTGTTCCTGTTCTTGTCCCTCAGCATTACCTCAGATCCTCCCACCTTCCTGATCTCTGTGCCTCTTTCGCGCAGATAATCCCAGATAACCTCGACCAACCTGCTATCCTTTATATCAACCACTTTCAATTCTCTTACGGCCGACGAAAAAGCATCATCTTCATCAGTTTTCTTAGCGGGTGCAATTGGACTTCTTTTTTTTAATTATTTGGGTTGGGTGTTTTTTCCCCCCGTGTTGAACGTTTACGTACGCCCCGAACGATTCCGCGACACAAAGACATCCGCATCCATACTTACTTACATACCGCCCTCCACACAGCCACCATAAAAAAACCGAATATCTGGGTCGAAAACGACAGTTATTCCGACCAGGGCCTGTGGAGAAAACCATTCCTTGTGCTCCTTCCATTTTCTTCTATATCCTTCGAACGGAGTCGCCCGGAGATTACACACAATATACAAAGCTTTTTGACGGCGATTTTTTTTGAATCCCTAGCTAGGTGATACCGGCGGGGAACGAACAAAACTTCTGCGACGGGGGAAAGCATCACGGTACGATGTCCGGGCAGCAGCAGCATGCATCTGCTGCTGCTGACGATGGGTCTACGGTGATAAACGGGGGGAATGGGATGGAAGCCCCCGGTTCATCTGATACGACGTCGATATTAGCGATTGAGATGGGGAAGGAAGGGGTAGCTCCTGCTGCTGGTGTTACATCAATACCCACGTCCACGACTACACCGACCCCGCTACCACCGTCGAAACAACAAGAGGAAGAGGAACCAGAGTTAGACGACTTTGGGTTACCGGTTTTTAAACCGGTGATTTCGGTGCAGGTTGATAGTTCTGATGATGAAGATGAGGATGGAGGGAGGAAGGATGATGAGGTTGACGTTAGTTCTAGGACTACGGGGAGTCCTGTGAGAGAGGTTCATGATGATGATGATGATGATGATGATGAACAAGAAGTTACTTCGGTGGGCGAGAAGGCCCTTGCTGGAGTTGTGGGGGTTGCTACTGTAGCTACGGTTGCTAGTGGGGTAAAGAAAGAAGGTGGTGAGAGCCCTACAGCGGGGATCTCGAAGGATAAAGTGGAGGAAGTTAAGACTGGAGCTCCAGTCACGATACCTTCGAAGTCGATAGAAACACCTACTACATCTACACCTATCCAGGAGGCTCCACCTAAAGCTGAGGAGGCTAAGGAAGTACAGGAGGCACCGAAAGACCCCAAAGCAGCTCCCGAAACGCCGAAGGAAGCCCAATCGGCGCCAGTGGCCCCAACCGAAGCCAAGGCAACCCCAGAGATCTTGAAAAAGATCGAGACAGAACTTCCAAAAGAGCCTATAAAGACCGAAGCACCCCCAAAAGCCGAAGCAACTACATCCTCGCCTAAAGAAGAACCTCCGGAACCTCTCTCCGATATAAACGACCGGAATACACCTATCAGTCCATCAACATCCCAACATAACCGAAACTTCTCCAAAAACAACGTAGACCCCGCTTCACTCCTCTCACCAGCACCAAACGCACTGCCAAAGGACGCAAAGGACCCCAAAGAGATCGAACAACCCGTTCCACCCACAATATCGTCCTGGTCACACCAGCAATCCGCCCCCGCCGATTCCAATGACAAAGATGCCTCTTCCCGTCGCTCTTCTGGTGAATGGCAGGAGATGCCTTCTTATGCGCCTTATGATATATACAACGATGACGGAAAGTTAATAGCCAAGGAACATCATTTCTCGGACGACGAAGACGAGAAAGCCGAAGAGGATGCTATCGGCGGTGCCTCGAAAGGGTATACTCGCGTACAGATGGACGAAGACGCACAGTCTGCCACATCAATGGATGACAACACGGGCTATCTATTTAAAGAAAACGAAAACGCAGAGGAAGAGCGGAATCCCCTATCACAGCTGGAAGCTACGAAAGATCTCTTGACGGAAGGGCAGAGAATCGCATATGTGGGACTTTGTAAACTGTGTATGGTGGATATGCGAATGGAACTGGAGAAGTTTGTAAATGTTAAAAAGAGTTGGGTGAAGAAGGGCGTGGGGATTGGAAGGGAACATATGAAAATGTGGAGTCAGATCGTGATGGTGAGGTTGTATAAACATATGGATATTAGTCCTGATGGTGCGATACTATCTTTCCTACATATACACTGTGGTTTATGCTGACGGGCCTCATAGAACAAATCATGATTGAGCAGCTTTCGGAACATGGCGTTGTTGCGTCGGATCTTACGCCGACTTTGATGAAAAACGCACGGGTAAAGAATCCCATGGCAGCCGAAGAGTTAAGATCACCTCGCGCTTCAACAACGGACACACCTCCACCGGAGTTGAAATCATCGTCTACAGGCTCCTCGCCTAGCGCCACTAGGAAAGGCTCGCTCGAAAAACGCGATTCCGGAGATGGATATGCTTACGAAGCAGGTCCTCCTGCCTACGAGGAACATATGAACGACGAACTACCTGCGGTTAGAACTCCCAGTCAGTTACCGGATTCGAAAACCTTGGATATCGATATCAGGTGGACGGTGCTTTGTGATCTCTTCCTGGTGTTGATTTCGGATAGTGTCTACGACGCCCGGTCAAGAGTTCTACTAGAACTTGTTGGGAAGCACCTAAGTATCTCTTGGATCGATATCTGTAGGTTTGAGAAGAAGGTTACGGACGCGCTAGAGATGCAGGAGAGTGCGGCGCAGGATTGGAAGGAGTCGGGTATCGTTGAGGATCGGGCGAGGAGGGCGAGGAATAAGAGGTATGCGATGATGGGGCTTGCCACTCTTGGTGGTGGGTTAGTTATCGGGTTGTCAGCCGGATTGCTGGCCCCGGTTATTGGTGCTGGTCTTGCAGCTGGCTTCACAACGATTGGGATTACAACTACTGGTGCGTTTTTGGGTGGTACCGGCGGCGCTGCGTTGATCACTACTACGGCCGCCGTTTCAGGCAGTGCAATTGCTGGAAAGGCGGCGGGCAGGAGAACGAAGAGCGTGTCAGTGTTTGAGTTTAGGCCCTTATATAACAGCAAGAGGGTCAACCTCATTGTGACTATCAGTGGCTGGATGAATGGTAAGGAGGACGACGTGAGGTTGCCGTTCTCGACGGTGGATCCCATTATGGGCGATATTTATAGTGTGTTGTGGGAACCCGAGATGATGCAGAGTATGGGTCAAACCATCAACATTTTGGCAACAGAGGTGTGTATATTCCTCCACTATAGGTTTAAGAGAAGTTATGTTAACGCGGTTTGCACGGTATAGGTTCTTACACAGTCGCTACAGCAGGTGCTTGGCAGCACAGTGTTGATGGCGCTGATGGCATCGTTGCAAGTACCGCTAATTTTAACAAAGCTGTCGTATTTGCTCGATAACCCGTGGAACGTATCGCTCGATCGCGCATGGGCTTCTGGGCTTATTCTTGCGGATACATTAATCCACAGGAACCTCGGGGTTCGGCCGATAACACTTGTGGGGTTCTCGTTGGGCGCGAGGGTTATATACTCGTGTTTGTTGGAACTGGCGAGGAGGAATGCGCATGGGTTGGTGCAGAATGTGTATATGTTTGGGAGTCCTGTGGTTGTGCATCACGACGAGTATATGGCTATGAGTGGTGTCGTCAGGGGGCGGTTTGTGAATGGGTATTGTACTAATGATTGGATTTTGGGTATGTTATTCTCACTTTATAAAGATTATTTAGGTGAAGTGCTAATGGTTGTGGGGGGTTTTAGGATACTTGTTCCGAGCGACTTCGGGTGGGCTTGGACGAGTTGCTGGGTTAGCGCCTGTGGAGGGGATCCCGGGGATTGAGAATTTGGATTGTACAGAACAGGTGGTGGGACATATGACCTATCGTACTACGATCCCAAAGCTTTTGAAGAGGGTGGATTGGGAGATGTTATCTGAGGAGTTTACGGAAATCGAGGAAGCTGATCCTGATAAATTGAGGGAGAGGCAGACTGAGCTTATCAGCGAGATTGAAGCTGCAAGAAAGGAGTTGGAGAAGGAGCCTTCGAAGAGGAAGTGGGGACTCTTTGGAAAGAATAAGGATGTCGCGAAGAAAGCGGAGTGGGAGGTTTATAGCGAGGAGAAAGGGAGAGATGGGACTGCTGCTGGAGATGTGGTTAGAGATGGAGATGGGTTGGATGATCGGGATAATGTGCTCTTCGATGTTGAGGCGATTAGGAGGGAGTTGGCATTGCAAGAGGTTGAAGATAGGGAGAAGGCGAAAGAGGATAGAGAGAACCGCGGTGTTTCCGGAACGCCGAAGGTTGGTGGCGGTGGTTTTTCGGCGGTGAATTCAGCCGCTATCGCTACGCCTACATACGATTCTATGGCGGACTCGATTAATGTGGTTAAATCGCGGCCGGGGACAGCGAAGGGGGTTGCTACACCGAACTCTGCGATTGGAGGGAAGAGTCCCGCGGGGACTACGCGTGGTACACGGACTTTTAGCTTTGGAATCTTTGGAAGGAAAGGGAGTGAAGATAAAAGTCAGAATGCGTCGAGGAATTCTTCGCATATCGATTTGAGTGCTACGAATACCTCCAACACCGCGACGGGATTTGGAAGTCATACACCGGCAGCTGGATCATCGCCTGATCTTACGAGGAGCAGTTTACACCAGAAACGGGATAAGAGGGGGAGTTCGGGCAGTTTGGAACCCAGGAGTCCGTGGGCGGGGTATAGTTATGAAGATGAGTTTGGACACGATGAAGGGAAGATTCAGATGACTTTTGAAGATTCAAAGTTTGATGATGAGAAGGACTCGCCGCCTTTACCGCCGCCGAAGGGGCAGAATATGGCCACTGGAGGGAGGAGGGCGGTTAGCTATTGGGGACAGACGAGTTCGAACTCTAATGTTGGTCTAGGGGTACGTGGAACTTCGCCGGGGGTGGCGAGTAGTGGGACTAGTAGTCCTAGAGTCTCTTATGATGGGAGGAGTAGTGAGTGGAATAATAATGGAGGAGGAGGGGGGGCGTTACCGGTGTTGAATAAGGGGAGTGCGGGGATTCCAGCGAGGAAAAGTAGTTTGGGGTATTATAATCCTGCGCCTGGGTACCAGTCCATGAGGAATGGAAGTGAGTGGGGGAATAGTACGCAAGGAAGTGTTAGTAGTGGACATGCACTGCTGGGTCCGGGTGGTAGTGTGAGGGGGAAGAGTGGGAAGGAGAAACCTTTGCCTAGTAATCCTTGGATGGAGGAAGAGGAAGAGGAGTTTGGGAAGGAGAAGGAGATGACGTTGAGTTTTGAGTGAAAGGGATAACTACTCTTTGCCCTTTTTTTTTTTGAGGGGTTGGAATTCCTTTTAAATGCTTCTACCGTTGAATTTATGGTATTTTTTGGAGGCTGGTTCGGGGGTGCTCTCCCATTACGATGTTGTATATTGGCATTCATTGTTATTGCTGTTTCCTCATGTTTTTGGCGTCCTAGAAAGCGGACTTTTGATTGGTTTACGTATTTACTTTACCGGTTTTTCTCTTCTTTCGAAGTCACTTCACTTTTGAAGTTTTTTGAGTTATGTTTGGACAACCAGATGTTGGTCTTTGGCGGACGGACATGTATGTACTTTATGCCGTCGTTGACGGAGTATATTAAACATGATCTTGAGATAGCAGATGCATATTGCGAGTGTTGGTAGAATGATCCCATGCTATTTGGTACCTATTAAAGTTGTTTAGTCTCGCAAACCAGCCTGAACGAATCAAATACATCATACAATGGCTGTCGATATATTCTATCTGGCTAGGCTTTTGATAGGCCAGGGAAGCTATTATCAGTTTTTCAATTCCTGCTGGTCCCCTCACTCGCTATCGGAAATCGAAGCGGCGTTTCTTCTTTCCTTCATCGGCTTCCCATTGCGTCCCCGTTTCTTCGGGGTTTTAAATAACGACATTCGCTCAGCGTCGTCATCAGAGCCGTAGGAATCCTGGCGTAAGCGATGGAGGTATGTATCAAGATCAACAAAGCAGCTACCGTCTTCAGTGAGAGGGACGAAAAACTGATTGTTGTTGAAGGAGTATATGTCTTGAGACCATTCCAGTTCCTGCTCACGATCCCAATCATCGTATTCCCATGACATCGATCTTTTTAATCGCCAGTTGCAGTGCTGATAGCCAAGCTTCTCTAATCTCCAGAGATCCCAGAAGGCTACGAGTGGGTCCAACGGTGACTTTGTTTGGCCGGCGCTATCGCGGGTTTGTATCTCCAATGTCGATATGAGACCATTTTTGTTTCCATTCCTAGGGCGAGATTTTTGGACAGGTAGTTCTTCTCCAGATCTTAATCTGTAGTCATGATTTTCGACCTTGCCACTGTCGTCGTCGGCTTGTCGAGCCCAGATGTGGAGATGAGCGAAGTAGAGGCTGAATTCGCCCCAGCGGGCTGGCTCATCAATTGGGGGGTCACGGTCTTTGTAAATGTTGTTTCGGCGCATTGAGTTTAGCATTGAAGTTATCCTGGTATTTAGATGTGCTGCGTGTCGGAAATATCCGGTTGGGTTGATCCAGGTTAGGAAATTGTCGGGGAATTCGTGGAGGGCTATGACGCATGCTGTGAGGGGGGAAGGTTATTCCGTTTAGTCTCAGATATCAACGGTTTGGAGATATCAGAAAGTAAATTAAAGGAATTCTAGCTTAATTAGACTACGTATTATAAAATATATTCAACTTACCAGGTAAAACGGGCTTCGAAACCGCATTTGATTTTACGACTTTGCCGGACCTCGCCCGTCTACTGCTTAGACCATCCGGAACAGCACTGAAATTTTCTTCCATCTTGGTAATTTGTTCTTCGAAGAAATCCCGGACGGCTCTGACTGCTACTACACCCCAGAATCCCCATATCTTGAAAACCTCTTCGAAAGGTGGCTGGTGGTCGTCGGGCATCGATGCTTTGAGGTTTATGGCGATGAAGAATCTATATATTGCTGTTACGATTCGGTGTTCTTCCTCTGCGCTTGCCTGTTGCGGTTTTTGTAGTTTCAATTTCGAGGTTACCAATAGCTCGTATGTTCCCATGATAGCCCTGTGGTTCCGTATAATTGATTGGGCGTCCACTTTGTCCCGCTCTCGAGGTTCGTGTGTTATTTCGGACTGTACCCGTTGTGCCTCCGCCATAACTTCGTGCCAAGTGTCGTTATCATCCTCGTCGCCTGTAATTCGTATATTTTCCGGAACGGAATTTGGAAATAAAATATACTCCAGCATCGCCTCAAGTGCTATCTTTAAACTTTCACGTCCGCTCTTCGGATCATATAGTTCACCGTGGTAGGATGCAAGCCATATCGATTCCCTTGCGTAGTTATCCACTGCATCGCTGTACAGGATGTTGGAATCGATTATTCTCCGGTAAGTTTTGTGTACTTTTTTGTAAGTCGGGAAGGCTTGACAGAGACAGTCGAGGGTACGTAGGTTGGGGAGGAAGTTTAGGATTATCACTTTGATGTCGATGGGGAGGGCGTCCAAATTTGCTGTCGACATTTTTATTTTTTAATTTTTAATTTTTTTTGCCAGAAAAGAGTATGTAGATTTGGGGATGCATTTCCCCTCACGAGACGGCTAAGGTCCTTTATATATACAAGGTCTCCGACGTCCGACTCCGAGACTAAGGTGCCGTGGCTAGGCGGAATGAGGCGGTGCATGACCTAGGTACAGCGAGCTGAAGGTCGCATGCGCCACATATCAATAATGGGGCGCATATAAGGAATAAAATGGTTGATTCTTGATGCTTATAGGATATAAACCCTTGTTCAATGGATGACCGATATCATTACTGAGTAGTTAATTGGTGTGAGATATTATTCCTGTGCAGCTGTGTGCATTCGAATTGTGAGGTTGCTCGTCGGTAAGCACTTGGAAAGCTACTTCAGCCAGCGCAAGTTTGTTACCCAGAACCCCTTGGGAATAATGTAAAAAAAAAACAAAAACAAAAAAAAGACCCCTACAGGAATTAGGCGCTCTAAATTTAAAAATCGTGAAGTGCAGGAAATATGTGCTATGAGAAGATTAATAATTACTGCAGAGCGGTGTTGCGAATATTAATCTTTCGGAGCGGATGCAACTGTCGCTGCACACGCCGTCATCGATATCACCAATTTTATAGGAACTACGTAAATATCTCGGCGCCATGGCTTACAACCTCATCTATCCTCCCAACATCAACGACATCATCGATACCAATTCGGCCAACCACGAGGCCAAAGATCCATCGACATTGGTAAGTAGCTTCAGAAAGTGTTGCATTGCTACCGGCTTGATGCCGAAGACGGTTGGTGGAGCCGATAGCTGGCTAGCTTGGTGCCCCAAATGGGTGTGCTACCCCACAGTTCGATCGCTCGCATGCCTGTTGGACAATGGCAGGGGCCTCGACGTTGGCGGCGCCTGATATCATACCCCTCTGCACTGCTGCTGGATCGGGGGAGATTTAACTAGCAAGCTATTCCCGGCTTTCGTTCCCCCGCAATTAACCACCCACTACTACCTCTACGTATTACTGCTTCTCTGCCTGTTAATTGCAGGCGATACCTCTCTACTCAGCTTCAATTGCTAATCGTTAGCCTTTTAACCTCAAGAAATCATCCAAGCTGGCTAACAACAGCTGCTGTGGCGGAATGGGTGGAGAAACGAGAAATATGAGCGGTTCTAGCTACCCGCTGCTGGCCACCAAGCCTAAGGGCCAGCAGATTCGGGATATCTACCGTGATCGATTGCGGCAGTTCACCAGCGGTGGACAATACCAAGGCCAAAGTCTTCCCGAGTATGTACCGATTCGGCCACATCCGGGCTTCCATTCAATCATTGCTGGTCAAGTAGAGTTTACTTGCTGACTAACATGGGTATATAGCATGTACGATGCAGACCGTGAGGACGGTCGCGAATACGTTCAACTCGAAGTCTGGTCCGCGCCAAACACTGACCGACCACCCTTCAAAGATGCTGCCAACGCCAAATACCGTCCTTCCAAGAAGGGAGAATGGTTCGGTCCTTCCTGGTCTACCCACTGGTTCCGTATCCACATCACCGTCCCAGACCGTATGAAAGACCAAGAAACCATTGAGTTCCGCTGGGATGCCGACTGTGAATCCATGGTGTGGTCTGCAGATGGTGTCCCCTTGCAAGGTCTTACCGGCAGTGGCGAACGTACCAAGTGGATCATCCCGAAGGGTTGGGCTGATGGCCAAAAACACTTATTTTATATCGAATTGGCATGCAATAAGATGTTTGGAAATACTAATGGTATCCAACCACCCAACATGCACGCCTACTTCCACCTCCACGAGGCGGATATCGTCATCCCCAACACGGAGGCACTTGCGCTGTATTATGACTTCTGGATGATCGGAGATGCAGCTAGGGAGTTTCCCGATGAATCCCCGGAAGCCCATGAGGCGTTGCAGGTTGCCAACAGGATTATGAACTGCTTTGTCCCTGGAGATCAGAGCAGTGTTACTAAGGGACGAGAAATTGCTTCGGAGTACTTGGGGAAGCTAAGAGACTCTCATAAAGTTTATGAGAGTGACAAGAAGCCTGTTGTATTTGCGACGGGACATTGCCATATCGATACCTGTTGGCTCTGGCCTTGGGATGAAACCAAGAGAAAGGTGGCAAGAAGCTGGAGTAGTCAGGTGGAATTGATGGAAAGGTACCCAGAACACAGATTTACCTGCAGTCAGGCTCAGCAGTATAAGTGGTTGGAGCAGTATTATCCACCACTTTACCAAAAAGTTAAAGAAAAAGTCAAGAGCGGGCAGTTCCACCCTATCGGTGGCAGCTGGGTGGAACACGACACCAACATGCCAAGCGGAGAGAGTTTGGTTCGACAATTCATCCTCGGGCAAAGGTTCTTCGAAAGTCATTTCGGCAGCCGATGTGAAACTTTTTGGTTGCCAGATACTTTTGGGTACTCTGCACAGATCCCCCAGCTTTGCAGACTTGCTGGAATGAGCCGGTTCTTTACGCAAAAGTTAAGCTGGAATAATATCAATTCATTCCCACATACCACTTTCAATTGGGTGTCTTTGGATGGGTCGCAGGTTTTGTGCCATATGCCACCTAGCGAGACCTACACGGCCGATGCACACTTTGGGGATGTTAAGAGGAGTATGACGCAGCATAAGAGTTTGGATCAGGATTCGACTAGTTTGCTGGTCTTCGGCAAGGGAGACGGTGGTGGTGGACCAACAGCTGAGATGTTGGAGAAGTTGAGGAGACTGAGAGGAATGTCTGATACCGGTACGTATTTCCCGTTCCTTTTTTCGGTGGGTAGTAGCTAACCCTGATATAGTCGGATTGCTTCCACGAGTTCATATGGGCGATTCCGTCGACGACTTCTTCAACTCCCTTGAGAAGAAGGTCGCCGAGGGTACTAACTTTGTTACCTGGTACGGTGAACTCTACTTCGAACTCCACCGTGGTACATACACTACCCAGTCAAAGACAAAATGGCATGTTCGCAAAGGAGAGTTCTTGCTCCATGATATTGAATATTTAGCCACCCATGCCAGTCTCGCGAACAAGAGCTACAAATACCCGAAGCAAGAGATCGATGACTTGTGGGAGAACATGTGTCTTTCACACTTCCATGATTGCTTGCCTGGTAGTTCTATTGAGATGGTTTATCAAGATGCGGACATCATGTTTGATGCATTCTTTGAGAAGGGGGAGAAATTGGTTAAGGGCGCGCTTGAGGCCTTAGGTGTTAAGACTACTCATGAAGATGGGCTGCAGCCTATTTCGATCAACACCCATGGATGGAAGAGAGGAGAGGTTGCGAAGGTGGGCGAGAAGCTGACTTTTGTTCAACATGATGGGTTTGGAATTGGAAAGGTGGTTAAGAATGAGGAACCTAAGGTTTCTGTAAGAGAAGTTGAAGGTGGAGTCTTTGAGATGGAGAACCAGAGGTTCAAGGTCAAGGTCGACGGCGGCTTGATTACTAGCCTCTACGATACGAAGGTTGGAAGGGAGTTGATTCCAGCTGGAAGGAAGGCAAATCAATATGTTATCTTTGATGATAAGCCATTGTATTGGCAGGCTTGGGATGTAAGTTTCTCCCCTTTCGGTCACTAAGCAAGTCCAGATTCCTAACCAGAAGGGGTATAGGTCGAAGTCTACCATCTCGACCAGCGCAGGGAGCTCGCACCGGGCAAGGTATCCATCTTGGAGAGCGGACCGAATAGAGCTTCCCTGCTCATTGAAACTAAGATTAGCGATGTCAGTTGGATCAAGTCTACACTTTCTCTTGACGCTGATACCATTACCAGTGCAAGCGTTGAGGATGCGTTGAGCTTGATTACTGTTGAGTGTGAGGTTGAGTGGCACGAGACGATGAAATTCTTGAAGGTTGAGTTCCCAGTTGATATAAAAAACACCGAGGTAGGTTCTATTCTTCAAAATATAAGACTACGAGCTCAGTACAGTGCAGCTAACCTATATACTAGGCGTCCTACGAGTGCCAGTACGGTATTGTCCGCCGCCCAACACACTACAATACATCCTGGGACATGGCCAAATTCGAGGTCTGCTGCCACAAGTGGGCTGACTTGAGCGAATACAACTACGGAGTCGCCATCTTGAACGACTGTAAATACGGCTTCGCGGTTTCAGGAAATACCATGAGGCTCAGTTTGATCCGCGCTCCTAAAGCACCGGATGCACACGCAGATATGGGACATCATAAGATTCGATATGCCATTGCACCTCACGAAGGTCCATTGGATCACAGGGTTGTCAGGGCCGGATACGATTTGAACAATCCGGTTAGAGTGCAATACGCTGACCCTAGCAAACAAGCGTCCTTGGATGGTGTTTGGTTGACGGGAGCTAAGGGGGTTATATTGGATCACGTTAAGCGTGGTGAAGATGACGAGGAATTTGAGAATACGATTGTGAAGAGGAAGGGTAGAAGTGTGGTTGTTAGGTTGTTTGATAGTTTGGGCGGGAAGAGTAAGGTGCAGATTAACAGTAAGTGGGAGGTTAAGAAGGTTACCAAGTGCAATGTTTTGGAAGATGATGAAGAAGAGGTTGAGGTCACGAGCAGTGATGGTGTTTGGACGGCGGAGGTTTGGGTTAGGGCTTTTGAGGTTGGGACGTATAGGCTTTGGTTGTGATTTTGAGGAGGGGTTTGTTTGAGGCTTGCTACAGCCTTTAAAATCATGAAGGTTTTTGATCAGTGGTAGGTATGCATATGTTGTACTTGTTTCTTACCCAAGTATAGTTATTCACACTATAAGCTGTAGGTAGAAGCATAAAGCACTAAATGAAAGGGAATATTGAATTGCTTGCTACTTGTGCTTGGTTGTCCTTTAGCGAAAGGTTAAAATTGCTATTACTCTTTGATAGTATCTTCTTTGCTCGCTATTGAATATTGCGACCCTATTATCTTATGTCTTTGAGACTCTCGTCCGCCTAATCCCAGCGGCCTAATCTAACTAAGCACCAAAATTCTAACTAGGAACCTCACTGGTATCATGTCGTGAGGGCATTTAGTTTTGAATGTTGGGGGACTTGGGCTGCAAAGAATGTTGTATTTTTTGCGTTGTGTCTGCACATAGACGGTGACCAACTCGGTTGGAAAGATTAGGACCATGCTTGAACGGGAAGGCTCGAGGATTCTAGTCAATGGGAGCTTACGTTCTCGAGCAAGGGAGACATCATAAAACGGAACTACTGAAACACTAGACTCCTAACTATCGACTCGGAGACAAATTTAAACTATAAGACCACAGCTATAATATTTGCGCCTTGCTATTGAAAGAAAGAAAGAAAAAAGACGTCACCTCACCCGCCTCGCTTCGCATAAGAGCCTTATGCATGTCCTTGGTAGTACAAATTGTCAGCGAACCCTGCATGAGTTGATACCCAATTATTGACTACTCCTTCTAGACGAATTCTTTTTGTCCAGTTGTTCTAGCGCCCGCCAGATAGCTGCTAGCGGCGTGCCAGATTGGAATTTGTTATGTGCATTGTCTTGATGACTCGTAGGCTCGTTTTTTGCCACTACCACGTCAGTGGTGATGATGTCCTTCTCGTTTTTTTGTGCTTCCTCGATGTAGTATTCAGCTTCCTCCGCCTCCGAATCCTTCGCTTCCCCGACCTTGATACTACTATTTTTAGCGGATCCTGTCCTTGCGATGAGGTTTTTGTTTGGTATTGGGGGAGGTGGTTTCGTTGTTCTTTGGAGGACAGGTGAGTTTGTTGGCGTGGCCGTCGTTGCTGTTGTATCCAGCGGCGGGAGTTTGGGTTTGCAATGTAAGGATGGCCTGAGTGGTACAAACGGATCTTTGGGGAAGGATGAGAGAAGTAGCGGGGTATTCGGGGCGCACTCATCCGGGGTAGGTGCATCGGGCCTGGGAGGTCTACTCTGGGCCGCCGGTTTGGGTGTCCTACTCGGGATATATTTTCCGGTGATAGAGGGGTTACGAGGAAACGATGCGCTTCTTTTGCGTTCGTAGACTATGGCGGTGCCGTTTACTAAGATGTTGGGTTGGGTAGGATAGTTTGGAGTTGAGGCATTGAGGCTTTGGCGGTAGGCTATGGGAGTTATGGGCATGATTATAGCGTTCTCTTCGATATTCTTGACGGGGATATGGCCGAGGAGGAGTGCGCCGTCGGATCTCCGGATTATAGGGAATAGGTCGAGGCCCGCCTCGGCTTCTAAGAGGTCCATTGATACGGCTATATGCCCCGGTGAGGTTCTTAGTATAGTAAATAGATTGGTGAAACTCTTTGCAATCGCAGAGATTAGGGAGTAAAGATGGTCGTAATCCAATGGGATGCTTGAGGTTTTGGCATCGTGGAGTTTTAGGCGTTCTTTGATACGTTCTTCAAGACGGATAGTATCGATTGGAGAAGCCTGAGACTGGAGTTGAAGGCTTACACGCCAGACTTCCCGTTGGAGGTATGCGAGGAAGATTTCGGATTCTAGAGTGTTGTTTTGGAGACAGACTTTGAACTCGCCGAGGTCTTCCGGGTCGGTTTTCTGTGTGGATTATATGTCAATTGGGATTTTTTTTGAATATAATAGAGATTGAATTAGTATTTAGAATACCTTTATGTAGTCGCTTAGGAAAGCGCTTCGGAAAGCGACGAGGGTACAGAGCTTTTCCACGTCGTGGATTAGAAGTTTAAAATTTTCGGTGCTGTGAGATGAATGAATTAGCTTCACTTGAAGAAACTATACTTCCGACGGACTTACATGAACCCATCACTGATCCCGGAGATTTGGCTTCTCACCGCATATTGATTATCAACCTGAGAAACAGGCGTCTGGACTGGGGACGGTAGTATATAACACCCTTCTTGGTTAATATCACAGTACCAAACGTTTACGTCGATGCTACTGCGATGCTGAGTGAATTCCCACACACTAGCGCAGTATTTACAGTTGCGGATAATATTTCTGAGGGAGTCGACTTCATCTTGGACAAGATTGTATTGTTTAATTCCTTCGTCACGCTCTTGTTCGAATCTTTGAACTTGGGCTTGAAAATTATGGGTTTCCAGACCTTTTTGGTGCAGTTTGGATTGAAGACGTTCGGCTTGGCGGTTACCGTGTTCGAGCTTGCTCTGGAGTTGGTCCTTTTCATATACGAGCTGGGATTTTTGGTCTTCGAAACTCCGAAAATTTTCCGCTTATTAGTTTATGGAAGGGTGGAATATAAAATTGGATGTGGTATTTTAGGGAGGTATCCATACCTGTAAGGCTTTCGACTTTGGTGTTTTTATTCTGGAGTTTGAGGTTTAGGTCGGCGACCTGGGCTTGGAGGCTTTCCACTTCAACCTTAGCACTGGAATCCATCTTCTGGATAGCAATTAAATTTGCTCTTTCTCGCTCTGACGTTTCTTTCTGTTGATTTTTCTCCATGTACTTGATCTTTTTCTCCAACTCTAAGATTCGGTCTTTGAGGCTCTGCAGTTGGCCGCTCGAACTTCCCCCGGGTACGTTCGCAGATACCGCTTGAGACTTGGTCCCAGCTTTTGAGGACTTGGTACCGGTACTTGAAATGCTATCAGGTTTTACCTGCACTTTCAACTTCTTCTGTAATTCTGAGTGTTCTTCCAAGTATCCATCAACTAATCTCTCAACGTCGTTTGCACACTTTGTAATTTCAGAAACTCGATCCCGCAACATCTTTCCATTATCGCCCCAATCTACATCTCGAAATTGAGGTCCGGTACCATTTGATCCAAGCCGGGCAGTTGGAGAAATATCTTCAGCGGTGCTGTGTCTACGGCTCCGACTGCGTGGTGGGGACAAATAATTTTTACTTGGTGGCTCAACGGGTGTACTCCACCGCTGGGCCCGCGGTGTTGTTGTATTTTGGACTGGTGGCGTGGTTGCGGTCTGTTCTTGGTGACAATGGGAAAGGGGCATATTTGCAATCCTTGGATTGTAGTTCGGATGGTCTATAACTTCGTAGGCAGAAACAAATGAAGAGGAACAAGAACTAGGGAGTTGTTCAACTCTTTTGGGTTTACTGGTTAGGTTACCCATTTTTTTTTTTGCAAGCGTTGACTACCTTTGGTGTTTATATGAGAGATATTAAGTATTACTAGGTGTGCCCTTTCCTCTACAAAATTTCGAGTAAGTTGTGATAGCAATTTTTCATTTTTTAACAATGTAGAAATTTTGGATGTGATCTGTGTGATCGTTAGGGTCGCGAAAATAGAAGACGGAAAGTTGCTGCCGGTGTATCATGCATGGTCTTGAGTTGCTCAATGATGATATGCCTGGAATCGCTACCTTTGGACCCAGCTCGGTCTCGTATGCTTAGGTGGGTATCATAATAAAACTATGTCAGAAAGTCGTAACGTTTTCTAGTGTCATTAATAGCGGTGCTACGAAGATACGTGATGTCGGTATACAAAGCAAACTGCCAGCGAAGTGCCATGATAGTACAGAATTTACTCGCACAGACGACAATACTGCAATCTCAGTCCACACACAAGCTTCGACCTTCTCGGGTTTGTGGTTACAGAGAACAGCTGGACATTTTAAAACCCTATTTTTTATACACATACTAGACGACCTAGGGCGGTATGTTCCATAGGTTCAAACCTTAGGTTTGATGTAATACAAAGAGGCATGTAGAAGCCAGTTCTGTAGTGGGGCCCGGGACGTGGCAGTGGTGATACGGTTGCACAGAGGTTGCTATTGTAAAACCAGTAGAGCTGCAACCCTGACTATAGGTGTGTGGTCCCACCATGCAACATCGAGGCCATCTTGTCGTGATAATGAGAGTGCAGGGTCCGGGTATGGTGCCGAAGATGCCCGTGGTGCCGCACATGCGCACTTAACAACTTGAACTGTTTTCGCACCGATTCCTTCTCGTATATATTCGGATACAATTTGCCACGAAAAGCCTGTATCTACGTATACGCTTGCGTCTATTCTCGTAAATTTGCAAATTCATGATTTTCACATGCTCAAGAAAGATATATACAATTACTAGATACTCAGAGTAAAATACTGACGAAGAGGTCTCGGCGCCGTGACTGCACCTTTGGCACGAGCAGTAGTCGTCCACCCCGAGACAGATCCTGCTACCGATAGTACTATTCCACAAACCTTACCTGGACTACATATTTCAAATCTCAAATCTTTTCACTAATATGATATCTTAGAGAATGATTGAATATCACGAGCATCGTATGATCATCTTGATTGACAATTTTGATATCCAACAGGAACCCTTCCCTGTAGCCGCATTGCGCAAGCCAAAACGGAAGGCTACTTGAGCAAGCTATTGGGGGGGTGGAATGGAATATAGGGCAATCTGGTGGTACAGTGGTGGGAAGGCTATGGGCGAATGGCTTCGCAGAACCCGTAGATTCTCAGCGTTGGAGACTTTTCGTACATTGATAATCGGTAGCCCGCACCATTAGAATCGCAGTTAGGGCCAAGAGTTACAACGGGATGTCCCTAGTGGCGTCGTAATTTCGCTTACGTCCTCGTGAGCCGATGCATGCAGAAGAGTTTGCAGATGTTATATTTGATATCCTTATAGGGGGGTCCAACGGTTTCTCATCCGCACCCCATGCAAGCGTTGATACATAAATAGCGGTGTAATATACATAAACTAGCAACCCCTTGGTTCTCAGACGACATCAAAGGACTGAGACATGTATGTCTTACTTCTGTGGTGGTGTATAGAGGAGTCATGTTAACGGTATATCTCGTCGCATAACATCTATAGGCATGGGTCGGCGATCGATCGGGGTAACAAGGACCGTAGATTATATTGCGGCGGGCGCCCTTTCTCCATGCACATGCCTCGTGCTCAAGATCCCGGGATTCAATAAGGACCCTAGGTACTTGTTTGAAGGAACGATATAGCTCACATTGCTAAGATTTTCCCAGCCAGCTGGGACTCCCAAGATTTCTACGCCTTCGATGGTATCGATATAACCAGGGTTCCTGGAACAAAATAAAACTACCAACTGCAGATTCACAAACGCCCCGCGGATGGTTTCAAATTCAAGGAGTATGATTTTCATACAACCTTCACGGTCATTTATGCCCAGGTGCGAATATACATTAAAAAAAGGCCTTGCAAGCTGCTCGGTGTTGACGAGTTCCTTTGACAGCCGCTGGTTTAAAATTTGGTATTTTCCAACGATTGGTTCTTGTTGTGTCGAGCCCGGACCTTCTAGAAAACTTGCTGCCTTCGATTCCAATGGACGCCACGAAATAGGCAGCAAATTGATCACTGAACTTTTGTCCTAACTTATGCTAGGGTTGAACGTCGCTCGTGTGTATGCAGGATCGCCCGGGCCAAACGAACGTTTCTTGTCCAGAAAATATATGTTCGTAACCTGGTATGTCGTAATAGGAGCTTCATGCGCCCGCAACTCTCATTGGGGCAACAAGCTTCAGATAGCGACGACGGTCCCATCGGCGTCTTGTCGCAACCGGGGCTGAAATAAACTATCACGGAGGAGGATACAAAATGGTCATAGATATCTATAGACTTCTTCCGACTGCGCCGGGGTACTTCCGACGGCAAAATAGCACTGCGAATCATCGATGCATCCTTAGTTGTGACACTTTGGCGACAGAGCCCCACTTCACTCCACACAAACCCTCGATGGTCATGGCTTTCGGACCGCTAATCTGCAAGTTTCTTTCACGATCGCGAAATGGATAAACGTGCTCGATAGTTGTGACGCGACATATCTGTTGGATCCTTTGGAGGTTTCGCGCTGGGGAAATTTCATCGACAAATTCAAATTGTTTTCCAGAGGTTCGTAGGCCAAAATAGAGTAGAAACCAAGTCATCCACACCATCTGATCCCTTGATCATACTCTCGCCAAGTCCGAGCCGGACATGCCGGTGTGTGGACTTCCTCCTGCATTTTCATCGGTTTTGATGGTTGGTCGTGATCCCTGCAAAAGTTCTGGCAGTTCCGACTTGCCTCCTCTGACAATTTTCAGGACAACTTGTGGATATTGGGTAACAGTGATACTTAGAAAATGTGATAATGAGGCTTGGGAAGCTTCCGGTTTGAGCCGCCTCTCTGCGAATGTTCTCTGATGTCGACTTGACGTTAAAAACGTTGTGCGCTGAAGTTATAGCTATAGCACAGGGCGAAACGCGAGTTTCTTCACTGACAACTGTCAACCGGCTATTCGACAATCATTCGTATGTGCCTAGATCTATGCAAGTATAAAATCAAAGAATAGTTTTTTCGTAGCACAGGCATAGCCTTCTAGAAGGATTTCCTGTGTCACGAAAAGTTTTCCGGGGCGGGAAGCATCGTCCCAATCGACGTGTCGACAGAAGTCGTATCAGACTCTCTAAAAGGCAAAGAGTATGAACAGAAACCGCCTTAGTCATTCGAACGGCTAGAACATGCAAAGAATATATTTCTTGTCTTCCGGTTAGTCGGAAATCTGCAATGCTTGAACACCACGCCTCGAAATGTTCGAGCTAGCATGTTAGCCGGGAGGCGGAGTGCATTTTGTGTTGGCAGTGGTAAACCAACACCAAAACCGTTATTGGAACTTCGTCCGTGAAACCCCAGAACACAGCTCCAATATAGATCTGTTGCAATACAATCGCACGATCTAATCAGCTGGATCCTGGCTGTGCCTCGGGGGTGCCGTTGTTCTGATACAAAGAAGCCTTGGGTCGCTTATAAATGCCCTGAAGCCTGGTGACATCACCGATACCCGGGTTTCAAACGTTTCGAGATCTTGGTGATGGTAATTTATCCAGTTCGCTTAGATTTTCGTAGTGGCATGATATGACATTGCTATCGTCCTGGTCACCCCTCACTAGCTCGACCGTTGACACGCCGTTGGTGATTCCTGGAGATTGGACAGCACCAGCAAGTGATTGGATAAGGTGTAGACAGTCGGAGTCGCTAGTGACATCCGCCGACTTGGCAGGGCGAGTACAGCTGAACTTGCAAACACCACGTCAACTTTAACTTCCGTGGATGGGTCAATGAGTCCAAACTAATGACTTGTAGATCCACATTACTGGATCAAGCATAACGGTTTCTAGACACCTTCTCAATCGCGAACGCGAAAGCCCTGCAGGGCGCACTCTAGGCGCGACATGGCATGTAGCCAATGTTACACTGTGCTGGTGCTGGATGCTCGCCAGGTGATAATCTCTATGGGGGCATATAGACTCAGACTCGATATCATGTGCGTTTAAAAAACCCTTGCACAACTTAACACTTTTTGTACTCGCCGCATAGTCTCGGATCGTAACGAGATCGAAGCGGCTGCAGTGAGAAACCAAGAGCGTCGCCATTCCGATTGCCTGGTAACCTTCTGTACACACGACACAAGCTCGAGTTCGCCGCCGATTACGCCTAGCGAGATCTATACTTTCTGTACTGTCTAGAACTTCCTCGTGTGGATATCTAGAGCTGGCGCTATGATCAATTGGCATATTGGAGTTAGGCGAAGGACCCAAGCCAATGCGGTCACTGTCACCTCAATTGCAATGCCCGAGCTGTACTATTCGGACTATCATCTAATCTATGTCGACGCTGGCTTCCCAGTGTTTCGGGATGACAACCCTCGAGCAATGCAAAATTAGGGGAGCCACCATCGGTCCCAGTCTAACTAGTTGAGTTTTTTTTTTTTTTTTTTCGCAACACTGACTTTCCTGGCGTGCGCGTGCAGAAGGTGGCGAGGCCGAAACTGGAAACAGTAGCTAACCCTTGCAGAAAGCGGCTGCAACAACTAGCCCAGCACGTTTCAATGATGTTCAAATTAAGCCTCAGCACCGAAAAATACCTGAAAGTTTAGGCTTTGTTATAGGCGAATGTTTGGAAGTCCATTAAAACCGTTTTTCCAGGTTCCGACGGCGCAAAATCTCGAACGGAGCTGGCCTGAAAGGCCTGTAGACACTCCGCAGTAGGAACATCCATTCTAATCTTAGGCGAATTATGACAGAGGATCTATCTTCAGCCCCCCATGCTAGAGTTCTGTCGGCCCACTACATCCCATCACTCCTTCACCCCAATGTCTCTCATAATTATTACATTCTATTGGCTGGTACAACATGTCAAAAAGTCGAATTGACAAAAACAGTACTGTCCTCACTCCGACGACTACACCTCAAAGAGGAAAAATAAGAAAAAAAGCTGTCGCCGGAAAACAGTCACTATGTATGAATCCTTGGTAAATGCCTTAGGACTTGCTGCCATGATACAATATCATTCGATGATACGATGAAGCGGCCGGTATGCCCGCGAGCCCGTTACCACGGTGTATTCCCCGACACGACGGGCCCACCCCCCTTTGTCGATTGCCGGACGGGTAGCCCCCTCCCTCATGATATTTTAACCCCATTGGACCCCTCAAAAGTATCTTGCATCGACATCCGCCTGTGATTCTACCCGGTATCAAATAACGTTCGCCGAACCAATTATACTCCACGGGGTATCCCCTGCCCAAGCGCTAGCTTTTTCTTTTTACTCTCTGTGGATATCAGGATCGAATTTTATGCGTCAATAACTTTATCCATCTTCAAATTCTTGGAATATAAATATACGCTATCCTGTGGGACTTATTATAGCCATCAACATCGGGAGCTCATCAACGCTATACAGACAAAGCAGGAAGAAGATAAAGACTTGAAAACATCTTAGTCTATCTACTCTCATACCCCACATTTTTACCGTATTTATACAACAAGGATTCCCATCCATTCCGCTTAAATGCAATCAGAATACTTCCTCGATCATCCAGTTCAATACACTGGATACTCCTCGCAATACGACTACGGAACTTGTAACGAAGCACCTTATAGTTCTTCACCCGAGTGGTTGCACGAGGCTTCTTGCACATATCCAGCACAGTACTACGACATGTCGAATTCTAGACGGGGAGATACTTACGACGAGATTTGCGAATACTATTGTGTATGTTTCCCAATATTTAGAGACAACTCGACATCCCCGACAGACGGCACTAATACTAAACGCGTCTTAGATCGAACCTGGCTGTGGAATAATTCATGGGATTACTTTACAGGACTACACAACCGGAAAACTGAGCAAGAGTGACATTCACCGACTTATTCAAATCAACACTGGGTTTCGATGTCCCGCTCATGAGCCGACCTTGACGAGATCCAACGTACTCGTTCAATGGGAGATCCCCCCAGCTACATTATTCAGCGAGTCTGTTCAGCTTAGCCGGGACACCAAGATTCCCATTCTTTGTCCCGAAAAGGGATGTGGACAGCACTTCAAGACGAGGAGCGAGTTCAAAAGGTAAGCCGAATATACCTGCCTATGTCGGTTTGTGAACTTAGTAATAACCAAACAACTTAACTTCTAGACACCTTGCTGGAATCTTTCGCCCTTTCTACTGTCTACGAGGCAACTGCTGTATTGATGGTGTTCCTTGCCGCAAAGGGTTTGGCAGAATCGAAGAAGTGATAAACCATCTGAGGAATGAGAATGGGCAACATCATGACGCGGTTCGCTACCGACCGGTCGAAGGATGGGACTTCCGCCGAAAGACTCAGGAGGAAACACAGGAGGTCCTTGATGTAAGTTGCCACATTTCCTTTTTCTCCGGGTACATCCGAGCTAACACTTCGCTTGACAGTCTCTCGATCTAATTCCTTCCGAGGAACTGTATTCCTGGTACGGACTATCTCGATACTAAATACCGACCCCGCTACGTGGGCGGCACACCCTACCTTCCGTCAACCGCCACCGAACCACGATCTTATCGTAGTTACCACAGTGGCGCTACGAGCAACATCAAAAAACATAAAATTCATAATTTAGCGACGGAGTTTCTTTAGAGCAATGTTCCTACTTCGGATGGATAGCATTTTCCAATTTCATGACGCGGAACTGACAAAGTGGGGACGGCAAATTCGTCGGGAGATCGTTTAACCTGCAATAGAAACACGTTGCCACGAGCTCCCAACAAAATGTTTGCAGTTTCCTATCTTTGCGCCGTGTTTGTGTTCGCCTTCTATATCCCTTGCATTTCTTTTGTCAATTTTGCCTGGATTGTGTTTTTCTCTTAGCTTGGAGTTTCTTCCTTTAGCTTTCTGTATCTATCACATGTTGGTACCGTGATAGACCTATAGGATTTGTTACGGCTGGATATTACTTGGATAGGACTGGCTTCTACAGCCGTGATAGCGTTAGATGTTTTGCGCCTCATCTTCATATTCGAATTCTTAGACACAATTTTAATAGAAATCTATAATTTTCTCCACATTCATCCAAACTTTAATTGTCCCGGATATTCAACTAGTTTTGTGCCGCATGCAGGCCTGCGGTAGGTGAGGGGTATCCCTGGCCTAGTAAATAAAATACCCGATAAGCCAGCCGCTAGATTAACGTCGTGATAGACGGTTTTCGCAAAATAACACATTACGAACGGAGTATTCCAATGTGGACACCGAATAACTAGAACAACTTCACGATTGGGACATGCTAAGATCATTCTCGCTGCACGCCATTAATAATTGATAAGTTTGAGACGTAAGTGGTAGTGGTGATTATATTTCTGGCCTGCAGTCTTGTAGTTTAGCCAATTGAGTGGATACCAGTTCTGACCGCTCATTTCGTAGATAAAGTCTTGAATGCTATAGCACGGGGGTATATGGCCGGGAACTCAAAGCATCGTGGGCATTTATTCACAGACTTGACGTCAGTCGACTAACCCCGAGTGCGATGCTCTTTGCCAGGTTGGGTATCTCGATGACTTCCAAGTATGTCGTCTCGTGGTCCGCGTTACACGGAGTATGCCCACGGATTTAAAGAAAAAGAAAGAAGAAGCGCCAAATTATGGGTGGACCAGGGCAAGAAGGAACAGAATAAGCATGAGAGAATCAACTATTTGTACAGATATATTCCCCATTTTCCAGAATGTAAACACCGGATGCCGGCCATGCCCTGTAAGGCCCGCCATATAGGCACGCCTACGAGAAATTTCCCAAATTATATGCCTTGTGTGCCACAAAGGTCTACTAGGGTTAGCTAAACAATACCACAATCAGTCTAGTTGGTTGTGGTTGCTATATTTTCGGAATAAGTCCCCTGCAGAAGCATACCCACAAAGTTTCCTATAATCGCATTTATATGCATATACGATCATACGCATATATATTAAAGGTTACAAACCAGCATGATGTATCCAGGAACAAAACAGGGTAGGACGCATTGCGTCGAGTTCCCATTTCCAATAAGTCTTGAATTCAAGAACTGGCGCTATATTGCGGCTCTATAAGTGTTGTTAAAAGCTTGACAAGCGAGGCGGTCCGGAAGGCTGACCACCAGGAGTTTTGAGCATCAAGAGCCCCTCCCATCAAAATCTCCACTTTTCCAAGAAAATATTTTTTTATTTTTTTACGTGGTCAATATTTAACGAATGAAGTATAAGGAATTAAGAGTTTTCAACCACCGATCCGCCCCTCCATAGCTTTCGAGTGCGTAGGAAGCGGAGACCGGAAGACTCGTGGCCGGGTTTCGAATTTGTGGCAAGCAGCCGGAAATTTGTGTTGGTCTTGGCGTCTACAACGGCATATATAGCTATAGGCCCGAGTATATCTGGAGCATATATAATTCTTCCTTCTCGATATTCTATGCTAAGATAAGTAATCCGAAGGCCCGGGCGATGGCCAGTGGCGATTGTAGTCGAAGCCAGGATTGACAATGATCCGGGGTGCTGTCTACAGCCTAGGCCTACCGCCCGGAGCCCCGATATCCCGAATTCCTGAACCCACGGAGCTTGATTCGAAGCGATACTCGATGATCGATAATACGGATCTTAAGTAGAACCTCTAAATCAGAATTCTGCAGAAGGGATTGCGAGACAAAAAAGGTATGCGATGAAAAGCGCGGTTGAAAAAAGAATCACAAAAAGAATTATATTAGTTAGTCTAGAAAACTAGATGTTAGCTGAGGTCGACATAGTCTCGTACCTCTAAAGCTCGATGCACACCTTGTTCGCAAGTATTTATTCAATCCTTACACTGTAAGATCTATGTGCAGTAGATACTTCAGTACGTATCGAATACTGGCCTCCAAATCCTACGCTAACGTCGTCCCTTGATTAGGGACGTATCCGCATGTCGAATAGTGCGGCGAACTCTCCTATTTTACCTAAGTTTGGGACATTTCCGCATATGAATTATGTATTATTCAGTGCCGGAGCGACACAACCGCAGAGAATTACGAAATGACCCAATATGATCCATGTAGCTATCTGTGTCCGTGTGTGGGGCATCAACATTAAGAGAATTTTTCTTTGAAAAGCTATTCATCCCACGGGTCCACGTATTTACCATGAACGTGGTGGGTTAGCCGGCAACGAAAATCTAAGCCAAAGTCGTTTACCAACGAGATGGCCGAAGTAGAAGAACCAGACGGTTCGTGACCTCGAATATACAACGCAAATATTCTAATGAGGGCTTAGAGACGACGAAAGAACTCAATGAAAATGTGATAAACCATCTAGCCGCCCCAATTTCGATTTCGACTTTGGTAATAAATTCTGGAGCTACCCCCAATCTAGTAGTCACGCGCACGGCTCAAGTCCACCTTCACAAAGCCTTTAGCGTGGGCCGCCCTTATGGATGTAGTTAGGGTTCTATTGGCGGTAAATTTGAAACCACGCACTCATTTCGGCCTGGTCCTGAGTTGAATCCTTTTCTCTGTTAGCGACAACGTAAGTATATCCCGAGACGAGGCTAAGGCTAGAGCATCTCTCCAGTTAAATAGTGACGAAGGTTTAAACCGGGTTCTTACTTGGTTGTTCGACATGTAAGGATAGTTGGACATCTGCCACTTTTTTTGAAGGCTTAAAGCAAGGTCGCCTTTACCCCTATCCCGACCCCAATGCTCCTTCAATGTACGCCATTGGCGATAAGGTCGTTCCCTCGCAACATCAGGGTGTTTGTATCTAAGCCAAGCATCTAAGGCATTTGCGGTGTCTTCCCATGCGGCGCTATCTGATCTATGAGTGCCATCGATAATATTCCGGTTTCCGACAGCCCACTAATAAAGCCATTAGCTATGAAATACCTGAAATGATAGATTTGGCGGTTAGCTTGCAATCAGAAACTTATCTTCCTCATCAGTGTAGCTCAAGGTTCTCCCGCGTTGTATTTCAGCTTGGTGTGGAACCCTCGGCCGTGAGCTACCAGTTTGCGCAGGCCGAGTTGGGTTGCGTGAATGAGAATGGTAGGATTGGGCTAGTCTCTGTGGAACCGATTGCGCTTGCTCATCTCCATAAAACGTTCCTATTCTCGTGGCAGACCCCCTGCTATCAGCATTTGTATACCGCCGTTGTGATTGCTGTTGGCGTTGTCCTTGGGAGTAACCTGTCCCCTGGTGTGGGTTTTGATATTCTTGGAAGCTCACTACAAATTTCGTTCATTCGAGGGTTAACTTCACACATCAGACCTTCTTGTCTTTAATTTCCATGATATTCTTTTAAATATTACGCAGGCAGAATGTCCTTCCACTCCCGAGTGCTAAAAGCCCAATTCCTTTGGAACACGGTGCATATAACGATGCCGAACAGAGAACATATGTATCATGATAGCCCATGGAATAAAGGTGGTATTTCCTTTGAACTTACTATCATATCCAGGCGCGTAACTATACTCGTACTGTGGAAGGGGGTTTGACGAATTTGTATTATTGAAAATTTGAGAGTTTTGTGGGTGCATATATTGGGGTTGTGGAGGTGGGGCGTTCGGATCTCGGAGGCGAGGGTCTATCCGTGACGGGTCGGCCCACCCTTCTTAATTGTGCGAATGTCACAGCGTTAATACGTTAATTTAATACAGCCTTACAGTTATTTGGACCATGGAACTCGACAAAGAGAAGAATATAGCTTACCATCTACGTCGTCTTCAAGATGGTACCATGGGATTTGGCCATCACGTTCACCCCACATCTTAACCAAAGGCCCCTAATACACCAATATTGTAATAATTTCTGTAATATTTCTAGATCCTGCGAGCTCTAGGGGTCGAAATCGAAAGGCTCTCAACTAAAACTACAATCGATACAGTTAATGTTCTTTCTTTCTTTGGTATACTCGAGACTAGTATACTAGTATGCCGCGACCTAGGATCTTTCGAAATTTCGTACGTTTTCATCTGAGAAGAGAGCAGTTTCAGGAAGTTAAACCTTAATTAAACCAAAAGATACTACTCATATTGCTATCTGCAAAGAATCTGGAGATATTTATATGATATAGGAGAAACTTTGAAAAGAGGACGTCGACAGGCACTGAGGAAATGCTTGGGTGGCCCCGATATCGGTACAAATGGGTTGACTCTTAATCTATGTACGTATTGCATGATCATACGATCATACGGCTAATGGGCATCGAGAATCGGGACTCACCTAAGCCTTACAAATATATTATAACATTGTGAATTTACAAACTCGGGGCGTCAGGGATAATGTGTCACTGTAGGCGATAAGGAAATCTTCTTTGGCTTGGTCCAAATGCCGTAAACGTGCTATGAGGACTTGGACTCGATCAGGATCGAATCGATGGCACCAGTTGCCCGCGTAACAATGCTAGCTACGCAAATTCATAAACCAAGCCTAAGTGCGTAACAAGGTTTGAGATTTCGATTGCCAAAATATGCAAGTCGCTGTAATATCACGTTATACTCCCCTCCTAGTGAAATTATTTCTATTGCCTCGATTTTACAATTATAATTCAAGGTATAAATTGGCGGGTTGGAATGTAAACCACTTACACGACTTACGGCTCACAAACTTAATTTCTGCGAGTCTGTCTCGTGCCGCTAATCTTTATAGAGGGTATTGCCGAACAGAGCCATCCCATATTTTCTCCTCCGCCTTGAACTTTCAGGAAGCCAGCCGGAAGGCGGTTCCAGATGCATGACCTTTTGTCTAGAAATCATATGATATAATGATCATTCAACCCGACTCTTGTGTTACAAGCCCACCCGCAAACTATATTAGCTCCTTAGTTAGACACTAGTTAGTGCTTTATGCATGGCAAGAAGTAGGTTTAAGCACTTCATACGTATACCAACCTCCGGTCTCCCTGCAAAACGCGAATCAACAACAGAAATTATGCCTATAAATTAGGTGTGTCTAGATAATGCTATATCACTGTGACACCAGCTCCTTTTACGTCTGCCGGATGCACAGGACTCTGATATTATTGTACGAACCTATCGGTTAAGCCACGTCCGGCCACAATTCGCCAGATTAGAGGCAAACCATACCTGAGCTATTTTGACTAACGGTCTCGACCAGTGGCTGTTAACCCTACCGAATTGGCGAAAGCATAGGAAACTCTGCCAAAATGGGGCTTCTTCTAACGTTTGTGCAACTAGATCCAAAAGTATATTCAATAGGCCTCTAGTCCAAACTCTGTATCGGATCCATTAAACTTAGTTCGGTTGAGTCCATTAAACTTTTAATCCCTAATAGTATACAAAGTTTTACTCAATGATCTTAGCAATTAGAAATGCAACTAGTTCGTTGAAAGGCACAATTCCCAGCAATCTTGGTAGGCTTTACAGTTTTACGCTAAAAGTCTCGCTAGAATATCAATTAGGGTGTATGCTTTCGCGACTAAGTTAGATTTGCGATATCCAATAAAAGGTTTTTGATAATATTGTAAACATGCACGAACGTGCATGGGACCTGAGTTCTCAGCCTCTGGTGGCCAACTACTTTGGGCAGAAACAATTAGTGGAATTCGAAGCTTGTATCCGGTGCTTGCACGTTTTCCAGATACATCATAATACATCAATGCCCAAACTTTGGATTATCGCCTAATAAATGGCAACATTTCAGAGCGTAGTCCTAACTTCTCACGAAAAATCTGATATCCTCGACACCCTTAATATAATGAATCGAAAGCCTTTCGCTTAGTTAACCGTCCTAGTATCTGAGATAATTTCTGGGAATGCAAGGATCTTGATCATAATACTCAGGTGGAAGGGGGATCCCTCTTTTTTCGCAGTACGATGGGTACCATTCGTTCATGTTGAGTCGATCCCTTTTCTAATAGTGATATCGTGCATGACATTCAAAATTAGCAATTGACCGATAAATTAATCACGCGACTGTGCTTCCTGTAGACTACAATCGGCAAATAGGAGGACTACGGTCTTATTGATCAGGGAACTTACGAGCACCGGCATGTCGTCCCATGCGTCAAGACCGGAATATGGTGTGGGATCGAGAAGACATTCCCAACGTTCCTTCAATCTCCAGGCACCACTTCTGTGCCACTGATCCCTAAGAGTATTACCACTCCGTTCCGGAGCAGACAACCCACTTCCTCGATACTCATATTCTATCCACGCCTTCAGTGCCATGGCTGTTTCTTCCCAGTCTGGCTTCCCATCAAGAAGTTGGAACTTTATAAATCTACCTTCAGGCGGAGTTCCAACAGCCCACTAAGAGAATCCGATAGATATTAACGGTTAGTTCCACTAGCGCAGTCGTATTGTAAATGAAGAATATACCAACGATCAGAAAATTCTTTTCCGCCAAAGTATAGGTATCTATGGAACACCAAGAGAGTTAGAAGAAACCTGGTTCTCCAATCAAAATACCTTCGGTCAAGTTTACCTTGGCGCCCATTATGTTTACTGAGGAGGATATTTGTGGTTAGATTGGTGGATGCAGTGCCCATCGTGTCCGACAGCTTTGCTTTTGGTTCGCGAGATCTCAAGCGAGATAGATCCCATGGGATTGGCCCTGGCTTTGGCGCCGAAGGTTGAATATAATCTGGAACCCGTTCACTTTCAGGGGTTTTTACAGGGAACCACTTCGTTCCATGTCTCCGGAAACCTTGCATACGAGGCGAACCTTCTGGGGAGGGGGGTGCCCGTCGTGCAGACCAATTAGGTGGGGTCTCCTCTGACTTCGCTCTCGCCTGGAATTTCTCAAGTATTTCATCACATTGTTTGATAGCTCTTACTATCGTAGAGTAGCTAGAAAGAGTGTAAGCCACGCTTTTGCCTACATTGCGAAAATTTATGGTTAGTGTTAGATACCAAACTAATCACCGCGAAGGTGTCGAAGCATACTCATCGCTGGTTCGGCTCTCGAACGAATATGAGATGGCCCTTCCGAGAAACTATGATAACTTGGTTCTGAAATGCGCACTTCTGTCTCAGGCACTATAATTTATTAGCTCCATATACACTTGCGATATATCGATAAAAAAATTAAAATTTAAGAGCCTGCTTCGCGCTTAGATCTTAGATTTCATCCTCAAATTTAGCGAATTAGTACCATAGTTTTCAGCAAGGTTTCTAAATATTTCTTCCTCTTCGTCGGGGCTCGGATATGGCCCCGAGGAGATTGGGTGAGTTCGGCTCATGGTATTGATAATCCAAGTTATAGCCATCAAATGGAATACTTGGTAGATCTAGAAAAGTTTCCATAACATTATATTAGCTTGATACCGGCATCCTTTGGATCTCTCGGATCTTTGCACACATGAAGCCCACGAAAAAGGAATATCTTGTATTATAGAACCGCCGCAGGACGAGCTAACCTTGACTCCAGCGCAAGGATTATCTGGATCGAGTATATGGAATTATCTTCAGGATTCGGATGCCAAGCAGTTATCCGACGGCTGGGAAGGTTTGGGCATTTATTCTCTCCCCTTTTTCAAGAAGCTATGTTAATCAGATCAACCTGGAAGAGATATATATTAGTAGTTGATAGAGTGCTAAGTACATATAAGTACTAGTAGTTATAGCAGTAGCTACGGCTCACTTCCAACGATACGGAGCTCTCAGTTCAACGTTACGTATCTAAACCCCAGTTTACCAACCAACAATACAACACCGCCTCCAATTAACTGCAGGTTCGGACCCTTTCATTGACTGGCAGATTCGATTCAACATAGCTTTGAACGCCTTAAATTTCACACTAGTATGTGCAAGCTACAAAACGCTAAGTTATTAGATTACAATGTTAGTTTCCTTATACTAAGTATGCGCACACTGCATCGTAGACGTCTAGACATTGTGAAATATTGCAAAAGATACGCAGAATCAACGCCTCAAAAGATACGAGACGAAAACGGCGACAAGGCGCCCAATAGAGGTAATGTACGATTATGTTGAGTTAAACCGACGAATATAAGGGTCACTCGAAAACTTTCGTCCCGATACCGTCGAGGCTTCGGGTAATATATATCAATCTATTAATTATCGTACGATCGTGAGTTATGGTTATACTTCCGGGTTCCGCCCCATAACAGACGGCGGGCCAATAATCATTACCAGCTCTGAGGCAGAGTCAGATTGCTTGAACTTGGTCCCGTGTAATAGAATTGAATACACTCCATCAGAGCGCACACTATATATATGGGCGACAACTTATTAATGCATGCTTAGGAGTCACTGGTGGTAGCATCCTAGAGTGCAATGTACATGTATGGATCGAAGCTCCCCACTTCTAGATCGCAGCCGATACTTTGATACTCGCGCGAGGTTTAAATCTTTAAAACAAAACGTACTGTGTAATTGGTCTCGTGAACCAGCCTCCATGTGTAACCACAAACTCCCTCTTTAACTGACCCAACAAATCCTTCCCTTCCGAAGCTTCTAGTACAGACCAGCACGAGTAGCTACGAAAGACTTGCCTCAAAGAAGACAATGCCCGTTTTGTCTACGTCTACAACAATCCTATCCATTCGGCTCATCGTCCCTAGTTGAGGCGATGGTTTTCAAAGGCGGTAATCCAGCCAATTCTCAATCCCAAACGAATCAGTGAAGATATAGTAATGCGTTTGCTTGCCCTGTGTAACGGGCATGCGCGGCATGACCGACATCGGACGTCATGATGGGTTCAAGGCAACCATTAATTGCTGTCGGTACGCCAATTCATCTCGATTAGTCTCAAGTGAACCGTTCTCGAGATCTCTAGTTGCTTCGATCAGGATCGCTGGTGCACTTAATTAATCATGTCTGGTAATTCTTTCCAACGTTGGTCGAAAGGTAGTACAGTGTGCTCGCCGAAAATCAACCAACGACGACTCGCTTGGCTAACTACCAAATATAATTCTTCCGTTTACCAATGGCATCGGTACGCCTTGAATCCAAACTTGAGGTCACTCTTCTTCGACGGCGCTGCTTTTATACTAACAAAGGGGACATTGCCACAAGGAAAGCAGAATGGTATATTAACTTATTATATTAGATTATGCACTCAGCTTCGTACATACATGTCGGCGACCAATCCGATTGAATACCCATCAATCCATGTATACCAACACCAAAATAAAAAAAGTCTTTAACCAGACAGTCTACGCTTTTTAATCTTAGAATCTCTCTTCTTGTATCGGTAAGGGCTTTCAGCATCCCAATATTGAACACAAACCGCATTGCCTTCAGTGTTGGGACCACAGTAGTCGCTCTCCCTTGGCTTCACCGTCTTGAACGTGAGTGGCCCCTCGCCCGCTCGGTATACATAATCCTCTTTGGATAGCTGGATAATGCCCGCAGGCCCATAGAAGAATTTTGTCCAGACACCTTCAGGTGTAGTACACCTGCAGCTGATGCGATCACCGGGCACGAAATCGCAGTAAAGCTCATTTCCTAATAGAGTAGTTCCCGCGCTACTTTGGAGGTTCCGTTGATAAAAGCGAATTGTGGCCGCATCATTACCTTCGCCAGGATCAAACCACCCAGAACTCATGCCGTACTCGCAGTATCCGTACCTCCTATCACCAAGCTGACCATGATAGACCCTTCCATCATGATCCCGAATCAAGGGATCGGCAGTATCGTCGAAATAAAACTGCAAATAAGGGAGCACTTGTGCCAGCCAGAGCCGACCATCTGAATGTGGGCCCTCGATCTCGAACAAGGCGAAGACCGTATTTGTTGCAAAATCTGACACAACCGTAGTTGTCGACGCTATAGTTGTTGTCTCAGTTCCAGCAGGAACTGTAATATACACCGTGTCTACGGCGACCGAATTCGTGGTGTAGACGGTCTCTGTGACCGATACGGTAATAGTGGAAGTTGTGGTCGATGCTCCAACGGTAGCGATACTGGCTGGGACACCGAAGCAGGAACAGGCGCTAGCATATCTTGCTCCACTAGTGCATGTTGAGGCGTATGAAGGCACCGGACTTGTGCCCGTATTTGGGCTCGAGGTCGTGGTAGTACTGGAAGTCATGTCCGAGCAGTGTCGCCCCCTCAGCGCCCGTTTTTCCTCTTCCACGGGAGGGGCCGCTGCTATTCCCGTTACCGTTGCAATGGCATTTCTGGAGCTGGTCTCGGTGACGAAGCCGTATTCGGTTTCAGTCTTCATTCCAACGCTCGTCTCTTCGGTGGCGGTGTATAGAGCGTCAGATGGCAAAGATGCGGTGACGGACACTGTAGCTGTATCATACACGGTACTTTGGCAATATCGTCAGTACGTTCTAATAATATGAAAATAGTTTTTCATAGGCTTCAACTTACACCACTGAGGGCGACACTGTGCTGTAGACATAGTTCGCGCAGTCTGAAGAAACCAGTGAATAACTTTTGCTTGCCAGTCCTCGCAGAGCTAGATTGATTCCCGCAGTTAGTTTCGAGATCCCTTCGATCAGTTAGTCGCAAATAAAGGAAACAATATTACCTCGCAAACAGTTATCAGCATTACATGCCGTAGGGTTAGCTGTTGCGTACACTTTGGCCGCAAAGGCCGTAACCAAGAGTATAGTCCTCAATGAGTGCATCATGTACACTACAACCAATTCTCAAGACGATAGTTGGTGCTTCTTCCTTTACGGCGCGACACAAAAAAGGGAGAAGAAAATGAGTCTTGATGTGGATACGCATTCCTTTTATCTTTAGTCGATTACGCATCCCGAGTTCCCACAGTTCCCTGTCACTGCCCAGGTTAAAGACGTGTCTCCACATTGTCTGCGGATTGCAAGTTCGCTATTTCGCAAAACGAGAGAGTGATTGATGTGCCGACTAATGTCCCGTACAAAAAGGCGAAAACCCGGTGATTCCGTAAAATCTTTTGCTCAGCTCAGGTTTACTGCCCGTTAGACACCGGAGATGTGGGTCGTGGTGGCGTCCTTGGCTGCCCTGAGTGGAGCCGCATTTCAGGCCGAACTTGAAGAACCTGATCAAACTAGACCAAACTAGAGTTTAGCTCCATGATATTCCAACGTTCATTTCAACGTCAGCTCGAGCGCCAATGTAAAGCTCTCAAGCGTGCATATGCTGACCGGAACTTCGTCATGGGCTTTTGCTGTCCATTGAAGAGGTCGGAACCGCGGATACCAATGCGTTGTCAATTAAGGTTCCACCGAGCAACGCAGGACTTGATCAAAATACAACAGAGTTGTTACGAGACTACAACCGAGGCATAGAAAATCTCAAGTTCAGAATCCTAGAATAGGAGCTACCAAATTCTCTGGATAATACATACATGGAAAGCTAGAAATAAAAACTTTAAAAAAGGTGCGTGTTGCCGAGGCTTGTGCAGCTAGACGACATTTTTACAGCATAGGCTAATCTCAAGCCTGCCCACTAATTACAGTTTCTCCACTCAATTTTCGATGCCCAGCTAACATCTCCAACTCTTGTAAAATAGTACCAAATCCAATAATGCTCAATATCTCGACTGGTAACACATTGACTAACCCTCTTACCATCAGGCAATGGCCTCGCAAACACGCCATATCTATCTCCCTCAGTTCTCGTACCCAACGCGTTGTTCTTGACCACAAATTCAAACCCTAGACAACGCGTGCCGCGAGCCTCGAATTGGGGGATGCTCATAGAACCGAATCCCCACTTGTTCCCGAAGTGTGAATACATAGCGTCAAGGTATGGTTGAGTATTTGTGCGGTCTTGTTTCTGACAAATCCAGTTTTGCGTACGTTGGTAATCTTGACGCTTAGCCAGGACGTCCGTGGCGTTGTTGGCTGTGAACTCTTCGGTGGGATCAAGCCATGGAATATTGCCAATGTCGGCATTCTCGGTGGTAGTTGGGAGGGTTCCGTTTTCGTAGAGTTTGTAGGCTTCCGGATCTCTTTTGACATTCAGAAGTTCGGCCGGGAAATCTTCGAATCCAACTGGAACTGCGCTAGCCATGGCCGCAAGGGCTGTGGGGACAATGAGAACCGATATCTTCATGATGGTGATGGCTAGCTTTAGGGCCCGCTCAAATGGTGCGTAGGAGAGAGGACTAGTCACGAACTCAAGAAGAAACCGAGTGACAAGTGGGTGTATAGGTATAGATTGCGGTTTCGATTTTCGTATTTAATATCGATGATGAAGGAAGAGAAGACTACATAGGGAATCTGCCCCATCTTTATAGTTTCAACTCTCCTTATCAAAATGAAGTTCTTGAGGAATCAAGGCATGTTCTAAATTGCCAAGTCAATAGGTTAATTGGACAGGCGCCAAAGAGCATACAGATTCAGCCTTTGCTCAGAAGTTGGGACGAATGCTGGAAAGAATCCTCGCACCTCCCACAGATCAGACTACAGCTATCAAAGTCCAGGGATGTTCGCTACGGCCCCGTTTCCCAGTCTGGCCACAACAGGATTCTCTCCAGCAAAAGAAACTCTCAGCCTCATAATAATTGTGTTGTTTTTGTTGCAAACTTACTAGGGCTATGCGGTGCCGGGGTGTAAGCTGACCCTCCAGGCTCCACAGTGCCCATATCATGGGGTTTCCCAAGATTAACAAGCAATTCCGACCTTGCGATCATTCTTTCTATTGGCAAAAGTTTTGTTTCTGTTGTCGGACGGATTTCCTCATCGAGGCCTAAGGCTTATCATATTACGCTTACGTAGCTTACGACCATAATATATAATGCTCTGATTACTTGCACCAGTACTGCACTACGACAGCCTAGGCACTCAGAATATCCTCGAAAATGACGATACCGAGCTTAATTCAATTTTATATAGCCTAAGTCTAGATTGGAAGGAACATCCTAAACTGTACATGACTCGAGCTGCGGCGTATGGACCGTGCACTCAATACAGCTTGATAGGGCTAACCTAAACGACTCACTGCCTCAAATGTTACACAATCCGAAGACCTCAGGAACTGTTTACCCTGAATCGGAGGCAACTGCCTTTTTCTATTGGACAAACATTTGCTCCGTTCTTCATTAAACTACCAATTATCGTTATAACATCTAATTTAACACAACCCATCCATTTACACAACTGCGACTATGCCCAAACTACTACTTGCATTGATCATTTCGCTCCACATTACCCCTACATGGTAGTAGACTTCGAGTCCTCGTATATAATATTCCGGTATGTTTCCCCTGGCACCATATTGAAGTTGTTTGGATTCGTGATATCATATGCCTGACCCTTGCTTGTTTCGTATAGAGGGCTATAAACTGGTCTTTTGTATCCAGTAGTCTGTTCGAATTTATTGCCTTCGGTCTCGGTTTCGGTTTCCTTCCCGGCAGTCTTTTCACAATTCTTCTTTTTATCTGTTAATATCTGATCCCTGCCCCCTTGACTGTAACTATCATCCCTCTTGATAATATAGTTATATGATTGATAGTTTTGATTCTGATTGGCTTGGGTCGACGGTTGATAGCTCTGGTAAGTTTGACCGTTCTGTGCAGGCTGGCTCTGATAATTTTGGTAGTTCTGATTGTTGCTCTGATAGTTCTGATAGTTTTGATCTTGCTGGTAGTTCTGATAGTTTTGGTTGTTACTCTGATAGTTTTGGTAATTTTGGTTGTTCTGGTTGCCCGGATAAGTCGGTGCTGCCGAGCTGTATCCATTCTTTGGGGCGTTGCAATTTTGTTCAAATTGGCCGTAGATATTACCCTATAATTGTAATGTCAGTAGCTGAGCGTATCGTGGTCGTGAGTATTTATTACCACGAACCTTCTTTCTATAATCACACTTCACATATGTCCCAAAAGAGCATTTCCGCACCATGCACCCAACTTCCGTTGTTCCTTTCCAGATCATCTGTGTAAGATGCCCCGTAGAACCCGAGTAACCTTGCCGATTAAAGTCATACATCTTCAACTCATTATCATACCACATTTCCTTCGCCATTTGCTCAGGTGTAGACTGCCCAAATAAAATATTCTCTCCGATGCCGTCTTGCTGTAGTGTTTGAGTATGTCCGTATCCTTCGCAACTCGGAGAGTTCGACATTGCGTAGTTAACCAAATCTTGAGACCATGTAAGGGCCGGCACATCATGGGCTGCACGGACATCATTGTGTACCCGGAGGAGGGCATCTCGATATTCTGATTCTGGTACGAAGCCATTCGTGTTGCTCGGAGGCTGGTAGCTTGTAGGGGGTTTATCTGGTTGTTCCGGATAGTACTCTGGTCCAGAAGGGACGCTTCTCTTGACTAGATTGCCGCTACCAGAGAGACCAATATTGGGCACAGTCAAAGCTGAAGCTCCCACCAAAAACGTGGAAAATATCGAAGACTTCATAACTACTAGCGTAATTCGACACGTTCAGCGTGGTTGGTTGTTCCGAAGTGACTCGATTAATTCAAGATCCTCCGTAGACAGTTCGACGCCAGATATACGTATAAAATGTATTGCAAAAAGACCGATCGAGGAGGCTTGCCAGCAAGCTTCGACGAATCCGTAAAAAAAGAAAGAACGCAAAAAGAGAAGTGAATAGCTGGAAAAGAGCAAGTAGAGGCACCCGGCTTACAAAGTCTCTTGGAGATCATTATAGGGTGGGTCTTGAAGCAGCTTTTATACAGCTAACTGACCTACCGACTCCTCACTCCCTCAAGATTACCAAACAGAGAACGTTACCCAAGATCTGGCCGCAGATCTGGCACGAAACCGGAGATCGGGGGCTGACATGGTTACGCAATGCGGCATGGCGTTCAGCATGGCGTTGTGCGACCTACCCGAAATGGACGTGCAACACAAAACAAGCTTCCTACCTTGGTTCCCGTAGAACAATTTTCTCCAACTGGATGGTCATAGACCCATCTCTTGACCCACGGAATAGAATTTCTGGAATACGGAGACGGGGAGGGGGGCTTACAGACTGAGATGATCCAAAACCCCTCTCCTTGGGGTGCGAGGCTAAGAGGGACGTAGCTTGCAAGTAACATCGACGTACAACGCGATCCTAATGCACCTATCACAGTCAAATTCATGAATATGTTACCTCGGGCCTCGCAAACCATCTGGCGACTTTTATGAAGATTCATACGTCGAAGCGAATAGCTATTGGCAGGCCTTTCCTATTAAGACTAATTGATATAGGTACTCCTAATGTCATACATTATCGAGCTTCTATTTAAGCCCCGTACATTCGGACCCTGCCAAGGGTTAGGGAATATTCTGCCGTCTCTATTCCAAGACATAACGTCTGATACTTGTGAAACCACGCATCGAGCTCGACCAAATGTAACCATCGACCATCCTGGGAGCCTTGTAGCAATAATTTTACATTGATACCCGACGCTTCCTATTTACTCTCAATAAACCACTAGACACAGAGTCCATCAAGAACGGGTATGTGTTCTGTTGATCACAAGCGCTGCCGAAAATTGGATGAGCTGCCCGGGTCTATAAATCTAATAAGATGTATTTTATCCTCGATGGCCATCTTCTAGGTATCTTGGTCAAAGCCCAATCGACCAAGTTTTTCTGCACGGTTCTCCCCTCTGCTGAGCATTGACGAGCCACAAGATATCGATAGAAAGGATCCTTGCATGAGCCTGTCGTGAGAAAACAACCAATCACCATGCGGATTGATCAACTGCGTTGGTGGGAGAAATGGACATGGCCAATCAGCGTCGATTGGGATTTTGTATGTGGCCCGGCCTGTTGCGATGCACCACAATGCAATGACGGCTGACATACACGATGTACTCCCCGAATTTTACTATTTAAACAACCTAATCTCATAGGCTCATATAATCTAACATTCTCTTCTCTTGTTCTTATTTCAATCCGTTCCGACCTCGGATCACCTACTGCTACCCAATAGTTAGACCCAATTCGAATCTAGCAGCCCCAGATTTAATTGAAGATTGAACTGAGTCCTAAGCTTATCGAGAGAACTCTACAATGGGACATGCTCGAGCAACGCAAAAACCGGACGCGGACATCTGGGAGCTTCTCAGGCCTCGAATAACGGAGCTATGGCTCCACAACAGTCTTTCATATGTTGTGCAAACCATTAAAGCCGAAACTGGCTTCGTTGCCTCGTGAGTCTACCACCCATTACGACCTAGTAACCAGTTCTAATCGTGTCGTGAATTCATTCGCCAACTAGTGAGAAACAATGCTACCGCCAACTTAACGAAGTCTGGTGTGTCAAGAAAAACTTGACGAAAGAGGAACTTGACTACATCCAAGAGATCTTTAAGCAACGAGATGCACAGGGCAAGTCAACACGGATTAAGAGGTATGGGGTTCGCGTGCATCTTTCCGACGAAAACGTCAAGAGGAGGAAGACAAGACGTTTCGTATCTACGCTTGACAGGCACACGCACAAGATAAAGTCTGAAGCAGCTGGAGATGATAAAATTAAGATAGAACCTCCCGGTAAGTTGAACCAATCAAGATCGAACTTATAGCCATGATATAAGTTGCTCGTTGACAAGTTCAACTAATGGTGAAATCCGTCTAGGCGAGATGGACTTCCAAAACCTCGATGTCGGGACCCCAACGACCGTGACTGAAACCCCCCGACAGTCCAGAGCCGGGTCTATGATGTCACTACATTCGAGCCGAGGAAATACGCCAGCCATAAAACATGAAGCCTCGACAGCCTGGGTAAAGGAGGAAGACCAAAAAGATATTTTTCACGATAATTATGCAATCGAGCGACTGGACTACCCACAAATAAGCGTGAAGGATTTAGACAGGATGTTCGATTACATGGATATAACACCAACTCCTTCGCGCCCATCGACTCCACGGCCAGGACTGTTTGTTAACTCAGCTGTGGCTGATTCCGTGGGTGATACGAGCGCGTCTTCAACTACTACGGATAGGTCTCCCCCTGCAGCAGAAGACCGGCGAGATGCTTCATGGTACATCCACTATGTTTGCTCCGATATGGAACTTAGCGAAGTCGGAGTATTATTCGATGCCTTCATACGCAATGTCTGGGGCACTCCTGATGTCTCTTTCGATAACTACCTTAAGTTCGTCCGATCCTGTGGCAAATACCAAGTCCGTTATCAGCTAGAGATTTTGTCTGAGGATAGGTGGCTGACAGAGTTGTCCAAACTCTCTCTCGCGTTCAAAATAGTCGGTTCTGATCAAAAGGTCATCAAGGCATTCCGGAAACTCACTCTACAGGATCAGATAGCGTTGAATAGAGGATTCGCCACACCGTCTGAGGTAGTTGTTCACGACCAGCTCTATCTTGCAGATCTCATTCTTCCGTCGGCCGCAAACCTCGTACTTGTACATAGCTACGGCTTTGGCTGGCTGCCGGCTTCTCTGGTTGCGCTCGACTGGCCATGCCCGTGGTGAGAGCTATAGAAATAAGCAAACGGACAAGCTTCTTTTGGTTTTACTACCGAGCGCTGTCATCCGGAAGACTCGCGGACGCTCTCCAGTGTAAAGCATTTTTACTAATTACCACATGCACCTTATGATATTGTTTCCCTTTGTTGTACCTTTTAAGAGGCTGTGATTATGAAGATTACAGATCGGAATTTTGCTCAAGTTGAAGGATTCGATGTCAGCGATTAAAGAAGTACTAAAGCGCCGTATTAGGGCCGTATACATGCATTTAGGTTTCTGCTAGGGTCCATCTGCTAAGACTCTTATACACTGAATCTATCCTCACCTCATCTAAAAAACATAGAGAGAATTAAGCGCCAATAGCCCCTCTAACCTTTTCCTTGACATCCTCCCCACTTCCTTCACCCTCAACCCACATAACCGCCTTCTCAACAACCAACTCCCAAGTATCCCTCTCAGCGGCATGTCCCTCACCCTTCTCGAACACCAAAACCGCCGCCCAAGTAGCCACAATTTCCTCCTTAACTCCCAAAGTCTTCGCCAGCTCCTTCAACTTCTTCAAAACGTCCGAAGCTCCCTTAAGACTCGCCTCGATAATCTTACCCAAGTTGTCTGATGCCGCAAAGCTTCCAGAGAAGGACTGAAGCATGATCAACCCGTGGATCCTCTCCTCTGCCGTTCCAACAGAAACTGGAGGACCCCCTTTAGAAACGTTGCGAGACTCTTCAACGAGTCCAAATCCCATGTCTTCGTCTTCTTCGTCGTCCTCCTCCGCCTCCAATGCATACGCGTCGCCCGACATTTTCGGTGGGGAAGACCTTCTTAACAATGACTTAGCGCTCTTCTTCATCGAAGATGACGACTTGCGTTCTTTCTTAGATTCGGAGTCATACGTGTTTGCAACACTGTAGAAGCTTAAAGTTTCTAGTACAGCTTGCGGTGATGCCGCAGATAAAGGTGCTGTTCCATGATAGTTAGCCTCATAACTTCTGTCCCGAGAAGACGAATCGATTTCGTCATCAGAGTAGTCAAGCAAATCCTCTTCGTATTCGAAGCTCTCAGCCACCCGTTCCACAAGTTTTATATTTGATCTTAAAACTTCCTGATCTAACAGATCTAAATCGGTGCTGAGGCCGCCTATTTCCTCCTCTAACTCGTCGTCTTCGGTACGGGAATATGTAATAGGAATCTGTGGCTTACCAGGCTGTAAATCAGCATCCGCGTTAGTATCTTTGTCCTCCATTGGGGCCTGACGAAGTCTTGATCGTCGCCGTGCGGAATCTCGCATGGGTCTATCGGTAGGACTTACACTAGGCGCTGCGGCACTCATGCGTGCCCGTGATTGTGGTGGTGGTGGTGGTGGTGGTGCTCCAAACGCGGACATACTAGCCGTCGGGCGTGGTGGCCCTGCGAACGCGTTACCACCTGGCGGAGGAGGTGGAGGTGGTGCAGATGCATATGACGCACTGAAGCTGCTATCTCTGGCTGGTGCTGGTGCTGAATATGAACTAGTGGTTAGCGAATTTTCCATAATAAAGTCCATTGAGTTATCAAAGGTAGGAACTCCGGGACCGGTCATGAACTGTGGTGGTAGTGGTCCCCCAAAAGCCCCGTGTAAAGGACGGGGTGGTGGTGGTGGTAGTTGCGCCGCCTGGAATTGCATCGCCTGTTGCCGCATCGCAGTCTGCTGCTGCTGTTGCTGTTGCTGTAGATATTGCTGTTGCCGCGCCGCCGCCGCCGCCGCCGCCTGCTGCTGCTGCTGCAGATGGTGATGGTGATGGTGATGTTGATATTGCAGCGATTGCTGCTGCTGCTGCTGCTGCTGCTGGGGAAAACTAGACGTAGCGTAGCTATTCGCGCCTATTATCCTTTCGGATTCAGCGGGAGCCATCCGCAGCCTCTTCTTGTTTTGCTGCTCGAGCAACATCAACTGCATCTGATAATCTTGCAATTCATGGCCACCACTCTGAACCTGAGCGGATTGGGGCAGCGGGGGAAGACCACGGGAAGTCGGCGACGCGATTCCGGAGGGACTGGACATACGTTTAAGGGGGGGATTAGGGGAGGCATGGATAGGGTACCCACCAGAGTTACCGCCAAACATGCCAGTAACTATTCGACGAGAATATTGTTAGCTATCTCATTCCTTAGAGTTGTTTTTCAAAAGCACATTATTCATCAAAAAGGAACATTGAATGGGGAAAGAACTATTTTTCAATGTCCCACCATCTCGATCTCGATTCCGAAACACGCTATCATCCTGGTTTCCACTATCGGCTAGGCTTCGTTTCCGCTTGGAGAGAGGTGGAGAAGTCTGTGCGATTTCGGGTTCCTGGATTTCGTCGTGGAGGCCTGCCGCTGGTGTGCTACCAGATGACGCCAGAGAATAGCGAGGAGAAATGGGACTGTATCGGGGAGACGTCGGCGTGAAATGTGGGGATGTCGGGGCGTAACCAGGAGAAGCAGGGCTATAACCAGGAGATACCGCCGAGTAGAATGGGGATGTGGGGTTATAAGAAGGGGAAGTAGGTTCATAATTAGGGGATATGGGGCCATAAGAAGGAGATCCTGCCGAATAGATACCTGCGGTTGAGGCCGACCAAGAATCCGGAGCTCCCCATGAAGAAAACTGAAAGCCTGGATCAACAGAATTTTGGTCTGATGGATTCAAGAAGGATTCAAAGTCGAATTCCATCAGTTCAGATTCTTGAGCGGAAGAAGAACCAAAGGGATTGTCCGCCAGACATGAAATTGTGCTCATATCTAGGACATCTGTGCAGTAAAAACGAATCAAAGGGAACAATTAGCTCCTGTATCATTACTCACCAGCAGATTTCGCAGATCGAGCGAACGAAGATAATCCGAGACTCGGTGCAGCACTCTTCTTCTTCGAGTACGACCTTGCACTGACGGACAGGGACTGAAGTAGTACGGGACTACCACGAGTTTGTGAGCGCATACCTGATGGTGGCGACATCTTGCGCCTAAGTTGAGAACTATCGTTATTAGCAACTTCTTTGTCAAGGCATAGTTCCCTCAACCGAGCTCGACGGTCTCGGCGTCGGGCTCGCTTTTGTACATACCCTCCGCCACCTTCCGACTGCTCCTCAGCCACAGCCTCGCGGGCCGCCTTTTCTTCCGAGGCCGCTTCCTTTCCAGTTTTATCTTCAATTGCAACGAAAGATGTCCATTTCGAAGCAACTCCAAATCCTTCACCCCATCTGACGCCTTCGCGTTCGATGATTTCATCCCACTTGCTTTCCTGCTTCTCTTTGGTGAACCCTTCGGCACTGAGCAAGCCTTCATGGAGGTATCCCTTCCCATCTTCCAATTCCTGCAAAAAGCTTCTGGCAGCGAGTTGAGAAACATCCTTTCCATCATCAACCTTCAAGACAGGGATCTCAAGCTCCAGAATATCTCCTGAAATTGTCTTGGCCTGTAGTTTAGCAGACTTAGGGAAAGTCTTTGGACATGGACTAAAGACTACATAGGCGTTGGTCCTACTGAAGGAGAAGAGTGGTGGGATGACATGTGGTGACTGAATCTTCACAGGGAGCTTTGGAAGTGGTGGAAGATGAGCCCAACGGGCCTCGTCCGTGTCCTTGCTCTCATATTCTGGTGGAGGATCCAACTCAGCGGAAGTATCAAAGAGCGAGATTTTCTTGGGCTCTGGCTTCGGTTCCACTTCTTTCTTTCCAGAGATAACCATCTTCTCGGGCTCCGCATCACCGAGCATGTCATACTCATCCTCATCGGATGCAGTAGCAGCGGTACCAGGTTCAGTAAGCTCAAGGGTGTAGTCGCTCACATGTTGGCCGAGCGCGGCACGCAACATACGAACGACTTTCGAGTCTAGCTTCTCCTCAAGCTGGACGACCTGTGAATATCCGCCACCAACGCTAGCGAGACCGTCAATGAGTGCGTGCGAGATGCCATTACCGATGCCCAAGGTAAACATTCTGATTGTCTTAGCCTTGCATTGCTCACGAACATAATCCATGAGCTGATCTCGTTGCCAGATATCACCATCTGTCAACAACAGCAGCTCAAGGTTGAGATCCTTGTACCTGCGTTCGATAGCTGCTTTAACTGGTGGATACATCTCGGTACCACCCATATCGGCTTCAAACTTAGAAACGTGATTCTGGGCCTCCTTGAGTGTTTGCTCGCTGTATGTCTTGGATTTATCCCAGAGGAAGCTGTGGGAGCTACCAAAACTGCAGATATTGAACTTACATCCCACAGGGAGCGATTGTAAGAATACTGCAAGTGCCTTGCGGAGCTGGACTTCGTTACCGCTCATACTGCCGGAACGATCGCAAATGAAAACAACTTCCGGACGAGCGATGGGCATGTTGAACTTTGGGACGAGGGTGAGCATCAAAGAAGCGATGTCTTTAGTTGGGTGGCGTTGAACAACCGCAGATGGATGCCCAGACCTAGCAGTCTTGACTAGGACAACGAAATCCTTATCAAGAGCCGTTGTCTCAGAAGACAACGTAAGAAGGGCCTTCTTTGGGTCAAAATCGTCGGACGAGTCGGACGCAGAATGCGTTCCCATGCTAAGATTCGTAGCATGGGCTGGGGCCTCAACCATTTTGATTGGGCTGTCCATTTCTACGAAGACCTTGATGTTCATTCCGCCGTCGATATCAACCCAGTTATCGGGACCACGGAGAATACACCATGATCCCCGGCCACGCTTCCCGAGGCGGTAGCTGTAAGAAACATTACCATCGTAGACTTCTTGCGGTGGCGCTCCGTAGCGAGATGCAATATATGTTGGGAGATTAAACCGGATAGCGTCCTTTTCGCTGTCGTGTTGCAGCTGGGCGACACAAGTAATGATAACCTCAATCGAGGCACCAGCTGGAACATTGCCCAGCTTCGACTGCCAGACGTCGCTGGCAGCCCAACTTAGAAGACCTGCGGTTTCTCCGCGAGATACAGCGGCATCATACGTGGCTTTCGCCTTTGGTTTTGATTGCACGATGCCATTGAGAGTCTTGTCCTCGCCAACGTGGCAAGTGAAGGAGGTAATTGTTTGAGTGGGGTGCAGAGGGAATACGTAGTTCGCCTCTGAGATAGCATCTTTTGGGGAAGGGTTCTTGAAATGCTGTTTTAGGACCGTGCGCGAGTAGGTTGGGGTCAGAGTGATTTCTGTGGTTAGACTGAGAAGCGGGAGAGGCTGAGGAGTGTAAGTGCCAACGGGGATGTAGTAGATGCCGCAGCAGGCCATGCCGTCGATTCGATGCATCTTGACAGTGTAGTATTAAGAGAAGAGGATATGATATTTGAGGAGATGGGATATGTTTAAAGTGGTTATCCTCGATAAGAGTATCTATCTATATGGAGGGGTAATGAAGTAGCACTCCAATGCAATGGATGATTCCTTCAATTGGTATAACAGTATATGTTGGTTGATGGTTGTTTGGGATGAAGAGAGGAAGAGGAGAAGATTGAAGATGCTCGAGGGGAGGCCCTTCTCTTATAGATCGAGGCTCGAATGCAATGAATTGGATCCTGCCTTGGAGGAGTGACGTTGAGGAGGCCTCGGGAGCGCGTTGCGGATCTGCGGGGTGTCATTGACCCAGCAATCATTTGCCAGATCCGGCTAGAAGCCGCATCGCTGGTGTTCAGCCTGGCAACAGACCACAGACCGTCTACCCAGTCACAGCCACGCGTCGGAACATCCCTATCAATACTGGCCTGGTATGTAACTCTGGATTCATGAAACTCTCTTACCTCGAAGAGCATCCAAACGTTGCAAGCCTCATCGACAAGGTAGGCCAAAAGCGCAATCCTCTCTCGCTTCGGCCGCTTGCATATGCACCACAGACGATTTTAAAGGTACTGACAAGGTTGAGGCTTGGGTTTGTGACACCACGACTCCCAATCCAGCAATTCTGGGCAGAACAAACGTTGCAAACCAAAGAGGATCGTGGACAAACAGGCCCGAAACGGGTGCAATTGGCTTCAAGGCAGTCTTCTGCCGGAGCCGGGTTATCAAATGCCACAAAACTTTGTAAACTAAACTAACAAACATTCGATTTTTCGTACCGAACTTTCAACTTTTTGTACCAAATTGTCGACCTTTTGTACAGGACCAAGGGACGGCTGGAAATATAAAAAGACCTCATAGGAGTCAGAGGGTACGTAGGCCTCTGCAATTTCTTCTCAAACTTTCATACATTTTGGGCGTTTTGCCAGGCGGCCTGTAGCGCTCTCAGGTTTTCCAGGTTCGCTGTTGCAAGAACGATAGTCATCAATACACATCACACAGATATCCAACAAGAGAGATACCATCAGACCATTATATAAGTACTCAAGTAGGTATAGATTGGGAAGCAATCAGCATTGTCATGGGACAAATGAACCACAAACGTATACGGCGTCTTAACGCGAGCATCTATACCTGGATCCTGCGACTTTGTCCAACGTGCCCATTCACCAACCATGCCGTTTGTTGCACGGTATATCAGTAAGTATACACTTGAATTGTATTCTGTAGCCTTCCCCTGACGTCGGGTCGCACCCGCGATCGATGAACGAATAGGGGCAGGATCTCCCACTTCAGCGCAACACACAACTTCCAACGCAACCCACCAACACATCTGGTTATACGAGACCGCCATTCCTGCACAAATGGAGACCAGCTTGCAAACCATGATGCCGGCAGTAAGATGGCTTACAAGAATCACCGACACCAAGTTCGGAGCCAGTATTGTTGAGGTGACTGTGTCTTTGTAGTTCCCCCCTATCGCGTTGATGACCATAGTCGAAGGTCCGGGCACGTGCCACAAAACAAATCATCATGATATCATATATGGGTTTATGAATTCCACTTCTCCATTATGGCGTCTGGGTACGAGACCAAATTCCACTATACTACATGATCAAACTTAGTTGCGAATAAAAGCAAAGAATCCGAGACAAATAGCGGATACACCCGCTTCTCCCTACAGTCCAACCCCTGGGAAAATCAGAAGTGCAACTTTGCAGCCAGATCGTAGCAAGCTTCTAGGTTCTCCACGACGTCACGCTCAAATAGGAAATATAAATCTTCCCTGCCTGAGACCGTGCGTACAATATACGCAAACTGCAGGCCCCGGCCGTAGTCTAGGTATAAAGTTATACTCCATCACGATAATTCGTCCATCTAGATCGGGATTTACTTTTCTGTGCCTTCCAGAATGCAGATCCCTGCTAAATCCTGCAGTAGGCCCACATATATTTCAAGGCTATTCCGGGAGACTAACTAGGGTATCCTGCACCAAGGCAGTATTTTAAACTTAAACATACCAATTTAAACTTCAACGGTAATAGCCAAGCACTTATAAACTCGCCTAACCAAGAAATTAGTTTTCGATCGATTCCGAAGCTATTGTGGGCAGATATAACCTCGTACCCAGACATAGCCCTGCACAGCCAAGGACTACCTTCTTAGGTTTCTCGTCGAAGTTGTGCGCCCTCTGTCGCCGGATTTCCCACAAATAGCTATTTCTATACCTATCGACAGGAAACTCCACGGATGCCTAAAGTAATGATATCCCTCCAAACTGCCGGACGAAATGGATTTCCAAATCAAGAACAAACCTGCTTTTCTAGCCTAGAAACCTTCAGGGTAATTGGTGGCAAAATATCTCGACTCAACCACCTACCTAAGACTTCGAAGACCAAAGGCCAAGCATTGGCACTTCGCTACCAATCAGCTAGTCGTTGCAGAGCCCCAATACTCCACACTGATGCCTCCCCAAGACTCTATAAGAAATCATGACCTTGCGACCACCGAGGTTAACTTCCCCGCTTTCGGGTCCTCCTTGTTCCCGAATTCTAAGAGCTTAAAATTCGATTCGTTGCATCGTGGGTTAGAATCTCCACGAGAGCGGACCGTATTCGAGCATCAAACAACGACGTCAACAATGGGCTCTACGGCAATGTGCTGTAGCTATCATCGAGCTACAACTAGGCCCTAGAATCAAGGCAACTAAAGAAATCAATCTGTGCTGAGGGCCATCCAAGTATTTGTATCACTCTATCCTTGCAATCTTGTGGTTTACCAGTCCAGCGCAAATTCACATTCAAAAACTCCGCTGGAAGATGGACACTATACCACCGAACCTCGGGTCTCTGGTCGGACGCAAGCGTGCGTCTTCAAACGACATCCGTTGGTGGGTTCAATATGTTAATCTTCCAAAGCAACCACGATATCGAAAGTACCTCATACTGCTGAGCTTAAAGCTCGGCTATGGCTGCATGTACGCCTACATAGTAGGCCTCATTATCACCCGCGCAGTCCTGAGATCCGACAGAGTCGACCTTACCAACCTCTTAGTGCTCGGAGTTCTGACGATGCCGCTTTCGCTGCTAGCTACTGTTCTATCAGACGCTGCGGAAGTTGAATTTCTCTGGGTGGTCAAATGGTCGCTTCTTCACCACCATTCTCTCAATCTAAAGGAAATAGAAGCAATTATAGATGGTGATCGAGGACTTCAAGCACTTAAGAACCTCTTTATTGGCCCAATTCGAACCAAGATTCTGGCTTTTTACTGGATGCTCATCCACCTGGGACCACGCCTGTTCCTTGCGCTCTTAACCTCTTCATATGAAATCCGATACAGCTCCGGAGTCTACTACCACCGCATTGATTGGGGTTGTCTTGCTGGTGGCTTACTTGGAATCATCGGAATTCAATCCATAATCACTGCAACTTGGATTGCCCTCGTCAATTCCCACCCATTTATCCCCCCAAACTCCTCGATGGCCCTTTCGCTCGCTTTTCGTCAATGCCTTAGCCCCCTATCATCCCATGGTTCCCTGGCTACAGCTTCAAAGATCGTCACGCCACTTTCCTCTAACCCAGATGCCAAATATCAACTCCAGTCAATCCCATTCCGCTACGTCTCAGCGGCTCAATTTGTTTTATCCCCTTCAAATACCGCACGGACCCCAACCCCGGACGATCTCCAACGCTTGCAGCCCTCTTCTTTCAGAAATTTTAAAGCTATTGTGATAGCCCCAGCAATTATTTCTCTCCTTCTAGCCTGCACTCTCCACCAAGTAATCCAAACAAATTACATAACTGGCGGTTCCCAGCCCCAACCGCTCTCGGGACTCGGCTCCTTAGATGCCAAATTTGTCCTCTCAATCCTCCTTCAAACATATTCTCTCTTCCTAACTTCCTTTTCATCTTCTGTAATCAACACAATCCGCTGGGCAACCTTCGCTTCCTCCCACTACAGCCTAATCGACATCGAAAGCCTCCTGGCAGGGAATAACCTCTGGACCCACTGGAATTTCTGGGAGTTCAACCGTGGTAGCTTACGTGGTATCTTGACGTCATGGACTACTATACTGCTTAACAGAGTTCTAGTAGGGCTAGTAGGATGGGCGGCGTTGATGCGGTATTATAATAATTTATCGGGTGGTAATACATCACCGTGGGAAACGGCGGCATCAGTAATTCTTTGGGTATCACTTGGGCTAGTAGTCTTCATGTGGATTGCAGCATCTGGGAGTTTATCAAGGGGCGTGATGGTTCCGCATGATAATTCACTTGCAAGGGCGATTTTGTTTAGAGAGGTGGTGGAGGAATTAGAGAAGGGAGATGTTGGGGAAGTGAGATATGGAAGTGTAGAGGTACCAGGTGGAAGATTGAGGGCAGTCTTTTCACAGGAAGCGAAAGAATTTAAGCCAGGAGTGTATTTGTAACTAGCTATAACTTCAATGATATGTAATGAGGCTCTCGCGTGCCACCATCAACGCGAGACCAAGAAAAGCCTTGTCCAGATGCTGAATATTACTTATCTAATTAAGTGTAGCACGGATCCCCGTCCTTTGTGTCCCGAACACTCGGGTACCCTATTCATAGTATGTAACCTAGATCATCATCCGACCCAAATTCATCGAAGTTTCCCCAGGGTTTTTTCGGCCCAACTAAGTCCTCTAGGCCTTTCGTAATAGATACTCGCTCCCTGGTTAGTGCTTTCCTGTTATTTCTGAGAAAGAAATCCATAACGTTTTGTTCCGATACTGCATACTCCTGCGACATGTGCAAGTCCATGATATATTTGAAACTCTCCAGGACCCCGGTAAATCTCGCGAATTCCTTGTATTCGTCTTCAAGGAATCAACAATTGGTGAGTTCAAGATGTTTGACCGCAGACGTTGTATTGGTGTGTATATCTGGGCATGGGCCCCAGCGCCCTTCAAGGGCTTTGGATTTACCAATTCTAGCGACCTTAAGTCGTGGGAGTAATAAGAGAAGCCTTAGCACAAATTCGCACATTTCCGAGTCGTACACATCCCAGGACCTAATATCTGCAGTACAGCCCCAATAGGTGAACTCTCTAACCTTGGAGAGTTTGGAGATAATTCGATTCATGGTTAAAGAAAACCAGGGGCCCCGGTGCATGTACATGCCGTAAAATTGTTCTATATCGCTGGGACGGCAAGTATTAGCGCGAAACCCCTCCCGGTTGAGAGTCGATAGATAGTCATTTCCGCAACAAATGTCCCATACACGGATGACGTCTAGGCTCGAGTGGCGGGTTTCCATTTACTGAAGCCCAAGTATACTAGGCCCAGGGTTACAGCAGGCTCTTGCTTCGTGATTACATAATTTTCTGGGCCTCGTATCGCAACTGCTGCGTCGCCAAGACTGTTCAAATATTGAAGAAATAGTCACCGACTCCGTGACAGAATTGTAACCTCGCCGTTATAACTTCACTCTACCACCTTGACCTTTTTTATGAAATATATATAAGCGTGGGGCATCAACAGACACTGGCACTCTAGAATTGCCCCCCACGTATGCATGTGCTTACAATTACAGGGCTGACTAAATGTCAAACACCCGAAGTCTGTGCATATTTGGACACGAGCCTAAACTCGCCTTTTTCTGATCCCGAAGAATATTTCCGATAGTTCGTTTCGCGGTTGGTTGCTTTTAGTTTCAAACGGTTGCTTTTGATGTTGATCTATCTTGATCAAGCGAGGCATTGCAGAGAATCAACTCTCTGCAGATCCGACTGGGATTGGTTCGGGTATTCCTCACATGCATAGCTAGTCGGCGAGGTAGGCCCCTGAACAGCAGCCGTTCCCAGAATAGAAAGTCTTCTCCAGATTTAAACGTCGGAATGTTTTGGGTTGACTGTTCGATGGCCAGTTCTACGGATTGCGGGGTTGTATTGGGGGTCGTGCGGATGGATCCTCGGGATATCGATGGCCGATGGTGCTTGATTGAGCGAGCGATATACGCACGATTCTGATCCAGGCTATGCATGTGTAACGGATTGGGACTACAAGGCGGTGAAGAAGGCAGTTTTGAGGATTATACTCCTACCCCACGCGTAGTATGCTGGATATCGGATTCAAGATTCCCCACGTTATAGCACATCGATACAACGAGATGCACCGATGCATATGTGCGAGTGATAACTTCGAGACGCCAAACCCCAACAATTCATAAGTTAGGCATGAGCGCCGCCCTACAAAACAAGCTATCTATTCCGTGAATTCGGGGCGGATCTCTACCTGCATGCAGAGGTTCACCGCCAGGGAGGATGTATTCCGGTCACGCGATGTCCGCCTCATATTGACGAGTTAATATGTGCGTATCTACGTTACAATATCATACTGTATATCAAAGCCAAGTCCGCCTTTGCTGATCGGGTTCTCACACGATCATAGCCCCCCTCCACTCTAAATCTTTAGAAAGACTACCAGTCGTGGGCTTCCAGAATAACCATGACACAAGGGTTCCCTATTAGCTATTTCACAACCATCGGTTTGGTTTCAGCGCCTAGTAAGATATATAACATGGCGGTCTCGTAACCAGACCTTTACATGGGTCATTCAAATACCGGCAACACCAAATGTACAATCGTATACTCAGCGGGTATCAATCGGGCTGCACTGAAATCGGAGCAAGTCTGCTGAGTCCCACTCTACAGGAATACTACCCCCGCTGCCAGGAGCTACGTAGCTGCGTATAAATAAATCGACAGGGGATCTTAGTCGCCGAATGGGCTTTATTCTAATATTACAGCACTGTAAACACCGCAGTTGAATTTGTTGAGTAACGGTTGCATAAGTGGACGGTTGAGTTACTTGTTAAGGATCCGACTGCGATCTCTCGTCGCCGGCTTGCCCCTACGGATATGATAGGGAGCTCAAAGTTAGCGGCCGTGTGTCATTGCGCTGCGCAGTCGGAGTGATAGTTTTTCATGATTTAACTGCCCGAGGGATATTAATGTTGGAATGTTTGCGCTCCTGGGCTAGTTGGTCTCGCCAATCGGACAGCCGCATACTGATGAAACCTGCACTGGTAAACCGCGTTCCGCCAATCACTATTCGAAGCAACCCTGGCCATGCTTGATACGACATATCGTCCGACTGCTGGGCATGAGACAAGCCGTGGAGGCCGCAGTTAGCGGCTCTAAATTCTCTACGGAAGCTGTGTAACACGGCAAATTCCACCCCTTAGGACCCTCACGTGGATTCACACCAGCGCATGGTGGCAAAATCTATTCTAAAACTAGAAGAGGTTGCTTGGTTGGCTGGACCGCTGACGTTCAACTTAGCTTACGAACAAGCCGAGGCTATAGCGCTAAGTGTGCGGGTCTGACGGAGCACTTCACGAACAGAAGATCAAGATGATGGCAAGACTGGCAACCCAACTGATGCAGGAATTATGCCCAGAACTTCGAGCTCGCTTACAAAACTCCAGGCTTACGTCGCGCTGGTAAGCAGAACGGTATACTTCTTCGACGAAATTTCCAAACTATCTCAGGAGCTCGAGGATCCCTATTTCGTTGAAGCAATGTGACATGAAGTACGCCACATGTGCGCACGGACGAGGCTGGTGGGCCTTCCGGATATATGTGCCGCGCCACGTCTTCATTGTGATTCAGGATCCTGTCGGTATAAATTGGGCGAGAGCCAAGGATATGACGTTCCATTGTGTGCTGAAGCCAGAGGGGCCTTGAAATCTTGGTGTTGAAACTCAATCGATGTACATATACATGTTGTCAATCGCAGAATCTGTATCCGGTGTCAACATGCGGGGCCGGCGCCCAGAATAAATCGGTATTTGGCCACGGCCGCCAATGAGGTGCATTGTTCAGCTTCTTTCTCAAGAGAACAAGACCTGTAAGCAGAAGAAGAAAGTCGAGACCTAAACAAAATGGTATCTAGCCTGTAGCTCTAGCTATCGGGCTTACAGGACACGTTCCGGTTGGCCTTCAAGTTTCGAAGAAAAGGCTGCAGCCAAACGACCGTATATGTTTACCGCTGCATATTGTCTAAAAGCCTCATCGAGCCCAAAGGATATGCTATTGGTGGTGGGAAGCTGTCAGGCCTTACATGCACAGGTGCCGGCCATGTGGGGGGCTAGCTGGAAGAATAAGCAGGATATTACGTCGAGAAGTATTCGCATTCTTAGATCAGACCACATCATGAGATCGTTTCTGAGTAATGATTGAACTTTTTGTACTTGCAAAACCTCGGCGTTATTATCTGAGCCCCGACTGTGCGCGAATTTGCAGCGACGTACCAAAGCAGGCGTACATTAAGTCAACGGATGCTTGTTCAGATCAGTTTTTGAGAAAGCTTAAAAGAGAAAAAGAAACAAAAATGTCTTCCAGCATATTGCCGTTTTACCACTGCTTAGCTCCCGGGGCTCCATGGCGCCATGGCTTCAACGTGTAAGTAGTAATCATCAGCCTTCTGTGCTGGCCAGCAGCGTAAGGTCTGGCGGTAATTCTTGTGCGCGTGCAATGGTGGGGAGGTAGTTCTTGCCTAACTGGCACCGCGATTCAATATTCGTTTCCCAACTAGTTGCCGGTTCCCTGAGCTTGCATGGATCGTGTTTTGTGTATACATATGTACGGATACCACAAAGTTCCCCATGTCTTCAAACCATGTGGATATTATATTATTCAACATCTTCGTAAGCTCGCTAAAAAACAACGGAACATCTTCCTGGCGATGTCATTTATGCAAACGGGCCCGGGCGGTTGGCTTCGCTGGCGAACGACCCAGTAATTTTTGCTTCCCAGCTTAACTTATAACTTAGCCATGCAGCCGAAATTTTAACTAATTGTGCAGATTGGTAACCTCCAGCCAACGCGAATGACCATCGCCGTCGCCTGATTGATCACCATTCATCCTTCGATGTGCCGTGTTATCGTGAAAAATTTTTTCACATTGCCAGGGTCCTTCTCTTCTTTTCCTTTTGTAACACTGTTGGTTCGGTTTATGTGGTTCCTCTGTTTTTTTTTGTTTTTTTTTTCCTCTTACAAATAATTTGGGATGACCAATGGGATAACCACTAGCACTGTGCATTGGGTATCTCTTCAGTACCCATCGATACACATCTTGCATATGTCTCTTCGCTTTAGCTAGGTCTAGTCTAGGCCTGGCGAATTCAAATTCGCGATTGCCAAGAGGGACAACCATGTGTCAGAGCATTGAGGTTTGGATTATCGTTACGTATACTCACTACGGCCAATGTCGAAATTGTATAGACTGCATACACCTACACTCTTGTGATTCGCAGAATTTGGAAATATGGACGATTTGACAGGGTGACGGGTGCCCTTCTTCCCCGGGCCTCCTTGAACTTTAGCGTCATAAGACGCATGCGTATACGTATACATAGATGTGAGCACATGGGTTTTGCTAAACCTCGCGTTTTCAATGAATCAAGCAAACAACCCCAAACACGATCGACACCGAAAAGCCTCTTGTAGAATGATGAAACGCCCAAAAAGCAACTGCTATGACATGACGACTGCGTTTTGGGACCCCGGAGCTCGAGGCCAGGCTAGTTCGCCAACCCCAACCTCATGTGAACGATCCCGGATTTGCCACCAGCCGTCAATGTCCAAGTACGTGTAAACATACATGTACATGTACGTGGATATTCCGGTCATCGTTGGAGAGAAAAATCGACCCCAAAGTATAGCGTTTTCCGGGGAATCCGGAATGCTAGAAAGGATCTAGGCCGGGCAGTAGATTTTAACTTCAGCATATATGACATGCTGCGATTATTAATGGTCCGCCAAGAACGATCTTTCTGGGTGGGTTAACTGCCGGATTGGTTCGATAAGGCATGAGTGCAAACCGACCAGTTTTCAAAGCGAGACTCAAAATACTCGATCATAGCTGTTAGCCCCAGATCTGCTTTAGTATGATCAGCTTAACCGGTCTCGTACACAGACGCCACAAAGGAGTAATTGAGTAAAAAGTGATTCCGAATGCCGGGCTCTTCAGTGTACTGTTCGTGCAATTGTGGCCGCTGAAAGACCAGCCACAGGGGTGGTAAAATCGTTCTAGATCTAGATGTGCGTCGGAGCGAAGTATCTTCATTGATATACTTAGACCTTACTGATTGTCCTACGCCTGCTCCTGGTCTGGGAACTTTCTAAGGTGTCCGTGTGTTTCAATCCGTAACATAATCTTGTGTGCAGGGCGGAAGTGGAAAAAAAAAAAAAAAAGAGAAAAAGAGGAACCCGGTGCGAGTCTTCTCGGTGGAAAGTAGGATCCAAAGGCTAGAATCCGGGCAATCCGCCCCCCGGGGCCAGTGCTACTAAGCCCTGTTTATATGCAATTTTGTAGCTGGCACAAGTTACCAAGAAATCTTTGAAAGATGCTCCCGTTCGTTATATCGGATCAAGAGTGGAATATTGTATTATCAAAGTGGATAGTGGCGGGTTAATTGATGATGCAGGTTAATTTTTGCTGTCGGGCTCGAATCCGAACATTCAAAAGGCCCTCATCGCCACTATAGTTTGCTGTACAGCTGTGCTTTTGGGAGAGACTTTTGAATACTATTTTAGCAGAACTTATCGGCCGTACCAACAAATATTGAATACGCTATCATTCAAATATTCTAACATTCGTCAACTCTTCAACCTCCTAGCCCTTTCTATGTCTAGCACATAAAAACTATCTCACACAGTCGACATAATCGGATCTTAGATTATATTAAACGGGTTTTTCAAGGTAGGAAACTTGATTAATTCATTTTTAACTCTCTTCACGAATACTGTCGTTCCGCACGCAAGGCCACTTGAACAAAAATATTTTCGGAACTAACCCGAGGGGGGAAATAATTTATGATAATTTGGGAGTTATCGTTGGGAGTAACTACAACTTGCATCAATGCACTGCCACACTGTCGAATCTCCAACGCAAGCAGAAAATATCTGTGTATAGCCATCGAATGATTCCGTTGGGAGGATATCGATGTGCTGTATGGGTAGATGATAGGTGGTTGATAAACCAGTGCGGAAAGCTGCTGCCTAAACGTTCTCGGGTAAACATCGTACAAGGAAATATGGTGCTAGGATCTCATATGAACAAGGCTTTGGTTCATGATCATTTGCTAACCATCAAAAACTTACACGCCTCTGAATTCGTAGACAGCTCAAACGAAAAATACCGCGGAACCGATTCTAGGATTCGAGGATAGAATAAATTCCTAGCAACCGGCAGATTGAAAAACAAACTCAAGCAATATCCACGCCTGGTAAAGGTATGTAGATAGACTCATAGTATAAATTGGATTCAAGAGATTTCCCTCTTGTTCGATCGCCCACTGAGTCTGGTCTCATCTTGATCTCATCTGAGTCGTCATTTCGTATCCGCAGACTCTGCCTCTTTATTTTTCCTTAGTGGCTCTTAGGCAAGAGATGCCGTAGAAGGCGTGTGGTGTTTGTCGAGGTTCGAGTCTGTTAAAGGACGCCAGCCAGCCACCTTCTCCTCCACTCGCTTCTGTCCTATCCCAATCTCTTTGCACTCATCGCGTCGACCTTCTTTAACCCAGTACTTATTTGACAGCTCCACCGGATATATTTCTGCTTTTTCAGGAAGCGAGATATTGTTCCTCAGCCCCGAGTGCAGTCTTGTATCGAGAGTTTCTGGTGGTATCCCCAAATCGACACCGAAGCTGGGAAGTGCCCAGTTGTCATTGGCCGAGTCATTGAGGAAAGTAAGATGAAAACCATCTTCGCCTTTCGGAGTAGTAGCTTCGAAGGATGCCGTATTCTTGAGAGTGTGTATAAGGGCTAACCCGACCGGTTAAATAAGAAGTACTCGAGTCCGGACCGATTGCTGAAAGCCCAACAGAGGGGTGTTGAAAGAGCCTTAAGAAGTCATAACTCGTTGGACGACTTGTACCCAAATATAGAGTAAGCTTTCGAGTTCATCTAGAGCCCACGATATGCATGGGAAATATGGCATGCTAATTAAGTTAATAGCTTTAGTCGGAAAGGTCTTAGGAAAACCTGCTGCTTCGACGACGGTTTTCATATTGCAGTTGTTGATCCGGCTAGCCCATCGGTCTTCAGAAAGAATATTCCAACCTGCTGCTAGCAATACCCGCAAACTTTCACGTATCAGATACGTGAATTGACCCCGATCCGTCGAGGAAGTATTTCCGTTCCTTGACTAGAATCTTCAAGGTCAACTGGCCTCCAAGATTGGACCGAGAGAAGCATCAGCTCTAGACCTGATCTATCCTTCCGAAGGAAGCAGCCCTCTGCCACGTTCCCAAAGTCTCATTTCACAGGGTGTTTAGTACCCTTAGGTTGCAGGAGGTGACCGTCGATCAATCTATTCTGCCGGCAACCCATACATGGGCGATTTAAGACGTATTAGCCACGCAGCCGGTAGTACAGAAAGTTTTCCACAGCGCCAGGAAACAAAAGAGAGGGAACCAACCCTAAATCAGAGGAACAAAATGAAGACTTCGGGTGATCGCGGCGGCGCCGACGGTTCCCTGGAACCGCTGTCGTCTCGTCGAGTCCTGGAAGGCGGTGTTGTGAAACAGCAGAAAAGCTCTAATACGAAGCAGAAGCTTGCCAAAGCGTTACGACGTAAGGGGATACTCGAAGTTTGCGACCAGCCAGAAGAAAGCCCCCTTTCCTCGTTGGACCCATTTGATGGGCTCCCTGTCAGCCCTACAAAAGACCCCGATAACCTTCTTGAAGTCGATGGGATGCCCGTTGATGTCTTCCTGTCCAAGACTGTTACACCAGAGCCAAACGGAAGTCTGAACCAGTTCGACGACACGGCGAGAGACTGTGATTCGGGAAAAGTTGACGACTCTGGAACCAATGTTGACACAAAAGCCAGTGGCTTTCTGGCCATCAACGATCAAGTTGGAACGGGTAATATCGCGAACATCAACGAAGCGGCTGGCATTTCAGTAGCACCTTCCGACGAATCGACCTTTACGAGTCTCTCTGTCTGGAGCGGTGATGTTGGGAACCAGCCCACCTCTTCCAATGAAGTAAAGTCTCACTTCATCGATACCCTCTACTCCAGTATGGTGAACAGTCCTCAATTCCCCAACCTTAACAGCCAAGCAGAGCGTCGCACCGGCTACATCTACGATCAGTATGGTAGCCCCATCTGCCACGTTCAAGACCTGAATGTCGACGAAATGTTCCCACCACGGAGTGACTATGATGCAGTGGCAGTAGGCACCAGCGTTAGGGGGCACTCAGAGGACGTGACGATGAGTAACGGAACCGCTCCGCACGAAGTATTCCCAATCCTCCCAAGGTCTCCTCCATATTTCATCGAGAGACCTCTCGAACTCTCTTCAACGGAGGGTGCATCCGACACAGGCGAGTCAGACACCTCAAGCGGGTACTAGAACCATAGACGATCGATATGAGAGGTAAGAGAGAGCCTGTTAGACATCCAATTAGTTCCTACCATTCTGTGAGACTTGGAAACTGGTCCCAGAAATTTCAATAGTTTCCGCTTGTTGGCATACTAACCTATGTGTTGTGAATACAGCTGTTGGTGTTTGCCGGTGTGCTCGTGCCATATTTCGCCCCTACCTTCGACGTTTCCCTTATATTTTGTCTCCCTGATTCCTCTTTTTTCTCCGAACGTTCTGATTTTGGATTATCATTTTTCTATCTTTTTTTTGGGAAGCCCTCCCTTATGGGACGGCCATACAATTCGGAAGTAGAGGGGCTGGCGCTGGCAGCATCGTTTCCAGTTTCAGCCAGTGTCCCGCCCATGAGGGGAGCGGTTATTTGCATCCGACAGCACTAGACAGCTGAGGCTGAGAATATCAGTTAGGATAGAGGAAGCAAAAGGCCCCCAGGCCGACTCTGGGTCGTGTGGTAGTCTTAAACGACCCTCAGAGCTCATATCCAAGCTCCTCCATCCCATTGACGCCGTGGCTTCAGGCTTGCATATCCGGTGTCTTTCATCAATTCAGCCGTCAATTTCTCGGAATTCTGTGCTACATACATGGCTTGCCCTTGCTTGTTTTCATTTGCGCAACTTGCATCTCTTCCACACCCACAAAGACTTTGGCGAACAGAACACTGTTTTTTTGATATTTTATTCGCGTTCTCATCATTTCCTTCGGCACTGTTATTATGCTCTCTTCGCTTTTGACGGCTGGTTTTGCGGTAGAGGGCTCGAATCACTAGACTGATCTTCTATTCGTGTTTGCCCTCAGCGTTTTCCGAGAATTTCACCGAGTCAATCTCTTGCTTTTTGAGGAAATATGCGGCTGCGGCTCGATGTCAAGGTGCGTCAAATCTGTCCTCGTGAACCCTCCATCACAGGGGCACGGACACCATCTCCTTTAGCATGCCATGGCTGTTTTCTTTTGCGTTTGAATCTGCGAGTAGTTAAAAGCAATCCATTCCAATTTTGTAACTACCATAAACCCCAGACTGCGGATCACTTGTGTTCGTTCTCCTTAGCTTAGATCAAATATTATTATTATGGTTTTTTTTTATATATATATTTATTTTATAACGATTTTTCGAATGCAAAGATATTTCTGCGTCTAGTAGTTGTAATTGAGGTAGGACCAGGAACTAAGTCATGGTTTCACACTCCCGCACCCGAGGCCACAAGATTTCGATGCATAGCGCCATCATGCATAAGGTTTTTTGCAGCCAAACAAAATGCTTGGAGCTGCGGGACACCCAGCCGAATTGCGCGCCATTTAGGATGCATGAAGCCGGCCAAGGATGGCGCTGATCATACGGCTATGCGCCGCCAGAATCGTCAAACTCGAATCTCGCCACCTTGGACAGCTTTAAACTTCGAATATACACATGCATTTCAACTAAAAGTATAAGAGAATGCGCATGGTAGAGAATCGTAGCCTAGCACGAAGCATATAAGGGCAGGGCAAAGCTCGAAAATATGTGGATCAGTGTAATCCCGTAGAAAAGGCCCAGATTAATATTCCTAAGACTGACCACAGGGCAGAGGATCTATATCGAGCGAGGCACTGTGATGGATGCCAGGTCCGGTCCAACAGGTGAACTCTTGAAAAGAAGGGTCCTGTATAGCATCCGAATTAATCCCGTCAACTTAGTGCAGTATTGTGGCAAAAACCATGCCGATTCCGTAGATTTTTAATATTAATCCAGACAAGGGAATTCCATCATATTGGTAAGATAATCAAGCCAGAAAGAGCGCACCATCGAACAGCTTGAAGCCTGCTCAAGTGTGGTCGTACAAGGTGAGCAATACATCATTTGCATTTGAAACAGAAGAAACGAGGTAGACGCTAAAGAAGCCGGCAGTCTTTACACATATATTACCAAACTCCAAAACACCAACTTTGGGGCCAACTACCTAGGAGTATTGCAGCGAACGGCAAATTCGATGAAGGGAAGAGAAAAGCTAGACAAAACTACAACTCCGACGCAACGCATTCCACATGAATTTGGCATAACACACGACAAAAACAAATGCACGAAATACTAGTATAGGTCGGGGATGGCTAGATCTGAGTTCATTTCAACGAAAGAAAATAGAATAAAGAGAATAAATAGCACGTTGGAAAATATGCTATAATTATAAGGGTTATAGTCGAAGGTTGGTTATTTAATGGATTCCGGCAGCAACTAGAGTGTGTTGTAAGGTTAGCTGCGACTGCTCTCGAAGTTAAGGTCAGGGAAGACTAGTTCATGGTGTTCAGCTGCTTACCTTGGTTTAATTCCAACTCCAATTCTTCAAGAATAATGTAAGTTACTTCAGCGTCATCAGAGTCCCTGCGGATATCTAGTGATATCTTCACAAAGTCGTCTCGCAGACCTTTATCCTCCTCGCCGCCCTCTACGACGAGACTAGAAGTCATTGCATCGTCCAGTGCATCGTCAAGGCTGCTAAAATCTTCAGGACGAATCGCCACACGCGGTATCTGGATGTCGAAACAGAATCTATGTGGGCCGTGGGCATCGTCAATCGCCTGAAGGCTTTCTTTGAACTGCAAAGCCGCATTGCGTTTGGCGGGGTCAATTGCAGATTTATCAAACCCATCAGCAGTCATAGATCGGATCTTCGCCCATAGTCTTTTCATTCTATCTGCAAAGGCAGAGGCAGATTCCTGGATCGTTGAAGCATCTGAAGAATCACTTTCAGAACGTGCTATGTGTGGTTCCCTGAAGACGACAACGGACCTAAGTGGGGGTATAGCTGAGGATCCGCTAAATATTTCGCTTTTCTCGAGGTATTCTGATCTCGAAAGCGGCATATTACCGCTGAGCGATAACGCGGAGGAGCAAGTAGATGTTTCCATGGAGAGGGCCATGCCGGGTCTTCCAGATTTCCCAGGGTTGGGTTTCCTGGCTCTGAGTCTATGACTTGGGGGGGAATAATCCAAAGAAGCTTTGGTATGGATATGTTTCTTAGAGGGAATAGAACGTAGTGTTAAATAGAGCGTTTTCAGGATGAGCAAAAAGGCTGGTAGTAACTGAGTGGATAATTTGGAGCAAGTAGGTCGACCGGTCTGAATTTATGGGAAGGACTGGCTGATTTATTCTTTACATCCTCGGGCAGAGACGCTCTTCCGCTGGTTGCATGCCTTTAAGGATATGGGTTGTTAGACCGCTATACGAACGAGAAGGTACCGCCCAAGCGTTTTTGCATTTTCAGGACATTCTTTCGCGAACCTGGTCGCGAACGACTTAGGATATCGCCTGCCTCCGGTTGATCGACATGCCGCGTTAGTTTTACCCTTCGCGGAGCTGCGATTAAAACGCAGCATCAAGGTTTAGATCTAACCATTGGCTTTGATATAATTTCAAATATCATCCCAATCAATAGTTGCCACGGACGAATGGAAGGTAACAGGCCACAAGACTAACATGCTATCTTGTTTACTCCTAGGTGTGCGACGGACAAGTGACAGGATGTCATCTAATGGCCCGGTAAGGGGCTAAAATTCGAAAGCAACATGAATTCTATGTTGGGAGACTGATATTGGCTTCGTCATATGATTCTCCGAGTACTTCCAGTACCCGGCGCAAAGTAGGATAGCCTACCTAGATCCCAGGTATGCCTTGCCATATGCAGTTGACGCCTTGAGCCAATCGTTCACTGATTAAATCGGTCGTTCATTGCCCGCGTATGCGGATTAGGTGCCGGATCATCTGCACGCCTACGTTATTTTTATAAGTGCCTCAATCATGTGGCATTCTGACCGGGAATTACTTTGTTGGAACTTTCCAACTGCGGTTTCTACTTTCCATATCGATTGGGTTCTGCAGACATATGTACGTATGTCGGTACCCACTTTCATCATTTAAGAGTAGAAACGGGGCGATCACTCCTTGTCTAGACAGGGTCAATGTTCCAGAAGGTGTCGGTAGTCTTCGCTAACAAGGGCCAGGCAACCTTTTTCAAAAATCATTTAACGTTATTTATCCCAAACGAACTTGAAAGGTGGTTCCGAGACAAGGGCCCTGCCGCAGAGATCCAACCAAAGAGCTGGTCAATGGGCATGTGAAAATCTAAAGGAATTCCTCCCGCGACCATCCTACCATGATGGTACAATCCACATTGAACTCCGTAGCAAGTAGGCAAACACATTGTGGGTCGCCCAAGCTTGCGGTATTAATGCGTTCGGCTAAAGTCAGACTTTTGATCATGAGGCTGAAAGTCGTACAATTACGTGCAACACTACGGAATCCACCGATTCCTTAGGAGTTCAGCACTCGATGAACCGGCGTCAACCATGGCTTTAACAAATCAATTTACGCGTGATCATACGAGAGAACAGGCTTTCAGAGTGTTAAAGTTCAGCCAGATGTGTAGGCTGCGAGTGTCCTAAGTTTCGAGGAAGTATAAGATCGATAATCACTTCAATTGCATATTGCAAATTAAAGATGAGTCTTATCGAACCCAAGCTAGGCCACACGTTGGTTCACATCTGCATCATTAGCTTGATATCCTGCAGGGTCGCCCCATCTTCAACGTCAAACATCGAGGCGATCATATGCACCATTGCATTGACCTGAACGTGACCTGAATTAAGTCGGCGATTCCAACATTTCGCCCACTAACAGTCTTCCGAGATAATTCCATAAGCTATTTTAGCTTGATGTTTAAACGTTTTTGAGTGCTGATCGATCAGAGATCGTGCGAAGGCTCGCTGCGCTTATTCTCGGGCCGTTTTAATTCGGCGTTAGGGGACTCCGGCATGTACCAATGGTAATTGCGCCGTCCGGAAAGGGTCGAAAAATAGTTTCTGTACGGCCCGTATTACTCTCGTGCCCGATAATGTCATTCATTGATGTAAAAGTTTAAAGATACTTAAATAGATAGGGAATCACGGATTGAAATTTGCCTCTGTTGGCGAGTTGGCTAACACTGGTTCCGGACCACGCCAACCGGCTCGGTTGGAGCAGGCATAACACATATGCATAACACGCGCTCACCAATATCGCTGGATCATAACCATGAGACAAAGGATTGCATTCACACTTGCTCCGGGCGAGCGGCAAGATAAGAACCCTTAGGTAAGTATATCAACAATCTGGGTCTACAGATCAGGTAATAGCGCGTGTTTCGACGGGATTAATCACAAAGCGCTTTATTTCTCTGCACCTTCGATTGAATCAAATATTTCCAGAGGGCTCCAGATTGATAGCTAGAAACGCAAGTACTAAAGAACTTGCGGAAGCTACTTCCCAGCTAGATCTAGTATACACTTACAATCAAAATCCCAAATTATGTGCGTTCAATTTACGCTAGCCACAACTACTAAAGTTCGCCTTCGTTAATTCTGACCTACCGGAGCCAGATAGCGTGAAGAAAGGCCTCGTTGATTTGCTGATATTCCACAAAGAGGAAAAGCAGTTCTATATGACATCAGAATAGATGAGGTTCGAATAAAGTTTCCTCCCCAGGCCAAAAGGCTGCCAAGAGATACACATACCACGATTTGGCCCCGCCACTAAACCCACAAGGAAGCCCTTGTGGGTGACCATATGCATAAGGCACTTTTTTTTTGCACACCTTTGCTGCATGTGCCCACAGCTAGTAACGTTGGGCTCGATCCCTTTTTTGGACATCTCTTCCCAAAGCATTCTTCATCCATGGCAGAAGGTGCCGACAACCGGGCTGCCACTAAAAACATCAGGCTTTAGTCGGCCTTGCATAGACCTACATATGTTGTGTATACAACATGCATGGATCTCCGGATATCTCACGGCTGGAGCTCGGGTCCTGAAGTTCCTCGAGGTTTGTTTCCTCTTGATGAGCGAACAACTCTTAACAATGACGAGGGATTGATTGATTCTATTCGAATCGTCTGATATATATCGATAGATCTTAATTCGAACGCTAAGAGCCTAAGAGGCAACGCCAAACAAAAGATGGTTCAAGTGCTTGAATCCCTTAGTACCCAAGGCCCGGCTCCGGGGTGGCAGACACCCGTGATTTCAGCTATTGCGCCCCTCGGGTTCCTCATGCACCTTAATGCAAAGTATTCCGGTAGGAGGGGGGATTCTGCATACTACCTAGTTCAGAGTTGCGCGATCTCCCTAGCATGCATATTGCTGCGAAAGATGCCAGACTACTGGGGTATATTTACGTAACCACTGTGGCACCAGTACTGCAGTCCGCCCCAAGAGGCTATGTAAGTAGTTGCGAACTGGCCAAGTTACACAGCATATATACCGTCAGTGAAAATGCTGTCTCGAGAAGTATACTATTATCGACTGGGATAGGCGGGGGTTACTAGTTCCGTATACGCGTACGAAGCTGCCATAAAGAATTTCTTTTTAGATATATATTAATAAATAGCACTCTAAACCAACGTGCTAAGTTCTTGAGCTCACTTGAGCCTTCGAACGACATTGGGGCGTGGGCTATGATAGGGCTATAGCCCACACTATTCGCTTCAATGTATAATTCTTATTACCGGCGGTATTAGTCTCGGTCCCAACGTCGGCACCGTTAGCCAATTATACAAAACCCTCCTTTGTATTGGCTTAACGTCAGCCAATCAATTAGGTCTTCTGCATGGGTCTAGGGTTTCTGCTAACGCGTCATTCCTATTGCTTATCGATAGCGCAGCTACGCTAATGGCACTAACCCCGCTCTCTTCTAACAGTCACTTGAGGTCTGAGCTTGCTTCGGGAACTATGGGTCTCGATTTAAAATCCGAAGAGCAGGGTATTCTTTGGTTTGGACCCGAGAACAAGGGTAGGATCGTTTTTTAATAGTTACCTCGAGAAGAGATGACACTAACGTTCAGACGTTCAATCAATTTCACACAAAGGCCGAGGTAGTATGCTGGTGGTTGGATTGAGAAGTACGTAACCAACTAAATCGAATACTATCTGCCGTGGCCCCGGAATACTAAGGGCTTTGAGGCAAAGTATCGTCTACAAACATCAGACTAAACAGGCCGGTATCCAAAGATCCAAAAGTTATGAGCCGGAAGCTAACACGTGCCGAATAAGACACAAACACGTATTCTCATTGATACTTCACAAAAAAGTGGGTTGAGAAATATGGATATAGTGCGTGGACCGAGGTGATAATTGCATACCCTTAATAGCACAAAACTAAATAATTAGAAACGCCTAGGAAATGCAAAACTAGCGAGTCAAAACTCCGAAATCACTCATGCAAGGGGGTTAAGAAAGAGAACACAATGATGTGGTAAATGTGTGCTAGTCTAGCTTTAACTGCGCACATTCATTTGTCTGTCGATAATTTAGTAGTCCACAGGTGCCAGCCGGAGGGTTCGAAAACGAAAAGAAAGTTACTACTCAGAGAAAGGTTCTGAGCGACGGATCTGTAAGCATCAGCGATAAACTATGGTGGCAAGAAACAGCCGTTAGGACTGTCGGGCAGATACAGAAATATTGTGCGCGGGGAAGATATCCTGTTAGGAAGAAACAGCAGACATTAGTCGTCGCATTGATGGTATCGGATTTTCCAGATGTTTTGTTTTGATGTAGCTTCAGAGAACGGTTGTGTAGTTGGTCTCTTGGAACGAGAGTTACATCGGCATGCTACCCTAACACAATACCGGGTGCCTGAAATCGATAACTCTCTCAGGGCGATTCTTAAAAGAACAATTGAATGGGAAGAGAATGGTAAATATAAGATAGATGTACAGGCCATTAACTTGAGGTATGGAGCGGCTCTCGCCTAGGGGTTAAACAACGAGTCGCATATAGCAGGGGGTGCCGGACCGAGGCCTCCATTCGAATAAGGGGAAAGTCCTCAAAATAGACTTTGGCAGATGGCAGAGGGGAGCCATAAGCCAGACAAAACCTCATTCAGGGGCCATGGCATAAATTTCAGAATATATAGGTAAATTTCCGGGAAGTTCCATGCTGAGGGATAACATGGCCGGGGTAGAGCTATTGCCTATCTTATATCGGCTGTATGCTATAGCTTTGACGTGCTGCGGAAGCTAAAGAGGGCTTCTAGTAATATAAATACGGCGGGCTTGCCGAGCGAAGCCTTTTTGTCGAGAATTGCGTCTGTCTTGAGAAGCGTTGAGTGGATCCAGAAGGTTCAGGACGGTAGACCGGGTCGAAGCCTTGGGGCAGCCTCAACTACCTTTCATTGTACTAACGACCAAGTTTTCGGACCATTCAACGTCGTTTTCGCCTTGGGCATCTTCTTCCACATCAATTGTAGGTGGTATATTGGTCAAAGTAGAACCTGCATGGGCCGCACCGACTCCGAGGAGTTGGGGGCCTTGAGGGAGAAAAGCAGATGTAGTAAATGCTCCAATCGAATTTCTAAAATTCGTGGTGTAATCATTCATGGTGTAGTCGACTTGGGAAGACTGATCCAGGTTGTCCCTCATAATCAAGCTGTTTGTATCGTCAAAGGTGGACGTCCCCATTCCAAACATCGAGGACGAAAGTTGTGCTGGCAGATGTGGTGGTATCGGGGTATTTTGAGTGTAAGAATAATCCATTGAAATGATGGTATTATGTTGGGATGCTATGAAGAACGCAGGGTATTGGTCCAATTAGCATTGGGTCTGATCGGGCGATGTGGGCATTGGGCCTAGACAAAGGGATTCTGCTAGGCCACCCAAGAGGCTTCTCAATTCTTGGGGAGGGATTAAGAATTTACCAATATCATCCCCTTCCGTTTGAAGATCCCGGTCCGGAATCTTGATACTTGGGGTTGGAAACCCAAAGTTTGCCGTAGTGAGATTGATACCATCGGATCGCTCCGCATGGTATTGTTGCCGCAGCGATGCCATCTTTTCGTCACTAAGGGGCCCATGGTCCATGAGCCCTTCCGTGGAACCCCCGCGAACCTTTCCGGCCCAGGCATGCCTGTTTTTCATATGATGAAATATTTCACGAGGCCTATGCGATCTATATGCACAGTTAGGCTGCTTGCATTGGTACTGTTTGTATTGGCAGAGCTGGAATATGTGAATAGCTTCGTGTTCTCTGTATAAGAGGAGAATCAAAAAATTAGCCACTATCTCAGAGGTGGGGCAGAAAAATAGACTGGTTTTTGTGAGACTAACCGTCGAGCACTGGGGCTAGGAAGTTCCTTGCCGCAAAAAGTACAAGACCTGAGAAGTCCAGATCGATGGAACCTCCTTCGAGTAGTAGAAACGACACTCCGGGTTTCTTGCTGGTCAGCGGTTGGCTTACCACTTATTGATTGAGCCCGGGCTATATTTGGTTTTGTCTTCACTGGAGAGGCCATAGAAAGAGTATCGTCAGGGATACCAGCGTCCGACTTGCTCCTTGCAGATTGTGGCCACCGAAACTTCTCCAGGCCCTGGAGATGCTCGACAGGTGTCCCATTCGTCCTCGGTACTACTGGCGAAGACTGTACAGGATAATTTTTGCGAAATGGGTATGAACTATCAGTTGATAGCCAATTCCCAATATCTGTACCACCGGTATGGTCGATGGGAGTTGCGGTAGGGTCTGTAGGAACACCTAGGGATTCGAAGGGTTCCATTGGCCCCGGAAACAGAGGAGGGGGCATTTTACTCTCTTGTTTCGCTTCAGCTGGGGCAGGGACATCAACTGGAGTATTTTCGTTATCGTTCTCCTGTTTTTTTGGCTGTATGGGGGATTGTGAATTTTCCGATGGAGAAATGGCTTCTCCTTCTGAAACAACAGACTCGAGATATTGGTTGACAATCTGATATAAGATTGGACCAATTTGCTTGCAAATGAAATTCTTTGCATCCTTCACATTGGTGTTGTTGGTGTTATGAATCTCATTCACTGCCACGAACTGGTCAGCGATGACTTTATCGATAAGATCTGATGATCTTAGCAACCGTTCGTTTGCTACTGCCTCCAGGCATTTGGCAATAACGGTCGTGAAGTCAAATTTGCGGAGCAGGATGGGCACCGGCGGCGCCCACCCTCTCGGGGGCCACAATAGCATCCTCCTAGACTCGGAGGATGTTCTGAGTCTCTTTGTTGGACGTGGAGACGTCGACACTAACATCTCGGTACTGCTCTGCTTGTAGGGTGGGAGGTGGCGAATCACTGCACCACAACGTAATGACTGGATCAGGATTTAGTCTCGGAAGCTTCACAACGGGCTATGACCAAGGGCCAAAGGCCTCAGAGTTTGGGGTCCCAAATTATAGAATTTCCGGCTAGTTAGCTCGCCTCACAAGGCTGCGGCGAACCAGCACCCGAATATCTATAATGGCAACAGGCAACCCGCGGGGCGCTAAGTTACGAATAAAGAAGTAGGTACAAGATGCTGATGAGTTGGATGTACGAGTAACGTCTCGCTACGATGGATCGCGAGGGGATTGCCGAATGCATGCCTGGGCTTTAAGCATGGATTACGAAGTCGAAGGCGATGAGTAGAAGAGAGATGGCAGATATTAAATTCGAATGGGAATCGCGAGGGACCACGACGACGGGAAGAGACATGTATTACAAACAGTCGAGAACCTGGAGCTGGTCGAAGCATAGATCTCGACAAACGCAAAACACGCAGCCTGCGCAGCAAAAACGCGAAAAAAAGCAATATGGGGTATGTGAAAGCCGCTAGCCTTGGATCCTTCGCCTCTTTCTTCGTCTCTGACTGGCCAATTTCTTCAGTTTCTGATCTTGAAACGCAGGCTGTGTAAATTGCGCACCCTTAAGGGCTTTCAAAAGTTCATTCATGTAGATTGTCCAAAAGTTAAGGAACCCGTTGAAATTTAGGACTGCTCGGCCTCTCTGAATTCGGCCCGAGATATCTCAACACTTTCGGGATCGGGACGGTCTGTCTTGGGACCCTAAAGCTTGGTGTACTAAAGAAAAGTTGCCGGATCAATTTGCAGATTTAAATTTGAGTGTTCCCAATTGATATTAATCTCGTATTCCTAGGCATCGACCGCCCGAAAATCATGTCACACCCTATGTTTTTAGAATTGAGTGAACTCAAGTCATCTGCTGGCTTCCTGTAGAGTCGCTATCCGAGGCGGGAGGCCGAAGGCGTACAATCAGCCATCTCGGAATCCTTCGATTGATGTTACTGCATGATTGCAAACATGCCAATATGCACATTGTATGTATTACTAAGAGCAGGATGGGAAATTCCAGGCCCAAGCTGCTGGCGTATTAAATCCGCATCACAGGATCGATTCCAGAAGTGGCGAACACGTTCGCCTGACCGCAGTTCCAACTACGGCCAGATCCCGAGAGCAGTGGGATAGAATTGAAGGCTTTGGCATGTGACATTGCATTGAAGCCATCGGGAATATTCTCGGGGTCCTGACTGCAGCTGGGGCAAGATACTTAGGAAATCTGATCCACATCGAACAATACGACTGCGCGAGCATTATACCTCCATCGAGATAATTGAGCGATGAGCGTGGGGGCCTAGAATCCGAATCTGGATAATAATATAACAAGCCATTGCATAATAACAACTGACCAGCCGAATTCCGAGAGTCAGTAATCCCGTAAACTATCCTCTTCAGCCTCGTCCCGATCCTTAATATTTCTGCGTTTCACGAGTTTTATGTTAGAGTCATTCGAGTGTAAAAAGTTCGTGCGGTGCAGATATAGATATGGTGTGAAATTCACACCGTAGTTGAAGAGTAAATCAACAGCGTAGAACGCGTGGCAGATAAGCTAAAAGGTTTAAAGGTGCGAGGAACTTACCAAAGCACGTCTAGACACGTGTATGCCTACAAAATCGCAATGGTTCAATATCGACAAAGAGGTGGTTTCTGTATTTGCCCTCCTATGATCGGGTCAGAGCTTGGAATTGACCATGGTTGATGTCGTGACCTCGCGTATGTTGTTCTGTCAATCATAGTCGGGCATTGGCGGTCCAGTTCTGACATATGATTGACCACTAAGTGCCTCATTGATGCGCCTGTCTACACGACGTTTTCTTCCGAGACGCTGCAGGCGTATATCCACCACTACCATCACACCCAGTACCCACAACTAGCTCCCGTAACTGGCACACATTGCTAGTTGTGACATCATATCCTCTCCAATACATATGTGGCTTGGCTCCCCTTCCTAAGGCCTGTAGTATTAATTTATTCGTTGATGAATAGATGGCATACTGCCATGTCGGTTGATTCTGAATTATCCAGGCATGCATGTGCTTGTCCTCGAGTCCAATGCAATGTCAAGAATTCGCTCCCAGTGCCGATATATACAGTTCGAACTCCTGGATTCGGTTGTAGTAGTCCCAATCAAGTTACTGCCATATATAGCCGGTCATGGGGTAGGGCTCAGGTTATGGCCCTATGAGCTGGCTGGTAGCCACGTAGACCTATATTGGGCACACCTATGCGGCTGAGTTGATCTGGTTCGCGTTGAATGTCGTCTAAATAGAGTTGTCGACGTCGATCGCAACGTCGATGGTCCCAAAACGTCTAGATGCCCGATTTGGCCGTACATCACCCATTGTTACACAGGAATCGTAGGCAAGAGCTAACTGACGCGAATATATGCTGACATGAACTCGCAACTAAAAACTTATGTCTGCCCGGATTGCCCCGTCCTCGCTCCGTTGAGCGCGCGACTCGGTTTATGGTAGGTTTTCAAATATCCCCGGTCCCCGGTCCCTGGTCCTAGAGTCCTTCTGAGTGGGTTGTAAAGAGAGTCCGAAGAGAGTCTGAAGAGAGTCCGGGGTCCTAGATATAATTCAGGTTATAGGTTTGATAGGTCGTAACTAATAAGCTCGAGGGTATATGATTGAAATCTCAAGTCCATGGACTGATGAAACCATAAGATTGCTGCCAGCGGCCGGATCCGATGTAGCAGCGTACGGAAAAGCTACATAAGGAAGGATGGTGGGCTTTGGAAGTCATCTGAAAGTGGCGAAGATACCTCGTCCTGAAAGTGTCCTGGTAGTAGGCGCCTAAGAAAGTCTTAGTCTTGGTTTTTGGAAAATGGCCTGTTCCGGACCGTAATATTATAGAGTAGCTTCTCGCAATCGGACATGGTAGTCGATTTTCGAATCCCAAAATGAAGATTCCAGATATTAATGTGGCTGTTATATGCCTGGAAGCCGGTGTGCAGGGTAAATTTAGAAACAGGCCAGAAAAAGAAAGGAGAAATGGTTCTTGTTGTGTTAAGTATCCCAGCGATACAAATCCAGAATTATATATATCCAGGCCCAGATTAATCGACTAGATCCAGCTATAGAGTCGTAGTCGCATGCCAGGTTAGATCGATTCCAGATTACTGCTTTATCGAATTTCCATTCCAGATAGGTGGGTTATCCTTTGATGAGGCTATAAGACCAGATAAGGGGCGCCCAGAGTGCAGACAGGAAAGTCCAAAGATTGATGCCAAAAGGAGGTCGTCCTTGATCGGCGATTTCCAGTAGAACATTAGAAAGGTCGGTCATAAGAACAGTCTGTTGAAGCTCATCCTCCCACCTGCGCCTCAGCTCCGATGAATATGATATTGACGGGCCTTCTCCCAATATCCACACCCAGATTCCGCCCAAATCCCATGTTGAATAGCATTACCGCTCAAAAAAATCCCTTCTGTCAGGGCGTGCAGGAGGTTGCTATTTTATAATACACAAAGTAAGGCAAAGTTTTATAACCCCTTCGGATTTGGTTACCGTGGATTCGGAATCTTGCATGTCGAGGTGGGTCCTATATCGGCAAGGCGAGCGTATATGGTCATAAAACCAGGCCAGGAATAAGCATACATCCTGGACGTTTTTGTCTTTAGTCGAAAATTGACATCGTTATTCCCAGTTGAAAATGGGGATGTGTGCACAACCGTACAGCCAGCTGGCTGAACAAAATAAGGCACCAAACATCATTGGAGCTTTAACGAGAAAGTTTCTCTCGCCAACACTAGCGTAGTTAGGGATCACTAAATAACGTGTCAAGACTAGAGCGGAAGAATGGAGATCGAGACAATTTTGTTGAGGGATCATCCAGGGTGGTTGAGATTGGGTCCACGATTTTTTAGATATACTGGCATGTACAGTATATGTATGTATGTACGACGTGTATCGAGCTACAAGGTTTCGACCACGGGTCATGCTAGTCATAGCGCAGCAAACTGGATCTACAATGCAAGTCTATCGGTATCAGACTCGCGCCTTTTCAGTGAGAAACCCTCCTTCATTGGACTTCATTGGCAGTCAGATATAAATCAGGCTATTGTCCTCTATCTCTGACGTGAGACTTGGACCTCATTCCAAATTGATACATTCTTGATTCCCAGGCATCTAAACAGGTATCGTCTGACCCTCCGAACCCACAGATATTCCGCTATCGGCTAGAATTCCAACTTCCCGGTATTTTGAGGCCGATTTTCCCGAACAGTTTCCGTCCTTTTGAACGGTCATTCCCTCGTGACTATCCGTTCAAGGGTACGATTTCTGAGGACAGCAAACGTTGCAAACCTGATCGGCAATCCGCCTCGAATTGCCATTGCTGGGAATCTCGAATTCCATAATTGCCTTCGAAGGCAGACGGCGATTTTGAGAGAAAGCATCGAGCTTTACATGGTGGTGTTACGGAGCTGAGGTCTCGAGAAGGTTCGAGGCGAGGACCATCGTCTGGTCGAGGACCGCCTCATTCTTCTGCTTGGAAAAGGCTTAGCGCTAAAAATAGGCCAGACAAGGTTAGCACGACGCGCCAGCAGGGGTAAGGGCCACCCTTGAACTGCAACAGTTTCCCAACACACAACATCCACTCGTAATACATGTAATGCATGATTGTACCATCCAGTGGACCATCGGTAATGGCATAAAGGTTGGAGCTTTGGCTTTGAATATGCTTGGGAATCCGATGTTGTTTGACTCGTCCTAGTTTGTACTATAAAGGTAGAAAAGATAAATCAATAGGCGAACATGGCTACACATTCCGCTTTCGCGCGGTCAATATCGAGTGACTCTTCATTCGGAATTGAGTCACGCAAAGTGATGAGACGCGTGCTTAAATGAGCCGTGAAGTAACCTCGAAGCAGCGACTTCTTCACGAAACCCCGTGCTCGAGCTCTTGCGTAACCAATTCAATATCGAACCCCTAGGAACTCGAACGAAATGTATCACGAACCCTCTTTCTATCCACACCCCTTAGACGGCCACGACCGTAATAAATCGTTCATTTACCGTGAAAAACACCAGCGATTATTCTTGAGCGCTGCACTTAATAAGCCAAATTGGACAGCAAAAGTAGCTGATCGATGCATAGTTGCGAAATGGTTTCGAGAGGCCGGAGCTCACGCGCACACATGGAGCGCGAGCGATGTCCAGTTCCTCTGGAAAGAGTTAACGAATTACAGGGAATATGTGGAGTTGCTGAGAACCCAGGGGTGTAAGGTGGAACCGGAAATCGCCGGCGTTTGGAAGGCAGACGGCGTGATTGGTGAAGAATTAAGGAAGGAGCTGATAGAGGGTTCGTGGCTCATTTTCCTATGGAAAATACCGATGCATATTTTAACTAATGCTTATTACATTCGTAGCGGTGGCCACTCTCGAGGATGTTCCAGATACTCAAAAGGATTGGCATCCAGGGTCAAACAAACAAGTTCTAGACCTCGTTCACCCATCATTGTGGCCACTGGTATATGGCCATTCTATCGGTCTAGACGGGGAACCAATCGAGGCACCCCCTCAATCCTTTACTACCATCGGGTACTCGGAAAAGTTTTGTTGGCTACCATCCGAATTTAAAATTTCTACGAACGGCAAAGCGACAGAAATTTATTCGTATATCAACAATCTGTCATCCCCAGGGCAGCAGCAGCTCTTTTACCCGATCCTAGAAAAAATATTTACCCAGTTCGTTCCTTTGTTCAACCATGTTCTAGCCGACCTCTCCCGTAGTCAGCTTCCAGGGCTGCGCTGGAACCTTCCAGGTAATAGGACACACTTATACATCACAGACAAGGATTATCGAAACAAATGGGCAGAAATATTGGATCGGTTTGAACACGACCAAGATCTCGCTATAGACTACTCAGACGTCGGCGCTCCATTCTGCGCCAATAGAGATTGGTGTAGAAAAACCAAGGTAAAATGTAGTAGAATTTGTGGGAAGAACGCCTTATCCGTAGATGCACGTTTCTTATCTAGTCTCAACATGGAACATGTTTGGACCCCACCACCGATTTCTGAGGAGACAAGACTTGAAGGTCGAAAGTTAAAGGTCATCATAAAGCTGGCAAATATTATTCTAACGCCACAATCTCCATGGTACCAGGGAGGTAGCTGGCACGTGGAGGCGATGATGGTAACCCCCGGGATCTCTCTTCCCCACCAAATAGCGTAAAAGGCTAATATAGGCGGTACATGGCTGAACTTTAGAATGAACGTATCGTTTCAACGGGAATATACTACTATGCACAAGAAAACATTACCGATTCAAAGCTGAACTTTAGAATGAAGCTTGAAGATTCAGCCGATGATGATGAGTGGACCGGTGGCCGCGACATTAGCGCAGAAGAACCGGACGATAATTATTTGGAAGTTGGGGGTATTTCCACAAGGGTACTATATTCATTCATACATCTACGCACCAAGACTTCTGACTTGCGCCTCCTATACTTTATACTCATTATCGCTAACTCGTGGTGGGGAATAGGAGAACCGGTGCATTGCATTCCCCAATATTTTCCAGCATCAAGTTCAGCCATTTGAGCTTCTCGATAGAACGAGGCCGGGATACCGGAAAGTTCTAGTTTTCTTTTTGTGCGACCCCTCTGAAAACCATAACGTATGTTACGCTTTACATCAAATGTCCGCCGTACGATAAATCCATCCGTACTAATTGATCAGGTACCTACCACACGCACTGTTGCTGCGCAGCAGCCAGAGGAAAGACCCAGAGTCGTTGAAAAGCTCCGAGAAGGTGCGCTAGGAAGTTTACCCGAAGAGATTTTCCAGCAAATCATAAGCGATTTGCCGCCCATAATTACCAGGGAAAAGGCTGAAACATACCGAGAGGAGTTGATGGAGGAGAGGACAAACTTTAATGCCGAGTCGACTAGCGATGACGACTATAGTGAAGGAACGGAAGACTCGTGGAGTTTGTACGTTTTTTTTTTTTTTTTTTTTTTTTTTCAACAATCTGGCCCTTCGTTCCGTGGTAGTCTACTAACTTTATAACGTCTGTACGTCTAACAGGTGCGAGCACTGATGAACATCTCAAACCAGAAATCGTAGAGAAAATACAGGAGGTATCAATCTCCTATGGTCCCGATGTTCATATGATGCTACCTATTACATTGCGGAACTCAGTTCTATGTGGTGCAGGATGATACCGTGGCCATGGGCCACGGGGTACGACCGAGTCATGTTCAAGCCTGAGAAAACCCTTGTTATTAATATATTCGAATATTGAATCCGCAATCAAGGCATTAAATCCTCGAGCCTCGACGTCGATGTTTCTTGTAATAATAACTCTGAGATCCTGGTCATTGTGTTCACATATTACCACGTGCTATTATTGAGACCAGCCGGATATTGTTCCACATAACTTGACCAGCAAGTTTATCCTTCAACTTTGAAGATTGTCACAAGCTCTTAAGCAGCTTCTGAAACACTGGTCCCGTAAGTTATGGGTTGGGTAATCCCGGCACTAACTATAGGTTGGGCTGCAGGACCTGCGCCACCTAAATCACAACACAGAGCAGCCTTGCACCCCAGCCCAGACCGCTCTACATGTTTGCGTTTGACATGCTACGCAGTTTCGAACGTTTCTGAGCTTTGCAGGTAGGGACCGAGCGATGTGACTATCTCTAAAATTTGATTACAAGTCTGAAATGTACTGGCTTAGGGCTGGCAGAGTACTACATTTCGCTATGGCCCCAAGCGTTGATTATACAATCGATGCAATCGTCATTTACAATTATAATTAGGGCGCTGTCAGCTAACTGCAGCGGGTACCAACAAGAGCTATTAAGTACAACAAACGCAGTCAATCTGAATCTGCGGTGCACGGTGTAAAGAAAAAACTGTGATAACTTGTAAATTTGAAAGACTGAAACGCTAAAGAAGGATTCTAAGACCAGACATATAAGATTTAAAAGAAATAAAACCATAACCCCTCTACCCAGTAAACTCAGTTGCAAGACAGGAAATTGCTTGGATAAAGAAAACAGTCCAATATAGGTGGAATCCTTTGCATGATCGATTGCACACTTGCCGACGACAATTAACAACCTAGCAGAAGCAGGACCGGAAATCTAACTTTCAGCGAGCGGAAATAAACAAAGTGAAGACTTAAGCATATATCATAATAGATTGCCCACGATCTACAACAAGAAACAGACCAGGTCAAGCCGTATTACCGACCCATCAGTCACGGATAACCTTGAAATAAATCTTGCTCGGGATAATAATTTGATTGTACTACGGGGGTGTTGATAACATACACCAGCGCGGGATACAATCCGAGATGATGATTTGGGAAATTCTCCTAAGTAGCTCTGCATCAGTTTTCGAACATTAGGGAGCATTGGAACTGGAGGTTAGATATATACCCTGCTGTCAGCTAGAAACTCTCGATTCGTTCGCCAACGATAATGTCGACTATAGTGATACTCGTCGCTCTCGTCGCCGTCAAAATGAGACGGGTGGACGTTAGGATAGTGTCTTGGTAGGCAAGTCCTTATTAAATGGTTCTTTGTATCTTCGACTCGCGCCTTGGGTTGTTGACAGTGTCTACATTCGTAGAGATTAATATGTTCTGAGACGTGTCGACTAGATATAAATTAAGACCAGTCAATAAAAACTTTACAAGTTACGAACAATGCGACTCAAAGGGACGGTACTTACATGTATCGGCTTTGCTTCCTGAAGTCACGATCTGCACACTCAGGGCAGATATAAATTCTGCGATTGCTTTCGTCGAAAACTGCAGCTCTCCACAATGGCTGGGCAAATAGTGATCGCGGTGATATGATCTCTTCTTTGTCTGTGATATAGGATGGGAGCACTGGGATTCCTCGAGCGCGAGATTCACGACAAGCAATACGATACATTTGTTGAGTCGGCCTTGCATCGTGGGTCCATACTGGAGAGCATTGTTCTGCGAGGATGTTTGGATACCGTACGATGCATGACGCACAAAGGATTGGATCGTCGTTGAGCTCTTCCACGTAGAATGTTAACTGAGTTGCTGGACGCCACGCCGACTAGGGAATATAACAATTAGCAAAGTCGACTGAAGAGATCGGAGGACCCATGTATCTCGGGTAGCTGCAGCCGATGAGGCTCTGCGGGAGCGGAACTTACTTCGGATTGGCAGCCTGGTTGGCAACATCGAACAGAACAAACTAAGTCTGCAGGAGCAAAGTGGAACGAATTCTGGGCTTGTATCGCAGTTTGATTGGAACTAGACGTAGAAGCTGCGACTACAGTTGGTGGATAAGCTGGGAGGCTCGAGGCTCGAGGGCGGACGACAGGTGTGCTCGAGGTACTCATGGCGGCGGTAGCTCTGGTGCTATTTTGGACGATAGTGTAGCGTTATGGCACTAGTGAGAGTAAAGGATTATGGTGACGTAGACTAGATATGGTATAACGCTCTTTGGTGAGGTTTGGGAATTTAGCGACCTGCGATGAAGTTTCATAAGCCGTTATATAGGCTGTCTCCAGGAAGAGGAGGGCAGGCATTGCGGCTTGCGTTATGTGGATAAATCTGTAGCGAATAGCAAACAAAGCCTTTTACTGAGAAGTGGACAAGCTCGGGGTCTGAGTCCTATTGAGGATTGATACAAAATGAGAGTCCAAAATTAAGCAAAGCCTACCAGTTTAATGCAAGATGTATAACTCGCCTCATGACTCTGCCATCGCAGTCCAATTTCCAAAACTCTTAGGTTAGGTGTAACCAGGGATGTATTTTCAGAAGCAGATGCACATATGTCCATAGCGCAGAATGTAAGGCTCCAAACAGTCGGGGTATCACCTACAAGGTACCTTTCGGGAGCGGTGCAATCCTGGCACGTTGAGAGCCCCGAACTGCGCTGCCCAGGGACACGCAATGGGGCCACTAAGCTATCGTTAGAAGCAAGGAGGTGACGGGTACCCGTGAGGCTCTGTCTTGGGCCTCATTACTAAGGGTGGATGGCTAGCTCAGATTATAGGATCATATGATTACTAACGCATGCTGTGGTTCCTGTATCTGGAGGATCTTGAACTGTTGTATCAGCCACAGGGACAACTGCAGGACTGGTGATAAGGCCCCTACGGCACACAGACGGCCCAAGACGTGACGGTCGACTCATCCCGGACGATAGGGCATAAGCCTCCGCAAACGTAATGAAAGTATATATGTCGGTCGCTCCACTTACTTGATCTAGCAAAGCGGGCCCGATATACAAAAGTCGCGTTGGAATTTGCCATGGCACGCTCGATACAGATATCATGTATCTGACTCTGTGATAATTAATCACCCGAGAAAACAAAGAAAACAAAAGACCCATGGCCGTGTGTCATTCCCCACGGGTAATTCTCCGCACGCGATGACTAGCATCGTATAATTGTGGCCCTGTAGATGTCCTATTTGTATTTTTGTGCAGCCCGCAGGTGGACCAGTGTGAGGAGCTGCTTCTGTGAAGTATTTTGTGTTGAAGCCTGGTGCTGATTCATCCAGGCCACTCGATTGCCTAACTGGCGAGTGACCAGGCAGCGCTCGAGCCCGCCCCGCGACCCGCACTGCTGCGACTTCGACCTCCACGCCAGGCAGGGGTGCTTGAACAAACGTCGGCAAGAATAGGTCAGTTTGTTGGTCGAGACTGTGACGGTATTCGAAATTGCATAGCCCCTAATACGACTTAGGTATAGTTAGTTCGCTGGGGATGTCGTTAGGGATGAGCCGCTACCACATGTCTTGAGTCGCTCACAAGATTCATCTGTAACCGTCGTACGATATCAGCCTGGGCACACTTCAAGATCCAAAGATATGTATATCGTAAAGCTGGGATGGGTTTGAATTCAATTGCAACCAGGATTCAATCGAGCGCATTCGAAGATTCACCATTGGAATGCATTCATGGATCCATGACATGAAGTTTGAACAAACATAAATGCGGATAGATCCATGTCCCCAAGTTGTTTCTCCAATGCTTGTTAGAAGGCGGTCCAAACAGCGTCTTACATTGAAAACCCGCCCGATCTTAGAATTGGTGCGAATCCTTCACCATTCGTCATGTTTCATAAACGATCTAATGCTGTAGCGCTTCAGGCGAGTCGGTACGCAACGGGGTAGGTATGCAAGGCAGGCTTGGTCAGCACGAACGGCACTCAGGGCCGGCTCAATTTTCAGCCTCAGGGACAATGCATTACCCCGGAAATTTTTTGATACGGGATTCTGGAAGGTCTTCAATCCCATTCAAATTCAGACACAGCCGCTAACGGATGAGCAAAGCCATTGGATACGTATGTGTATGTGTTGGTGGTGACGTTTGAATGTTTCGTGGACGCGAATAATTAGCTAAGTGGCTCGATATCCGTTTGGTTATCATTCGGGGCTTATTAATATAATGTTTAGCCAACGGGACAAATTTATCAAGGGAAGGTAGGTTTTGGCGGGTGCAGGGCTTTTTTCATGTAGAAACTCCTCCCCTGGGCGATAGCCCTTGCTTAGCTTCGGGGTACTCAGTGCAAAGGTGTGATGAACATGAACCAGAGCACAGGAATTTTCCGACGTCATGTATCAGGTTAACGAAGAAACCTACGGTGAACATAACTCGCTGTCCCGTGCACACGGGTCGTAGGCTAACGTATCATGAGGTATAGCATAGCAAATGCTTTACCATGCATAGTCTAAACTCGTAGCCTTCCGTCTTCCAACAACTTGATTCGCTGACGCATCTTACTGCAGATGCCTTTCGGGTCCACTTTGTGTCACGCAGAGACAGAACTTCGGTTCTTGAGATTAGCCGCTGACTAGATTCGGTGAAGTAACATGGATCGAGATGACTTGCAGAGCGCAAGATTAGGGCTCTCGTACTGACCTCCTTGATTCCCCGTCCGTATCACCACAAACTTCTATACCTTATCTCCTATTGGTTTTCCAAGGGCCCGATACCACCAACCTGGTTTCCGCTGCGGATCCCAAAGGTTCGGTATGTCAAAATTTGCCGTCGCTTAGACTAGAACTCAATATCATCTTTCGGGAACTGTCGTCGCAAACACAGCATGCAGCACCTTCATATTCTAGAAACAGTCTGCATGCGGTCACAGTATTACGCATACTCGAAGTTCCGACATAGTCGCGTCGGGGGAGCCGCAATTTTGAATAATATTGCTATCATCACGAATATACTAATGAGTTGATAAATTTAGCTATAAATATCTATTCTTCGTCATTCCGATGACGACTATTAGCCTCCATCTCGTTGTAAGTACTTGGCGTAACGTTAAGCACCCATAACGACACGTTACAAGTGAGCCGGGAAACTTTGCCTTGTTTGGATAGGATCCCACTATGGAAATAGAGAAGTGTAGATGAAGTTTGATAATTCCGCTGCTATGATACCATCTGAATCTCTTCATCCAAGATCACATCGCATCGATGTATCGACGTGTGTCGTTATGTCGTTACATTCCCAATCAACCAGGAGCCAAAATAAGCGACGGCTTGCGCAGATATCCTCGTTGCAACACTGCCCCAAGAACCAGAAAAACGGAGATATCCGTGTACACCGATTCCCCATGATTAGGAGATCAATGATTATGTAATGGCTGGTCTGCATGTTTCGAAAATTTCGCGTTATTTCGTTGTTTCATACGGAACCATGGTCGTGCGCAAGAGTTACCAGACCAGGTCGCGCGCTAGCGAATTAACGATGAAGGATTCAGAATCGGTGGACGTGATTCCATTCGCCTCACCGGGCTACCCAGTAAAATTTGAATTTTAAACCGAAGCTTCACAAATTCTATTAATTAATGGATATTGTTACCAGCCGAGTGCCTATAGATTTTATCTGGCGATAAGGGTATATTGACGAAAGTTTGAGAGCTCGAGATTCGAAGCAACCGTCCGAAATATTCTGTTCCAGGCATTGAGGCTGGGGCGAACTCACAATTCACTGTTCCATCGATTCTGCTGATATTAGGATATAACCACCCCAAACAGTCCACGATCAAAAGATTCATTGCGACCCAAGGCTGTGGCAATTAGACATTGTCCAATCGTGGCAAATGGGAAGGCGTTCCAATTGGCCAATGGAGGCAATTGGCTAAAATACACGCGTTCTTAAATTCCTCAAGTTGGAGGTCTGGTGGCCCCCCACGCCTATTGGTGCAGGTCTTGGATGTGATGATGGTTGCATAACCTGATGTCTCGGAGGAGAGAAGTCGGAAGTAATTATTATTGCTTACAAAACACTCCCGAGATGCTATGGGCTATAGAGGAGGTGTGGTAGGTGTATGTACTGTCTACATGTAGCAATGGGCTGGCACGATGGTTTCGTTGTAGAAGGCTCTGGATTTGAGGTTTGTCGCCACAGTAGCTCCGGCGCAAGTCTGAATGAATAACAATAGTATACGCTTCCTCGAACGCCTAGCTACTATTGAATCAAGCAGCACAGTTTCAGTTAGTTCACTCGAACCGTAAACTGGCGGTATTCATTTAAGTACTAAAATCGTATTATTATTAAACAGACGATATCATATAGCTAATCTAGCTATCGAGGGGCTTGGATTATTAGTGAAGGCAAGGCGTGAAAGTATAGGAAAGGATGCCCCGCGTGTACTTGGGCATATATTAAAAAGAAAAAAAGGGGTAGGAGATTCAAGGAAAGTAATATGCAGAGGTTGGCCGTTGGTACCGTAGTGTTCCAGGTGGCCCTAGGACGACCTAGGCCTAGAAGAAAAACTCCTCGATGCTAGTACCAAATGTGTATTTCACGGTTTCAGTTCGCCTGCACTGTCTGGGGATCATTATACCGCAGGAGAGGTCGATCGTCAATTGCAAAACCAAACTTGTGCGTTAAGAAAGTAACTATAGTACTAGCCGTAGTGAGCCATTTGGTTACTGAGTCCCATGGCGGGCTGCACCACGTGATCTGAAACAGGAATGGCCATGGCCTCGGGCATGCGGAAGCCATGTTGCCCTATGACATGCTATTCCAAAGGTTAGCTATTATACTATTAAATTCTACGCCAAATATGGGCGCTAGGGCTTCTAGAGTATATGGTGACTAACGTTTCCTCTCTGAGATATATCGTCTTGGGAGTTGCGTTCAACGTAGTTGCTGTGATGAGTCGCGGGAATATTCCCATGGTATCTTCGGTATTTAGCCCTAGGAATGTGACATTTGGCATCATCGTGGCGGGCAAAGAGGTTGACTGGCAGTATTTTGTTTGGCCGTTCAGTTTCGATTTCTTCCGCGGTGCACGCGGTTGATTTATACCGCCCGATATGCCCAGCGATACCGTCTCTATAGTATTTCGTTTGAGGGCGTTAGTTGGCGTATTAGACTAGGAAGGAGAATCTTAAAGGGGGCGTATATACTGACATGAAGTCCGATGGTTTGGTATAGTGCTTACCACTGAGGATGCATTCATAGAACCACCCGTTCTTTTCCATTGTCGCTTCGCTGCAATTCGCGAATTGCCACAATGGCCAAACAAATTCAAATCTGGGAATTAGCCATCTTCTGCTCTCAATCTCGTCATCACTAAGACGGGGATCCTTAGAGCCATCGCCCTGTAGCTGCCAGTAATCCTTTTCGCCGTTGTGAGAGGACCTTGGTGAGAGGACTCGGATCATAGAACCTGGCGGGAATCCCGAGTTATCTCTGAACACGTTTCGGATGCGCCATTGCTCTAACCCGGGGAATCTTTGGTGACAGTCCGAGCAAAGTATCAAGTCCTCGAATTTCTTGAGTTCCCCAAGTTGGAATGTGATCATATCCTCGGTGAAATGACCACTCTGTGCATGGAACAGTAACCAGTTAGCTTAAAACTATTATAATCTGCCTTGAATATACAACGCTTACTGCGCTATCACATTTCCCACAGAGGAAAAATAAAGACTGTCTGTTTGAGTTGATACGGATCCCCGGACTTTGTTGGATAAAGCGAATGGATTCGCTCTTCCCGTTTTGAGGTGGAGGCCCGTATTTATTAAGATCGGGGTCGATGCATCCAAAGCTCTCATCGTAAGGGATGCCGCCGAATTTACTGTAGAACTTATCGTGGACGAGGGGCACGGAACCAAGGCCTGGGACTCTAGAAGCCATGTTGAATAAGGAGGGTGCCACTAGTTCGTAGAAGGCACGGTTTTTTCGGGTTCTAATCCGCTGAATCAAGTATTCGGTACAACCGAGTTTCCTGGGAATAGTGGCGAAGCTGAAGAGGAGAAGGAAAGGAAGGTCACAGAATTTGAATGGGATGGGTTCCTGTCGGTATTGCGGTATCTTCGAAGATATTGAGTGACCGGTTCGAGATATATAGGGTGCGATCGCAGTATTTACTACGGCATCTGCAGCAGTAGATATTCCAAGGGCTTCGACTGCAGCCAGCACATCCATTTAGTGGAGCGGAGCAACTGGGGCGCCAACGGCTGGACACGCATAGAAGGTCCATGGTCGTCGTCAGAACTGCAGCTTGAGAGTGACGAAAACTCTCTGCAGCTCTACATTATGTTTCGAACTCCGAGAAAGACACTCCGTAGAGCTTCACCGTGATCTCATTAGGAGGGGCATCAAGTTGAGGTAGCGTAATATTGGAGTAACTCTGCAGATTTGTGACGACTGTGTATCGAACTGCATGCATATGTTGAGGAGCCAGGTTCGGGTTCGGGTGGATAAGTTGGTAGTCGCGGAGGCGTCCTACCTTCTACTTCTCGGTCATCTTGCGATAAAAAAGTATTTTCGCTTTTCGAAGGATTCGCAAATGCATCGTATGTGCAGCATTGAGTGTTTCTGACGTGTCCGCTTCTCAAGAGAGGGTAGTGATTATACGAAGAGAGTGGGGACTCGGCCCATCAGAATGCTCAGAAAGTTGGAGTGGAATCATGCACTTTTCAGAAGTTTCTAGCGTGCATAATCATCATAGGTTTGTTAATTTGGGGAATTAAGAGTAGTGGTACTTGGTTGATCGCTCTGATGGTTACACGGTCCGGGTATCAAAACCTAGGCCCGCCCCAAGGAACCGAAATAAGGAGAACAAAATCTAAAACCATTTCCTGCGTTTAGATTGCTTTTGCTCGCGTTCCTTCTTTTCCTCAGCCAGGAATCCGCGTTTGTAAATGCAGAGCACGGTCAGTGCCGGCGAGTTATTGATAGTTGTAGTATCTAAAGGGCCTTGAATCTGGATGTCAACAAGGAGGTCGACGACATATGCGTCTGCTAGAGGAGCTGAGTGCATAAATCGCGTAGATGTGATGTGAATTGTGTAACCAGCGCTAGACAGAATTTATCTCTCAAACGAATATTTTTTTTTTATCTTTCTGGGGATTGAATTTTAGCTGTGGGTTTTAGGTCACCAGCTGAGATTGCGATTTAGCGCTTCGGTGTAGACGCATGCCGGAATTGGCATAGCTGGCCATGCTTGCGTCGTAGTCCGAATTTAAGCTAGATGGGTTCACCGGACCCAAAAGAAAAAGATACTTCCCTTTTGCACTTTCGATATCACGCTATTCGGCGGCGTAAACTTGAAACAATTATCCCACCGCCCTCTGTCATACAGGGTGGAATCGACAACATGCAACAAGGCCTCGGAGAGGGAAGTGTTGCATTTTGTGGCATCGACGTCGGCCTGGCTGCACCAATATGCAAGGTACCACTCGAGTACCACTTCACGAAAAAGTTCTAATGGGATACAAGTTCATTCGGAAAGTCACGACAAATATATCCAATCTAGGGGCCTTTTTTGGTTTGGGTATTTCGTGCATTGCGCATAGATGCTAGTCGCTGGGGCGTCGGTAGATGCGACAAACTCGGAGCTCAAGATCATATGCTTTATCTGCAAACACAAACCTTGCATGAGTCGGCACTAATGATCCACACCTCGAATTAATTTCTAATCTAAAGTTGGCAATTTGTTGATTGCTCTACTGTTAGGCGCATGCACGGTGCTAGGGCGCGTCCCCATCCTCGAAGTGACGAGCGTCATCACACGATCGCACGGTAGAAGCCTTTGAATTCATGAAACATAAGTTGCGGGACGATTGGGGAAAAAAAGGAAGAAAAGTGATACTATCACTTTCTCAATTGCCACTTGAAACTTGCAGGCAAGTGATGATGTGGCACGTCAAATTAATGCATTGCCAGTTGACAGCCTTGTTCTCATCCATAGGGTTGACGGATCGCCACCGGGTGTCTACATGTATACATGTATGCCAGCATATCACAATACTTAATTTATATCCTTGGGCAAAATTTTCTTTCGAACTCCTTGGGTATTATGCATGACCAAGGCCAACGGCCACGCAGTCGAACAATGGCATTATTATCCAAGGCTGAGGCACCAAACGAGCATCACTCGGAAAGAGCAGTCGGGACCAGCACAAAATGGCCACAAATGTAGAAAATAATTCTGAGACAAGGGCAATCCTGTGAAGTGGCATTGTCCGTGCCGTTGTATCGCATGCAACAGCATAAGATTCCAACTTGCGCTGGATTATGGGGCATGGATGCCAAAATTTGAGCAATTGAAGGTATACCGGTAGGTAATTTAAGATGTGCCCGTGCAGGGCCGAGTGTGCGAATCAAAAGAATGGTGCATCTAGCTCGTGCAAGCCGATAATTGAAAGTTTAGAACTGTCACCTTCTACGGTCGCGGACAAGTGGGATTAATACGGGCCCCATCTTTCGAGGGATAGCATGGCGTTCGAGGAAGTTAGGATTTTGCAACAGCCTGCATGAAGAACGACGGGAATCCCTGAAATGTTGCCTGAATTCTGAAGTTGCACTAGTCGAAGTTTGTAAACGTACAGCCCAAATGATTAGCCAGGCTGAGACCTCTAGACTTATATGTTGTCATGTCAGACTGTAGTATTCAGTATTTGATGGAGTGGTTTTGAACTGTGTAAAGTGGGTACACCTTGATGGTATGATCAAAGAGTGAGCTAGTTAATCTATAAATATATAAACGAGGGCCTTGATCATTCTGCTGGTGAAAATACGAGGCTCCTTCAAGTACACGGCGATACTATGAGGAATTCGGCGATAGTCGACGACCCCGGTGAAAGTTCAATCGCCTATGGGCGCCAGAAGTTTCCCGCACGCTAGTGCTGCTTGCATGCGGCTACCCTAGTTGATGTCTTCGGTAGTTCGAGAATGGCAACCCCGAACGTCACTAGCGAGACTTCGTGGCCTTATCCGGAAGGTTGATGGATCAAATTAGCCCACGACCACGGATCTGGTAACCTGTATACATGTATACTTACGGAACTAATCTTGAGAAGGCTTGTTAATCTAGTAGCTTACTTCTGGTGGAAACTCGACATCTATAACCTCAACTTCGAACTGAATACGGCCCCAAAAATAAAGGGAATGTGACTGTCTGATTTGTGGGCCCTGTCTGCGTTTCCCTCTGCATTGTGCCACAAGATAGGTACACTTAGCCCCAGAATACCACTTGGGGTATCCTATTATGAAGGGTTTCCTTAATGGATCGAAGTAACGACGGCGTCATCTGGATCAATCTGGATGGTCGCTAGAGTCGTGGCCCGATGGTTTCAGCCCCCAAACAAGTTTAGCCGCTTAAACGGTATATTAAGACTAATTCGTAACAATATTAACAGTGGAGCTTTGTTAGCGGGTATGTTTCATGTTGGTGGTTCATATTGGAGCTTAAGCCATGATCTAATCTTGATCATAGCGTAACGCTGGAGAGATGACTTCGACCGCAACCCCAACGCAAAAAGACTGTTGCAAGGTGAGGAAGGGAACGGAGACGTCCGAATAAGAATGCAAGGACTTAAAGCCGACTTGTGATTGGCTTCTGGACAACAAACAGGCGTCGCGGCTCAAACTGATGCTATTTAAGTTTAGTCCTTGGGTGTAAAACTCATGTTTGAGCTTGCTGATACCGATGTTTCTGTGACGGTATGCTTTGCAGATAGTGTGGATGTCAGCCGTCGGGTTGCACCTACGCAGGCGCGAAGACTAGTATTGAGAATGAAAGGGGTGCATTCAGAGTGGGTGCGTGGTGAATCCGCATGATAATGATTCGCCGTGCATCAGTTGTACTTAACAGCTAGCTTGTATCCGCCTCGTTATCCAAGTTGCACGCAATATGCTTAATCCGGCGGACTGGATAATGCATGATCCCGCTCAGAGCCTGAATTTTTTCCAGTATTTCTGGGAACCCCCAAATACTCCGCTAGATCGGACCAATCCGAGCTAGGTTTTGGGGTATGGGTCTCGGAATTAGTAGATGAAAGTTGGATTTGGGGGTCTTGACTAAACAGAAGGCTGCAGAGAGTCTTTTCAGCTTGGTCATAACTTCATGCCGGGTCGAAGGTCGGATGGCCACGGCGCACGAATTCCGCCCGAAAAAGTATCTCCAGCCAGGAGCGAGCAGAAACCAGGGAGCACTGCCCATCCTACTCCCGAAGTGCATAAACACCCCACATCTCTGGGGTGCCCTGGAGCAGTTTTCTAGGTGTTTGTGCATCTGGTCACCGATGTCGCACTATTTATGGCCCTGTTTGTGGCCACCATCGCTGACGTGACACCCTTTTCTCGCGCATGATTACTTGCTTCCTCTCGGCGTGCATATAATATGGCGGTCGATAATACTCGCATGTAGAAATGGTTGTTGGAATTCCAACCAACAAGGGATTAGCGGTATTAGTCGCAGGGGAGGGTCCGGCCGCATCTGGAAAAGTATCCTTATATATCATTCCGTCCTATCTCGTTCCCAGGAGGTATATGCAGAGCCGGACAGCACAGCACTGACGAATTGGAAAAGCCACCGTTTCCGCTAACACGTACATACGGTTTTGTTGGTCATTATTTCCGGCCCCGAGATTTCTAAAAAGGCCTCGGTCTAATCGAATATCTCGATGATGGTGTTGACACGCTAGCAACATGCGTGGCCAATGCATGGCGGTGCTGCTATAAAGTGAGCCATACTCGAAACAATCGGGCGTGCTGTGGGTACTACTGCTAAAGGCCATTCGTCATAATTAGTAAAGGTAGTTCCTAACATCCTCGAATTCGGAGCTAAGATTCGCCTGCTTGAAACGGCCAGTTCAAGAACTCGAACAATCGCCCCATCCAACTGTCGCATCCAGAAACTGCTCCCTCTAGGGCCAGGACTCAGGTAACGAGGGTGTGTGTTTTAAGGATATACCCAACGATGCGGGGCCCTGTGTTGACTTATCAGTTCGAAGGTTCCAGAGCTATGTGAATTTCAGTTAGTGTTAAGGTACTCGAGTGCGCAGAAGGCCCATGTTTCGGAACTTAATTTCTGGCACCCTCGGTTGCCTCCGAGTTCCGGGCGGCAGTACAGGTCGCGCGTTTTGCTGCCACCAGGGTTGTGAGGTTGTAGCGAGGCGAAGGGGTCCTAGTTGGGGCTATGAAGTAGGGCAACTTGATCAAGACCATAATCACCGTAGAGTCGTGTGCATCACCCTGGCTTGGGGGTGACTATCGATTCTGTATTCGTTCTTGGACGTCTCCAAAAATGTGGGGATTGAGAGTTTTGCTGAGGTAATTTGCCGAGCAGAGAAAAGAAAAAGGAGAGACAATCAATCATATAAACCACAACTGCCAACAACTTGCCGCATGGGTTGGGATTTGGCCACTGGACATTGATTTAGATGAGGGTGGTTTTGGTGGTCTGGATCGCTTTATCAGATGGAAGTCTCGTGTGTATCGCAAACAATTCCTCGTGCCTCATACTGGCAGGTACCAGCTGGACCCACTCCTGGAGTTGTTGCCGATGCATCCCACGACGAGTCGGGTGCTGCCAAGTTCCCTGGCCGGGAAAAGTGACGGAACCGAGAGATCGATCGTCCGGACGGGTTAATCACAAGGGATCTTAGGGTATATTTAATGTTGGGAAGTTGTAGGTCCAAAGTGCTTCGTCCGCAGCCGCCACGACGACTCCTATGTGGGGAGGACCATTTCAGATCTCGGAGGTATTTTGGGGGGGGGGCTTGTCGAAGAATTTTTGAATGACAAGCATCGCTAGGTTGGCCAATCGGCTGCATGGTGCATTGGATGTACAGGTGGATGGATGTCATGCTGTCGGCTTAGCTGTCTCCCCTCCTTTGAGCAATCAAACCCTCTGATTTCTCGTGCACTTATCAATGTGATCTTTCCGGGTGCTGACTGATTTGATGGTCTCGGCAACTTCCTCTTCTGTTGTGCGGGCTAAACGCTGAACCGTCGGTGGTTGGCACAGCTCTGCTATAGTCAAGATACCTAACCCGTAAACTTTGACTGGCGCCACAGCCTTCGAGCATTCTCAGAGTCCTGTCACTCAAAGCCTCCGAATAAGCAAACATCCGTAGGCTGATTTCGTGCAAGAAAAAACGAGACCCGCCTGTCCTCAATGCTGTTATTAAGTTGAAGCTTGCAAGCTTGGCGGGGCTTCCAGGGTCTGTTGATGGCCAGCGAGGTTCGAACTGGCACTTTGGAACAAGCATAGCGGCGGGACTGCAGCAGGCTTCCTTCCCACCTTCCCCGCCTTGTCCGATATATGTAACAAAATATAGAGGTCCTTGTACATGCTTTTTTTCTGTCACCGAGGAGCGCTAGTGGCGACTTCAGTGCCCCGCTTAGGAAATGCGGGCTCTGTGTTTGATACCTAATCTCTCCTGCCATGTGTCTCGTTAGTAAGGTAGCAAGCTGGCTAGGCAAATCAGAACTAACCCGTCCGTGGTCTGTTTTCCGAACTGATTTAAAGATCAGACGAGCAGGAGCGTGACCATTGTATGCTCATGTTGCGAATCAAATGATCGCGTTCGATTGTGGTGCAAATTTAGACCCTATTGAGCTAGCTGCGGCGGACCTGGAGCTCGGGTGATGGCGAAGAATTAGGTTTGGGCCGGACCGAGCTTGCATTTTGAGCGCCAATTCCTGCCCTGGTATCCTGTCGAGACACCGGGAACTGGCTTGCAGCTTAGGGCGGTCTAAGTAATTGTCACGATTGAGGAGGCTTGTTCATGACTAAGGCGGCGTTAAAGGTGTGCAGCAAGGCCATCCTATATAGCACTCCGGACATTGAGGGTTAGAGATCGGGTGTTTTTGTCGAAGGAGGAGTGCAGGTTGGGGGGCTACCGGCCCCAAGCATGCTCTTCAAGCCCTGTATGTTTTAGGCTGGATAGACTGGATTCAAGGAGGGGCAGAAGCAGATATAAAGACCTCCCACTCTAACCCGCATTATAAAGCCCTCTCGGAAGCCACAAAAAATAACGAGCCGATAAATTAGTTCAACCATCATCAAAATTAACCACCAAAACCCGAATAAGATATGGATCCTACATATCCTACACAAGACGAGGGCCAATACGGATCGCCGCCGCCACAGAGGAACCGTGGCCACCAGGAGGGCCAACCGCAATACTGGGGTCCTGGAAACTCCCAGCAGTATGAGGATCCACCGCTTGCGGGTATGGGTTATGTGTCCGATCCAGAGCGGGAGCTATGTTAACGATAAACCGGTCTAGGCTCAACGGCCATAGATCCTCAGTTCGATTACGTTCCGGGCTCACCAACGATATTACCTCCCGGCACATCAATCGCAAACTATAGCGGCTATAGGCCATACCCGGGCTATGGGAGCTCCTCCTCGACTTCCTCGCACCCGGCCGCGCAGTTTTACGAACGACAGCAAGCCTCTGGTAATGAGGATTTTGACTATCGAGTTTATGACCGTGGTGGGCAAGATGCCGCGGACTCGTACCCGCAAAGCCACTATCCTGATGAAGTTCAGAGCCCGGGGTAGGTATATACACCCGACTTTGAGACTCTTAAGATCATGCACTGATGACGTGGCTAAGCCACGACCGTCCGCGGCCTGAAAAGAAATACCTTTGTACAATAGCAGACTGCCCTCGAAGTATCGCAGGTAAGTGCGCTGTCCCGCAGGTATTGTAGGCCATAGCGTTGCGGCTAACGAGTTCAAGGGTTCGGCTTCACAACGCTCAATGACCTGGAGCGGCATGGCCGATCGAAGCATGGCGACGATGGGCAGTATATAGAATGCCGCCACGAACGGTGCCCAGACAGAGGGAAGCGATTCCCAAGGCGAGATAATTTTGTAGACCATTACTGGCGGGTCCATGGGGATGGTTCATCAAAGGAGGATATGAAGGCCTTTGCGCTGGAAAAGGCAAAAGAATGGATGGTGGTAAAACAGGCGGGGAATTGGTCGCAGCGATAATCTTAGTCGCAGAATGTTATAATTATCTCTCCGGCTACGGCGCCAAATGTTCTTTGCTGCTAGGGATAATTCGATTCATCTCGCTGGACGAGCTCAAGCGGCCTGGTGCTAGCTTGCATTTGCGTTGTGTTTCCGCCTTGCATTGGATTGGTCAGAGCCGGCATTTTTATATATAGCTTCGAATAGTGCATCCATTCGCACTATTTTCTTTTGTAGCATTGAGCCCGTTTAGCCGGCCGGACGGAGGTGGAGCCGGTAATGCAATGCAAGCTGTGAAGCTACAGCATCGGGAATTGCTATCCTGGAATTGAGAAGCAGTCGATAGGTTATCGTGATTCGAGTGTCTTAAGACAGTTGGCAAGCCGCACTGGACTGAGACATCCAGTCGCAAGGGTTGGGCGACGGTAGCCGCTGTCGATTTCGGATTGGAAAGCGGATATCCATTCAGGTATTAGGCATAAACTCCCCCTCAACTCCAACTCATCTGCCCCATCCACCAGCTGGACCCCAGACCGCTCTTCGGCACCCAACCTCGAGTGAAAATACCCTAGTAGTTCCTCGGATTTATTCTTCAAAGTGGTTTCCAAAGATCACCTTTCAATTAGCCCGGCTTGAGGGCTCAGCGGGCGAGTATGCTGCATAACTGGACGCGCATGCCATGATATCTAGTTCGACGGGTGACAGATTGGAGGACAAGGCGCCCTAAAGTGGGGTATCCGGCTGGGCTAGGCGAACTTCAAGCCTGGGGCGGCCTTTGAACTGTTGGTGGCCTCATTTCCCAGAGACGGCCGCAGTCAAGCATTACTGACTTGAGGATACTAGACCGTCTTAGAGAAGGAATGTCCCGCCAAATGCGAATTAGCAAGCCCGAAAACATCGCGATCGATATCTTCATCGGGTTGCGTTGTCCTAGCTTACCCAAGACCGTACGATAAGACACGTTCCCTATATCCCAGACCACAAAGTACTAGTGCCAGGACTAGTGAAGGAGGTCAGACTTTCGGAAATGAGTTCGAATAAGCACGGCCCGCTGCGTTATTGTTCCATCGACGGAGGTTCAGGAGGTTCCGCTGCCACGTCTTCGGTATTAGATTGCGCCTTGCAACGCGTTCGCAGGGGAATGGCCGTCGGTATAGTCGCTTCAGCGGGAGGTTAGACGAAAGAGAGGGACTCAGAAGGGGTTTCCGCGGCCTTCCCAGCAGATAAGGGAGCGGAGGTGCGCCTATGCCGGAATAGGCACTATCGAGCTTTGCGAGCCTGCGCGGTTCCAGGCTGCTTGCCGTACTTGTAAAGGGAAGAGGCCTTATATAATGTGAGAACGGAAAGGCACCAGCTTTCGAATTGGTCGGGCAGCGACCCCGCTTTAAAGGGTCGAGCATTTGTTTAGGCAAGGTCGGAAAGATAGCAAGCTCGCCTATCCAGCCCGGTTTATTGGCCACCCGGAGCAATGCTGAATGTGATACATTGTACAACCAGCCTCTGCCCGCTTTGGGGAACGGGGACAGGGTCCCAGGCTAGTTTTAAAACTGGTGCGACTAGGCGGCTCGCTTTGGCTGGTGTCTGGGCTGTTGTAGAGAGGGATTTGAATTCCTGCACGATCAATCTCAGCTTATGCATCATCCCTCGGCTCCCCTCTGTGCAACGGTGGCTAATTCTAGCTCTTGGTCCGGACTCGTGGTCGTCGTGGGCCGCCTGTTGCATTTTTGTGGCTTCACCTCACAATCCAACCGTCATTACTCGGTTCCATTGATCCAGTATGCATGCTTGTAACAGCAAACACAGCCGATAACCCGGAAAACGATGCAGCTGCTAATGAGCTTCGCGTCTTTCATATCTCGGGCTAGTCTAACTTGATTAGACAAGAAATTCCACATCCAATGCATGGGAGCAACAGGGTAGAGTGGAGAACGAGGCGGCCACCGGGGTTCGTGTTCCATGTATTGGCAAAGTTCCGAGTTGTCGATATGCGCGAGACCAGTGGCTCGAGGAAAAACGAAACCATCAAGGTCCAATCGTCAGTCGGATCCGTAATATCACCAGGAAGATACACGTACATGTACCTTTGCCTCGAGTCTAGATTGTCGTTCGCCCTTCCAGGGGGTAGCCTGCAGAAGCAGCTAATCGAGCCAGTAGCGTCTCTGGGGGGCATGAACGGCTGATATATGACAATTTCTACTCGCATCATCCACCTACGATTGCCTTGTAGCTGCATATGCATCTGGAAGGTGCCGTCAATAGCCGTAGCCCTGTAGATGCCAGATTGTCCCTGGAATTAGGGTTTGTGGTCCTGCCCGAAATTTTCAACACGATGGATAGATCCCTAGCCCAGGCTAGTACCTCCAGGATCCGCCCTGTGGTTTATCAGAATGAGCGCCATCCAATATTTCGGCCTACGCCATCTTTCGTTCCGACTCGGCCCTGCTGTACGGCTCCTGTCGACTGGTCAACTTGGTGCATGTGTTCTATTCGATCAGAAATTTGTGAAATTATCCGGTTCCAAGAGTACCTCATAACAAACGTTACAGAGGGTTGGAGGCCATTTGCTCAAGAATCGCCACTAGTGGTTTGCCCTCCACCCTTTGGTCACCTGAAGTCAATAGAAAGCCAAATTTCCAACGAAAGAACACTCGCCTTTTCCGAAACGGTTGGTTTTCCTGTTCACTCTATCTGCGAATCGGGACTATTGTTGGTCGCATTTCTCTCCTTTTATATATTATGTATGGCCTTGCTCCTTTTCATCGTGCTCCGGACCTCGGGACCAGCCATGATCTCGAGGTGGGAGAATTCGGTATCAGCTTCGTCATCTCTTCGTTATCTGGCATTCGGGAACCTGGGAATGTCTTTCAAAATGGCGTGGGCCCTTAGCTAGAGCTATGAAGGTGGCCTGAAATGTTCCCTAGAGTCGTCAAAGTTTCTAGCAACTTAGCATTGTCCCCTCTTCCCGACCTCTCTGGAATCAAGCAATTCATCTGCATCTTACCCTCCGTGGAGTGGAATTGACAGGCTCCTTCCTGTGATCGGCTCGATGGAAGTGGTGGTGGTTGTTTCTAGGCATCGCTAGTGGCGGCCGTTGATGGAATCATTCTGGTGGTTGAGTTTTGACGGCACGAGTCTACCGACCGCATGAGCAGTGCCGAGTGTACAATATCAGCTCACGAGACTACAACCAACCTCCTTCAGCATAGATGGTAACAACTACTGCTCACGGAACTAAACCTCCAAGCCAAACGGTCCTCTAGATCCCTCTTTATACTACAACGAACCGCCTCACAATCGGTACCACACGCTGCAGCTTCCTTCAGACCTCTCTTCCATCCTAATCGAGTTCCTACCCCGAATGCAAACTACAGGAGACGTCACATTATTGCCAAATCGAATACGCCATGCTGCGGTCCGCATGGTTTTGCACAATCCCTCGGATCACTTCCAGTCTACGTTGCTCCTTCCGATCTAGAGAATTGCCGGAGTGGCCGAAATACGGAGAGCTCCTCCGCAAAAGGCTCCCTCTCTTGGGATAGCAGCGTGAAATAGCTATCTTGAGCGACATTCCCATCAATCAAAAATAGAGTTCGCGATAGCACCATATGGCCACATACCCTGGAGGGATTGTGTAAAACCATGCGGACCGCAGCATGGCGAGCCACAGCCCCGTCACGACCCTTTCATCCCGTCTTCCACTTGTCTATCCGGGAACGGGCCGTACCGGTCTCTCACCTCAGTCATACATTTTCAAAGTGTCGGCTCGAGCCTAGAAATTGCCGCCGTTCCCTTTGAAAGGCTTGAGCCCTACGCCGCTAAACGGAGGAGATAAGACAGTACTTTCCTTGATATGCCTAGCACCTACCGCTACTTAGTAAATTGGATTCGCCATCGAGTATCTCATTGGTCTGCAGAGCCTCTCATGCTACGACAAACTGATGCGTGTGGGTTGATGCCGATACGAGACTGTGCTAACAGGTACAAATGGAACATTTCCTGCGCCTTATACTTACTCTCAAAGATATATGAGACTGTCTCCCATGAAACTACTCCTTGTTTCCAAATCCCGAGCGGGCTTTAACTAAGCCCTGTACCGGGACTAAACTGATATGAACTCTCAACTAGATATCCAACCTCGTTTAGAACACCTAAAGGCACCCTCTATTGTATCTCAAAAATGGTGGCACCTTGCTCAAATGCCTACCCCTCCCGAGGGATCTTGTGCTCACGACATAGGCCAATATAAGGACCCAGATAGTGTTAGGGAGCGTAGACTATGACGGCTTGCTTTCGAAGTTTTACTGGAAATCATATCGTTTATACTAATCCTTTAGGATCTTTAACAGGGCATTACACTCTCCCTCCTCCTCCAACTCCATATAGAATGAAGCCCAATGTGATTCTCAATGAGCGAATAGTGGACAAAATTTGAAACATTGATATAGTGACCTAGCTACCTACTAAGCTTTAATATTAATCAATTCCCAGTGTTAACTGCTCTCGCTGTAGCTCCCGCCAACTTTCTCTTCTCCCCGAAATCACTCCCATTCCCCCCTCTCTCCTCTCTCAACCACTTAACGAAGTCCTTCGAGCTCTTAAATCTTGGAATAGTACTCTTCTTCTTCCTATCCTCGATAATCTTCCTAGAATTCACAACTTCTAGTTTCTCTCTTACCTTCCTTCTGCTATTTGCTCCGTTATTAGCATTTGTATTAAAGTTGGTGACTGTGACAGCGAGGGATGATGGCGTACGCCTCCCCGTGTTCTTTAACCCAGAAGAAGTCGGCGAGGGCGTTCTAGGCCGGGGAGTAGCGTTTCCGGGGCTTCCCGCCTTGTTCCCTCGTAACGCAGACGGTGGAGAGGGGGTTCGGGTTCGAGGAGATCTGTTCACGGTGTTTATCCCCCCCAACCTGTTAGTTCGAGTTCCCGGATTTGTATTCTTTGTTAACCCTCCCAAGTTGGCCTTTGGAGAACTCGGGAGACTCCCTCTCGGATTCGTATTCCTCGAGGTTCCAGGATTCATACCCTTTGACAGCCCTTGCAAACCCTTAGGAGAGCCCGGAATGCTCCCTCTCGGAGAGGCAGGAATACTGACCCCAAAACTCCCCTGCCCACTTCTATTCCTAGTCCTCCCTTTTAACCCCTCAGGTAACTTCATATCCGCATACCCATTCCCTGCCCTTTTCAAATCCCCAACATTCAAGTCGCCAACCATCCCCCTCTCAATCGACGGTCTAACTGCTGGCTTCCTATCTAACACAACCGGAAATCCCAAGTTATCGCTCGTAATATACATATCCATCGGTGACCCTTTCACCGCCGGCTTCCTTTGGAGCGGAAAATCCGGCGTCTCTACTACCTCATCATTCTCTTCCATATTGTTCAACGGTAACAGCCTCATACCGGCCCTACTACTCTCCAACCCTGGCGTATTCTGTGCCGAATTCCCTTTAATATTCGGTAATAGAGCGTTAACATTGAGGCCTTGGATGGGCTGATACCCCCTCGTAGATCTAGCTTTCGTGGGGTCTGCGTTAATAGGAAAATTGCCATTGATTGATGGAATACTCCCACTCCGTCCACCCATAATCCCCGGTAACACCAAACTCTCCCGTTTCCTCTCTAATTGCTTCAAAGGCACTAACCCTGCTGCCTTCGGCTCCGCCACGAACGGTAGACTCCCTCTGCTACTCGGAATACTAAGCAAAGGGTTGCTAGTAATAAGCGCCTGCGGACGAGGGCGTAAGTTATTGCTCCCTTGATCTAGTCCAGAACTCCTCTGCAACAAATCCCCTAGTTTTCTGGGCTCAAAAACTGGAACCCCTGGGAATTGTGCATTATAATCCTGAATCTGGATGTTCTCCTTCTTCACTGGACTTCCACTGAGGTTTGGGATCGGGATAGCAAGCCTATTCCGATTCCCCCCTCTGATGGCTGGGAGTTCTCTTGGAACCGAAATCCGGTCAGATAACAGACCAGGTGTGACTTTATCACCCCCAGCGCCAGATGATACAATATTAACTTCGTCTGGTAAATTCATCCCTTCCCTGCTTCCACCACCATTACCACTCCCACTCTCGGAGTTATCAGTAGACCCGAAAGCAGGCGTATCCCTGCCGGGACCCATAAAATCTTTCAACCCTTGCGCAAAAGACCTACTTTCGTTGTCGTCCTCGTCAGTCAATACGTCTTCGACTGCGGTGATAGAACTAATCGTCCGGTCTGCGTTGGAGACTTGGGAGGCCTTGCGAGTTGTTGGAATGTAGTAGTTATTCATATTTGGGTTTAGGTTAATATTGTTATCAGGGCTTGGGTTGGAAAGTGAGGGTGGAGGGTCGTCTACTTCCGGGGTAATTACAATTGGGATTGAAGGCGCGAAAGAGTTATGATAGAGAGTGGAAAGTCGTTTCTCGCCTGCAGGTATCTTAGCCATACTCAACTTCGAATCTGAGGTAAGAGATCTAAATGTTTTGTTAGGGCGATAGGTGTAACGTACCCAAATCAGAAAAGGTATCGACATCTGTCTCCCTAGCCATATCCCACCGAAAACAAATATCTTCATCCGGTACCCGTTCAGCGTGAATAAACACCTCCTCGCAAGAAGAGTAAAACAAAGAAAAAAAGTTCTCTGAGCGGACTAGCGGTGTGATACCAGCCCGGAAGAGATGGTAAGTCCCAGCATTCGCGGTGGTAGGTTCGCAGGCGGCTTGATAATGCATATGTTAGATGAATATCTAGAATGTAGCATTATAGAATACTGACTAAAGTATGCTGTTCCTCTTTTAATACTCGGATCAAGAGTTCCGGTAATCCACGAGCCACTCATTGGTGGCGTAAGGTTTGGTTGTAAATTCGGAGACCCAGCAGATGGGTCTACGGGGTCGTGTAGGAATCGTACGCTGCAATACGTATCATATCAGTCATCCCGTTTACGACAGCCAATAGTCCCCACTGGTGTGGTTGTATAATAATACCTCTCAGCACTCCCCAATCCGTCCACATCCACCAAAACCTCGCCTTCCCTAAACCCTTCCATACTCCTGCTCCCATCTGGCACCTCGAACAACTCAACTCGCCCCTCCTTCGCGGTCCCCTCATCGGCGTTCAAGTACCCCCACACCAAAGACTTGGTCTTGGCGCTTAAACTTCTTAGCAGCGGTGTCTTAACATCTTCCATTGCCACTTTTGCGCGCGTAAAGAATGAGAATGCGGATGTGGAGGTCGAAGATGGTGCCAATGATGACGTCTCGGGAATACGCCAATCTGCTAACCAAATAGCTGAGGGGAGATAAATGGCTGTGGGTTTGGTTGGGCAGGCAGTAACCGAGTTTTGGCGTATAGTAACAGGGTGAGAAGGAGTGGATGGTGCAGTTACTAGTAATATGTCAGTTAAGTACATATCTTCTAGCGAAGATATTTGAATACGGAATCCTATCAAAGGAACCTACTTAAGAAGTTGTTACTAGCCTGGAAGGGGCCATTTGGATTATCAACAGAGACGACACGCAGGATAAAATAGCCGCGGTGTCGCTGGCAAAGGGCCGCCGGAAGTAATAGACCCCAGAGCAGGAGCCATAGGCAGTGTTCTTTTGCCGCCATGTTATCGCATGTATACTAAGCGTCAAAGACCTGATTCATTGCGATAGCGTTGATGCTGATACAATGACGGGTTGAATAGCCACACTGTATCGCTTCCTGCGGTAGGGCCTTGCACGTTTACAACCGTCCGCATGGTCCATACTGCGCAATGAAGCTCAAAATGTATCACGGAGCTAGTTTACCAGCCGCAACGCCAAACACCGTTGCCACATGTTGGCAAAGCCACATTTATATACACCGCCACATAACCTCTCCTTCCTGGAGGTACTACGTACTACTCGCGGATGAGCATCCCGCTCAAATATCGCTTCGCGCTTATAATTATGATATACAGCAGGTGTACAAGATAGTGTATATTTCTGCGCGCTTAACTGCTACTTTCATCTTTTGCTACCTAATTCCAACTATATACACTATGCAGAATCCTCTGGCATTGAGATATGGAGCCTTTCGTACAACGGTTGCGATCGCGAAGACCCTGATATATATCGATATCGTGATCGGGTATCGATCTTTGTGCCATTAGCAGATAAGCACCCTCCACATCTCGAACTTCGATGTTGAGCTTTAATTGTTCGAGTTCTTGCCTATTTTTCTTCATCCTTCAACAACTGTCGTTCATGCTGCCCCGCCAGCCCACCCCAAGGAGGCACCAGATGGTATACGATACCATGTAGTATACTCGCAGCAAAAGTAGAAACCCAATGAATCCAATGCCATGTTGGAAAATGACTCCCCACATACGCCCCAAAACACCTTGCAGGATTCATAGCTGCTCCACCATACCCTGGCCGCGTAAAAGCCATACTGAAAGCCACTGTTCCCACCGCAAGTCCCACGAAAATAGGACCTAAAGAAGGTCCAAATATCTGCCGTTGTCGAGGATCCAGACCAACACCAAACGCGATGAATATTATAACCAAATTGGCAGAGAATTCATTTGCAAACGCGGACCCAACCGAGATTTCGGCGGGATTGAGCCAGCATCCTCCAACTTTGAAGTCCCTGCTATCGTATGAAGCGCGAAGAAGTAGACCAGCTAACGTTGCCCCTAAGATTTGAAAAGACACATAAAGTATGGCACGCGGTAAACTTGTTAGACGTGCGAAGAAGGTTGCAATCGTGATCAGTGGGTTTAAATGACCACCAGTAACCGCTCCAAAGCAGAAGATGTACATGGCAATCAAAATCGCCGAAATGACGCTACCGACCAAAGGGCCGAGAAAAGAAGCTGTCGAGAAGACTCCCGATTGTGATGCTGGATCTGGAGGGGGTGGATATGCAGCTGGTGATAATGCAGACCAACCAGTGGCATAAACTAAAAGCATCGTGCCTACAGCCCTTCTATTAACCATATAATTCAGCCGAACAATCAAGAAGAAAACTTACCCACGCCCTCCATCACAGATGCTTTCCAAAGAACTGATTGTCGAAAACCGCGTAAATCCAACGCTTGTTTGACGGTCATATGCGTTGCCGCATCGGGGATATCTTCCAAGACTGCCGCATTTTTGGGATCAGTTCTATCAAGAACGAATTCCTGATTTCCACCCAATCGCGCTGCGAAAGGGGTCACCGGTGCTCTCAACGGTTCCGGTGTCGACTTTGAATGGCGAAGAAACCGGTGCGCGTGCGGATGTGTCGTGGTCTCAGTCTGCACGCCGGCACCCTCATCATGCTTCGAACTCGCTTCGGCCGACATCTTGTTCGAATCTCCAATGTCAACGCGAACTGCGAACGAAATGAACTACGCATGCAGAATAGAAAAACATACCCACCGCTCAAATTAATACTCGCTATCTCCCGGATCGCGGCGGCAATTGAAACCTTTTGCTGCTACGATGCGTGGTAGTGTGAAATAACAGACAGCAATCTTGTAAGCTAATGTTGATTAATCATCAATTAGTGAAGCCGTTTTGGGGAAGCTGTTTGTTGGTCTGCTTACCACCCTTGTACCATATGGTATTTGGAGCTAGCTTCCCTGATACCAACGGCACTCGTTGAGATCCATTACAATTTGGCATTTGTATTAGACTATGAAGCTTCGTTATATCCCATAACTAGACTTTTGTGGTCGCGTATACGAATGCCTCGGTGTCCCTTTTGTACAGCCCCGACACCAGACCGGGTATTCTTTTGTACTTTGTTCACTTCGTAAGTTAAATAACGCGCTTAACGCCTCGATTATGCAGTATATAGTGGACTAGAACAAGATGGGTTCCGCTCATATTCATTTGAAACACCGATGGTAGCATAGAGTAAGCTACGTGGACGAAAGAGTTTAGCGGAATTCGATCGAAGAGTTCCTCTCCCTCCTATAACTATATTGAGGATGAATAACTAGCCATTGGGGGCAAGTAGTTACATGAGATTCCTAGTGTAGAACTTATAAATTTATTACTCGTAAGGTGACTGCGGGTTGGGGGGTTTTCCGCTGGCTAGTTTTAGAGCTAAGAAATATACCTGCAGTTCAAAGTTTACCTCGCTTGGGTCTAAATATATAATACACATATATACAGTCGACGCCAATGTAGTCGTTGATGTGAGTAAATTTACCAATATGAAGACAGTTTCGAAATTTCGTCTCTTAGATTGAAACATAAACTGAAATATCCGTATAGAATACGGGATTATGCCGGCAATCGATCGCATTTCTTGAAGAGTTATCGCCCGGGCCGAACGGCGTATACCGCAATGCCTGCGTATAATTGTATCTAGCGGATTACGTACCTTCAGACAATGATTTTCGGGCAAAAGGCTGGGTAGGAGACTAGGAGAACCGGTGTAGATGCAGTTCGTATGCATTGCGCATGCAATGGACTGATCCAACCAGTAACTATCCACTATCAGATATCGGACTGCACTGCGTGTTGCATTTTAGTACTCGTGTTTGTGTCGCCCTTGTCAGTCTGCCTGATACTCAGCCAGCGAGGCTATTGCATTTCAGAACACTTCGCATACGCAGAATGTAAGATACCCCACTCCAAATATTGAGCGGTCGCCATGGCTCCAGGTCGCGCTTTCCACAACATTTATACATCCAGGATTCCTTCGATGCGCTACCACCTAGTTATTTTACGGTCTTCCTGACCAAGCGATACGGTCTATCAGTCTACAGCCTCTTTTCCGAGAACTTCGACGCTGAAGCTATGTCGGGCTTTGAGATAGCCGGCGTGGCGCTTGGCGCTCCGGCAGTCGTTGAACTATTGATCAAAGCTTCGATCAAAGGATACCATGTTTTCCAAAGCGCTCAATCGACCGGCACGGATATTCAACGATATCAATACGAACTAAGAGTAATGTGTGTAGAGCTCGAAGAATGGGCCAACCAACTGAAACTCCTAGGCGGGGATCTGGGGGCCATTCTTGGTATGACATCCTTGCGATACAGAACTACCTTAGACACACTTGCTATGATCACGAGTGTCTTTGTGGAAGTGGACCAACTGAACAAGAAATATGGCATTACCTACGAAAATCCGGATAATCACCAAATACAAAACGTCCGGTCACCCCTACCAAGTCCAGCGTCAGTGCAAAATCGAACATCTTGGTTTTATCGGACTAAACCTGGAAGCAAAACATCAGTGAAAGCAACTTCAGTTAGCACTCTCGTGGCCACCTCAATCAACAGTCTACCGCTCCTGCAACGGAGCGGCAGCAATAGTCCTTCGGATAGAATAAACTTACTTCAAACCTTCTCCAACGAGGTTAACCTAGACATTCAAGTCACCGGTTTAGACGAGCATATCAACAAGCTGGGAATAACGGCACGCCAGTATCATGAAACTTTGACGACTATGCAGCGCTATAAGTGGGCATTTTATAATAGCGACAGGCTCGAGCTCCTCATAAATGACTTAAAGCTATATACTAGCTACCTCCACAAATTAACGAAGACTAACTTCAATTCCACTGGTACGTTGTTTCTACGCTTTTCAGTTCGGCCATTACTTATCATTACTATAATATTAGCTAAAACTATAGTTCCAACGATACACGCTCAACCGTCCGCCCCATCTAATGAGTTCAGCGTGCCATTCGTGCCATCTCACCCATTGGCCAGTAACTTCTGCGGACGCGTAGAACAGCTTATGATAATGGAAAGTCGCCTATCCCTATCGGAGCCTACGACAAAACCCCGCCATCAGAGGGTGATTATCAACCTCCACGGCATGGGCGGAATAGGAAAATCTCAGCTTGCTCGTTATTTTGTCGAAGTCAACAAAGGAAGTTACACCGGTATCTTGTGGGTTCACGCTGCAGACCCTGGTACAATTGACACAAGTGCCAGGCGTATCTTAAAGGAGTTGATAGCTCATTACGCTACGGAATACGATGGTGGGCCAAACTTCACAACCATTGCAAGGAACCTCCGCATCCCCGGACAGATCGATAGCCTAGGAGAGCCAACTGGAGATGCGGCGCAAAATCCTTGGCGCTGTATTCAAAATTGGATGATGAGAGAAGGGAATTCTCAGTGGTGTCTAGTACTTGATTCCGTGGACACGGAATCGGACCTTTGCAGGGCAATTGAATTATTGCCGCCTTGCGCTTATGGCCATGTCATTATCACATCAAGGATCAGAGTCCCAGATGCCGAGATCATCACGGTTCCGGAGCTGGACAAAGCGTCTTCGATTACACTTCTCCTGGGCGATAAAACCGGCGACGTGGTTTCAGCGGAGAGAGTGGCAGAAATGCTTGGGTATCTCCCGATCGCGCTTTCGCAGGCTGCAGCCTACGTTAAAAAAAGGGGGCTCGGTTTTACTCAGTATTTGGATAGACTGGCCGGGGATCGCACTCGTTTGCTCGGGGCAGCACACGCTAAATATCCTCAGGGCGTATTTTCATGCTGGAAGCTATCGGTTGACGCTCTCATGATTTCCAATCCCAATGCTATCGACTTACTTAGGATCTGCTCCTTTTTAAGCCCAGACGGTGTACCGGAAGAATTACTCAATCTTGGGGTAGATGCCATCGATTGGGCACGGAACGGTAAGTTCTACTCGCGACCCAGAAAGATTACAGGGACACTTCATATGTATATGAAATGTGATATTGACCAATATATTTCACTGTATAGATAAGTCCAGGCTAGACGAGGCTATAGATGACCTGGTCATCTACTCACTAGGGACGCGCAAGTCGAGTAGCACTACTAACGGAACCCAATCCTTTTGGATTCATCCCTTGGTACAGCTTTGGGCCAGAGATTCTTATTTTGAAGCAAACTCTGTAACGTTGGAAGAAGATAAGGAAAGGCTGGCCGAACTCCATGCACGCGGAGCACGAGCCGCTATTTGCCTAGTAGGCTACAGTGTACGGGAGCAGTCGCGGTCCAAAACCCGGAAACAGTCCCACTGGGTTTATGAGCGCGAGAACATGCCCCATTTTAATTTGTGCACGAACCGGTACATAACGGAGTGGGGAGTAATTAGTAAAGATGAGAAAGATACGAAGCTTGCGTCCGCTCTTTCCCATTTGAGTATGTTTAAGGATCGCTGGGGCGAACACAGAGCCGCCATCGAAATTCTTAAAATCACGGCTCAAGTATATGAAAATATGCTCCCCGAGGATCCTAGTGTCGAATATGACCTCCTTATTACACGGCAAAACCTAAACACAACCTACCTCCTGTGGAATTGGCTTAATTCGGATCGCGAAGACGACGATTTGTGTCCCAATCTTGAAGATATTTGTAGAGACAGCGAAGAGGCGCTCCAGAGGCTCAAGATTATACGGCCAAATGATTACGTCGCAATCTTCTTCGGTGAAACGGTGCTGGCATCATACTACCAAGAACGAGGAGACTTTCATGAAGCACTTGAAAAATACGACCATTGTCTCGAACTCTGGTCTCGTGCACGTGCCCAGACCTCCGAGCTGACACGGACGCCCCCAACACAGAACGATTACATTAGCCTACTTCACGGCTACGCGACAGTACACTATCAGCTTAATGAATATGACAAAGCCGAGAAGCTCTACGACCAGTGCATTGAATTATCGCGGGAAAATTATGAGCTTTACAGTCAAGGCACCCATACAACCTTTTACAACGCGGGGATGCTTAAACTGGAAAGAGGTAAATATCTTGAGGCTCGAACATGCCTTATTGAGGGTGTTAAGTTCGCTGAAGAAATGTTCGGTCTTTCTCATCACTTAACGCTCGATTTACTCCGGAGTCTTCAAAAGACTTACGTGTATCCCTCCGACCTCGAAGAAGCAGAGGCGATAGAAAAGAAGATAGTTGAAGCTGAAGCAGCTCTTGAGCCATCGGGTCGCCTAATAGGTGGCAATAGTATGGAGTTTCCCAAAGACTCTCACCCCCCAGATGGAGGTGTTGTAAAGTCGCCCACTGACTTGCGAACTCTACCCTCTAAGCAACCAGAAACGACCAAAACTGGACATTTGCAATTTCGATTAATATCTGGTTTGCGAAACCAATTAAAATCTTCAATATTTAGCAAGAGAAAGAGCAGAAGGCTGCCCTAAAGGAAAAAAACAATTTCGAATTTGAATCAACATCTTCCACCCTCCCTTTAGGTTTGCCCAACGCTACGCTAGCTCTGGGTTCTCGAGATTATTTCGATTCGCTTTGTTGGTCGATTAGCTCGCAGGCAGGCGGGCGACGGCAATACATCGTACATTCATTCGCCCTTCAATTGGAGTTAGTCTACAAATCGAAGGAAACATGCACTAATAACCTTATAAACCGGTCACGAGGCTGCCAGTAAACCGGTGCTGCACCCCAAACGAAGTAATAAAATTGATGTAACATACTGGTTCGCAAAGAATATTTTTTACAACTAGGTACCCAACCACGCTAGTATGGATAGGACATGTTAACGGGTTCGCGGAAGGTAGACACACAAACAGCAGCAGACTCACACATAAGCAAGTACCTTAGCAAACAATTTGATAGACCGGCTAACCCGTAGAAAGATTATAATATTATACTACGAATTACCTATATTAGCCCCATCAAACGTTTACACACTCTTGTTAGAGGCCACATATTTATCCGTTGAGAAATAAATGTGTATAACGGATGAGGTTTAACCTATAGCTTAAATAGTTGTTAGTTGGCATTTATACTTAGTATCGATAGCAAAATGTAAAGTTTGATAGTCAGGTTCACCAGCTGGAGGCCCCGAATCCAAGGTGGTGCGCAAGGCTCAGACGATATGGAGGTACTTAGGTATCGTCTTGGGTCCGTCCTGGTCCTATGCGTTGTATCACCAAAAAATGCAACAACTAGCACACTTTAAAAATTCGTTGGAAAAATCACGACTTGACACCTGAGCATATACGCTCAACAGTTAAGAACATGGAGGATTAGGGGCCTTGAGACTAAGTTGTTTGCGCCTGGATCTGAGGCCAAAGTTGTTTTATCATGTCTGGTGTGCATGGACAATCCGAATTACTAACCTGTCGTCCCAACTTTCCGAATTCCGGTCCCTCGTAAGCACGATCTTGGCGACCGGTCGTCATAGAGCATAAAGATGATCTCTTGGGGCGCCTTCGATGTCTGGGCCTCTGGCTTCGTTTTAGTATATCCCAGCTGACTCGAGTTCTTGGGCGGCCGAAAATGGGGGTGCTCCGAAAAGCTTCAAACGCTAAGTCATGAAAAGTGCATGTGCAAAGCGGTCACACGAACAGCGAAAAACATCGCCAAGTTAGGCTGCCCTTCTAGTTTTATTCGCCCTCGATGATGCGATATACGAGAATATATAAACATCGAGACCTCATGCCACGATAACGATATCTGCAGTGCTGCAGTGCTCCTTCTCCACCGTCTAGTGCAATGGTAGTGTGTAACTTTGACTCCACCGCGAATACCACACGCCACGCTTGGTTTTTTTTTTTTTGCAAGTTTATTCTATCGAATCACGAAATTTCGTGAAGACATGAAAATCGAAATCTGCAAAAATGGACCCGCAATTCTGGGCAATCTGCATGACAAGCAATGATCACGGCTGCCACAACGGGCTAGAGCGTGACAGGACGCCATCAGACCCCTGCAATCGCATCATCCGCCTTCCGTCGCCTATGCTGCTGCTTCCCTGCTGTTCATCCCACGTTTCAAGCGGACTCCACCTGCCCGACGTAGACGATGATATAAAGGTCCACCCGCATTGATTTATAACCAACCAACCGGCATCCACCCCAATCTTAACATAAAAGTAAGTAATTAATCCGCCAAGGAACCGTAAGAATCCTGTCAGAATATAACGTTGGAGGCGAGGGGCAAAAAAAGTTCTTGTTCGCTTCCTCTTTCGGACGACCTCCTCCCATTCCAACAGGTCCTTTAACAGGTCCCTGGCCCGAGAACACGCTTGAAAAATATCCTTGGAACGAGTCCCAACTGCGAGAGAAAGCAGAGAAGCTGTGAAAATTCTGTAAATGTCTTGTGTCACGCAATGGTGCCTAGTATGGCGAGCTGACTGATGGCCTCGAACAGACAGCTTCAAGGATACAGTAACTGTCCCTCGTCTCCCTAGGATAGGGTACATGTCAGGATACAGGACTCGGTGATACCGTATCGATCGAACAGGAAGGATTGAACACTCAGTCAATAAAATGGCAAGCCGGAGCTCAAAAGATGCTCTGCTCCCTCGTTCCTCCTCTTCTATTCCATCATACGGAACTACCCCCTCTTCTTCTGCCTCTATTGCATCGAATACCATGGCGAAGGACCACTCTCCGCCCAGCAGTGATGGCGCTGGAGCTGCCGACAAGAAGCTCGAAGAAAGAATAGGCACTGAAGGGCTTGACTTACCTGTTTATGACAATGAAGTCCGAACAGAGGAGCAGACATATGCGTTCGACGATTCGCGTAAGATTGGGATTACCGGCGCCGGCTTCTTGATCCTGAACAAGATGATTGGGACAGGCAGTAAGTACTCGATGCATTCCATAGATAGACGTCGACATGCACTTTCCTTGCTGGGTTTTTCCTTACTTAATCCCACAACACTCAACACATTCCCTAATTCCCTCGAGCCCTCCGCCCATCCCTCTGACCCCCTCGAGACTACTACTACTACTGCGGGGATAGTCTCGTGACCCTTCGCATCTACAACTTCGATGAAAGACTACACCAGAACAGCATTGACCTAATGAACAATAGTATTCTCAACCCCCTCCGGCATCTTCGCCGCCACCGGCTCCGTCGGTGTCTCCCTTATGCTTTGGGTCATCGGCGGCGTCCTCACCTTCTGTGGTCTCTCCGTCTTCCTTGAATTCGGTCTCGCCATCCCCCGTTCAGGTGGTGAGAAGAACTACCTTGAGCGCGTCTATCGTCACCCGAAGTACCTTGCCACCTCCGTCTTCCTGTCGCAGATGGTCCTCCTCGGCTTCTCGTCCGGCAACTCTCTCGCGTTCGGAAGATACGTCCTCTTCGCCAGCGGTCGTGACATCGCAGACGGCTGGCAGGCTCGTGGTATCGCTATCGCATGTATTACATTCGCAGTGCTCCTCCACGGTCTACTTCCCAAATGGGGTATCCGCCTCTTCAATGTCTTAGGGGTCTTCAAGGTCTTCATTCTTCTCTTCATAGTCTGCTCTGGCTTCGCCGCCCTCGCCGGTCACCGCCGTGTCCCCGACCCCCACAACTTCGACAACGCCTTCCGTCTCGAGAAGGGTGATGGATACGGTGGTGGTGGTGCATACGCTTATGCAACTGCATTGCTCAGAATCATTTACTCTTACAAGGGCTGGGAAAACGCCAACTACGTTCTCGGCGAAGTCAAGAATCCAAAGAAGACACTTAGTATCGCTGCTCCAGTCGCTGTCGGTGGTACTACAATCCTTTACGTCCTCGCTAATGTCGCCTACTTTGCTGCCATCCCTAAGTCCGAGCTCGCCAAGTCCGAAGTCATCGTCGCCGGTATCTTTTTCAGAAATGTATTTGGAGATAGTGCCGGTGCACGAGCACTACCAGTGTTTGTGGCGCTTAGCAACTTAGGAAATGTTCTCGCTGTCAGCTTTGCACACGCCCGTGTGAACCAAGAACTTGCGAAGGAAGGGTTGTTGCCATACAGCAAGTTTTGGGCGAGCAATTGGCCGTATAACGCCCCGTTGGCCAGTTTGTTCCTTCACTGGATTGTGACGGTTATCGTGCTTGTTGCACCACCAGCTGGACCTGCTTACAACTTTATCGTCGACTTGTATGTTCCATTTCCCCCTCCGTTATTTGTGATACTGAGTAGTGGCTAACTTAACCGATGTAATAGGTATACTTATCCTGGTGCATGGATCAATGGTTTCGTCGTCGCCGGTCTCATCTACCTCCAGTTCACCAAGTCCGAAAACTGGACTTCGCCATGGCACACCTTCCTGCCAGTCAGCATCCTCTACCTTCTTGCCAATATCTTCTTGGCAGTTGTACCATTTATTCCACCAGAAGGAGGATCGAACCAGGACGGATACCCGTACTACGTATTCCCAATTGTCGGTGTTGGTGTTTTGATCCTGGGAGGTGTCTATTGGGCTTTATGGACAAAGGTCTGGCCCAAGATCGGAGGCTATAGGATTGTTGCTGACCGGCATTTGCTACCTGACGGTGAAGAGGTGGTCAGGTATCGGAAGGTTAAGGTTGGGCATTCGGAGTAGATGCTTTTTTTACGCTCTTACGCTCTCTTCATTCCTAGCTAGAGTGTGTCATTTTGATTTTGTTTAGCGAGTTTTCTGTTCGTTCATCTTTAGAAGATAGATGAAAGATCTTGGTGGCCTAAGATGGCCTGACAGTTTGATCATGGCTATAGCTACTACATAGCGCTTAGTTTAGATACTAATATCATGTAATATGATTGTTAATGCATACTATATATCCAACAGATTAGTAAAATACCGACGCTTCTCGTACTCGATAGCCGCTACCAAAGCCTCAGATCCACGGCTACCACCGAGCGAGCTTGAAACGCAGGAGGCACGCTAGTGCCGTAGACCAAGAACACCTAGACAGGCTGTTTGGTAACTCTTACTAGCCAGGAGAAGCCAACAGGACCGACGAGATAGAGCACCTCAGCTCAGGGCAGGAATGCGGCGCTTCCCAAACAGGAAACCTTCTGAAATGGAAAATACAACAGTAGCAACGCATTCTAACAAGGCTTAGAAGACCTAACCTCTTCGGCCACCGATTCCAATGCTGAGCCTTCTCATTCAAGATCCCTTTTTTTTTTTTTTTTTTTTTTTTGAAGCTATTTGCTCAAGTTGTGAGCTATTCCTTTGAAACTAAGCCCTCTACTAGCAAATCTTTCAGTGTTCAAACTTCCTTCTTAGCTAAACATCCAACATCTCTTCTTCTACCTCATTCCTCCACATAACAAGCACTCCCATCTCTCAAATAAGGATTCATCCCCGAGAATCTTTGATATACCATCATGCCTCCTTCGAAACCACGCGTTCGCAGAGATCAATGGGGAAATATCATCATCCCGTCAGACCACCATGGCTTCTCACGCGTCATGTGCAACGACTATCTCTGCAACATAGTCCTGGGCTACGTGGACCACCATCCCACCCTCTGGAGTCTACTGAACGTCAACCGTTGCATACGCGCCAGTCTTCTTACCTACCACTTCCATCACTATAAACGCGTCATCATCATGCGATTGTTTATGCCCTCGCACTGGCCTATGCCTCATCCCACACAGTGGACTATCAATGACGAGAGACACAAACACCGAATGATCGCAAGCGGACGATGGCCTAAGAATAAGAAGTATTTTGAACGCTTTACGGACTTCAATTTCGAGGAGTTCGTTATCGGAAAAGTTCTTCGCATTCCGTACTGGTTCGCTCCAACTCTTGATACCTCTTATTCTGGAAAGATGGAGAAACTGGGACTCAACCTTACCACTCTAACATTGGATGGTACCGCTGTTACCGGCCGCGGCCTCTTTGGCTCTGTTTCTCAGCCTATGAGTAACGATATATACCGTACCTCTCCAGGGCTTATCAGTTACATTGCCCACCACCTCGAGAATCTTTCCGTTAAAAACTGTCCAAATATCCAACACTCCGATATCGCAATCTACCTCCTCCTTCCACCCTCAGACAGCTGCCAACTTGCAAACCTCACCACCCTCCGTTGTTTCAACAGCGGTGAGGCCCCGACTCACGGTCCATTCCACAACCTCCCAGGCTACGGTTCCAAAAACCTCATCACCCAAAAATCAGATAACATCTTAAACATCCAAATCCTCGCCCTCTTGTTCCCACGCGTCATCTCCCCCAAACATCACAGCTCAACCTCCATCCCATTAACTTTCCCAGGCTATGATCCACAAGGCACCGCCAGACGCCACGCCTACGCCCGCTTCGATAACCTTACCAAATCAGGCTGGTTCGACCCAAAAATCCTAACTCAGTTCCCACCACCCTTAACCCTCACACACCCAGAAACAGGACACCCAATCCCCGGCCCCTTCGGCGGGTTCATCTCAACCATGCACGAATCACTAATGTTAAAATCCATCTCCAAAGTTCGGAATATAAACCTCGACTGGGGACTATGCTGCATGGGTTCTTTCTGTGTAACTTTTTCACAAAAGTCTTTCGCACCTTTAGCAAAGATAAACACCAGAACAGGTCGAACCGTTCAAGTCGGAAACGTTTATGGCGCATTGGTGGGTGGTAAACTCCGTCGACAGGATTACTTCCACGCCGTCGATGGGGTTAAACCTCGTATTCCAGTCGCATTATCAGCCCTCATACCTACGAAATTGAGTACTCACCTCCCCACGCGAGGAGAAGTTAGCCATGCACCGAATGACCCACCGCAGGATGCTCATCCGGATGATTTTCAGAGGTTTAGACCTCGATTCTTGGGTTTGGCGGGGCCGGTGCCTGGGCCTGATTATGACGATCCGAAGGGGGAAGGTGATAAAGTTTTGACGGTGACGGGGTTATCAGGTGAGGGATTACACACGCATTCATGTGCTGGAAAAACGAATAGACGGGAAAGGGGAGGGAAGGAGTGTGTTAACTGTGGGCTATGGGAGTACGAAAACTACGTATGGACATATGAGGAAACAGATAGTGAAGATGATGAGATGGAAGATGATGATAAACAGAAAGAAGGAGAAGAAGAGGAAGAGAAGCCGAGAAAGACAAAGCTGGTGAGGGTAAAAGATCCAGGAAGAAGGATCATTGGCGAATTGTGTGAAGTTTGCGTACCCTTTTTCACCTGTGGAGATTGCGGAGAGTATGCCTTCACACCCCCTCCCAAGTTTCCAGTACCCGCAAGTTCAACACTAACATTCGATAAACGGTAGCTTCTACTGCCCCTCCTGCCTCATCCGACCCCGCGTCAACGACCGCCCAAACCCCTGGGCCAGCCAAACCCCCCATCCAGACCTAATGCGCCACCCCTGCAGAATCCACGGCGGCACCTGCGAAGCCTGCTTCTTCGCCTACCGCTACGAATGCCAAAAGTGTCAAAAGTACGTCTGCGTAGACTGCATTGACGAAAACCTCGCAGATCCCGGTTGGAAACGGTGTTCCGTCTGCGACCAATTCGTCTGCAAAGCTTGTAACGGTGAAACACCCGATGGTGCGACGGAGATTATGACTTGTAAAGAGGCGTGCGGTGCATTTGGAGTTGGGCATGAGTTTTGCTTGAACTGTTTGGGTGGGATATGTAGGTATTGTGAGGAGACGTGGTGTAGTCCATGTTTCAGAAGCAAGCGTTAGTATCCCCCCCCCCCTTAATACACAATAATTTATATGCAGAGGGATTCAGAAACAAGCTAATATATGGTGGGAGCGTACAGAGGACCAATTCATGAGAGACCACAGAGTAACAATGACAAAAGACGAATACTCATGCTTCACATGCCAAAGATGTTTCGAATATCAACTGCAATTGGCCACAAACGAGTTCCAACGGACAGAAGTATGGAAATTCGTTGGCGTGAATATAGCTCAGCGCGAGATGAAAAAAGTAAAGCTCAAGGAATTAGAGTATGCTACCGATGCCGAAACTCAACGAATAAGGGCAAGTGGTAGAGATAGGGTTATTCATCCTATCGGAGCAATTAGTCCTCGAACCGGAAATCGCGTGTCCAGCGGCCTTGTACAGGACATGGACCTCGATTCAATAGACGAATCCGATGAATCTGAAGAATTCTCTTCGTCATCCTCAGGCTACTCCTCATCCTCCACATCACCCGAAAAATCCGGCAAAAACCACCGGATTATAAAAGCAATGGACGCGCTATACCCCCTCCTCGGCACATTACTCGGCCGCGGTAAACCAGCTCCAAACGGCACAGCAGAGCTAATGCAAGCCATCCGCGCCGCGCGAAAGTCTATCCTAGCCAGAAAACTAGCAGAACAAAGTTATAGACATAAAAGACAGTACACCAAACACCCTCGTAAACGGGTCAAAAACGGGGATGATCCGGCGTTGCGTGATCCGGCTTTGGAAGATAACCAAAAGGATCGTTTGGATGAGATATACAGACACGTTATGCCCATGGGTGCGCTTACTGCATCGCCATTGAGGAATATTGCCGATGATTTTATGGACCAGAAGGTTCGGGAAGGACTTGAGTGGGTGCCGTCGGATAAAGATAGACGATATTGGGAGAGTAGGATTAATGATGTTAAGAGTGAGTACTTCCTAGCAGATGAAGATCTGACCGAGTTGGATTTCGCGGTTGAGGAGGAAAAGAAAGATGGGGGCGAGAAGGATAGGAGAAGAGAGTGGGACAGGACGGGTTCAGGGGTGGCAGATTGGAGGGTTGGGTATAAGCCAGCAGATTGGGAAGATCGGAAGACCGCAGGGGTGAAGAGAGCAGCGGAAGAGAGTAGTAGTGAAGAGGAAGACGTGTTAACAGTGAAAATGAGTGAGAGGAAAAAGATGAAGCAGGGCTTGAAGAATCTGAGGAAGGTGCTAAAAGAAATGCAGCTTAAGGAGGGTCGTGGAAGCGATGGTAAACCGTTGAAGGTCGAAACTGTGATTCCAGAACAGCAAAAGCGGGAGACTAGGGAGCCTGGAAAGATGTGGGTTACAAAGGAAACGAAGCGCAAGGAAGAAGAGATGAAAAAGCAGATAGAAGAAGAATGGAGTTGGCCTCCGGAGGACACCGAGGAATCACCGAAGCAGATTACTTCCAAGTCAAAGCGGAAGAAGCAGAGGAAAAGAAAGGATAGTTCTACCGAGGAAGATGTTCTGATAGATTCGATGATCAGGCTGATGCCGGAAGTAAGAGCGGTTCTCAACGCCGACGCCGCAGAGCCGCCAGCACGGGTTAGGGGAAACGCGGTGAGGTTTGGAGAGGCGAGCGGGCAGGATCCACCTGGTGCCGCGAGACGTATTCCAGTAGTGCTGGATGGACGAGAGAGAGAAACTTATCAGGATTAAGAATGGACCGTTGAAGGCAACTACACGGTGTCTTCCTTCGCGGGTGTATAGATGGCCTCGAGGTATGTTACAGTATAGTCGATTATCCTCAAGATGAGCAAAGTTACTCAGTTTACGACGCAAGACTCAAGACCATCGCAATCTTATATAGATTATAACGCAGCCTATAGCGGAGTCCGACTTGAACAGTCTAGATAGTCTCACAAGCCAGACATATTTTGAATTACAGACTTTATAAATTTATTCACGATCAAAAATACTCTACTACAAAGCCAAAGTAAACCCAACAGACAATCTCAAGTCCAAGGGGGCCCTTTTCCTACGCAGAATTAAGGAAGCATGCATCGATCATATCCGCGCAGCCGATAAATTTGAATATAACCCCCAGAATTCACAGTATATAGAATGCAAGCAAATAGATGTCCCCGGTCTTAACCACACACTCCACTTAGTAATAGGAATGAAGTGCCAAAGTTCCATCCGGGTATATTATTCTCCGATATAAGAAAAAACATTAACGATGACCAATAATATTTCCTCGTATGAAGCTAGCAAATAGGAGGCGGTCATATTAAAATGTTAATGATATATATATCGTTAAAACGGATCAACATAGTTTTTTTCAAACTTATGGCCATATGGCTATACTGTCAGAGTCTTCGGCTCCCAGTTATTATCTTTTTGTGCGTATAGGTCCATGGGTCTTTGGAAAGATTTCTCCTTCCGGTATGTTAAACATCAATCTGATCTGATAGGATCGAAGTGGTACACACTCCCCGTGCCGACATTTCGTTCGTATTCATCCAAGATCTGGAGTGTGTACCTCGCACTTAAAGATGGGTGCCGTGGATGCTTCCCGCTTTAATGCTGCTCCGTCCATCGAGGATCATATGTTATACCTTTGCACTTGAAGATGGGTCGCGAATGAATACCCGCTTCAATGCTTCACCGCCTATATATATACTTATATATATATAGAGCTCGGATTTATAGTTATACCTCCCGGGTTAATGAGATCAAAAATCGCAGGATTAATCAAAGAGAAATCAATACAATCTCCCCGGGGCATATATACCAACGATCCGTCGCGCTCGGACCGTGGATATTGCTGATTTATCAAGACCAAGGTAGAATATAAATCATAGGTTGGAGTGGCCGATAGAACAGCCCACCATCCCACTCCAACCCCTCCAGTTCAAAACCATACTCTCCACACCCCAGCACCCAGGGGTACACCAAAAGTACAAGAGGCCCGTAACTAAGACTGGGCTTTGTAACCGGGTGGAAATAACCTGTGGGATGCAAATGAACGGAAAGGTGACACCAAAAAAACCAATAACAGAAATCAATAATAAAAAATCAATGGGGTGCACAATTCCGACCACTTGCAGAGCCAACGACAGGATTTTATCCGTTCGACGTCCCCTGTATCTATTCCGGTGATGGGGGTATTATGGTTTGACGAGTATGGATAGAAAAGGAGGGGGTTTGCGAAGGTTGGGCAGGGTCCGCGGGGGTGCCAGTAAAGAGCTACCCCCTACCAGCTAGCCGTTATAAGGCTAGCTGGTTGATATCATGGGTACTGGTTAAAAATAAAACTATTACAGAACCAATAAAAATTAAAACACTAGTACCACGATGAATATCATGAATCCTCTGCTTTATAATTGGCAGAAAATGGGCTCTTGTAGTGGGGTCATGAGTCCTAGCCCAAGTACACCACATGATGTCGTATGTATTGGTTTAAAAAAAAAAAAAAAAAAACCAATACAACGATTAGTATCACGGGTACGAATTCAATAGGCCCTAGGCATGATTATGACGGGTCTACCCAGCCCCAAAGCTTGTTACTATCGACCATCGTGCGAAGGTCTATGTAGCTCCAAGTTAGATTGTTGAGGAATATGCTGGGGGTAGTAGATAAATACCTGTGTGTCTCGTTTAGAGCATATCGGTTAAGAGGGGGGGAAGAAGAGTTCTAGAACCAAGAGACGGCGTAGAGGGGGCAAGCTCTTAATTTATAGTTTAGGTGGCAGGAACTGGGAGTTATTTGAGCAAGTTGTTGATTGGCAGCTGGATCCTTTGATCGGGAGGATATCGGTAAACGACATATTAAAATAGGCTGACATACATTGAGTCGTGCCGGTCAAGGCAATCAAGGACATGTTATTGTCACTATTTGTTAATTGGCATGGCATGTAGTAGATCTACGTAGATTACCCAGAGAGTACGCAGGTCGGCAGGCATGTTGGATATTCTGCGTTGGGAAGCCGACCATCCCGAACCACAGATCCCACAGATCCCGACGGACCCGAGAGATGCAAGATCCCGATGTTTGAGATCCCGAGTCTCGGCCCGAATGGTGGGGCTTCCCGCCCTGCATCCCGAACCAACCACGCCGACCGTCCGGACGGAACAGGGATCTCAGATCGGTTCGGGCTTGGCGTGCCTGCAGCTGCATGACAGGAAAGGATGAGGAATGGCAATGGGAACGGGCGCCCGATCATTCCCCCGCCCGGTTTATAACTTCCATGCTGCCTGCCAATGCCATGCCCATTCGGTGCCATGGTTCGGCTCTAGAACGGTCTTCTTGACATCCACTACATGTGCACTAGTCCGGGGCAGCAGAACTCGTCCTATGGAACCCTGAAAACTTTGCACAGATTGCTCCTATAATTATCATTGAAGAAAGATGCAGCGCTATGTACGGTACGGTACGGTACAGTACTGTGCTATCATACGAGGCCGGAGGGAAGCTCGGAGCGACATGGAAGCGGCACAAGTATACCGATTCCCCCAGTTGTCCAACATCTCCCAACGATGTATAAAATCCCCAAAGAATGCCATTCTCGATGGGAAGACTGATGCAAAGCAAGAATCTTGTTACGTATGCACCTCGAGGATCGAAGCCCCCTGTTCACCAATCAGAGCGACGGTTTGGAGATATCATTTCCGTTTTCTGTTGGACCGTGCATACGCTCTGCGGGCTGGTGCTTCTCGACTTTGGCGATAGTGGCTGATCTTAGTGGTATTCCACCTCAACTAGCACCGAGCCCATCTTCCCCTCCTTTTTACCTATTATTATCGTCTACACTATACAGGCCTTCATTCTTCAAATATCCGTTCTTTCGTTTGTTCATTCGTTCTATCGTCCATTCAACTTGAGGTTTTGTCGTTGAATCCGAGAATAACTGTTGTGGATGCCGACCGAAGCTTGTCAAGCTTAAGCTTGCTTGTTGTTGAGTTGAACATTCAATACGTCAGGCTCAACCACGGCGTCTTCCCTTCAACCTGTCATCACCACAAACAACATCAAAAAAAGGTGCAAACCTCATCATCTCCATCAATCATCAAGGGCAGAAGCCGAAATGATACTTGACATCCGTTGCTAACAAGATGCCCTTGATAGAACTCTTACTGGGCACGTGCTGCTTCACGATCCTCCAGTCAAGCCACACGTGTCGACGTGCATTCCATCCCTTGCTTGGGCTCACGAGACACCTCAGCTCGCTACTTCTCCATCTCGAACATTTCCAAGACTCCTGGACGTCATATCCAGGCTCTGCCTGTTAATTGACGGTCTGAAAGCGTCAAATCCCGACCGCCTGGTTTGCTATAATACCTGGACGAAGTCAATTTCCGTTTGCATTTCCTCGCAAGCTTTGACCTGCTTCAGGGCCGTCCTCCTCGCAGACCGACCGAAGGAAAGAGCAATATCAATCGAAGACTCGCCGATACCTTACTTGTCAGCTGCCTGAGATACTTTCTTTTGGAATCGGTTGTCGAAATAGCAGGATTTAGCAGAAGGAGAGATTGGATGCTGAAGGAATACTCAGAATAAACAATTATTCGAGGCCTTTTCTCCTTCTCCACGCTCGTTTCGAAAGCCAGTTCTTCAATTAAAAAAAAAAAAAAAAAGTTCATCCGGAGTCTCGCCGTATTACTACGGATTCATATTTGCAATTGACATCGAAAGACTAATCAATCGTTCCTGGAATCCTAACCCGTGGTATACCCAGGGCGTCAGAAAGAAAGTCCCGCAGAACCACCTGCATCTGATAATAATAACGCCACTCTTTTAAGATACTCACATACCATCATCAATCGGTCAATCACTATGCCGTTTGTGCCAGAACTGGTATCGACGACCAGGTATTCGAACCGGACCACGGACGCAAGCGCACTGTCTACATCTGACAATCCTTCTTCAGATGCCGCTCGAATCCCTGCTTCGAAGCCACGATTCTTGCCTGAACCCATTGAAACCACCAGAAGGAGCAATCGGGCCGTTCCTTCGCTGCAATCTACTGCTTCTGGCTCCAACTCGCCGCCATCGTCGAATTCCAGCACTCCCAAAGCGACTCTCCTAAACAACACAGAATCGGTGTCTCAGGCGTCGGCGAGCAGGTTTCTTCCAGAGCCCGTGGAAACCACTCGCCGTTCGAATCGGACACAACCCGTGAAGCCCGATGCTAATACCAAGATCAAAAGAAAAGGTTGGGGGCGTGACAGTTGTGATGAGGATGCAAAAGAAGTGCGCAAACCTGTGATTCTCAATCGGGCGCACCAACGTCCCATTCCTGTCCCAATCCCGGGCCCAGGAAAAAGCAAATGGTTCCCAGCAGACGAAGCCTCAAGATGGGGCCAACAATACTTCAACCAGCCGACCTTCAAAAATACTCAGCCTGCAAATGGAACTTTTCAAGGCGCAAACCGCTCGCTTTTGCCATTGTCGTCACCTTCATCGCAGCCTATGACTGCCGCCTCTGGCCATGACAGTCATGCGAATGTTAACGACACTGAAACCTATTTTCAGTCCCTGCAAGATTCTGTTAACCAGCCCGAAGAGGCAATTTCGTCCCAAGTCCGTGACAACAGCAATTATAGAAACAACGGTGACCCTCGTCAATTTAATCACTCTGCCAATGAGACAAGCGCTATTGCGGACATTCTGGTCTCCACTGCAGCTTCATCAAATCCCGCAAATGCTAACGCTCCGACAACTGTTCGCTCTGGGGACGAGCACCAGGAAGAAGTGGCCGGTACTGCATCCTTGTCCTCTTCTCCTGCTTCCTCTCTTAAAAGTAATGCTTCGGGACCAAACTATCTTCTCGATTCCTCTCCTTCACAGAAGTATTCGAGGGACTTGACTACTACCGTCGTCCCTGCAATAACCAGCACTGAATATCTCTCACCTTCTTCATGTGAAGAAGCCCCATCCGGCCTCAAACGCCCCATCTCTCCAAACGCAATCCTCGTCCGCGATTTTGGCTACGACTCGAGTCGTCCGACCCTCCTCAAACTCCCGAAGGCTGACGCTAGTGCATGCAGCTTGCCAGGGGTTGTTCCGAAGGTCCAACAGATACCAGCACAACGCAACGGTCCTCACACGAATATTAATATCCAGTCATATCCCCAATCTAGACTTCTTGATCCTTCAACTTATATAACCACAACCTCATCAACTTCACCATACCTCACCAAACCTACCACCGTCGACCTTCTTCGTAGCCAAGTACTCGCTGCTCAATCACAATTAATTAAGGATAGACAATCCTTACTCTCACCTACCTACACTCCAAGCAATAAACACCTACAGCCGCCAAACGGCTCGGATGAACCCAAGAGGAAGAAACCTCTCCTCCCATTCAGCTTTATCCCTGCCGCATCCCGTTCCGTGAAACCAGCGTCTCCATCACCGGCTTCACCATATCAAAGAGTACTTTTATCACCAGGAATTCCAACTACTCCGCTCCTTTGCGAGTCTCCAATGCCGACTACACTCTTCTACGAGTCCTCGAAAATGAACTCCCACGGCGACTACTTCACTGCTAAAAAGCAGGCGTCAGGCATGTCGATTGCCTCGAACGCTGACTCCGTTGTCAGCAGAGACACTGCGATTACCACACCTTCGACCCGCCCGTCCTCCCCGGGTCCAAGCAAATATGGCTACCCATGCACATCGACCTCTTCACTCGTCGCAATGGTCTGCCAGACCCCCCAACCAATTTGCTCAGATCCACCGAATATGTGCCCAGAGTCCAGGGAGGATGTCAGCACAGAGTTCGTAGTTGCGGTGTTCAACTACCTGAGTTTGGGACACGAGAGTATCGCACGAAAGTTTGACAAGGAGATATGCGAAGCTACCGGGTGGGGGTTGGAGAGGGTGACTACCGACCGACTAGGGGCTTTGAGAGAGTACGTGGAGGAGTATGTGGACCGAAAGCCCAGGTTCGGAAGTGGCATGGGGGGTTGGTAGGGCGATCTGTGAAACTGGGTTAGTGGGTGGTGATGTGGATTGTGGTGTGATTGTGGTGTAGTGAGTTGGCCTTTCATGCCTTCTTGCATAATTAAGTGGCATTATTTGTTATCGCCACGGAGAAGCGATGAGGGGTAGACGGAGCATATACACACATTACTATACACTGGCGTTTTCCTTTCCTTGTTTATTCCCTCATTGCTTCGTTGTCTCTTTTTTAATACGCTGTTGCTTTTTTGACTGTAGTTTAGCGGGAGGGGTTCTTCGTCGTCTTGTTTAGCATGCGTGCTTTACTTTTTTTCCTGCGATTCGCCGTTTTGTTTTTGATCGGTTGGCATGCATGCATATATACATACATACATACATACTGCGATGTTACTATATCGTGCCTTGATACACTTCTTCGCCGTTCTGGGGTCTTCTCTTTTTTCTTTCTTTCCTATTCTTGTTTAATTCAGCGAGTGAGTTGTTGTGGTTTTTTATTTTCTTTGCCTTCTACTTTACAGTGTAGCATTAGACAGCGAGAGGGGCCTTGAAATTCGAAACAGAATATATCATTTTTACTATCTAGACTTCTTAGCAAAGTAATAAATAAATACAAGACGCCTTAAAGACATTGAAGACCTTTTTCACAAAAAAATATTTTGTATTAGAATATGCAGTAAAACGTTTCGAAGTTTCCTTCTTCTAGAACCAGCAGATCTTTTGAAAAGGGCACCAAGAAAGGGAAGCGAGTTTTCGGACTAAAGAAGAGAGTTTGTCAGAGGTTGTCTGACATGAATATCGCTCCCAAACGTCGACGTATAACACAGGTGCATGCAGCGACCTACTGCACGTAAATGCGAGCAAGTAAAAAAAAAAGAGCAGGCAAGACAGCATTGTTGAATTCTGCAGGCTCGTTTATTATGTAAAGGGTAAAACAGAGGTCGGTTCTAAAGCGAGGAGGTCCTATGCTTCCTGCCCTTCTTTCCTTTCTCTAAGGTCTCCTTTTCTTTCTTGCCTTTCGTTTTTCTTTTCTGTGAATCCTACACGTAATCGATATCGGACTAAAGTAATCAAGCGAGACTCTCGCATAAGACATTGAATCAGCACTTGTTCGTTTTTTACTTGGAATGCTACTATCTACAACCAATAGACTAATTCAACATGTTCAGAAAAATAGGTCCCAGGAAACGTTCTGGAAGGAAGAAAGAGAAGAGGGGAAAAGAAGGGTCTTTAGTTTCTTTAACAAAAAAATTTAAAGTAATAGTACATACAGAAATATGTCTGACATGGCATGCGCATATGCACATATCTTTTCTTGCATGGCCGCTAGAATTTATGTATGTAGACTAAACCTTGATGAAGCATGTGGTATTTTTTTTGTTAACAGTGAGGGAATTTTTTGTCGTTTAGTTTTGGTGATGGATGGATTTTTAGGACGGTGCAGGGGGGGCAGACATGGAACCGGCGGTTTTGGATCTCAGTTTTGAGCGGTTCGAGCCGTTTCCGAAGGGTATCCTTTTTTTTTTTTTTTTTTTTTTTTTTTTTTTTTTTAATCGGTTGGAAAAATTCGTCTGTTGTGCATGCATGATGGTGTCGAGAGCAGGTTGTTGGGTTGTTTCCCCTACTACGATTTGATATGAGAAGCTGGAATTCTCGAAGTTGGTGTTGGTTTTGTGAGGTACACAAGTAGATAGATTGCTTAGGCGATAGTCTAGATGACCAAGCTGGATTTCCAACCTTTCTGATTGGATGCCAACTGAAGAAGTGTTTTCTCTCGAAGCTTTCTACCAATTGCCTTCATCCATGAATTGCCCCTCGGCGAACGACTCTGACACTAATTAACATTAAGTTTCTATACCAATCGCAGACACTGGCAGTGAGGTCCTAATACTGGTCGCTAAGCTAACAGAGCTCCAAAGCTAGATGGTCAGCGGTTTCTACAACGTCTAACATCCTTAATCCACTAAACGAAAATACCACAATCCCGATTGGCTACTCGATCGATCTACCCCAGATCCTGAACCTCGTGAAATGAGAACGCTCGGACTTTTGTCAAGAAAACACTCGAGTCAGGGATCGGAATCCTCTCCTCCAATATAAGACTAAGAATATAAGACTAGAGTTAGCTAAAACTAGCGCCATGGCATAACCATCGGTCTGATGAAAAGAGCTAGAGTCAATTGAATTTGGACGAAAATTCAGGTATGTATGGGGTAACAAAAAGCTGGGGAAACACTTAGGACTCCACACTTCCCTCCCCCTCCCCCCCGTTTGTTCGGACAAAAGGGTCCCATGGTTATCGTGGAGTTCGGCTTCGGAAGCATGTGAAAGCGGGGAAGCGAAAAACTGGGGTAGAAGGACACTGTTTCGGATTATCGCCTTGCAGATCTTTCGGGATGGATGAAATGGGGTGTATTTTTGCGGGGTAGTTTAGTACGATATCGGGGCTTTAGCTGGATGGGTTGATTGTATTTACTTGGTTAATTAAGTGATTGATCAATTAGCAGCGAAGTTTGCAATTGTACAAGTTGCAGTTAGGCCGAGATCGGTTTAAAACAGGCAGGAGAGTTATGGTTTAGGACGCCGACAGTATTTATTCCGACATGCTATCTCGTGAATTCAAGGATCTGGATCTAAGACTCTAAGGGGTTGGAGGACTACTTCCAATCTTCCAATTATGAGTGAATCGATCGATATCGATGTTAACTTAGAAATAAGTACGCCGTATTTTTGAAGATGGAGCGCTGCAAACCGGCATGCAACTGCTACTATGCAGCTGATATCACAGATCTTAGTTACAATATGGGTATCTATACGTTTGGACCAGAACGTGCCGATGAGATCTAATTTTTCGAATACTCCACAGATTTAAGTTTCCCTTAGGCCTTGCAGTAGTATACTAGTACACGTGCACGGTCCTACGAGGTTGTTTAAACGTTTGCAACTTAGCTAGCGATTGATTGATTGATAGGGTTCCAGATCAATATGGACTTTAAAAACCCCTAGCGCTAGCTATGCTCAATATCGAAGAAAAGCTATCCGAGGTCAAAACTCCCTAGAATATATGATCATATGAACTCGTACGACCAACGAACTCCGAGATTGAATGAAACTCTCTGGCCCCGACAACTTGTCTGTGCCACATGTCTACAGCGACTAGATTATGAGTCCTAATTCAGTCTACATTAGGTACCACACGAATCGATCCAAAGCCGCCAATAACTCGCGGGCTTATGCAAAACGCAAGAGTTTAGTCTCGTAAACCAAGCTCCTAATTCCTTCAATTACAAATTAGAAACCTTATGCACCTGGCAGTGTCGTCTGATTAAGTTCAGTGCTCGATTTTTATCGTTTGAGGTATCCTAATCGGAACGAACAATATTCCGCTTTCTTTCGACCATACTAGATTCGAATATTCTAACTAGGAACAATTTGTGTAGCTGTTGTAGCAATTGAGAGATTCCTAGCTCTTCGCACTATCGCCCTGTCTCCACGAATTGAAACCCATCGATTTATCCACCGATATCCTCGTGCGGTCGATCCTTCGTATGCAACAAGTCATCCCGTCCTTGGCCTTGAATCTAGCAAAACTATGTGTGAGGATTACTAGTGGATAGGCTACATTGTCGTCTTATACGATCATCTGATTAGGATTAGCATGCAGTATTGATTTCGCGCCTTACAACCTTTCTTGCCCGTGTTTCTTAAGAGCTCGTAGAGTGTAAATTAGCTTAATTAGGATCCCTATGATGATACTTAGAATATACATATAAGACATTAATGTAGTATCGCCCGATGAATTAGTGTCGTCGTTGCCCGGATTTGAGGCGTCATGATCACGCCCTGTTTTTTTTTTAAGTATCTTTGAGATATTCGAAACTGGGTCGACGTCTTGGATCTGAGTTTTAAAACTTTTTGATACCATGATCAGGCGATCCTAGGTACATACTATACCAAAACCGGCAGTGCACAGATAGGCCAAGAAACGAGATATTATCACGAGGTTTACTATAGATATCGATAGTCTATCTAGAACACTCGCCTTGAAGTTTATCCGAACACCATTCATTTCCTTGGAACATGCCTTTTAAAAAGTACAAATCTGCATGCCTTCCAAACGAAACAAAGCTAAGGTTACAGGTTTCCGACCCGGCTTAAAATCTCGCCTTGAAATCTTCGCCCATAGCGGATCAACAGATCGGCATGCAAGGAAGATCCCAATTGAGGATGCAACCGACAGGGGTCCCTTTTGGAGTCAACACATTTTAGGGCGTTTTGTGGATTCTACAACACCAGGCTCCCCTGGAAATGTTTTCCGAGAGACGATTGAAGATTGTATGTATACATGTATACGACTGTGGTACAAAAAGGTTCATTGTCGAGATGTTCGTGTAGTTGTCGAAACGAGGCGTAAAGGGAATAAATTTTTATCGGCGTGCAAAAGAGACTCGGGCTTTGGCCATTGCATAATACCGGGATCCGGAGCTCGAGCGCTCCGATATTAACCTCTCTTGCGCAATTGCCCACATGTCATACTCGTGCGGCATGGTTGGGCGCCCTAGGAAGCTGACGGCGAGGTACAATGGAGTCATGATATGTGCATGTAATATGCGCATGGAAACCCCTTCAGCTATACTTTCATTGCTTTTAAAATTTTGGATTCGGTGTAGTGCCGACGACCGGACGATGCATCGCGATGGTATCGGGGTGACGACAAACCCCAATTATTCGCTGGGCTCAATACAACCTAGTTTTAGATTCCTAAATGTATTTTTTTTTACTAACGAAGCCTCGCAACTTTGAAGTTATCATGCTCTAAAGTTTTCTATATTCATGTCTCAACTCATACCTCTGTAGGATTCTAATTCTACCAACACTTCCCAACGCTGCAGCATCGCGGACTCAGAATCAGGGAATCCCGTTCAGGCTGGTTTACAAGACCAGAGAAAGGGAATCCTGCCTTCATAAATGAGAACACTTGTTTTTCCACAAATAAGTATGCGATGAAAGCAGTTGCGCAGGCTGAATCTATAATATTCCTATTAGTATATCCGTTCAAACTTCTCTTTCTCATTAGCGTCGAGGCTTCGAAGCTCTTCCCCGCATTCTCGCTAGGGAGAAGGGCCGTCCCGTACTGACCGAGCATCCGGTTGCAGCCGAAGAATTTGAAAAGAACTCACAACATAGCCGGCGATTACCAGTCTCGGCACCAAACTATTTGGCGATTACATGCTTGCATTGGTCGGTTGACAGGCATCAAGGAGTGTAATATCGACGGTCATCCATCGTTATATCTAAAGCACTGCATGGATTTACTCCTCATCGCCCCCAAAAACGAAAGTCTTTCGGGTTAGCCGTCGATATCGGTATATATTTTCCTATAGCGTAAGAAACCGCGATTCAATATAACATCCACACAGCCAGGCATTCAGGCATCCGGCTGACCAAACCATAGAAGGAGATCAATGCATCTATAACACTCTTGTGGGCTCAATCACCACCTCGTCGGCTCGAAATCTGGATTGAGAGATGTAAACATGCCGATATTGATTCACGGACGTCCGGACATCTGAATCTAGACCTTTGATTTATTAGGCTCCATGGAAGACGTATACCGACCTATTTCTAACTGAATTCAAATATCCTCCGATTGCGACGAGCTGGGGAGGCGTGGTGGTTGATACCTAATCAAGGACGAGCGTCGTCATCGATATTTTCAAATTTGAACTTCACACGTCGTTCCGCTCCGTAGGCTGATTGATTTGAAGAATCAATGTAAGTAGAAATTTGATGTATTTGATGTTCTCGCGAGTCCCTAACCCCAGCAGTTATCCGGAAAGTTTAGCCGCTCGGTTTATTCAAATTCGGGGGGCCCAAGCACATCCCGACTGCGACTCCGTGCATATTCCGCTGTGCGGTGGCGGAACGAGCTGCACACAGGGACGCCTCGTACCTACATCTCGACTCCCAATATATGCAATAGCGACAGACAACGGCTTACAAGTTCTCTGGTCTTGGAAAATGGCAATCAGGGAAGCCGAAATAAAGTTAGGCACTACCCGTTCAAAATCGCCGTTTTTCGTTCGAGAAGTGGTCGTCGAACACTCTACCATGCACTGATAGCCGACTCGGTTGCGCGCTTCGGAATACACTAAACTATGCACTCTGCATGTTCGGAAAATCGATGTTCAGCCGCACGGTAGACTTCATTACAGAGACACACTACAAAAGGGATGGATGTTAGACTTTTGGTTGGCCAGCTGTAAAAAACTTGTCTCTTCACAAGATGGCGACAGCTGCAACGTCGACGCGCGGACGGGAGGGAGCCACACTGCACTGTCTCTGAGGTCGGCAAGGACGGTGATGAGGGCAAGGTTGAGCTCAATAGTGGTCCCGAAAATGCCAAAACCCGAACTTTGAGGTCAACAGTAAAGCCTATAAATACTTCGGTATCCCTACTCAGGATCCCGTTTTCATTGGCATCACAAGATGCTTCGAACTTGCGTATCTACCTCGTCAATATCTATCTATTATCTCTAGTATACCCGAACCAAATCTTCAAAATGGTTAGCATGTACAAAGGCAACCTGTGAGTTTTAGTCTTAATTGTTATGTTTGGTCAATACCTCGTCCCAGGGCAATGCTATATATATAGATTTATATGGCTGGGGGTCGAGGGGTGACAAATATCTATACCTATCGTGACTAACTCCAATGTTCAAAAATAGGGATCTTTATGTCCAAGGTCTCGATTGCAAGCTCTATCATAAATATTGGGAGACTACCGCGAATCGTTGGTCGGATTGGACAGGCTTGGGGGACCTTAAAATACGCTACGAACCAGTAGTCATTTCTCGTTCTGCCAGAGTTAACACAATTGACGTGTTTGTTGTTGGACTTGACCACTGCCTCTACCACCGCAAAAACCAGGGCGGGTGGAAAGATTGGGTCAAGATCGGTGTCGATTGCCTTGGGCCCCCAGCTGTCGTCTCTCGCGACAGCGACAAGTTTATCGAGCTCGCCTATGTCGGCGCGGATCACGGATTGAAGCACAAGCGACTTGAGGAGAACCAAACATGGACTCCCGCAGGTACCGATGTTTTCAATTGGGGTGGAAAGTACTTCTATAACCGCGGTTCCGCGTGTAGCTGGAGCGCCAACCATGTTAGCTTCTTCAACATCGGGCTCGATAGCAAGTGCTACGAGAAACGTTGGGCCAAAGGCATTGACGGCTGGTTTGATTTCGAGCTTCCAGGAGTTTGGACATGCCCCCCAAGATCCCTTTCCGGCTACAAAAACGAGCAAAGGATGACTGTGTACGGGTTGAACGAAGACAGCAGGTTGTTTTTTTGCGATCGTACTGGTCCAGCAGATAACAACGTATGGAGCCACACCGTTCTCAACGACGCCGACGGTATCTTCTCCAAGGAAATTCCCGAAGCTATTTCCTTTGGGGACCCTGGCGAGAGGATTGACATATTCGCCGTAGGGCTCGATAGTTCCGTCCGTCAAAAAACATGGACGAAGGCAACCGGTTGGAGGAAGTTGAGGAAGATCGGAGATAATATTAATACTATGTTTGCTCCAAGAGTAGTCAGCTGGGGCGATAGCACTGTAACTCGATATGACTTGATGTCTGTTGGAACTGACTTTTCGATGCTGCATCTCTATACCGATGATGGAGATAAGTGGTTGCCAACCGACAAACCCTGGGAACGCTTGGGAGGCGGGATAATGGGGACGCCTGGTAGAAGGGTTTAACACATCTAACTACACTCTATAGATCTACATATGCATATTAGAATTTTGGCTAGGCTATAGGGCACAGTCTAGGTTGGATTGGGAAGCCTGCTTTTAGAAATGAAAGTTTCCTTGGACTTGTCGATAGCTAAGCTAGGAATCCGCAATTTCAGCGGTGATAGTTACTGCATCTAGATATCTACTACAAACTATAACTATGGTTCCTAATACCAAATGCATCAGAATTTGTGGTAACCTATCACTAACTTGGATTGTGAGTTATCACTTCGGAGACATCTCGATAGCATTTGTCATCCTTGCCCAATCGAGCTGGCCTTCGCTTCAAGAGACCTTGCCAACGCCTCGAATTTTTTCTAGGACGCCCTATATGTTGTTATAATTTGATGTAAACGGATCTGCGGGACATAACTATGGAGAGTGAACAGCGGGCCCGTCCGGCCGAGTTCCGCCTCGTTGGCTTGAAGATACCCCCATAAAAAAAAGCAATATAACTTGACACCGAACGCCGTTAACACTCCCACTAGGTATCCCGTTAATTCAAGACCATAATATTATGCGTGCAAATAATCATCTAGGATTCCATGACCTGGGGGTCAGCAGGACAACCGGATCCTTCCTGTGAAACCAGTTGAAGTATTGAAATTCTTTTTTGCTAGCGGTATAGCATCTTGCCAAAATCGAGTCCAGGGTACTGGAGTCGGATCCTGCTTCAACTATCTTCTAAAAGCAATTCAAGGCAATGTATCACTGGCGCACGTGGGGTATAAATTTATAGATCCATCCTGAGCTAATTCTACCCCAAGCTTCGGCCCCGCGGCCGCGGATTATATCATCCTAGCGGTCAGACGCCGATTCGATATATCGAAATACAGAAAGGTACAAATTCTAGATTTCAGGCTCTTTATCTCTCGTGCCGTCTCTTGGTATCAACAAATTGCTAAACTCAAGGCAGACTCTTTTGAAATATGTCCTGCAGTGGGGTCATCTGGCAGCCGGCCGCTCCTAGATCGGTCGACCCTGGTATAGAATAGCTTGAACTCGCGGCCATGACGCGCGTAGACACGTTTCTGACGAAGGCTCAAGGGCGCAGGAAAGTTGACATTTTATCCGAGCACACACTTTTTGAGTTCTCCAAGAGTCATCGCAATGCATCTTACCGGCTGGGAACGGGATGCCCGGGTTGGTCAGCAGTGCTGCGCATTCGTAAAAACTTTTACGGCCCAATAACTATAACTGCTAGGAAAGTTAAGTTGCTTCTGCTATACATGTATATACCAAAATCATCGGAAGGGGCGACATGTGAAATCAAAAAAAATCGGGCGACACGTAATTATTAATCTATGGCAATATTGTTGTTTAGCAGTGGGGTGGAAGTTGATTTATATGCCTACATGCACAGCTGCACAGTTGGATTAGATCGTGGCTTGCCACACACAGTGATTCAGCCACACTACCCTTTTGCGTGGCGAAAATTAATTACCAAAGAGCACGGATATGGAAGCCTGCAGTGTTTGGGTTCCTACATGAAAATTGAGTCATTTCAAAAGACGAACTCACAAATGCGTGAAGATTAGTACTTTTTTGACCTCCAAATTGGCTTCGAAGTCTCGATAGTGTGTTGTGCAACGTTGATTTCATCCATGCACTTTTGGATCCTTCGCGAATCCATTCGAAAACTTTCAGCCTTTTGTTGTAAATTTCAAGATGGTTAGTTATCTGTACGATCGAGCTCGAGATGAGCTCCTCGCAAACCAGATGAAAATGCGTGGAAGCCAAGATTTTGGCCTGAAACTGTTGCTGTAAGGCCGACGAATCGCTCGGTTCTACAAGGTTCTAGCGCAACTATGAGCACTTAGGCATGCATATCTACGCGAAGACAACTGGCTGTTCTGTTCTGAAATATAATTCGTTACTCCGAGAGGGGGATAGGACCGGCGGGCCTTATACATAGAACACGCACCCCTCTCGTGATCAGTTAAGTTTTTCCGTCTGAGCCTTCTCTCTTGGGGGTTAGTAGTAGTACAAATGAGATATCATGATACACAGGCCACTTCGACGGTCGTATCATACACGCGGGTTTTACTATAGGTACAAGGGGGGTTGTTTTCACATGTTAGGAAATCTATCTTGGAGGGGAGAATACAAGTACAACTTCTTTTTTTTTTTTGCTTTGCCAAATTTTAAGGATACTTCGAAACAAATGCAATGTAAGGCCAATCTATCAAACCGAAACCTTGAAAACCTTTTCCAAAAATAAAAAAATGATATGCAACCCAAGCCATGAGATATACCATTAGATCCTGACCCAAACGAGGCAAGCAGAATGCATGTTAAACGTTGAACAAATGAAAGGCTGAGCAGTGAATGTACGACCGAACAGGGCATCAAGGGCTGTTGGCGAATTGGAAACTATAATGTGGGCAGAAAAAGGCAGAGAAGAAAGAGGGGTAAGTTGTAAATTTGGCGCTAGCAGGGAACTCCAGTTAAACAAAAAGCCATGAACGTTTAAGGAATAAAGAAATAGGAAAGATTAGGGATATTAGAATTGGGAGCGGGCAATAGAGCATCGCGGGCACCTGGTATGAGCTGGGTGCTCATCGGAGGTGCATTCAGACTCCTTGCCTAAGTTCATAACGTAGACAAAGTTTGGACGATTCTGTGCGAGAAGTTGACATTCGCACTATTAAGAGTTTGGTTAGCATATAATTATTCTATATCGGAAAAATAACAGCAGGTCTGGAACTTACGCAAATCCAAAAATCTGGTGCCACGGGTGAGGAGCCAAGGGAAGATGCACTGAAGGGCTCTCCAGGGCCAAAGATATCTTTTATGGGCGGCAATTGCCTCTGCTGGTCCAATATTTCAAGCTCGTTGTCCAAGAGATTGATTTCTCTTTCATACTTGGAGCGAGCAACTTCTAATGCCTTGGACGTCTCAGCTAAATTGCATTCAGTATACTTCACCCAAAGGCGAATATCTTTTTGCTCCTTATGAAAGTGGTCGGCTACGTGATTAACACGAATCTCCTTACCACGTCTACCAGTCATCTCTGGAGGGATTTGGATAAGTTTCGCACAAAACCCACACCAGAAGTTGTCTTCCACATAGTCAGTTCCGTTATGGTGTTTCTGAAGAAAATCCTTTTTGGCATCTTCGTTGACCTCACCGTCACGGGTCCAACTTGCAACAAGGGCTGTGTGATGTTCTTCGAGGTGCTTTTCGAACTCCTGTCTCCGAACCCATGCACTGCGGCAGGACTCGTGGGGACCACCAGGGCACTTATAGAATTCGCTTTGGTAATGTCTATGTTCCTCGTGCCGGCGCCAGTCGTCCTTGCTACCAAATCGCTGGACTTCACTTCGTTCTTGCCAGTGGAATGTGCAAAAGAAGGGCCGACGATGCCTTTGCATATGTTTTCTAGGAAGAGTTAGCTTTGAGGATGTCTTTCGAAGCGATTGGAACTGTCGGTAGGGCTTAGATAAATGTATGGGTGCCATTGCCAAAGTTCGATGATGATTTCGAAATTAACAGAGAAACCATTGTTCATTAAAATATAATGTTGGGGCTCAACATATATTTAAAACAAGGCGGCCGATGATGTCATGGGGCGGATGGAGATTGGGGAGGATCAAACAAGGAATGCGGGAACTTACTTCCATTCACTTTTTTTCGTAAAAGTTTTATTACACTTGTGATTAGAACACCGGTATACTTCGGCGACACTTTCCGTGTCCGTCGCGACAGAACGTGAGGGCGGCCTGGTGGTGTCCTCCACTTTGATCGAACCGGCTTCGTGACCAGCCGTATTACTGCGTGGGAGGCTAGGCACCACAAAACTTGAGTTCGCCTCGCTTCTAGGAATGTGCTCCTTGGTATTTTGCTGCGGCTGACCGAAAAACCCAGCCCCGGATGCATCAAGTCTGCTGGTCGGCGAGGTTACGCTCGTAGGTGTCAACGGCGAGAAACCAACCCCAGCGTAAGATGGAGAAGTAACGCTCAATGAAGTCCTGGCACTCGCTGCTGCTGCCAAAGGTGCACCGGAAAGGGCTTCTGATATCTTTGTTTGCGCTAATCGGTAGCCTCTCGAAAATCCGGCTTCAAACCCGAGCAGAGCAAATTTTATGCAATCCAGTCGTCTCTGTGAAGTAATTTCTGGGTATCGAGTTTTTAGCCCCTCAGAAGATAATTTGGCAGCCGCTTCAAGTTCGTCGGTATTCATGTTCTCAAGGAACTCGATCACCCAGACTTCGTCGGTGTCATGATTTCGGTGCTGACTTGGCCCAGTATCACTTGAAAGATCATGCATAGCCGGTTGATTAACTGGTTTTATTTTCAACTCTGGGAGGGGTTCCTGCATTTCGGGAACGCTACCAAAATCTTCCACCAGAAGCCTTGGTGTCAGCATTATGACATCTCTAGACTCTTCCTGAGGCGAATATGATCTGTCTCGAGGTATGCTAAGTTGTTGGCTCTGTGTGCTATATTCAGCTGCCCGACTTTTTCCCTTTTCCTCGATGGCCATTAAATCTTCGTCATCCTGCTCAATATCATCGTGCCCCGTCGCGATCTGTGCTGGCGTTCTGATTTCAACCCTTTCCAACTGGACATCTTCGATGGTTTCGTCGATAGATCTAGCTTGTATCGGGATATCGTCTGATAAAGGACTTGACTCGCCCTCGGGGCTCCTTGATGGATTCTTTTCTGCTTGGGATGCCGACCCTTGTGGATTTTTAATTTCATCTAAATACTTTTTATCGTGAAGTTGTAAAATATGTTGTCTAAGATTGTCTCTCCTCGAGAAGGCTTTCTTAGGATTCGATCTGGCGCACTCCGCTACCGGGCAGACGTAACTTGCAGAATTCTCCCCGTGGACGGTATCTCGGTGACGTGTAAGATCTTTTTTCGTGTGAAACTTCGCGTTACAATCTCCACATACATGCGATCGTTCGCCATGTATTTGCTTATGTTTACTAAAATAATAATGATGGTGAATGTCAGGTTCTATTCAAGCCCCGTAATGATAGTATGAAGGGAGAGGTACCTAAGAGAGTTCTTGCTCGGAAAGCTTTTCTTGCATGCATAACAGATATGTTGTTTCCTTATTGGGGATGAATTAGAAGCATGCGGGTTTGCATCTAATTTAAGAACCCTATATCAGCATCTAACCTTTCATTTAGATCCTTGAGTAGAGATGGAGGGGGTCAGACCTGTACTATAAGCAATAGGAGGTATCGGGTTTTTATCGTTTGGATCATCAACAGAAGATATTAAATACTTAAAAGATGGTAAAGAACTAGAATTTTGTCGAAGTAAAGGCGGGTGAAAGTCCGATCTGGCGCTCTCCTGCTGTTGTTGACTATCCAGAGCTCCCAAAATTGGACTTCCTAAACTCTCGGCGATACTTTGGCTCCTCCCGTGACTACCGGCAGGACCTGCTGTACCGATAACTTGATTCGTAGACTGGTTGCTTGTAGTCCATGATGTCGTGGGTGGGTCCACTGTTGCCCCTCCCTCTCCCTCTGAGGGATATACACCGGCCTCCTTTGCCTCTGGCGATTTGACCTGAGTATTTATGGCTTCCATCCATAACAATATTCACGGGTCCTTGATAAGGTTGAAGGGGTGCTCTATTCATTTCCACGGTACAAGTTAGCTATTTTTGCTCTTTCGCGAGACTGCTCCAAAGGTTATATTGCTAAGGTTATGTTGAGCCTCAAAGATACTGCTCTAAAACGTCGGTATTCGAGGCTCGAGATATTCGTATTAGTGGGGTTGAAGTTTGCATACTTCTCAGCCTGATATACGGTGATTTAGACAGCCGGCCGCGAGGAGGCTTGCCTATCGACCCACTTTCTCTTCGCGGGCTATTTCCTTGCGCGTGGCTATATATATATCCTCATAATCAGCCTCGTGTCGTTTTTGAGGTCAACTTGCATCTTAGGTAGGATCGGAAAAGTACAAGTCCAGAGTAGGAGGGAAAAATGCTTTTAAACATACGCGAACCCAGTTCCAATCAACCTCTTTCTTTTTTTTTTCTTCACAAATCTGTTAAATCCTTTCTATCCTGTGAGTCGAAGCAAATCCCAAATAGACCACATCCAAAAACTAGGCCCCCTTTGCTAATAGTTATCCTAGCAGCCGGTATTGTTGATAGCGAAATCCAAACAGAGAAAAAATCACCTCAAGTCCTAAAGCCGCAGACGCGGCTTTGGCGAACAACGGCCTTTAAATATGAAAAACTTCGCGACCTACCGATCAAGCCGATCAAGCGGCTATTCCTAGGCCCAGCCCGAAGATTGCAGGGTCTTTAGTGTGCCGGTTATGACTCTTTTGATAGCCGCAGTGACTCGGAAAGTTGCGTTTTGGTGGTTGAGCTGAGTTTGATAGTTCTAAGCTCATCTGTAGCTTGGAAGAAGAGATATCACAGGCCCTAACGTGGGAGTATTATTAAAAGCAAGTTTCTCCCCCCGTGTTTTTCCAGGCCGGACTAGTCGCCAAAGCTTCGAGCAACCTGAAAGGAATCCTGCTGAAAAGTATCTTGATGCTGGAATGCAGCTGCGCCGTAGACTTTACGAAAACAGAACCGGAAACTCAGCCTATTGCGATCGGGAAAATACGACAGCAAAGATAGAGTCCAGGGGCGGGTGGTCGAGAAAGATGAGAATTTCATCCTGGCTTCACTCGCCGTTCTCTTCCTCAATCTTGCCCTCCAAGCGAACGGGTATCGAAGAAAAAGAAAACATGGTGAACGAAATGAATTCGATTTTTCGTACAAGGAATCGGGCTGTCACGTTAACGAGGCACTACTCAAGGCGGCACATTTCGCATTAGGTTGGACCTACTCCTTTTTTTCTTTTTTCCCTATGTATTCATTGACGCCTTTGGGGAAACATTCGAACGAGTTAAGGCCCCCTGATGCTGCCTGCATGTGCATGGCCGTCCGGAGTCAGGCCTAACGTTTGGCGTATCTATGATTTGCCACTTGCAAAAGTTTGCCCGAACTCATTCGTACAACCTTGTTTCGCCAACGAAGACGACGCCCGCATGTAGGCGGCCTTCCTCCTTCATTCGATCCGATATCAGGGCAAAGTTCATCCGCGTAAACCCCGAAGAGCAAAAAAATACTTATATATAGCAACCACCCAAGCCAGCTGACGATGGGTGTCGCCAGACGGACAAGCGAACTGCGAATGGACAGTGGCAGTGAACGATTATTGCAATTGCTACCTGGGCGAACTGCCATGTTTCTGATTCAGGCGAAAACTAAAATCAAACAGGCCTGGATCCCAAGAAGCACCAGACTACGACAAAACCACTCCCAGGACACAGAAACCAACCAGAGGCAAAGATAAAGGCCAACGAGTTAACTTCAAACCACCAATACAACTGGACGAAATCACCCGGATGCATATGACGTTGATCAGTGAACTAGTGGATCCCATTCTCGCCGCCAATACCCGGCCCTGCCGGGGTTCGGGATTGCAGACATGCGGGTGTCCTGTATGTAGGTACTAGCAGGTACACGGGCAGAAATTGACCAGTATAAAAATTCTCTCACCACCCTCTTCACCCCTTCCTACTGGCGTTCTTTCCATTGCCGTCTCGAGCGAGCTCCTGACTCTCCCAACCATTCGAGAACACAACTTCATCTGACAGTAGTAATACAATACGAACCGCCCAGGTAGTATAAGACGGTGTTCTACGGCATTCTTTGTGTCACATTGAACAACCAGGGGAGGGCCTAGCTGCCTTAATTGGGAAGAAGTACTATTGTCGCAACAAACAGCCTTTTCTTCCAAATATCCTCCCGGCCGTAATAGGTGAGAAATATATTTTCGGAAAGGATATATATTCCGGATATGATTGTGGACAGGCAAAAATAAGAATTACTGTACATCTTGGAATCCTCCCACTTTCATCGGCGACATTACATGCATAGGTTTGGGAGGACTGCATCGAAACATCCTTCCTTAACAAGCATCCCGCAACTTGACGGGATGAAAAAATGAGCAAAGAGAAAACGTACGTCTACTAAGAATGTGCATGTGTTCTCGAAAAGAAAGTCAAACATCGCATATCGACACAAACGAGAATTTCACGAGAAAGGAATGTGAAGGCAAAACAAGGCAGCAACGAATTCGTAGGTAGACGTTTGGAAACTGGCGGTGCAATGTTAACATAGCGGCTGCAATTAGAGGTGCTAAAGGATTAATCGATTAAATCATTGGGACGCAAACAGCCCCGTTCAAAAACTAGCTACTGGACAGGAAAAGGCTTGTGAAAATGAAATAAGAATAAGATCTAACACGAATGAAAGGAAAAGGAATAGGATTGTGACAAATGTTCGGACCTTGTTGTGTGTTGTCAAACTGCATGTTGGCTTCTGCAGGCGCCCAAGTCAATGTGATAACCTGCATTAGACATCAGACCAGGCCCCAGACTAAGGCGACTCATACATCCGCGAGCCATCGCGAATGCTGCAAGATCCTCAGGCCTGAAAGGTCCAGTCATCGCGGCTGACAGCTGCCAAATATGCAAAAATGAAAATCGACCTTCTTTTGACGGGATTTCTCGATCACCATGGTTGGTGGTTGGGCCAGTTCATGAACCTTTCCGTCTCATCGTCGCCTGGCTGCTGCCCTCCTTGGTTCCAACCTCCATATGTTGCCGGATTGGTGATGCCCAAACCCGGAGCTACGTGGCTAACCATGTTGGGGTTTGGATAGCCAAGCATGCCGTCGTGCCCACCCATCCCATAGCCCATGTTTGTTCCCTGGATGTTATAGCTCATGGGATTCTGCTGTGCATGGGGACGTTGGTGCTGTTGCTCCTGCATGAACAGATCCAAATCGTTGTGCATTTGGAACTGCGTCTGAGGGTGCAGCGTCGCAGGAAGTGACGGGTCCATCGCGCTCGTATAGATCCTATTCTCAACCAGCCTTGAATTTTCAACCACGTTTCCATTTCTTTGTGGTGTGGCATGCGGCGAAGGATAGACGCCCGGAGGGGTTGGCCTGGTTGGCGAATAGAATGACGACTGAGGCGCCGTACCCACATACATGCTTTGTAGGTCAGGTAAAATTGGTGTGATGTTCCCTTGCCCAGCAGCTGAGAAAGCTGAAGGATTGTAAGGAGTGATAGGTGTTACTGTTGTGGAATTACCTCGCCGTGTGCTCGCAGGGCTTAAAATTGCGTCTTCACCAATCAAGGTGATCACGGGCAAGGAGATAGCTTCCATATGCCTGGCCAAATGAACCGTTAATTTCTTCCAGCTTTGTAGCCTGCACCCACAGAAGCGACAGGGCTCAGACGTCGGCTTGTTTGTTGTCTCTTTGTAACAAGCGGCAACAATATCCCACAATTTATTTACTTCATCGTCCTCTGTGCCACCTTTGCCTTTCTTCGTACCACGCGCCCCGGCGGCCGCCGACTTCGTAGCACCAGTCGACTTCGTAGCCTTAACTTTAACCTCTGGCATCTTGTGTTCTCTGACGAGATGTTGCACGAAGTTATCCTTGCGATAGCACTTATGGTTGCAGTCAGGCAAATTGCAGGTCCACCATTCCAAGTGTCGATGTTTCTCGTTCTCATGACGCACCCAATCGGCCTTTCGCTTGAAACTCTTGGGTTCTGTGCAATCAGGGAACGTACAAGTGAAAGGTTGGACATCTTCGTGAACGTGTTTCGTCCAATCAGAGGGCTTAGTAAACTTCTTCACCTTGAAACAGAGCGTGCATTCGAACTCCGCAGGCAATCGATTAACAGGAGGCATCGGCACACCTGGCGGGAACTGGGTCGCAGTCACCCTCCCGTCAGTGCTGGGGACGTCCTCGTCATCTGAATCATATTCTTGCATCGAGTACGATGCGTTGTTATTGGGACTCTCAAGAAGACCAATATGTGCGTTGTTCTCCTTTCCTTGATTGGCGATGGCACCGCACTGATTGTCGTTGCTGCATTTACCTGAAGTTTGCACTGTGGCATGATGTTTGAGGAAGTTCTCCTGGAGTTTTCTAAAACGCTTGACTTGTTCGATCGCAATCCTATCGATCAGCTTAGGATGCAATTGTGGGTTGAGTTGGAGACAGTGCTTCGCAAAACCGGCCCGGTTTGGAGTGATCTTATCGATAGGAATCTTCAACTGGGGAGGAGGCGCAGGAATAACTTCAGCGGGGGCATCCTCATCATCCGAGGGTTCATGCTCTAATGGAACACTGAGGGATCCTTGGCTTTGATGTCTACCAGTCGAAATTGGTGATGCAAACCCTGGTCTTCCAAATTCAATCCTTCCCTTACTCAGTGAACCAAGTCTTTTTGTTTGAGGTGACATCGGATTACTAGAAGAGGCAGCGTCGCCTACACCGATTGACATTGGCAACCCAGCCATTCCCGCGAAGGCTGAAGCTGTATCCTTTGAAGGATCAACATCACTTTGCTTCCTCTTTTTCGAAAGCTTGCGTGTCAGGCTGCTTAATCTGCTTGGCGAACGCTCCCTTCCAATTTTTGACTTTTGGCTGTCTTTCCTCAAAGGCTTGGGCTCCTTGGACGACTTGTCAGAGAGGTTCTGAAGAGCATGGAGAGCAGCGTTCTTGTGTTCGTGGCCTGCACTTGAAAACCTCTTCAAGACGTTCTTAACCTCAAATAAACTCGGCTTTCTTTCTTGATGAGCATTCGGTCTGTGTACAACCGATAGATTTTCTTCGTTGGGCCCGAATGACATCCTTTTGAATAAACCGTCCATCTCTCCAATAGAGTACCGACGGCTTCTCATGGTACCGAACGTCGCCACCCGGCTTGCAGTCTCAATGTTCTCATTCGCTCGCTTCCATCTTTCGATTGCCGCATTTGAGGAGTTGGGCTGAGCACGAGTGATACCTTCTCTAACATTGAGCGTCGATATCGGCTTTGGTGGATCATGCCAAGGACCAGGTCTGTAATACGCATTAGGATGTGGGTCGTTGTTGACAAGAGCCATCTCCTCTTCTTCCGTCATTCTCTGGATACTGTCGATATGTCTAGGTGGGTGGATATCGTCGTCGCCAACATGTGATACAATACTATCCGGGAATCCCAGCTCGTTTTCCGGAATCAGGGAGTCTGGAAGTCCCTCCTCATCTGAAGTATGGCCGTCTGTGCTTTCCTCCTCGCTATCATCGAACAGCACATCCCCCTCTCCCCGCGGTGTCCCATCAATTGGCAGGTATTCATTGGATTCTTCCAACTTGAAGCCTTGCCCTGTTGCAGTTTGTGCAGGATCAATCAGCTTATTTGACGTATCTGCTGGGCCGACACTTCTACTTCTCTGCCTATTGGTTTTAGGAGCGTCGAGGTGCCCGGACCCTTCACCAGAGAGCCACCGGAAAACCTTCATGTGATTCTCTGATTCTTTGGCTATGAGTTCTTGATCTCGAAGACTTGGAATCTCGTCGTCTGTTGCTGCTGTAGTCCTCCCGGCTGGAAGAACTCGGTTGAGGCTGGGTTCATCGTCACCTGACCGCTTCTTCATCCGTCGACTGGATTGCGTGGCATCGTGATCGTCAACAGTAATATTAGGGTTAGATGTCGTTGATTGAGTTGAAGGGCCAAGTGGTTCTAGTACATTAGGCCTGATTTGAGCTTGTAAACTAGCATTTGTCATCGCTGGACTCGGAAATACGTTATCGCTAGAGGTCGCAGTCGGCGCTAATGAAACTTGGGTCACTGGTTGGGTGTTGTTCCTCGTTGGTGGTTCATGAATGAAGTCGTCGATGTTCAGCTCTTCCTCAGGCATCGGAGTGCTCATATCGAACGGCATGTCTTGGTCGTAACCTGGCGTCGTCCCCGACGAAAAGCCGTGGGAGGAATTCGGGGAAGACATCGAGGTCTCGAAGTAGTTGTGAGGGGACATGGAGAAGTCGGAAGAGGACGGGTGGTTAGAGCTCGCATTCGATACCGACGCTTGCATGGGGACTGCGGAATTTGGAGTAAACCCGCCGAGTTCTTCTGCATCATAGACCTTCAGAGTAGAGTTCCGCGGGGTGGAAGGGTTATTTTGAGGACTAAGAGGTCCTCGTTCACCTGTAACACCGAAGAACGCCGCAAATGAACGTCTTTTGGAAGACGGTGAATCGGGATTCCCACCGGCCATTGTCGCAAAAGGATAAACGAAGCTGAATCCTTTGCGCCGCACGAAATCTAGACGTTTGGGGGGTCGAATCTATGGTCCAAAGGCTCTAAAAGTAGGCGGATGCGTGGAAGGTCGCTCTACACTGTTGTGTTGCTTGGGATGAAGAGGCGTCGCTGTATCTGTTCGGGGCAGAGCGAAGCTGACCTTTACGTTAGCTGACAAAGACTTAAACTCGGAGCAAACTCAGAGTTCTCCCGAAAAGCTTACCTCTTGGACAAAGCTAACTATCGAGATCGTGCGAGGCTCGTCGAGTATACTTTTGACGATGTTTCGGATGTAGCGAAATCGTCGCTTGTCGCTGTCTCACGGTGTTAAGACTCGGGGTGGAGGGAAGGACTCGATCCGGAGAAAAAGGAGGGGAAAGATTCAAAGGTCAGCAAGCTGGGGGGCGGGGCACTGGCACCGTTTTGAAGTATCAGCAATGCAGAGGTCAAGAGGGCTCAGCGACCGTTTGGACGGATGAATCAGAGGAAATGGACAGGTTCCATGATTGCGAAGGCTTTTCGGCAGGTTGGAAGGCAGACTCTTGTGAGCATACGTGATGGTGATGAGGCTAGCAGGATCGAGAAGCGGTTTGGCAGAAACGCAAGCGAAAAGCTGGGCAAATGAAGTGCTTACCGCTCAGGTATTATAGTCGGTAGACCGGCCACGTTGGGTCTCGAATCAATCGAGAAAAGTGAACTGGAGCTAGCGGGGAGGGATTACGAATGGACCTTGGGTGTGGGTGGGACAGTGCTTGAGGTTTTGGTCCGGTCATGCAAAAGAGATCCAGACGGTACGATCAACGACCTTTGGCTAAGCTAAGGCAAAGCAGATGGCAGAATACCTCGTATGATGATATAAGAATCCCAATGCTGCCATTGCGGATTATCTTCCTCGTCCGAGACCAGAAAGCTTAGCTATGGCCCTGGCTCCTCTTCATTCTCTAAGCCACAAACTCGCGGGAAGGCTTTCCAGCAGTCTGATCATCATCCCCAAACTGCAAGCCAGTCCAGCCTCGACCCGGCCTCTCACACACAGACCAACTGGAACTGCTGGATATGATGAAAGAATCCAACCCTCGGAATCTTCCATGATCACAAGCTTTAGCGAGAGATGCGATGAGGCTATGCCGCCATAGGGCTGGCGGGAGGATTGATGCATCTGCAGTGATGAGTAAGAACTCTTTTCAGAGACTCCAATCACTTGCGATTTCAGCTTGTACCTCCCCGTCCGGGATCTCGTCCTCAATAAGATTCCAACTTTCGGTGACAACGAGTTTCGTCAGCTTTTGTCCCATGTTAAAACCCGGGTGGAGCGACACGCACCGACACAAAGATGAGACTTCTAAAAGTAAATGTCCGATTGATATGGTGAATCCGATCCGGCAGAATTCAGAATATCCCAACCAGATCAGAAGGCACATCAACCTGCCTTGCGGAACGTAACTTCAACCACCAATGCCGCCGTCTTGGCGAATGAGCCACCCTTGTATGTTTGTGGCGGGGTCGACATCAAGTGATACGACGAGAGCATCCTTCACAGCGGAGAAGTTAACCGTCGATACGAGCCGTAACGATGTGCATATCCGTTCGATATGATCCTGTCGATTGGGATAATGTTCGCCGTAGGATGATGATGCAGAAGATGAAGCTCGAATGAATCGAATCGCGCTCACAGCTTCAAACAGGCTGGGGGACTTGGGATCTTCATCGATTGTGTTGTGTGGTCGTTAGTTTCTGTCGATCCCAACACATTCTATCTTTGGAGGAAGCAGCCCGCCAATTGATTCCCACTCTCGAAGTCAGCTCTCGTGGGCTCTAGAAAGTACCTACTCTGGCGGCTAGTAGCCACAATATATGGTCAACTGGTTAATACAGCTGCTATAAGTAGTGCTATACTAATCCTGCTATTTTGTACCATCTATATCTTAGTATTCAGCTGAATTCAGCGCACCGTACATATTGACTTTTTCGCTCCGGCCGCGGTCTGAGGTAAGCTTCCTAAGCTAGCTACGACGTGTCGATTGGATCCAATTCGTTATAGGCTAGATTCTAACAATATCAATAGCAGCGCTGCGGCTCAGCTAGTAACTTAGTGGATATATCTATATCGCGACTTGTACCGAACCATAGCACGTGCACGCCAGTGACCGGATTCATAAGGTTGAAAACGAGCCCATATCGCGATCTTGAAGAGTCTGGCGCTAGCGTTAGCTCGAGATATCTACGATAGCTGTCTTTGGAGCATGTGCGCACCAGGATCTAGATAGTGAGAACCGGATAGGCCGGGAACGGGACTGAATCTACAATGCTGAGATATGTATACGTCTGAATTTGGCACTCATTCAAAGCATCGAATGTTTGAGCCTTGAGGACTACCCCTGCATGGGTGTTCATAATTTCCTCCCCGTCTCTACGACTCTAGCATAGCTCATATCGAGCGATAACATCGACGGTACATGATTCAGCTAGCTTCATGACATTTCTAGATACGATATGCTAGTGGATCCCCTGTCGAATCGATGGCTGACGCGACGTTACCCACCTATAGAGCAATCTGATATATATCGCGGTGAATTCGAATCGACGGGAAGAATGTTCTTTCAGTGTTCTAAACGACGCATCCAACCCTAATGCATGCACACCACTGCACTGCAGCCTGGACGTTGCTATTCCACGTGTGAATAAGGTTTTATTCTTTGAACTTGAGCATCGATGCATCGAGGTTCGAAACCATCAGGGTGGAAATCCGGGCCATGCATACCATAGAGCACGCGACCTTTGGACCTGGTCTTTCGCCTCCTCAATTCAAATTCAGAAACTCGACCCTAGAATGGTCTAAATTTTCGAGATAGACCACTGATCATGGCGGTCAATTGGTGCGCACGCAAACCCCACGCGGCAATATGGATGCTGCCTTGTCATGGCGTTCTGATTGGCATGGCGAAAGTGGGGCACACCCAGTTTTATCTTGAGACCTGCCTGAAGAAGTCCCCGTTCAAGACACCCATCTCGCATCCATCTTCCAGCTCCAAACCAGAACTTCTGCTGGGATCTTTTGGAGATGTACCAAACGATATCATCTATCAAAATTATATCCCGGTGAGAAACGGACCTGACAAGACCATCTACCGCGATTACCACGACTATCAAAATCTATCTCTACAAAATGTAGAGTACCAGTCTGCTATTTTTTCCAAGCTCTCAGCCAGCTAGTTGCAGATGGACACCTTCTAGTCAGTGCTTTTATGCGGGCTCGATGCCGTCCCGAACCCCCTGTCAAAGATAGCGCCACAAACTAGGTTGCTACCAGCGCGCAATACACACCTCATCTAGCCTGCAACCTGAAGTCGCTCTGTGAGGGAACTGCAGCCGTTGAAGTCTCAGCGAAGTGTTCCGGTGCCCTGCGGGCTCAAGCACTTGATTTCCTGGTTGACGGATGACCGTCTGCATTGTCGATATGGACCCCTTAAATGATTGACCGAAGCCCGCCAATTGGCTCCTCTCCGCATTGTCTGCCGTCTCGAAGCAACTGCGGTCAGGACCCAATATAGCCATTCAGAGACATTGTGTCTCAAATTCTTGGATTTTCTATCTTGCCGATAACGTGGCGGCGTCGAGGTCCACAAAAAGGCTCCACTTCCTAGTCACGAACCTGATTTCTCTCTTGCTACCAAGGCAAAAATCACACAATCATACAAAAAAGGGAGACGTCGCATATGCAAGTCGATTCCATCCGGGAGACTTTATGTATCAATCAGAGGAATTATATAAAATCGCTCACGTGTGAGGAGAAAGAGTTAGGCCACCGAGGTCTCACACAGCTCCCTTCCGCACTTTGCATCTGAGGCGCTTTCAAGAGAGCTGCACCGAGGAGTAAGTATAACACCTTCCTATTTCCCTAGCTACCCCGTCCGCTCTATAATACATATTCCCAACACCCGCGCTGTTGGATCTCTTAGCCTGATCTATTCGATTCCCCCTTAGTCTTTCATCTTTGCAATGTTGCGATCTCTTTAACTACAGGAGCTGATCACCGTAATATGATTAGAGGGGCTGTTTGATTCCGCTTCCCGACGACGCTTCAACACATACCTTCTCCTCGCCCACAATGGTCTCGATACCGCATATAGCTGCGAGACAGCTATATCGCGAGGATGATGACCCAGCGCCTTATAGAACAATATTAGCAGATAATCCGACACTGCTGATAACATGGTGGGCCACTGGATGTTCACTATTCATCATCCTTGCTCGTTGTTTTGGCCGCTATGTTCGGACAATGCGATTATTCAGAGACGACAAGTGGATGCTACTATCTATTATCCCACTCCTTGTACGGCTTTCGCTTGCTCACGTTGTATTAAAGTATGGGACGAACAATACACAATCAGAACTACTGAGCGACGCGGAGATACAACGTAGAGAAACCGGCAGCAAGGTGGTTTTAGCAGCCCGAGTCTTCTTTGCGATCTATGTTTGGATACAAAAGTATTGTATTACCGAATTTTACCAAAGATTAACGACGCAGTTTTGGAAGGGTGTTTACGATGTTGGTCTCAAAGTTGTTCGATGGGGCCTGTTGGCGACATTGGTGGCGTCAATGATATCGACATTCGTCGAATGCCAACCTTTCAATCAGTAAGTTCGTCCTTATCAAAACCATCTTGAACGTATCATATACTAACATTCATCATAGTTACTGTAAGGCTCTCTCTCTAACCCTAGTCAGGTCTGTCTGACAACGGACATGCTAACGTAACTTGAAAATACACAGGGCAGGTCGTGCCAGATCCTGGACGTAAGTTACCCAAAAGTCTGCTAATATGAATTTGTTCTTGAAACTAATGGAATTCTAGCGCAATGCCGAAATGGCGGTATCCCACTCTTTGTAACCGGAGCCTTAGACGTCTTTACCGACATCGTGCTCGTCATCTTCCCGATCCCAGCAATCATATACTCAAAAATGGCCACCAAAAGAAAAGTGCAATTAATCGCCCTTTTCTCTCTCTCTTTCCTTCCCATATCCGTTGTTTGCGGACGTATTCCTGCAACAATAGATCGGAATTACTCACAGCCATTCCGCACTCTTATGGGATCGCTCGAGATCCTTGCTGCGACGTTCGCGTCCAACGCTTTGATTCTGTCGAGCTTTCTCCGAGACAAGGGGCCGAAGCGTGCGAAATTTAAGTCCAGCAGCGAGGGTGGAGAAAGTAGGATCGGACGAAGTATCGCTGCGACTACGAGGAACAGAAGCGAAGCCGGTGCCGCTTACTGGGGAAGCGACGAAGACCTTGTCCGAGATACCGGTTTTGCGCTGGAGTCGGACGTAAACGTCGGCCCTCATGTAAGGAATCTATGAGTCGTCTCGCTCTGTCGCGCGCCAGCTAATTCCAAATCAGGACCGCCCTCCTTCCCGCCAACCGTCTAATATCTCGGCTACCTCTAAGAAGTCACCCTCTCCAACACCGGGATCTAACCGCCACTTCGCATCCCTATCGAATCAACCCCGCGCCCGGAGCAATACGGGAAATAATGGTAGCAATCCTCGCAACATTAGCCCAACACTCAGAGCCCCACCGGCACACTCTACTTCTGCTAGCGTTCGAGCTTCGAACTGGGGATTTCCGCTCACTAGCAATGGGCTAGCGCTGGACACATCACAGGGAATTGCGGTGACCACAATCGAAACACGATACTCTCCTATCGAGGCGGAGATTTCTGGGGGCACAGGACAGGCTTTTGAGCTTGGACCTGTACCTGGGTCCAGGGGTGTCAATACTCAGATCAGCCCAAGGCTTAGCATTGGCGGTGGGTTGATGACTGAGGCGGAAGGGAGGACGAGTAATTCTTCCTCTCGTTCAGCAGGGAGCCGGGAAGGGAATGTACCGAGTACAACGACCGTGAGCTTCCGAGACGTCGGTGGGCTTCTGAAGTAACCTTTTTTCTCTACCTTGGTCGTTCTTGTATATTTTTTTTGTAATACTTCACCTCGGTTCCGCCTTCTTGATATGGGAGGATATACGTTTAGATGCGTCAATGATTTGTATGGGTAAATTGATTGAGTTTGGAATTTGTTTTTCCAATGGTCTGGCTTGGGCTGGAGTTGAAACTTACATATTAGTCCACCTAATTCCTAGTTCTTTTGCGCAATTACTTCTGGCACGGATCACGCCGTACTAGCTAATATTGTATATAATCGCAACTAGATATATCTAGATCTAGACGCTGAAGGAAGGCTTTAAGCTTTATCTTAGGGCTAACATAAGATATCTATTCTTTGAGGATTCACCAATATCGTAGTCGCGCCACTATCGATAATTTCTAATATTCTAGTTACAGCTCCAGCAAAACCGGAAGACGGGGTCAAGTCTCTCGCGAGACCGAGGGGAAAGATATACAAGGATCCTGTCCTAATGGAAGAACGAATATACCAAGAACGTTACACACCATGCAAATACATATCTTCGTGACACAATCGAGGCGAAAGCGATCAAGACGTCATTTATTTGGGGGTAAATCCAGTAGCAGCCGCGACAATCTTTCTGATTTCTGCCTCGGAAGAAGCTCCCTTGACTCTTCCAACTTGCTGGTCATACCTTCCAATAATGTTAGGGACTGGGGAATAGTTACACTTCAAGTACAATCCCATACCGTGGGAACCGCAGTTCCTAACGGCACATCCGAAGCTCCTGACATCCTTCCACACCATAGCAGTCATGTGGCCGATAACACCGCTGCTGTTGCTCGGATCGGCGAAGTTGTAGTTGACGACTTCATTTGCATACCACTGGCGAAGGGCCTGGTCTTCAGGATTGGCGTTGGTGTTATAGGAAATGTTCTCACCAAGGCCCTTACGCTGGGCGGATGGGGTGTGCTGGAAATCGCAGTTTGGCGTGTTCGCTTCAGCCAGTTTGGCGATGCTGGAGTCCCAAGTAATTGAACCAGTGCCCTCGTGAAGGGCACGAACGATGTTATGTGCGGCAACGAGGTATGGCTTGATAGCAGACTCAGACATGAAGGTGCCGTCTGGGCCCACGTTGCGGACCGACGACCCCCTTTCAAGACCAGTGGATGAGCCTGCAGGCATAGTCAAGTAGGACGTAGGAGCATCAGTCGTAGTATTGTCATCATATGATGGAACGTTACTAGGGCTAGGACTTTGGTAAGGCGAGTCCCCAGTAGTAGTCTCGTCATCTGGCGTAGTGGTTGTGCTATTGTTCCTTGACCCGCCGTTCTTCCGACCGCCACGGGTTCTGGGGCTGCCGAATCTGTTTACCGTCGTGTATGTGTTTTTCCCGGTTGTTTGGCCATTTGAAGGTACTTCGTTGCCCGTGGTTGTTTCGTACCCACTTGGAGTAGAGGAGGGTGATTCTTCATATGCGGCCACAGTTGGTGCACTGGTATAAGAATCCACGGTGCTACTGGCTATGTAGCCACCGTTGGCTTGATTCTTGCCTCCGTTGCATTGCCTGCGCCTATAGAGAAAAGCCAAGGCGCGCTTAGAAATTCCCTTCTCATATTGGACAGTGCTGCTCTTTCCTTCGCCTTGTTGGACAGGTGCCGCCAGGGCAGAAGTGACAGCGAAAGTCACAGAGACGAGAGTGGAGAAACGCATTTTACAAATTTATAGCTTTTTTTTTTTATAGTATTTGATCAAAGAGTTTGAGTAATGAATGATAGCCAACCGGGGCGTAGTGAACGACTTTGTAAAACAAAAGATGGTAAACGACAATTGATATATTGGGAAGACCACACTCCGGGTGGGTAAAATGAATGAATGGAGAGGATGGGCTGATTCAGAATGCGCCTGGCGAACTGAAGAGAAAAACATGATGATGCAGAGGATTGGGTATCATTTTATATCCATCTGTTGTCCAGCTACATCTGATATTCCGCTTCAGCCAAGACCGAATACGGCTCGGTAAATCAGGAGAAGCTACTTAGCGGTAGTTAGATCGTAGTATACGTGCTCACAGGCGGCTATGGAAGCACAGACGTTTCCACGAGGGCAAATTTGTTCAGTATCCAGAGTTTCGAGGTCTTCCATTCTAGGTAAAGTCCCATTACGGCATATCGACGTTAGATGTTGGGTTGAAAATAGGATGACTGGTTGTAGATCCTCCCTCAAAAGCCGTGATAATAGGTAGAAGGGGGGAAGGATTAATCGAACGTTAGCTTCATTAAGAATAGGGGTGAATTCTGCCCTGTTCCTTGAGTGTACTCCTTGTTGGTCCCTTGACCGTCTTCGTAGACGGTTGGAAGCCCACCCGTTTCGTGTATCGCTCACTCCGGCCAGATGCTACCCCTTGGAAAATATACGACGACGCCTCAGAGTTCAAGAGTTTTGCCTAGATAATCCCAAGGAAATAATTAGCGGGCAAAGGTAATCCACCTGCTGGTACAATTGGCGGACGGCAAAGCCTCTTGACTGCATAATCGCTTAACGATAGCTCGATTCTCACGATATCTATGCCGCAATTGGCCTTCTCGTTTGCCGACCCGGTGAGACCAAGAGCCGCTGCAGGAACTATGCTCTCAAACGCCTTCCTCTTTCGTCAAACTCTGGAACGAAGATGCGGCTGGCCCTTGTTGGAGTTCTTGCGTTGCCCATCCACGCCCCAACATTTATATATCCTCTAGCCCGTTTTGTCCCCTCCTCGAACGATGTTCATATTCTTAATCTAATGTTCTCCACTATGCTAACTATTCTGAACCGCTATTCAACAGCTCGTTTCATGATCCGATATTCGATGTTGGATGTACTTCTATTAGGGGCCTCAACACAGTACTGGGCTACTCCGATACAGGGCCGAATCTATTATCAGGATGCCAGTTTAGTCTCTGGAGGGGTCCTGAAGACTGGGCTTTGAAAACCACATGTGGCTAAGGTGGGGCGAAGGTATAACAAGCCGAATCTGTAGTGGATCGCGAAGATGTCTAACGGAATTCCGGAACTTTTGGATCCATGGACTACTCGATATATATCGATATTACCAATTCATAGCGTGTCCTAAACATCAATGAACCAGCCATCCCACTTATAGCGAAAATATACACGCCTTAGACAGCGATAATCCAGTCGGCATAGCTTGGTCTCGTAACAGAACCATTTCGTAGCTTTCCTTGTCATGTCAACCCATGGCGCCGTATATATCTTTCGCGAACCGTCAAGTTTTCAAACAGTACAATTTAACCCTGCTTCCGGGCCTCCCTCCCTAGCTCTAAGTAGTCTGCCGTCATATTGCGATATTTGTGTGGTATTTTGCCGCGATCCGAATATAGAAACTGGCAACGAAAAAAAAAGGCATCTACAAGGATCAACTTTCCGGCCGAATAAGTTGCAAAAAAAGAATACAAAAAAAATTGAGTTTAGTGAGAACCAACGGTTTTGCGTTAGCTGGGAATCGAACCCAGGGCCCATCGATGGCAACGATGGATTTTACCACTAAACCACTAACGCTTGATGAAGACGAGCTCGTTTTGTACACCCATAAAGCATTTAGCAAATTAGCCGCGTTGTGAGGAACCAAAACCAACACAGCCGGGAACCGAGACTACACAGATTCAGACGCTCGAGTGCAGTGCTCCGCAGCCTGCAGCCTGCAGTATGTCTATATCTACATGTGGTTTCAACCTCTCCACGAGACTGAACAACCATGCTCCAGTTTAGGGAATTTCAGGTTAATGAAACATATTTTTTGGTCCCCGATATATATGGCCTCAGCTGTAGTCAACTTTAGGCCCATATGCCCATGTACGTATGTCCTTACATTGACGTGAATTTTTAATCGAACTTCGGTCCGATACCCCCTGCTTTCACTCGGCCCAGCTCACAAATTTGCAAAAACGAAAAAGGCATCTCTAGTGATCTGTAGTGCCTTCGAGTATGTATTTCAGAATGGCTACACCTTGCTACAAGTATAAAATTTAGTCGACGTATAAACTTATGATCTTAAGTTCGAGTTCATGAGCTCTGTCCGGCGCGGCCGCTCGAGAACCGTTGTCCTGGCTTCATGATCTTCACTTCCCTATCTTTCAAACCTTACAAAGTAATACCTGAAGTCTCGAACGATGGAGCCATTAACTAATGCGCGGGACATAGGCCTACTATAGAATTCATCATGGGACTGGTATTGCAAGTCCGCAGTACCTGAGCAAAGCTCGTTTAACCGGCCGGCTATTTAACACGTGCGGCTCGGTTCCAAACTTTTCTATTCGTTATAAATTTCGAAAGTGTTTAATCCTACCTCATAAAGATTCCACCAATGGAGGTTTCGATACATTATCTTGCTAACCAAAGACGTATTGATGGCCTGATTTCCAGGAATTTTGGGACCTTCTTTTGGTGAAGCTTGTATCTGATTTAGCCGATATATTGGGAGGACTGCAAGAAACATTCGAACCATGGAACTTGCATTTAGCCGGAATTTAGGCAAGGCTGCAAGGGTCTCCACATTCATCCCCGCATTCCACAAAAAGGTTGACTTCCCTCGGCACATTCAAGCATTATCTTTGCTCATGGCATCAGTGATGTAACAAATCAATAGCTGGCGCATCTTGCTTCGGATTTTCCCATTCTATTGACGGAAAAACTGGTGGTAGGTCAGCTTCTCGTTGAAAAGCCGATATATCTTGGCAGGTAGATCCAAGCATTGGCACAGCACGTACGAGTTCGTTCATTTTGATGCTCTTCGCAGCTATGTGAGCTTTAACATCCAGTAATCGTCCTGGGGAGACGAAGGACGTCTCTTTTCGCGTTTACGTGTGGGGTTAGTGCTATGGGACCGGGCGCCACACGTGTGGGAAAACTGTGGTTATATTTCGCCGTCTCCGTTCCAACATGCATCTTGCGATCTCTTGTTCCCCGGAAATAATTTTCGCACCGCCAAATTTGCAAACTTCAAACGTAGATCGCTACGATTCTAGGGTTCAGCGACATGGAAATAGTTTCTGCGGCTGGGCATGCTCGTAGCATGGGCCCTCGAACCAGAACCATGGTCGCGGATTGTATTTAAACAGCGCCAGGGACGACATGACATTCTGGTTCTTCGTCCGACAGCAGCGCCGGCTCATCAGAGACGCAATCGATACCTCCAAGTTCTCTGTCGCAGATAGCAAAGATGGTTGCTATGAATCTTCTTTCAATCGCTCTCGCCACCCTTGCGGCGGCCCCTGCAGCCTTCGCTTCGCCTCTTGAGGCCGCCGTCCTCGAGGCTAGAGGTAGAACTCACAATGGAAAGGAAACGACAGATAGACCTGTTGTTTTCCCTTATCCATTGAGCACCGGAAAGAAGTTCAAGGAAACGCCAAAGACGACCATGACCTGCTTTGTTGACGCCCTCGGGAACGGACTTGACGACGGCCCTAATATCCTTGCCGCGGCAAAGAAATGCAACAATGGCGGCAAAATCGCGTTACTCGACGATCTATACACGATCCGGACTCCTTTGGACTTGAAGCTCAACAAAGTTGATATCGAACTCCAAGGTACTCTCAAGTTTGTTGACGATATCCCGTTCTGGGAAAAGAACAGCTTCAAGTATGAGTTCCAAAACTCGTCTTCATTCATGCAAATCGGCGGAAAGGACGTCAATTTCGTAAGTCTCGATAGTTCTACACGGTTCCGGGTTGAAGCCCCCACTAATATATGTAACATTAGTACGGAGGTGGCACAATTGATGGAAACTCCCAAAAATGGATCGATGCGCACGCTGCCAACAGCTGGACATGGAGACCAGTCTTGATTACGTTCTACGACCTCGACAACGCCTATATTAGCAATCTCAAGTTCCGCTACAGCGCCAACTGGTACATTCTCGTCCATACCTCCAAGAATATGATTTTCGACAACGTCAGCATAGCCGGTGGCAGCACTAGCAAGAACGAGCCAAAGAATACAGATGGTTGGGATACTTATCGATCCGACAATATTGTCATCCAACACTCGAAGATTGACAACCACGACGACTGCGTCTCTTTCAAGCCAAATTCGACAAATATCCTTGTGCAAAGTCTCGACTGCAATGGATCACACGGTATCTCTGTAGGATCATTGGGACAATATCCAAAGTATTTCGATATTGTCGAAAACATCTATGTCTTCAACACCACGATGACAAACGCCACCAGCGCTGGAAGAATCAAGGTCTGGTCTGGTGAGTATGCCAAGCCTCCATCCTGGACTGAAGGCGGTGGCGGTGGCCATGGTCGTGTTTTCAACGTCGTAAGTACCATAATTCAGTTAATTCCTAGATATCAACCGGTGAATTCTAACGAGTTTTTGCGGCTACGATCTAGACCTGGGATGCTATCCGTCTCAAGAACATTGACTACGCTATCGAAATCACCCAGTGCTACGGTCAAACAAACCTTACTCGTTGCGCCGAAGTCCCAGCTACTTTGAAGATTAGCAACGTCTTGTTCCGTGGAATGTACGGAACGGCAAGCAAAAAGTACGATCCTACGGTTGGAAGCTTGGTGTGCGGCAGCCCCGACAATTGCAACACCATCTATGCTAGAGACATCAATATTCAACCGCCAAGCGCAAAGAGTCCGAAGTTCTCGTGTAGAAATATGGACCAATCGCTTCTCGATATTCCGTGTGCCTAAAAGTACGGGTTGGGGGGTTGGAAGCGTTGCGCAATTGCGTTGGAGCTCATGATCATGTAATCTATATTCTATTTTCCTAGAAATGATATAATTAATGAAATTTTAGTATGACCGTTACCATCTTCTTTCGTCCGAATAGTTTCACGCCAATATGTCAAAATAGTCAGCCTGTGTAGAGCTATAGAGACGAGTTAGTTACAGGTTTTGAAGCCGCAACTCAAAGAACGGCAGCACTTCCTGCAGCGTATCACGACATGTGCATAATCCGTTATGCGTGCATATGGAGGCCGCGTTCGGAGGGCTGTGACGGATCAATCAGCGCTCGATCCTTCTTCGAAAGAATTTATTACATTCCCGCGCTTGCAGGCGTCAGACGTCAACAAGTTGCGTCTGGGCTTGACTGCATGCGCAACACCTGTGCACCCCCAAATATGCAAATTGGATATCAGGAGGTTGACGCCACAAACTTTTAATATCACCCGCTCTAGGTCAAGCGTCGGATTTTGAAGGGCTCGGTGGCGTATACGCCATGATACAAGCCCAGCACCCTCAATGGTTGAGATTTGGTTAAATTTACGGCTCGAGCGCTGGAACAGGTTTCTCGGGACTAATGATATAAGACAGTCGCAAATATGTCGCAGTTCACTAATTAATATCATGACCAATGGCGGGATGATGGTTAAAACGAGCTGCGATAGCGCTATAGCGATCACGAAGCTTCTTTCGGAAAGGAAGCAAATCAAAGAGAGGAGACTCGAGTACTCGAGTCAGCTCAGCCCTTGCCAAGTTTTGGGGGTCTCCATGTCAAAGTCTCGATATTTCGGAATCCTAAATTAAATCCCGTTTTTAACGTCGTGATTAATACCCAAATTATAAGAAGGTACAGAAGGATCTACGCTGTCAGGACCGGAAGATTCGAAGCATGTGTCAACATGTCAACAGCTCAGAAGCTCAGAAGCTCCACAGGCCCCACTCGTGCACGTCTTGTTTCGTAGCTCCTAGTCTAAATAAGTTAGCAAATGTGAGACCCACCAGCACCGACTAAAAAGTTTAAAAGAAGGGATCAGGACCAAGCGCTCTTGGGCCATAGATTTATTGGTTCGATAAGTGGCCAAGGGAGCAATTCAGGATTTGCCATCGATGATTGACAAATATGGGTATATACGCACGAAAAATCATATTGCCGATTCCTTGTCTTCAACATCGCCACTTTCGAAAAAAAAAAAAAAAAAAAAAAAAAAAAGGATTTCCCCCTTCTCCCATCTTTCCAGAACTCTCTGCTACAGCGGCAGCTATCTCTAGAATATTCTCCTATCTCTATCGCTCCGAACCGGTTCGGAAAGGGCAATGTACTTTCGGCCCGGCTCAAACTGGGCGTTGTTAGCATGCTGCATTTTGAGTCCATGATTTGACGAAACCCACCGCAGCACGGCGGGTTTTTGGGAAATGTGGGTTTTCAATGAGAGGCTGACGATGATAACGGCTCGGCGTACAGGCCCAGGGACGGCCTTTTAACCTCAATCATGTTCAACTTAACAAAACCAGTAGGAGCATCAAGGTTTATACACACTGCAGCTAACTCGTTATCAGTACCGGCATGATGGAACGCCCGGAATAATTAAGATGGCGGGAATACTATGAGGGTATTCTGGTTAAGGAAGATATGCAATAGACGGAAGTAGCTAGTAGTAAAAATTTTACTACTCTAAATGAATTGCAAAAATGTAACCTCCTCTTTTACAGCTGAAAACCTCTTCGAAACAGTACTAGCTGACCTCCAGATATGCAAAACTCGTATATACAATGCAAATATAGCCCGAACGCCGATAAAGCACTTCCCCCTCTTTTGCAAAGCAGATCGATGTTACCAACGGCAAAAAGACGCCCTCCCAAAAAGCCCCCGCTAATAATACATAAAACAAATGAAATAAGATCCGTGATGAAACGTATGAGCCTGTCAAAAAGTTCGACGGCCATGCTTGAGCAATATTGTCGTCTGAGCATGAGACGACTTCGGAAAATGTTTGAATGTTTGTGAATGCCTTGGAATGAGGACAGCGGAGACGCCGGTTGATAAAATATCTAAACTGGGGGGTTAGAAAGACTCATAGTTGGCATTGATGGATTTTGGCTGACGTACGGGCACATTTCAGTTTGCACTCGTTCCGACGATGTGGACTCTGCCACCTTGGCTCGCAGCCTTCCTAGCCTGCTCTTGCTCCATAAAATGTTCGCTCGCTTTAGCGGGCTGGATCGTGATTTCCGAGGACATAGGTCTCATGCCGAATGGAATTGGAACTGGAGCTTTGACAGGTTGGATCGTAACCTCTTGTGATAACGGTCTCATCGAAAAAGGAATCGGTGTTGTCGTCCTGACATGACTGTCTGCAGCGTACTGAGGGGTATGGACGTATTTTGGTTTTGGTTTGTCTTCTGTCGATGTCGAGGTTTCTTGTCGTCGTCTTCTAAAACTTCCAAACGATCGTGTTCTGCTTTCGTTCCGCCTCGTAGGGAAAAGGCAGCCGACTAATCCAATTGAAGAAATCCTCCGTTGCATCCTAACGAAATTGGAGCTTGGGTCGTGGGATATAGTTTCCATTTCGTCACTAGGCTCCGTGGCTGAAGTCGATGTCTCCGAAGCCTTTTTGTGTCGTCGAAATAGTTTAGTATAAAAATGCATACCAAAGAGAAAAGAGAAAAAGATAGACAGGTGGGAGGGAAATATGCGAGAGTTTTATAGACCAAGGTGTGTGCGGAGACAAAATCACGTTCCCCCCCCCCCCCCGCCCCCCTGTTCAAGGTCAAGTATCTACATATCTCAATGTACTCAATTGTACTAAATGAACAAAGACATCCGGCGGGGTTCCCCATGAAGATCTCAAATTCGCTGGTCTGGCCCAGCACTTTGGTACAGCTCTTCTGCATTAACAAGGATGGGAAAAATGAGTGGGTGTGTGGAGTGGCAAGGGTTAAGCTCATGTGAGGGGCGACGAAAAAAAAAAAAAAAAACACCGCAATGCCCAATGATTGAAATCTGAGCTTTGAACTCGTCGTACGTAAGTCGGCGTACGGTTGAATTGAGGGACTTACTGAGTTGCAAGTTGTCAGTGCAAGTTCGGTGCTACCGTATAGCATGAGGAGCGCAGCGGCGGCGAGAACTGCAGTGGACATGCTAGCTTGCTGCGGCGACCTGGTTCAAGTTTTGCAAAAATCCGGTGCTACAACCTTTGCTGTTCCTTGGAACTGGGATGTCTTTGGCAATTGGATGAGGTCACGCTTGCGCTTCGTCAAACGTTTGCATTTGTCTAGGTTTGGGAACAAAACGAGCTTCCAAAGTTGAATGTTCGAATGGGCTCCTTCGTCTCAGTATTTTCCTTCGTTTTAAATACTCAAGTGCGATCTCAGAAAATTCGGCCTCACATTCGCATATTTCGAGAAGGTAAGCTTCGACCCTATCATAGGGGTAATTTTAGTTGCGGTCGCAGTCGCTGCGGCGCATCCCAGCTGCCAACCTCACTACTGCGCAAAGCTTTTCTCCACCAGGATCGACCCGTCAGCTGAGGTCTCGAATCGCTTAATTCCTCCCGACGAATACAATCCTTGAGCCCACCCTTGACATCACGACACATCAGACGGCGGTGGCAGGGAAAATGAATTCGTTGCTGAACTCTGTCCTGCTGTTAGCTGCAGTTCATCTTAGCTCGAAACGGTATGGCTGGAGTCAAATTTAAGCATTTCTGGCAAATGATGGCGAGGGCTCATTGGTCGCGTAGACGGCCCTGGCTTGAAATTTCGATCACATTTGAGAAAAAAACGATATTGATCGGTCGGTTGCTCGCGGTATGGTCGATATTTGTAACCAAGAGGTTCTTCATGGCACGTACCAGCTGCAGATGCGCACGTGGTAGACAAACGGTGGCAATCAAAGTTCCGTGGCGCTCCTCATGGAATTTGGGGCGTCAAATTTAATATTTCTGTCTTTGCACATTTTGAAGAGGATAATTGGGTAACTTTTCCGTCCAGCTAGCCCGCTCGGCAAGCAAAACCTTGCCAGCAGTTCCCAGCTCGAAAACTCGTGTCTGGTCGAACCTGACGGGCGGATCCGAGGTGTCGATACCGTAGGGCTGGGATTGTAAAACACCGGCCGCTCCAGAGCTATTTCATGATCATTTCAAAGAGGCAGCAATTACTAGTCAGTGGGATCCCTGGAGGGATACGTATCCTAATCAGTGCATTAACTGATCAGGGACACCGAGTTCCTGTTGAGTAAAGGTAGCTGACGAATATAGTTTCAGCCTCGGGTATCTCGGATACGTGTGTTTTTTTGGTCAAAGACGTTAGCGGCCAAGTGTTGAAAACCTCACTCAAAGTCATGAAATTTCGAGGTATGGTCGACGCTGTCGATGGCCCACCTCAACAAAACATTTTTCCAGAACCTCGAAATAGATCTAGTTTGGACTCTTAAATTAATTATAAGTTCAAACGCAACGAGACAAAGTTCAAAGCCACAAATCAATAAATGCCACTGCCCACGCACGCGCAATATTGGTCCTACTGCACAGTTTTGCAAAGCAGTGTCGACATATCGAGATCTGGAACTAGGAATATATTAATTTAAGGTTACCATGGTACTCTCCGACTTAGAAGTGAATACCCAGGAACGCGCATATATATATCCACCTGGGGTTTTCTATACCCTCAATATCTGGTATCAGCAACGGGACGTTGGCCACGCTCGACCAACTACGAAGGGCCTGCCTGGCTACTTTGACTATGCTATAATATAAATGGCGATGCATTCATTGATTGTCGCAGGATTATTCTGGTTTACAGGACAAATTTCAACAATATTCTCGCAAACTGTGTAAGTGCGCATTTACTAGTTGCTAAAGGTTAGATATGAAACGATCGGTCTCACAAGGTATCACGAGTCCTCAAATAATAAGCACTCAGATTGTTGACGGCCGCGGCCACCTGTTGGGCAGAAGCTGGAAGCGATGGCAGATACGGCATTTGCAATCTAGTGCCGTCGCTTTCCCAATAGTTAGAATACGATGTAACTCTAGAGGAGATGATATCAGTGCGCCGAATCACTTTTCCCTTCAAAACTAAGTTTACAAATAGGAGATCCGATGTATCCGAGATGAGATTTGGATATGAGTGCAAGCCGGTTTACAAAGCTAGTGTACGAGGCCAGAGATATAGGTTTTGGAATATTTGAGATGGGGTCTCATTATGCCCGTCCCTATATATAATTAACTTGAAGGTGCCGGCGCTTTGAATACGTGGAGCCTAACGACTATAGCCAATCTCTCGAACGGTTACCGGTGGTATGTACACGCGTCCGTAATCATCTACGAAAGGTAATCCAAGAATATTAGTTTGGCCCTACTAACTTGCAGAACCCAGGCTGTTGAGCTCTATATTTAGTGGTTACATCTGTTATAGGGCCGGAAGAATTATCGATTGATATAAAGAGTTCCTTTTCCGTAGGCTTTAGACGCACGATCGAAGCTCGAAGCAGCAGTGCTAGTAAATAGTTGTTGATGGAAGTTAGCCGTTCAGTGGGCGGGTGCTGGGTAGGAATTCTTTTGCTTGGACCAGAATCCTGATATCCGTACAGCCCTAGCTTACCGTGGTAGGATCTCGAATGTTGGACTAGGAAGAGGGGTTCATGGGTTCAGCTGGGTTTGCCGTGATGTTAGTATATCGATCATTTGGGATATCATGCATCTATGAGGATGCTATCGAAGTTTGCCTGCGGTGCGCCGTTAAACCGGATCTCTGGAGTGAAATGTGTCCTAAGTCTCGTCGATACGTACTAAATCTACCGTTAGGACATCTATCGGTGTTTGGTCGTTGGATGATCTTTTTGCACCCAGAGACTAGTCGACTATAGTCATCGTAATACTAGAGCACATTGTTAACGGCATCGATGCATCAGCAAGCCAGCGATTATCTTAACCTCTGAGTTCTGATATACTGGCAGTAGATTGCCCTTCAAGGAACAAGGCTCTCAAGCCTGGTTAGGCTCACTCACCGGCGTAACCATGCTAGTATAGCGAGAAGCCCGGGTGGTACTGACTGATAGCCTATGGCCTAATGCCAGATCACATTGGAATCCTTCAAAGGATTGACGCAAGTTTTCCTCAGGTACTTGATTGGTATATCTCCAAACTGACAACTGTGCCTCCATTCGCTCCTCTATCGGGAAGAGCAATGTTCAGAGGGAATGGCAGCCTGAATTTCTATTTCGGCGAGGTTATCATCTGCAGTTGACCCAATGGTTGATCGTTTTGACTCCGTTATTCTTGTTTTTAACCGCCGATAATTGGTTATCACAAACTTCCTTTCCAAAAGTCCTCCACATTCAATAACACGCTAGACAAGAATTTACATCCGCAGATCTGTCAGGGCGGAGTACCAAGCGTTCGAACGTTCAAGCCTACTTACAGGCCTGCAGGCAGGCCTGCCGTCGATATCAAGGATTCAAGCAACTTGGCAAGACTTCACTGCCTTATTGTTTCACTGATGGACGGATCCGTTTACGAGACAAGGATCCTCCTATAGTTAGCCATCTTATATGCAGATTTGGTTCATAGCAGACCCGGTGACTTAGGTACCTGAAACAATAGCAAATCCAGACGGCAAGGTACCGGATCTAGATATCACCTATTGTTGTGGCAAGATACAAAAGCATCGTGCCTGTGCATAAGAAGACTCATATTTGACTTATGTACCTATACCGTTGGATCGATGTCAGTTATACATCCCGAGGATGACCTTGAAGATGGACCGGGGTGCAGATCATCGCCGTCTACAAACTACAGGCTATCTATAACACCAAATACATTAACATGATACAACGTCCGCACAAGCGAACGTCCCGGGCGATTTGAAGTGCAGATGTACATGTATATGTGGACGGGATAATTTTGACGCCCTGGGCCTGCAAAAAAAAAGTTGAAAATTTCCGGTATCCCACATAAACTTCGATGAACATGGGGTAATTTTGACTAATCGCATGGCATACCTAGCGCCTATGTAGATAGCTGCGTTGTGATGCTTTTTAGTGACGTTGAAGTGGATCCGTGAGTCAAAGAAGTCACGTTGGTACTTGGTGGTTTGGTTCTGCGGTTAATGATACTCCTGGCACTTGATGAAACAACGTTGGTAATTTCCACATGCAGAGTCGATGCACGCTTGGTCCGCCGACCGAAATGCGAAGCATGAAGCCAAGAGTAAATGGTATTGCGCAGGATACTGAATCGACTCTGGGGTCTGATGTTTCCCAGGGTCCCGCAGGCCTGGTTAGTACGTAAGAATGAATTGTTCTCATTGTTTTATCCAATTACCGTACACCATTTCGAATATATACTTAATATGAGCTGCAGCGCTGTCGCCCGTTATCGACTTCAAGCTTCTGAGCTAGGACTGTCTTTAATTCGATCGAGCCGCATGCTCCCTCTATCTTTTTGTCCGAAATTGTGTGTTGGAGAGGTAGTGTCTAAAAAAAGAACATTTGCGGAATGGGGCGCTAGAAACAGCGGTCTGGTTCGATTTGACTCCGCCAGACCGCCATCTGCATAATGTCGGTTATTACTCCTCGCATCTTAGGGATTTTAGACATCCCGCCTTAATGGGATATGCCGTGTATATTTGTTATGGTCACGTCCATATAACTCGTCTTTGGCAATGTACATACATACATCTGTATACACTGGATTTTCATGATCGCACAAACTATAGGCAGCGGCTTGATTGACGAACCGCTCAATTTGACTGTGCCTCTTTGTTTTTTTTTCCCTGCCGGACGGCACTCCGTCGAGCGGGCAAAAATTAAGACTCGTCGACAACAATTGAACTTATCGAGGCCGATATATCCGGGCGGGGAAAATATTTAAATTACAAGATGCAAACAATCTTTGATACCGATTACGTTGGAGATTATGCATGATTGCTTCGGATTCCCGCACACCTGTTTGCTGGGTTTGGCTGAAATGTCCAGGCTGGCGATTTCGTTCAGATGACCGAGCGGGGTTATGAGGCTCAAAGAATCTACTGTCATTGGCTGAAAACCAGCGCCGCAAAAGCATTTGTCACACTCGGCAACAGTTACTCGGAATCGGACGGGACAGTTAAGCTTGCCAGGGTCTGCAGCCCACGATCAACGAAGGTTTCCGCTCTTGGGTCCCAGGCACCCGTAAAACAAGGCAAACCCTATGCGCGAGAAGTTGACGGGGAACGGTTTTGGCTTAGACATTGTTTCCCAGCGCAGAACTAGTGGATCTTTCAAAGGTTATCCGCTTGGGGTAGAGAAAGCGGGAGGATGTCCTAAAAGTACCACAATCCGTCTCCATATCGCTCTGAACAGTCGACTATCAGGATGAAAAGAACTGTTCAAATTCGTTCCTCGAATAGCTGCCGCATTGCATGGGGCCTCGAATTAGGTCGCGAAATATTTGCCTCCACAAATTTGAAGCCCCTGTCAGCTGAACTTCAATTTGCAACCTGAAAACTTGAGGAGTTTCTTGGAGGAGGCTCTTTTGCCCATTTTGGGACATCAGACCATATTTGCTGGTGGATCCTGATCAGTTGTACGACAAGCCCCAGTCGAATCCCTGTTCTTCCCTCCAACCCAAACAATTCCGATCAGGTTAACCGGCGCAGCTATTGATAGAGACGGCTTCTTCCTTCTGGGCATGCGGCTATGGTCCCCGAAGTACAGTCGTCGAAATCCTGTTTCGAGACTTAGCTTAGTGAGAAAGCTGACTAAACTGATAGTTAGAGCTTTGGTCTACTGGTAGCGTACTCGCAATTTTTTTCCTTTAGTTAGCGATGCTACGGGGTACGGTATTAGGCTCGTTCGGTCTAAGCTATTGTTGGTCTATGAAGTCGCTATGTCGCACAAGCTCGTTAAGGTGTCAATGTCGCAAGCCTCCGCGAGTTCAGCCTTTTTGGTCTAGTCCACACCGAACTCGAAGCTAGCAAATGGTAGCACTTGCGACGCAGAAAGGTGCTTCCTCACTTTGCTGCGCAGCGCATGAACTGATACAACGATCTAAAGAGTTTAGCCGCACCCTGTGCCTGGGCCTGGGATGGCTCCTAGTCTGTCCTCCCGTTCCCATTTCCTGCCAGGTGCGAGCGACGACCAATTGGCGAGGATCAATGACACTTTCGGCACCCGATAGTAGACCGGACTTGTACCTTCCATGCATGGCGCCTGCAGGAATAAGAATCCCCCCAACTAAAAAGAGAGAACGCAAGGCCCTGCGCCGACTTGATTGTACACCGTGGGGCGCTCGAAGGCATACCACATTTTATTTGGAGAGGTGGGTCTCGAGTAGACCATGACGATTGAACTTCCCACCCCGGATATCTGGCCAGCAACTCGTGCGCTACTGACTAAATTTCCGCGAGAGCAGGAATGTCTATAAGATACTCACCTCCTGACCTTCAAATCCGTTTCCGTTTTGTCATGTCACTTAAGCAATCAACCAGCCTTCTCTTTTTTTAACTATCCAAGCTTCGCCATATACCTTGACACACTCTCTTGTCTCATCTACTTTTGATATCTTCAAAGACAATCAACCTTGTGCATGCAGCATTGACCCCGGGTTTCCAATCTCAGATTTCGCTTCTGAGCCGGCCCGCCTAGTTGATCTTCGTTTAGCAAACGGGCACAGGTCCTATTCCGTACGTACAGACAGCCAAATTTGAATTTTATCATGCTTTCGAACGCGAGTGTTAGGATCGGTGTCCTATGCGGGCCGCCTAAGACGCCGTGATTTCCGGCCGGTTCTATAAAGAATCAGGTCTTCAACGTTGTTACGAAAGCTCCGAAGAAAAAAATAGCCCAAAGTCAGACCTGAGGCCAAGAGCTAACCAAAGCATCTTCGTATATCTTATAGAGTTACCCATCCTAAACATCCTTTAAAAAATGGAAGCTCCCACTTTCTGGCCGCAAGGGTATTCCCACTTCGACGCCCACTCCAGGACACGAACCATTGATATTGGCGAGCACAAGCTTTCTCTACCACTTCAGCCTTCGTCACAGCACCCAATCGATCGCTTTAACACTGGAGAAAGCGCACTACCAATGGGTCTCATGCCAGATCCCGTTCATACTTATCAAGGTCTGAACGCTGCAGCAATGCCAGGCTTAACCTTTAGTCCAATGGACGGAGACGCAGGATCATGGCACTCATCAATACGGGACGACGACCAACGGAGCTCTTCCACAGACAGCAGTGGCTCCGGTCACGGTATCCCAGCTACCTGGAGCCAAGGAAGTCCAGTCATGTCTAGCTACAGATCGAACTCCATACCGACGATGACCTACCAGGACACAGCGGTTTCACCGTGTGAATCCACCTACGCTTTCAAGTCTTCCGAAGTTATCGACCCAAACCTTACTTTAAACTACCAAGACTCGGAAATGTACGGATTCAAGCCTGAGCCTACTATCAAATTCGAATTCGGTTTCCCCAATGATGATGCCGAATATGAAGAGCAATACTCGCCTGAGCCTCTATCCGCTACTCAATACTACCAACAACCTTTGTCAAATTTCTACCCTTCTGCTTTGATCCGCGAGGTACCCGTCACCCGCTCACAAGCACAGAACGACAGCCGGGCCCAAGGTTCTTCCAGGGGTTCTAGCAACGGCACTTCTAAGTCCTCTAGACCCTTATCTAAAACACCACTGTCACCCATCTCTAGAAGGAGGATCGAGAGACGCAGGAGCTCTTCCAGCAGCGACGACCAACCCTCAAAGCCTAGCAATAGACCAAAGACCTACAAGAAAAAGGTTCCATTCCATTATTGCGAAGAAGAGACCTGCAAGAGCGAGAGAGTTTTCTTCAAGAATAGATCCGAGCTCAAGTAAGCTACCTTAGATAACCCTCATTCTACGAATACTCTGCTAATAAAATAGTACTAGGAAACACATCGAAACCCAGCATACGAAACCCTACCTCTGCATCTTCGGCTTTGCGGGCTGCCAACAACGTTTCGGTGCCCGTAACGAATGGAAGAGGCACATTGCAACCCAACATCTTGTACTTTACAAATATGTCTGCGACCACTCCGACTGTGTTGAGAAGAACAAAGCCAAGACTATCTTCAACCGCGGAGACCTCTTCATGAAGCACCACGAGCGGATGCACTCCCCAGCAAATATCTACGAACGCAGCCCAGACGACCTAGAACTCATCGCCTGGAAGAAAGAAATGAAAGAAGCTAAAAGACGCTGCGAAACTCTACGCACACCACCACAGAGGATGACCTGTGGTTTCTGCTCTATTGTTTTTGAGGATGGCGATAAGACATGGATGGAACTCATCGATCATGTCTGCCTTCACTACCAAAGCAATGATGAGTCTGTAAAAAATTCTAATGGTTATAAAGATGACCCGGATCTTATTGAGTGGATGAAGCAACATAAGCTCATTAAGCAGGGTAGCGATTCTATGGACATTGACTCCGAGACCCCTCCAAGCAGAGGTAGTAGGAAGCACTCCTATGCCTCATCGAGCGAGTCCTCGAGTGCAAGGCAGATTAAACAGGAGCAGGCAGATGCTTTCTAAACTAATACCACCCCTCTTCTTATTTCCTTACATTTGTTCAAAGTCATTTATATCATTCCACCCCCGCTTCCTTGTATATGAACTACGGCCGGCTTTGTTTATTGTATTACCTATATACTGTTTTTTCGGCGAGCAAGAGTATCTCCTCTACTATCATTTTTACGACATCGATGGATTTTTTATGGCATTTCGCAGGGAATAAATTGGGTGCAGGATTCTTCTCCTTTTATTTTATTTTAATGGTATGGGCATATGGATGTTGGGATTTTCCGTATTCTTGAGCAGGGCGCAAAACTTTTTGATTTTCAGCTATGGGCGCCAGGGCATTCTGATCTGTTTCTTACGCAATACGCTTTGGGGGCGCAAAAATCTTGTACACAGACATGAATTGATCATATGAGTATTATCCTTCCACAGAAGGAAAAAAAAAGTTTTCCCCTTATGATCATGATACTATCGACTTTGCTCTCGGCCTTACCGCCCTTTCAGGTTCCACAAGGAGGCTCTGCGGCTCAGTGTTCAACCCAGCTCCTCATCATCATGGGTTTTTCTTCAGCTCTGATTATTTGCCACCACCACATCCGCCGGCATGCTGCACATGCAATCGATATAACACCCCAGCGTCAAGAAACAATCTCTTGATTCTGAGACATATGTCTCTCCTTTCGACTTCGCGAGGGGATCGCGTGCATTTCCGTGGGCCCGCTTCAGGGAATCAAGCCGATATAGATTGTTCTCGACGAAGCGTCCTTCGCTGATGGCGCTCGCCTGCGAAAGCCAAACGGAAATCCCAGCTGCCTTTTTCCGTTTTCTCGCTCTCTCTCTCTCCTTCTCTGATCGATTGCATTGTAAAGACAAAGGTCTCGGCACCGCAAAAGATGCCTGAAGTTGCAACCTCTGCAGAAAAAACGTCTCGACCACGACAAACATTTTTTCCACGCCTGCGGAGGGCGCCAGTACACGGTACTATCTCCGTGCACACCATCTCGCTTGAGCTCGGTATTTTTGCACTCCCTAATTGCATTTGATGCCCATTTCCCCCCCGTCTCTCTTCGTTGTCTTGACGCTAGAAAAAGATATGCAATGCCATCTGTTTCTCGAGCTGAGTCAATTGATTGATGGTTGGAACAAATTATCACATCAAGGAGATCTATAGGACAGGGTCCCTAATGCGTCGGCTGAACAAGGTATGTATCACCACCACCCCTAAAAGTCAAACCCAACAAAAGTAGTCTGCATCATGATACCCCTGCGATTACCCCATTTTCACCGCTTGCTTGCTTGCTTCTTGATATCCGCAACGTAGGCTGCAGGCTGCAAGGACAGGTGGGTGACTAACTCTCACTCCCCTCGTCGTCAAATCGCTCGCTCGCTCGCTCGACTTTTTCTGCTTCTGCTGCAATGCTGCACTGTCGGAATCGAATCATCGCACTTCGGGGTACATTTTCAATGTACGTATGTACGTCTGTGGATGTGGGTCCCAAACCCAGTATCGGAAAACTACCCAATCTTCTTGCATGGTTAGCTGGTATGTAATCGATCCTTCTCATCATATCTGCGTTTTTGTCTCTTTTTTTCGCGACCCTTGGCGCAGGGCATCCGTCACCGGATACTTCCATACAGAAAACGTCGGTAATATCTCATCCTAATTGGTATAATTGCCCTTTTCTAAACTTTCTGACCGCACAAAAAAAGCTTTCGAAGCTTATGTGGGTTATGTACCACGCATGACGTGTGTTTATCGGCTAGCCGGCCGGCGCATGAGCTTGTGAATCTTCTTTTCTTCTTTTTCCTTCCTTCTTTTCTCCTTCGTTAGCTCGGGGGGAAACAGGGCAATCGGTATTTGGAAGCTTTTTTGTCGACGAAGCCCATTTGGGCGGCCGTAGGCCCATTCGAAAAGCAGTTTTAGGGCCCCACACCCCGCTATCACCAACAAATTCCCTTGGCGCAAGGTTAAGCACGGTCCGCAGCAAAAACGCGAAAAAGCGCAGACTCTCATCCTTCAAACGCAGCAAAAATGACTTGAAAAAAGAAATACAAAAAAAGGAGACGTCGACGATGATATCAAAAAACTGTTTTGAGTTCTTAACCGGCCAGTCCCATCGCTAGATGCACTGGTGAACTGGCCGATGACGATGCTTACGTTAGCTAATCTTATAGCTAGTGTGCTCCTGTTCCCTAAAATGACTTTTTCCTACAAACTGTCCAAAGACAGATGATATATCACCCCTTGCGGAACAGCTCTAGGGAACTCTCCTTTGCGGAATACCGAAACATCCGCGAAATTCCTAGCTTAACTAGCTAGTTATTTTCTGATCCTTCATAAAACCAGGGTTTTATGAATTCTCCAAAAAATCAAGGAAGAAATCGGAATCTTTTGCAATTGGAATTTTCGTAAGCTAGCAGAAAAGAAAGCGAGAGGTCGATATCAGCATCCCAGCCGATTTGGGGCTCAAGTAAAATTAGGAGCTCTCTTCTCATCAAACTCATTCAAGCTCTGATAATTAGTTAATGGGGGTGTGTGTGTGGCCATGCGGGTAGCTTAGCTCCCCCTACATAGCTCTGGGAAAGCTATTATACTGGGTAGCTGCTATAAGCTGCATGGAAATCGAGATTTATAAAGATAGAAAATGGAGCTGTGGGGGGGCTGTGCTGGACGCCCAAAAAGCGCCAAAGGTACTTCGGTGCGATATATCCGTTTTGTGCGGCATGTTTGCTGCTCTGCTCAGGTTGTTTTTCGCTTATTCTTGCCGTCGGGCAGGATGCGGCTCTTAACGACTCCACAACAACCTTGGATTGCGGGATAGCTGATGCCTTGCAATTGCCATGGCTGATCGTGATGGGAGTTTTTCATGGTTTACTGGTAGGCTACCCATCGGGTTCGTAGATAGGCTAGGCAGACGGATATCCTCGGGCCCTATCGTTGGCGGCCTGTTGGAACGCCTTGCTCACTCCCCAGCTCGCTCGCTTCCCAGACGCCTTAGAATACCGTGTGGTACGTACATATATATAACACGAATAAAAGATTTAATCATATCTTGAAGAATATGCATATTGCGAAGATAGTATATGTGTACCATGCGAATGCAAAGAGACCAATTGCTATCAATGATCGAATGAAGCTCGGCTATATTCTCGGACAATGCATTTCTCAAAAAAACAAAAGAAAAATATGTAAAGGTAATCTGACAAAAAAAAAGATGACGGGCTTGATGTAGGGCAAAGATGTATAAACTGTAATTTAGGCAGAGAAGACCGCTTAATGCCTCTGACAATGCGTATACGTATGCTCTAGGCAGACCCGCTCTTATGACTCCGTCTTCTCAATATGAAGCAACAAAACGCCATTCGTTTCTCTACCCTTCATATCAAATAGTCTCAAGTACCCATACCCGGTCTTCAATCTATCCAATCTAACGCAAGCCCAAGCCGATTTATCATCCTTTCCAAACTCGTCATCATAGATTTTAAACCTTGCAAACGACAATGAAGGTACAATGCTGGGTACGTGGAAGTCCAGGACGTTCTTTTTCTCCCATCGAACGTTAACACCCTTGCCGTGTTTGATCTTTTGCTTTTGTTTTACGGTTTGTGAGAGGTGGATTACTACTTTGACGTATGGTTGGAAGCCCTTGGGGTCTGTTTCGCCCTTGGGGAGCGGGATGGATTGGCCGGCTAGGACGGTGATGCGGAGTCTAATGTCCTTCTTTAAGTCTTGGATCGCTTTGGGGACTTTGAGGTTTGCAAGGTGGCTTTCGGGTTTCAGGACGTAACCACCTGTGCCTGCGAACATGGCTTCGTTGAAGGTGATACCCTTGTCGACTTTTTGCCAGTTTAAGGCGACCAGCTGTGCGCCTCTACGCCAGAACTCCTGGGGGTTAAGGTTCGACGACGAGATACGTAGCCCGTGTGGGTAGATTCTGGCGAGGTAGTGTCTGTTGTGGGTGAACAGGGCGTCGGCTTGTTCTTCGTGCAACTTGTTGAATTTCTTCTCTGAGAAGCTGAAGATATGATTTGGACGGACGGCGGAAGGGTGGTCGAAGGTGTTTGGGAATGTCATTGCCGAGGAGTAGACACCTAGTGAGGATAGGGCCCGGCATATTTTGACTTTTGGTGCCTTCTTCTTGAGTTCAGGGTCGCCTTCCGATTCCTCCTCATCTTCGATGGAGAGGTTTGTAGTTTGGGTGGTAAGTTCTTGGACGGGGCCCGCAGGGTTGCCTGGTTGGGCATCCGGTGGGAGATATTTGACCTGTTTAAAGATTGTCTTTGAGCACAAATTGATCCCAAAGAGAATATCCATGGTAGGTATAATTTAAGCATATCAAAAACCCCATCGACGTAAGCACCCGGGTGATATGATAGGAACTCACCTTGACAAGAATCTTATTTCTGAGCAAACCCGGTGGAGGAAGTTTCTTCTCTACGACACTCCAGTCGGTGAGTTCGTTTTCGAGGAGTTTGTCTCCCCAGCAGGATTTCATGATTGCCACCATCTTCTCTTGCTGTTCGATGCTGGTGTGGCATTCAAGACTGACCATCAACGGTAGATCTGAATGGGTGAACGCGTGCTTTGCAATGGCTTCACAGACTTCTTTAAAGGTAATAGCCTCAGTAAGAGTCCATCCGTGATCAACCTTTGGTTCTCCATCATCTCCATCCCAGCAATCAATCTCTACACATCGACAGCCACGTTGTAGAACATTGATATACCCCTGAACCGTAGCTTTACCATACAACTGGTGGTCAACCAAATAGGTGTTATGGCTGGATGAGATAAAGTAGTTGTTTAACGGGAGGCTGAAGTCCAAGTCTCTGGCTGGGGGTGGTAGGATAACGTTGTTAACGGGAGAACGGAATTCGGCTTCCCATTGAGGGTATGGGACACCGCCGCCGACTGCTTTGTGGATTGCGATGAGTTCTTGGGTGAAGGCTTCCGACGTGACTTCTAGGGGTTTCTGTCCCTGGCTTTCGGCGCCAAGACCGCCGCCGATATGGCTTGAGGAGGCGACTGCTGCCATTGTCTAGGATCTATCTTATTCTGTCAAGTAGTTAGCATATGGCCAGACCAGAGCAGAAGTTTTATCGAAGTACTGACATGCGGCAAACTTATGACAAAGATGGGATGATACAGGAAACGTGAACCGGCAAGCGGCAGTTGCGGTTGTAGTTTAGTGGGGTTGGGTTGAGGGGGGGGGTTCAACCAAGGTGGGGAAATGTGTTGCGTGATGTTGGGAGCACCACGTTACCTTTCTTTTCGACCTGCTCAGTCCCTGCTTTTGCTCTTCTTGAATAGGGAATCGGCCACGATGGGAAGGAAGGAACGTAATTCAAAAAGTCCGATATCGAAGGAAGTCAAAGATGAGGTTTCTGAGGTGAAATGGTGGTTTTATACGCCACAGATTCCAGCCCGGCCAAGGAAGACTATTTATACCTCTTCGCCCTTTCGCCCTTGCAATGGCTCCAGCCTCTCACGTCTCAGCGCGGGTCTAAACTCCGGACGCTGACGAAGCTCCTCCTGTTGCTTAACCTGAGTTGGGCAAAGGCATGCGAATCGATGGGCATTTTACCTGCAACCTTAGACTAGCCATACTTTTCGGCCTGAAACCCCGCTCGCCAATGCGGGCGCCAATGCTTGGGTGGCATGTTTCGATTGAAGTCCCGTCGGTAGAAGGTGCCGAATTCAATTGGGTAAGTTAGGCCTATTGTGAAATGTCGCAGACAACGCAGACGTAGTTGATTAAAAGCCTCAGACGCGTAATAATGCAGCGAGAGGACCGGTACGATGATAATTAGTGGCAGTGGTAGTAGGGAATATGCCGGCATGTAGGTAGAAACTATAGCTGCCCGTGGTTCTCGTTCAATATCTTTATAACCCCCCCCCAAGCTCTGCTCGTGCACTACTGTGTAATTGTATATCTGTGCTGGATCCTCTAGGGATTTGTCGAATCTGATTAAGATATTATTGGTAAAAACGAGTATTTAAGTGTCGCTGTATTTCGAACCCATCGTCCCCTTGATAGCAATCACATAACCGCTAAATACATTCTCTTCCTTAACGCTAGCGCGCTGGGCGTTGTAACAAGACGATTGCACAGTCATGCCGGGGGATGTTCCTGGTACTCGGGTACATACCCAACCATGCATATGGGGCTCCCTTCCTTGGACTTTCGAACAGCATGGCAAATATACGACGGTTTTTATCATTTAATCGGCGTATAGACGATTTAGTGATATCCTACAGGCTTCTTCGTAGCGCCTGGGTACGAGACCAGGTTACTTGTGGACATGTCAAGAATACTCGCCCGACTTATTGTGCAATTGCCATCCATTGTCGGGTATAAGACACCGATCTCGACCCATCTTGCTAAGGGTGTATATAGCGAAACCAGATCTTTTAGGAATTGATTGGGACAAAGATACTGCCATGGATTTGCCATGGATTTGCCATCCGATCTGATCTGATATCGGATCAGCTTAGTATCTACACTGCAGTTTTGCACTCAAAAATGCAACAAAATGCTGTCAAAAACTGCGTTGCTGTGCGCTTCCCAGCGATAAGCCTAGTCTCGTGGTAGCGATAAGCCACCGTATTGTAACCAAATAATTAATATTAATTCGAATAGATAAGCTATAAAAGAGAGCCGAGCGTGCGGAATAATAATAATATCAGTTAAAGAGATATTACTCTAACAAGAAACCCTCTTCAGTTGAATGCATTCCGCATCTCTTCACTTATTACCCTCGACATCGCCAGAATCCGTCATTTGCTACACAGATACAACATACTACCGTCTTGTCTCTGAGTCTCAAGAAGCCTCAATTTGGGATCGAATTGAATCAATTACTTTCATCCATCTAAGCGATAACCTCATTCACAATGGTAAGTCTAAGTATCATATGACACTCAACTCGCTGGGCTCACTGCAGCGTTGGAACTCGAATGTATGGAATTCCAAGGCTTCTTTCCGTCCAGAATCTCAATTCCAGCTTCTCCCTTATCCTCTAAACTATCACCACCAGCTTCTGCACTCTCTTCTACTATCCTCTATATCTATATATACTAACCACTACTCTCTATATATCAGTCGTCGACTCCATCAGGCAGCTTCCGCCTCCGCCAAAAGGTCTCTATCACCGAGAGCCTCAACGGCGCCCGCTCCGGCCGTTCCTCTCAACCTCTCTCCAAACGCCCTTCATTCGCAAATTCTGCTTCGGGTTCCCTCACGGGTAGTCAGCGAAACCGTCTCCGTGAATGCCGTGCTGAGGCTGTCTTTGAGCAAACAACGCCCTTCAGCACTATCCGTCTCATCATGGCTCGAGCTTCCGAAGCCCCCAATGCTCCAGCTCCTACTCACCTCTTCCGTCAGCTTATGGAATACTTTGGAACCGACGACGATCAGATGATGTCTATCATCCAGAATCAACCAAAATCCACTGCTACCAGTGTTGGTGGAGGTGGCGGCGGCGGTCCAATCCAGCAAGAAAACAGCAACCCCGCCTCAGTTGCTGCCACTGGTGGTCCCGCTAGACCTCCATACCCCCGCAGCTGCAGCGGCACTTCAACTCCAGGCAGTGAACCAACCGGCGACCTCTCAACCCGTCAACTCTCAAACGCCGAAATCATGGTCTACATCAACACCATGCTCGGTAACTTCCCGCGTCGTCGTCAAACCCCAGAAGGTATCATGAGCCTCGAAGAACTCTTTGGTACCAAACTCCTCGATGGACTCGATGATGGTGGTAGTGAATACGGATACGTCAGTGATTGTGAGCCGTGTGATATCGACAGTATGTGTGGTGATGACAACAATATCGATCGTGGTGGTAGACTTGCTGGTGGGTTGGAGGAAGGTGTTGAGAAACTTAAGGTTTCCGGTGGGATGAGGTTGGTTGAAGAAGATAATGACTACGATGGTGTCTGAGTTCTTTTCTCAGATGGAAAATCGATTTCGGTCTTTTTTAAAAAACGCTTCTCTGAACTGACTAACTGGCTCTCCACTCTGGAATACGGGTTCCCTTTTTTATTCACTACTTCTTTTTTTCAACACTGCAGACTACCCTTTTTTGGGACTCGGGTCCTTTCTGTCGGTCAATCGACAAGGATAGAAGATAAAGTCATGTCGTTTCTTTCATACACTTTCATACACATACACAAGCACATGGGTTTACTTTTATCACTCTTGCTTTTGCGGGCATTCGCGAAGGTATTAATTATCAATTACGGTCCTAGAATACTACGTTTCATGAGCATTTCTGGATAGATATTGTTCCTTCTCCTCTCTGTTCTTCCCCTTCTTTCTTCAAGAGGATCTGCTTGTTAGATCTTAGAACTGCATGGTTCACTTGAAGGCAGGAAGGCGTTCTTTAGATGGATTTGTGGAAGGGCATGTATTGTTATTGATGGTATTTTAGATACCTATCTCGCAACTATGCGTGTTATACTCGAAGCTGCTGTCTATGCACGCACTGCCTCGAGCGTCTGGATTCGAGGCTATCTACGCACGGTGGGTCCTTGTATATTTCCGAGATGGTAGACATGTACATAATGGAAATTCAGAGATCATGATCAATACTCAGGGAAGAAGCCGGTCTCGAGGTGTCACATGCAATGTGCAGTAGTAGAAGTCTATCAAGTCTAATATGTATACCGGCACTTATCACGGCAGATCATACTTCTGTCGTCCCTTTATCTCCCTTCCCTCTTCACTCTGTGATCCCGTTCTCCTAAAAGGTAGCGTGACTTCTCAGGGATCTGAGCACAAGAAGGCATCACGGAGATTAAAATACTACGAGTGTGATTACATCTGCATAATACATACGAGCGTCCCGTGGGTTACATGCCCGGCTACTCCCGACACAGAGCTAACCTACCTTTCTAAAGCTTGATCTGAAACAAAAGATCAAAGCACAATGCAAGTTGAGTGTCTGTGAAATCAAGTTGTGTATCTGTGAAATCGGGTTGTGTATCTGTGAAAGGAAATCTGCATATGGGATTTCTGTGAAGTGAGGCGGGCAGAAGTTATCATGCAAAAGATGACCGAGGACAAATGCCGATTCGATCCGGATATCACCGTTCATGCAAAAGTTAAAACAAACAAACCGAAAAAAAAAGATGCAAAATCAAGAACGCCATACTCGAGAAAAGCAAAACATCGGAACCAAAAAAAAACGCCTTGGGAAGATATCTCGGACACATATTAAGGGTTTTATGGTTTTTTATTGGGAGATGGAATAAAGTATCTGAGCTATAGCTGGGGGTCCTTTTCAACGTACTTTGTTAGTAAGCATGTTGCAGGATGGCAGGGCTGAGCTTTGTGTGTTTATTCCGCGGAGATATGTGTGCGTGTGCCTGCGTCTGTGTGGGTGTATGTGTGTGTGTTTTCTGGAATTCCAATTTTGAGCAGTCTGTAACTACCCAAATTGCAACATCCCAGAGATTGATACCATAGCGGTGATCCGAGAGTACGCGTAGGGGATGCTATTAAGGGGAAATGGTCAATAAACGGGGTAGGAAAGGAGGTTTGGGGAATAATATCGCAGGGTAGCCCCGTGAGTTGGCCTCCCGTAAGAAAACTTGGGTGTAAGAGGGACGAAGAATTGTAAACAAAGTAGAGTAACCAAACCAAGGACGATCTTGAGAACCAAAGCAAGGTCTTCAGATCTTCAGATAATCAATCTAGGTGTCCATTTAGGATGTGGCCTTGCGAAACAAAGACCAACCAGACAAGAATCCAGGCGCGGCATTCTCAGTTGCTTCAAGTTTTTTAGAGCGGTGGTGACCTTTAGGAGGATCATCGTCGTAATGGCCATGAGCTGGTCCGTAGTTATCCGAATGGTTTTTGTTGTCGATGATGTGTTCCTCATGATGGAGGCGTCGTCGTCTGTGCTGAGTTGCTGGGACATGGTGATTATTGGCGTTGGCAATCCTGGTTTGAGTGCGGCGTTTATGGATTTGGGTAGTTGAACGATGTTGCTTTTTGGCAGAGACAGAGTATTCAGAGGAGCCGGATTCCGATGAGTTTCCTTGGAGCTGTTCTTGGGCGTGTTTTGGGAGCTTCGTGGGTCCGTGGTAGGTATCGGCCCTGACGGGTGAGAAGTTCAAGTTGACTAGACGTCGAGCGACCGCTTCAATAGTGTCTTCGGGATTTTCGGTAGCAGACTTGATGAGGGTGGGATGGCTACGACTTCCGTTGTTATTATCATTATGGCGGCGGGCACGGCGAATGACGATGACTTCTTCTTCATTTTCATCTTCATCGCCGTTGGTAGAAGACAGGATGCGAACGTTCTCTCTGTTGAAAACGTGTTCCTTGTCGAGGGCAGCTAAAACGCTACGGCTGAGTTCTTTGTGCAACTTTACACCGGGGTTGGGCTGTGCGACTTGGGCTTCTCCAGAGGAGGAGGAGGAGCCAGAGTCACTATCGTCCCGGTAGAGGTTTGGCTTGTGTGCTTCAGGACGGTTGTGAAGACGGTGCTTTGAATGATGAGCATGGAGATTCATCTTGGAGGACTTCTAAGGCCGGAGCAACGTTAGATTGAGTTCGACGGCAAATACAGCAACTGGAGAACGGAAGAGGGCCAGTTCCACTTTCGAAGGGCTTGATGGAGCTCCTCTTGGGAACTGCGTGCTACAGATACTTCACGCTTTGTGTCGGGGAGCTTACAGTGTTCTGAGGCATATTCTCGAAACGGGTAGACGACTCTTTGCCGTGGTGTGACGAAAACGACTTGTGATGTTTAAGAGCGACCCTTGGATCATGAGGCCTAAGGTAGTCGCTCATGACAACTCCACGGCTGCGAGAGGAAGGAACAGTGCTGAGTTCCTCGTCTCTCTTTGACTTCTTGATAGTATCTGGGTAGTGTCGCAAAGTTAGGACCTAATCAAAAGTGTGATCTGGAGAGTCGGTGAACCTACCGGCTTCAGCAAAGACTTGTTGGACCAGCTTGCGCAAGAGGTCGGTGCTCTTCTCTTCTTCCGCTTCAGCAACTTTGCACTTCTCGCAAAGGATTTCCGCATTGAGTTTGGGGGCCGGACTGTTGACATTGATACCGATCCCTTGGGAACCGTCGTGGGTCGAGAATCGATGATGAACTACTTGAGTGTCGATGGTGACAAGCTCTTTACACGTCTTGCAGGGGTGGCGGACATTGACATTGATGACTCTCTCTTCATCGGATGCAGCCGTGTGACGGGTAAAGCTGCCTGCATCATTCTCAGGTTCTTCATCCTTCTTACCCATAGCCGTCAACCAGATCTTCTTCTCGTACTCCTTTTGGCGAGCATTCCAGAGAGCTTGGTTCCTCTCGATTTCCTCGAATCTGGCTCGCTCGCTTTGTTCAGCTTGAAGTTTCATCCGGGTGTACTCATGGTTGATTTCTTCATCAACTTGGTAATGGCCAGGAATATGCGGATCAACTGTGAGGCGATTTCCCCGGTGGCGAGGGTTGTCACCTTGGACGGTATTCAAGTCATCGTAACTAACCATATGATGAAGACCTTGGAACGGCTTGCAGGGGATGATCCTTGGATCCTTTGGTGGTAGGAATATGAATCCTGGACCATAGGGATTAGGAACAGGAGTTCCCAAAGGAACAAGGTACTCTGGACCGGTTTGGATAGTTGCAGGATGATGGTGGTGATGCGAATGAGGACGATGAATATTTTTGTGACAACGATGCTCATGTCCGTGCTCATTCTTTGGAGGTTTGATTGAAGGAGCCTGAGGCCTTGCCCATGCTGGAGAGCCATCTGGACCTGCAATTCCTATTGGGTAGCCACTCTCCGATAATGCAATTGGAGGTGGAATATTAGCAGGCAGATGAACTATGGGCATGTGAGCTTCACCAGCAGGTTCATCAGGTTGGGAGACACTACGATCGAGATCGTTAGCTTTGATAACGTAATTGGTTAAAAGGCTCCTGCAACTTACAGCTCTTCAACGATGTATCCTGGCAATTGGCCTTCTGGCCTGCAGGACGGGTCGCTGCGGGAAGATGCAGACATAGTGATACCGCTTCTAACACGAGCTCCCTTTGGAAGCTTTGCACGATGGATACACTCAGCTTTCTTGATATGTGGCGATTTGGTGGATTGTCGATGAAGTGGAGGAGGAGGAGTAGGATGTAAGTCGCGAGGACTGTGACCAGGGTTTAGAGACCCCATCTTGTTAGCCTGAACAACTACTACTTTCGAATTTGTGATGGATAGGTACGTGGTAATGATGATGGTGATTACAATGAAGACTTCAGAGGCGGGAAGCGGAGTAAAGCGCGATGTCGAGGTCATAGCAGAGGCACTTTCTGTTGTTGCTGCATCCAAATTCACACACAGTAGCTTCCGCATCACTTGCATCAAACTTGGCCCAGAAAGCTTCCAGACAATTGAAGCTACTCCACTTCATCCACATTATTAGCAATGCTATGTAGGAACAGGTAAAGCATCTCGATCGGCTCAATTAACCTCGACTACCCGTGCAGAATTGATGCTAATGCATAAAGGAACCAATGGTAGGATTCTATCAATATATCTCACAGGCGTTTGGACCAAGATCGCCTTGGACGCTAGCACTAGTTCCCTGTGGAGCTATCTTGGCGCTGGCACTTGTTAACCGATGGAGGTGAGTAACCAGTTACACAGACCTGTCAACTATTGGTAGGCCTGGTGTAGCAATCAGCTAACGGCATCTGCAGACTCCGGTGAATCAATGCAGCCAAGGACGCTGGGACAACTTCAGCTTGACAAGGGCACGGGAGACTGTTTCCCCAGGAGCCGATCCTCACAATACCGTTATCCGGATTCAAAACTAGTTATCTACGCGAGCCTGTGTGCAAACTTTGATCATTCTGGGATAGTACATGCAACCTGGCGGCCTTCCTGCAAGTACCAAGCCGGCCTGACTCATGGTCCTCTCTTTGATCTGTGATACGAGCATGGGTGCCCCACAAAAAGGGGCAGAGGTATTGGTAGACGATGTCATTAATGTGAAGAATGAGTTAGTTAAGGGGCACAAAAAGCATGAAGCTAGATATTCCCTTGGGCAGGAGGCCTTGTGGCTGGCTGGATATCAGCGCCTTTCGAAACCCGAGGTTCGACGCTAATAGCGTTATGGGTGTATGACACCATGGGAAATGTGATATCACACGCCACAACCAACACACCCTGGGTTCTAGACTGCATAGCAGTCGAAACCTAGTGGGGGCCCGGCACCGTGGGTCGACTGCAGTTCTGGAAGTAAGTACAGGCTTAGGGCATTTCGCTTAAATGTTCCGGAGAAAGAAGCGAATGCTGAAGCGAAAAGCCCAGCAGACGCATGCATTGCAGGATCGTCATAAGGAGGTACATAGGGAATGGGAAACAAGGATGCACACGGATGCTTGTTTCGCTCGAATCGAGCTGCAACTTTGGACTGCTTCTCAGGCCACAGAATTTCCCTTGACGTGTTTGAGATGGCAGGACTAACCTACAGGAAATCTATTTCCGTGTGGCAGACGCCAACTCGGACGATTTTCCTAACATGCTGCCAAGAAAGCCGTAGTTTGAGCAGTCGAGAAATCAGGGCGTAGTATCAGATTCGTGATCTAGGCACGCAGTAATTGGGGCTTTAAGCTAATAAAACGGGGTATTGTTTGATCCTATTACAAATACGATCGTTTTATTGATGAGAATAACGGGGCCAGAAGTAAGCTGACCTGGGTGGCCTAAGACATTTAGGGCATTAAAAGGATATCTGATTGGCAGCTTTGCCTGTGTGTCTAACATACATGAAAATCGTCGTCTCTATTCTTTTTGTTTTTTTTTTACACCGAACTCCGAAGGATAAGTATAGCAAATACCAGGTACGAAACAAAGGAAAGGAACTCGAAAAAGCCGTCAGCCTGTCGGGAAACTCCGAAACATTATGCATCCTCTACACTCGCATTCTGGGTTTATTCACATCGACTTCTGTTCCACATACGGGGCAGGTTGTGCCATTAATTACCACAGTCTCGACTCCGTTAGCCTTGCAGGTAGGACAGAAGTGTCCAGGGATCTAGGTTCATGTAGCATGTGAGTTCAAATTGCCGAATTTGTAGAATGTGGGGAAACCAGCATATACTAACGGTTCGGTTTATGAGTTCTTGGACTGTAACAGTTTGGTAATTAGGCAATGTGGCAATAGTATACTGCATAGTTGAAGCTTCGAGATTGCGGTTTTTTGAAGACAGAGACGTAGTCAGATCGACAGGTTGGAGGATCGGAATATTCGAATGCTATCAGAATATAGCGCTTTGTTAGCAACCTTCCTGGAGAAGTATTGCGAAAAGAGTAGAAGTCATATACAGGAGGGATATAAGTGGCCTTTGAATGTACTAGGCAATTCTGACTACGTCGGCGTAGGTTTGCGGCGATAGTTCTAATAGACCCACAAAGGTATGAAGCTTTTCGATTTTTGAGATCTGATGTTGAGCAACTTACGGGAATCTTGTTCCCTTTTATATCTGGATATCTGCTAAGATAGGGGATAGTTCATCACACTTTTTCAAAGAGGTTCGATCACCATATGGCGCCGAGAACGCGAGTATATCACACTTCCTTTTTTTTTTTTTTTTTTTTTTTTTTTCCCTCTTCCCCGAGCTACTGATAGCGTTTGGATCTTAGAGTAGACGCTAGTCTAGGCCTCCCGATGTGCCGAGCCAATGCGATCGTACAGGAGAACATCAAAGCACAGGGACTTCTGGGCTTGAGGCATATACTTCCCTCGACTACCATTTGAAGCCAATTCGATTTCGATATAAATCAAATTCCAACCACAAGACTGACCCTATGCATTCGAGATTAGCGAACATGCAAGTCGCCCGATCCGGGAAAATTCAAAAAGTTGCAACGCAAATCCAATTGTTTCTCCTGCGACTTGGTGCCGTGATAGCCAACAGTCTCGTTCCCACTTTAATTCCATTTCACGGGAGCTCCAGATGCAAGGGATATGTACTCATATCGAAATGCATATAAAAGCGAGTTTGCTCTTTCTACGGTGTAGCGAAGGGTGGGCGCCATGGGCTGCATCAGCCGGAAGGAAACCTTTCCTTAGGGTCGGTGTGGATGGGACGATCCTGGATTCCATTGAAACCCTCGGGCCAGGTCAGTCGAGGTGATATCAGTGCGCCCATCCGTCGACGGAATCTGGTTGCCGACGCGCATGCGCACCTCCGCAAAGAGTGGTATATTTTTCATCAGACACCGGCATACAACCTAAGACACCACGGGTAAATCCAAGAAAACGGGTCAGCAGGCAACAGCTACAATACCAAGTTTCCCATGGTTCAGTCTCCTAGAATCTTCGAATCTTACAACATTCTAATAATTGTGGGGAACCCTACCTGACGGAATGGGGTTCGCTGAGAATTCGAATTTCCTGAGGCAAAAGACCATTGCAACTTGAGAACTTGGGTCTTGCAATATTTGGGCCAAATAAAGGCTAACGCTCGGACCTCGCTTGGGTGGTAGACGTGGGTCCAGTACCCATACAAGGTCAGCCTTTATGACACCAACCCCATTGTGTCGGTAGGTTATGTCGTACCAAAGAATTCCGGCGCAAAGGTTCCATCAACTGGCTCGCTATCAACAACCAAAGACATCGCCTGGATACTGTCACTCACCGGGATTAAAACCTTCAGCCTGTTGGGTTCGAATTCTGCAAGATCGTATCGAGAGGGTGGCCAAGCGCCTAATTTGGGTAGTACAAAATTTCCGTATTAGGCCAACCATCGCCTTTCCAAGGAAGAAGGCCAGGGAGTTTTTTCGCCACGTTCCGGCCCAAGAGACCAGTGGTGGTGGCGGAAACTTTTGAAACGGAGTTACCTCCAAACAGTCCTTAGGTAAGCGGTCTGGTGAATCGCCACGGCTATTATTTGTTTATCATCTCTCCCGACACCACCGTCTGTCGCAATTTCCATTTTGGAGTCGTTCTATTTGATCATTGCGATCATTGTCCTCTTGTTTACCGCGCTGGAAGAATCGCGACTTTCCCTCCTAATGCCGTACCGCAAATACGCTAGCACTCCTGGTAAGCGTGGACAACGATCGCGAGGCAAGCGACAAAGAACCTCGGAGGAGCCTACTGAGGACGCGGCCGAGCAGCCCACGGAGGCCCTAGCTGGGAATTCTGCATCATCATCGGATACGGCGCGAGGACAGGCTTCAAATTCGGCAAATCGTGATGCTTGTACACCAGAACAGCCAGACGCGACAACAAGTCCAGCATCGGCGGAAGCTACGACCGCCAATTGGGTGGGGCCTTTAATTGGTTACTGCTTCTGTCAGGACTGGAAAGTTACAATTAAGGAGCCCATCCCAGGAGTGGTTGTGTGCCACTGCAAGGATTGTCAGGCGATATCGTCAAGTTTCTTCTGTACATTCCTCACCGTTAGTATGGGCTGTCCAACCCCACAATTACTTCTGATGTTTGCTCTATCGCTGCAAGCGGGATGCATTAGTAAGATTGTGAACTGAAATTGCTTGTTCCACAGAATCTAGAGCCTTGTTGATGGTCGAACCTCGAGACCGCGAGGCACGCAACGTTGAATCATCGACCTACTACTACACCATCAAGACGGGAGACAACACGGGAAGAAGCCAATCTCGAACGTTCTGCAAACGATGTGGAACCGTACTATTCGCTACTCGTAAGCCAGCCCATTGTTTATATCTCGAGAGGCCATCTCGTAGCTTGCGCGGTTTAAGTTCGGCCACTTTGCAAGTTGCATGCATGACGCCCTGCATTTAGGAATGTGAATATGACGACAAGCTACCTATGAAGTCGCACGGACCTAAGAAGTGAAGAGTATCTTGTTGGAGATATAATGCCACTCGAAGCTATGGCTTGAAAGGACTACGCTAACGATCTAATTTGAAATTGTGCAGCCGAGTCCCTTGATGGTGCCCTGCCAGTCAATAGGAATCTTTTTGTTGGCCCGCATAACGACCTATCACCCGCTCTCCGGGAGCTCCTAACTCCTAGGATAGAGATCTTCACAAAGGACAGATCACAGTGGCGTCCTGAACAGGAGGGTGTGCTTCATCAATATGTTAGCATGCCTGTCGGGTTTGGTGACAGCGGGAACAGCGATGATGCAGAGACGAATCCTGCCATTCTTGCAGGTGATCTGCACTTATAACCTTCCGGAACGGTAGGAGTGCTTTTCTGGGGTGACAACTGCATGTGGGCGATGCGGCAATATCCTTCCCACGTCGTTCATCGGTGGATACCTGTACCCGGTACCTGACGTTCATCATATTTTCTTTTATAAATTCAAGTGTCTACATGTTGAAGGGGTATTTCGACTTCAGGTTCTGGCGTATCTTAGTTGGTTTCTTTTGTGAATCCGGATTTCCTTGTTTGGTGTTCTTGGGTTCTCCCGCTGTTCCTTTTTTTTTTTTTTCTTAGAATACTTGGTTTCATTACTGGGCTCCCGTGGCCAAGCTCTTTTGTCAGGTTTCTGTATGTTCTCCTTTGGTGTGCTAATTGGTGGATATGTGAACTGCATATCACAAGTCTCCCTGGAGATCTCTCTTGCAACTTCCATATCGCGATCAATTGAGCATCAATGCTACCGTGTTCAAATCTAGTTCGTTTGTCGCGGATATCAAAAATTTCGCTGCGCGCCGAGGCGCAGAAACCATCGATCAGGTTTCCTGAACATTTCTATTTTAATATACCAGAAAGAAAACCTTATACCACACCAAACCTGAATACATTGGAACGGAGTTCTCCAAAATCTAGCATATATCCTACATATTTGCTGTTGTATCACGAAGGACAGTGAAAATGATAAAGAAGTTTAAACTTTATCGGTGGCTTTCCGAGCTGATATCCATATGCAAATCCAAACTATTTCGTCTCATGGGTATGGTGATACAAATACCAAATGTACCGTGCCTTAATCCATGTTCACTGTACCCCTCGAGGAGTCCACGTTATTTTAGAGTTTCCCTTCCTTCTTTTCGTAAAATTGAAATTTGGACAGCCCCGTGGCAACAGGCAGCGAGAGCGTACAGGAGTCTCGGGAACTCCCATGGCAGGTTTTTCACTCTTTGTCCAACCATACAGCAAAAATTTTGGTAGCCTACACACCATCTTTTACTTTTGCCTTCCGAACCCGGGCTTTGGCACGTGAAGAGTGTACTCTAACTTATTTATCGGATATAAGATCGGGAAAAAACGCCCTAGGGCCCTTAGAATCAGGAAAGGACGAGGGGAAATGGAAATTCGTGGCAGCCACAACCATATCTGATAGTCTGGTTCTCGGGAAAGCTTGACAACCTCGTGGCTAAAATTTGTGTAAGACACGGCTTTTAAAATTCTGAGACAGGTTGAAATTTGGCAGAATTGAGAAGTATATTTTCTTCAACTCCGAATAACTTCAGCCATCGACTGCGTTTCTCCGTGGAAACTTGCTTGTACAATCGTTGACTGTGTATGTATGGTCGGATCAGGTGGCTATATTGCTGTTTTCGATCCCGATGCCTTTTTGGAGCTCCACAGCGATCGCCAAGACTGTGGACTGGTTGCAGATTTTAAGGCAAGGTGGGGAGGAGTCTGGCCATGCATGTGCGGGCTTAGCTGAACCTCAGCCAATTGCAAGTTGCGGCTTGCGGAACAGCACCTTGCAAGCTTGTACCTCTCATCAATTGATGAATTTATAGTACTATAGGGACTAACAAGGCAGTAACTTAAATGGTTGGGCAATATTTTGAACATCTGTCCATTGTCGGGAAAAATTGGAGCCAGAGAGGATTTTCAAAGATACCACCAATGATAAAGCTCGGATGACAGATTTCTCCCTTGAGTAGATGTGCGCGGCTTCTCAGTGGCGTGCATAAAACCGATTGTAATTGCTCTTCCGGGGACAAGAAGGCTGTTGCCGGCATACGCAATTCAGGTACTAAGCCCATCCTGTTGGGCCTAGATTCGCCACCTCGCTCTAAGTCGTATCATTGGTACACGGGGAAGTTCGGTGGGTCCTTTGTTATCGAGATCATCGGTCCTTAGGGATAGAGGCCTAGGTACTGCGCACGGGATAAACCGTCTGGTTTGTTGGAAGTTGCAATTAACTTGCTGCATTGGAAGTTCGACTGCAGTGTTTGAACGCCTAAGCGGGAAGAACTGCACCTGTGATGCCCACTTGAGTAGATATTCTGATGTTCGAGTGCAAGCGCAGGTAGTTTGTCTCATTTCTGGGACCCTAGGAGCGCAGCCGGAGCTAGAACACGAAGAAGCTCCATTTTCGGCCAAGCCCAGCGGTCTTAGACTTGGATGTGGGGTTGGCCTGATTAGGATGATTTGGTCCTTAATTGGGGTTAGAAGCATATGCTTCCTGCATGGTCTTGCATCGCCCAGAAATCGGGGAGTGGAGACTGCGGCGTAACTCGGATCTCGCACTCGGTCATTTGGGGGAAGATGGCCAGTGACACTTCCACAATTGTGCATACGTGCATATAAAGTTTCCCAGGATGGAAATTAACGGTTATACGGCAAGACCAGATACTTATTGCGTATAACATCTCACATTCAACTGGGCTCTTGGTATCTTGGTATCGGTTCGTGAAGCTCACTGTAGTACAAATCGAGAGACTACTTGCGCATGCATACCGCATACAACGCACAACACACATAGTTCCACTATCAAGAGTCTAGACCGAACCAAGCGTTTTGATATGAATAGACTAATCGGGTAAGTACTCAGGCCTGAGAGTTTCGAATAATGCAGGGCATATTTTTGTGATACAGACGTTATATACAAACGGGTGCTGTGATCCCTCTTTAGGAGCTCGAGTCTACGAAGCTTGAACCTCACGAGCGCGAGAAACGGCTACCTATTTAGATGCGAGTGGTGTGGATAGATGACTCAAGTAGATGTCTTGCAGGCTTTGGATATGCCGCGTTATCCATTGTCGTATTCGAAGCCCAAACCTCTCCGTTTAATCTAGGGGCTAGACATGTGTGCTGTCACCGAAAGAAATTTGTGTTGCTCTCTGCAGTGCAGTGCTGCACCATAGCATTCCTCGTTCAACCTAATAGTTAACCGCCATGTCGGGTGGCGGCTTGCTTGTGGACAGTCGTCAGATTCCGTTATCCGAAGTGAGGATATACAACTTTGAGCCACGTTATTATTCCACTGGCGAAATGGCGAGCAGGATTATTCAGTCGCGTAATCATCGTTTATGCATCTCGGCGAACTTTACCATGAAAATAGCGAAAACATATTGCGTTGTTTTTGTGGTATTTTGATAGACTGGCGGAGGCCGGAGGGGGTGTCCTTCACTCTAAAGCTTGGTTGAATTAAAGAGAAGAGTTCTGATAATGTTGGCTGCGTGACCTAATAGTCACTAATATTACTGATTGTCTACCAATATGTCCATCTTGGTATTCATTTATGCTACTCAGCTAGATCCTAATTCGACCAATAATATAGAATACATATCTGTTTTACGGATATCCTGCATCAAATTCTGATAATTCACTTCTTCAACCGTTTTACCATTCCTCGTCAATGTGGTCTTGGAGGCCCGGGTTTCCGGATCCGAGTAGAAGCCGTTTACTACTTTTTCAATTACGAAGATGTCGAATAACAATACCAAGAGAGGATTGAATGCACTAGCCCCTCCTTGGGGCATAGATGAAGACCCACTAAGCGATGACCAGCATGACGTCTACCCTTTGAAGCAATCAAAACGGATGACGCCGACTCTTCCCGCTGCAATATACCCCCCTACAAACGGCAACAATACTATACAGCCTTCTTCTTACAGAGTCGCTGGCCTTGCCGCTATAGATGCGCCTCTCCCTGGCAACAGTCCTACTACTGTGTATCCGCTTGGTACTGATTCGGCACCCGCTATAGACGGTACGGTAAGTTGACATTTATTATATATCCCTAATAATTTCTTGTTGGCTTAGTATCTATACCAATGCATTTTGGACTGTCGACATGTCTAGAACCCGTCCGGAGCAAATGATCAAACGCGTATGATCGAAGTGCCCATTATCAGTGAGCTCTCTGGCTTAACGATAGGCCATAAAACGGCACCGGCACCGTTACAATCGAGTGTCCCAAGCGCACCCAAGGTCGACGCCCCACCAAACCCTCAAACTCCTCAGAGGTATGCTCAACCACTTTGGTCCGCCCCGATTGGCGATGCTCCGATTCCCTTCCAGAATTCTCGGCGAGGTACGCCCGCATTACAAGCCGGGCAAGATACGACCCCTTTGACACCAATACCGCCGAATGGGCCTGTTACGAATAGTTCTCTTGCGAATCAGCCCACTACGGGTGGGTCTCGCCCAAATGGGCCTTTCCAGGCTGGAGCTCGTCCTAATAGAGCCTTTTCGACTGGTTCTTTCCCTAGTGGATTTATTTCGAATGGATCTTTTCCAAACGGACCCTTTCCAAATGACCTTTTGCGAAATGCACTTTTTCCAAATGGATTGCCTTCAGCTGGGTTACCTTCAAGTGGATTCTTTCCGAATGAATCATTTCCAAATGGGGGCTTTCAGGATGGTAGCATTCCGAATAGTGGATTTCCGGGTGAATTCCCAAATTTTGTAAGTGATAATGTGGCGAATGAAAATATTGTAAATGGGAGTTTCACAAATCGCAATCTTGCAAATGGCTCCTTTACAAATAGAAACCCTACAGATGAAAACGCCAAGAACCAAAAAGTTCCTGCGGCAGTCCCTCAGATCCAACAACCTTCAGCGACTCCGACACCCGAATCGGTAATGGGAGAAATGAGGAAGATATTCACACTGGATCCACTTCTGTTGATCGAAAGAGGGATTATTCCAACCCTTGGGGCAGAAAATTGGTTAGATTGGGCTATACCTATGCAACGTTACCTAAAATCCGAGGGGCTCTGGGCACCATGGGGCTCTGACACAAAGTATCAAGGTTGCCCCCAACCAAAAGCTCACGAAAGGCGTCGAGTGAAATACTCTACGCACACATGCACCAATTATGAATGTTCTAGACGGGATAGGATAGATGCACTTGCGCTCCTTATCATCTCCATGACTTGCGACAGGATGAACAGGAACTTGGTCCTAACTGAAACAACTATGAAAGGTGCATGGAGTTTGCTGGAGGATGTATACACTTACAAAGGGACTCGAACCCAAGGAGGTGATGGGCCCAATCTATTTAATCACGACTTCGAAGAACTCAACCCGGTTACGATGCTGGAGAGGGGTGAGATCATTCTGACGAGCGAACATAGTCTCTCTGAGTTTTTCGTCCTGGCGTACAAACAATACGGCAACTACCTGGATGCACGTGAACGGAGTGGGGTTGATGAGATTACGGATACCTTCATGGTGACGTCGGAGCAGACCTTTTTGGTAGGTCTGATTAACCAGCTTCCAGATCAATATGAGGATGTCAAGGACTATTGGCGGCCGAGGCTCAAGAAGGAGTTTTATAAGTTCTCTACAATCTACTCCTGGATTCTTGCGAAGGAGAAGGAAGGCAAGCCGCCGCGGTGGGGGCTAAGTTAAGAGGTCCATGTTCGGTTGACTGGACTGGTACAACTGTTTTAGTTAGAGTTGCTGTAATGATAGATTATGTTTGGGTATGGGAGTACTTGGTGTCTGGGTGTGGGAACTGATCACTTGGAATGTGATTCTTTGATGTGAGAGTACTAGTGAGAGAGAGAAACTTATGTATAATTACACAGCCCCTCTTGAAAGTTGAGAATAAACTTTTATCAGGTTCATGATGAGCAGTGTTCTATGTATCAATGCTGTCCTAAGGAAATATATATATGTGTGTCTATATGGCACAGTGTGATAACATGACAATAGTGTGAGTTGCGGAAATAGACAAAAGATGTGGAAAAGCAATGCTTTTAACAAGATCACCAAAATTGCTCTGTCGTGATTTTTTCTCTAAAATAGGTATGAATACGCTAAAAGGAAAATAAAAGGTATGAAACGTACGTAGAACAGTATAATAATAATCTTAACTTGTCTCGTAAAACAGGCTCGTCATAATAGTCTTTCGTTGGTCATCGTCGTCCGTCATCGAATTTCGTAATGTGTACATGTACTCTGGAATGTGTATTCCTGGCCTCTCTCACATGAGTAGGAGTTCGATTCCCTGTGTTATGTAATACTCCTGCAGTTCCTCCAATTTTGGTAGTAATGTTGGCCCGAACCCGAACCCGCCCGTCCTCGGCTTCCATACATGGACTGTTGTCAAGTTTGGCATCCGTCCAGAGGTTAGTGAGGATAGCGATTGTATGGCGCTCTGATATGCCTGTAACCGATTCGTCTGTCCTCCACGGGTTCGGTTGGTATCTTTTACTACCAAGTTCCTTAGTGAAGGGGGGAGATATGATTCCAGATCTATAGGCTGCTCGTCTACACTCAATATACTCTTGAAATTCAACCATAGAATTTTGAGGTTCGGGATCTTGGCGATATATGGTAGGAATGAGGGAACTCCTTCCGTGAACGAGCAGCCGATATCCAAGATTAGAATTTCCAATGTAGCTGCATGGGATGTTATAGCGTCTTCAACTATAGCTTCATGGTCTACGAAGGAGCTGTCTGTGAGCTTTAGGACCTTGAGGTGTGCTGCTGATCGGATTATGGGTAGTATATTCCACTGGCCCATCCAAGAGCCGTTGAATTCCACCCTCTCGAGTTCGGATGCTGAACGACAGGAAATTTCTAGTAGTTCTTCCTCTGAGCAGTTACGGTAGTTCAACCGGATTTCTTCGTCGTATCTGTTGCTCTTTGAGGCGAGACTTTTGGCGCTATTGTTCCCGATATTGAAAGGAATACCGATCTGGGGAACGGAGAAGGAGATGGGGATGTTCGGTGGGTCTGTTGATAGTTGGTTCGGGTTGGTTCCATATGAGATGCCACGGGGATCATGCCATTGTTTGTGCACGGTGAATTTTCGTAGGGCGGGCAGTTGAAGGATTTCGGCGACAGTGGTACTGCATGGGTACTCGCCATGGGATTCGACATCCCCATACTGGAGATTTACGGAGCTGAGATGTTGGTAGCAAGGCGGAGCGATTGTTTTCCAGGCGACTATCATATGGCGAGTCGAGGGTATTCCAGGGCGTGCTTCGTCGCCCAGCGTGAGTGACAGCTCTGTCAAATTGGGAAGCAGGTATGTTAAAAGAGTCACGAATACGCCGGTATCGCCTGCATTTATCCCGTTCAGTAAGACAGGATACGCTATGCCGTATTTTCGGGCAACTTCTTTACATGTCTGGATTTGGCGATCCAAATCCTGATCACACATGTAGCCTCGAAGCCTTTTCCAATAATTAGATGAGCTCCAGGGACCGATTTTTAGCTCCCGAGTTACGTAACCGCGGTCTGGGTACTCATGCAAGTAGGAAATCAGGGGTACATATGCCAGAAGGATGGAGTCACAAGAAATGGAGCTTGAGTGGTCCGACAGGCAGCTCGCGCTGTGAGACAGTTCGAGCCGCCTGTGCAGGAGAGGATAAGAGACATGGCGCAGCCTGCTACAAGAGTGGGCAACCGGCAGGAGACAAGAAGCATGTGGTCCATAAGAAATATGATAAAGCTTGGAATGGGGTCTGCGTGGGGCGACGCCTGATTCTTGCTGCAAGTTCTCAATGATCTGAATGAGCAACTCTGTGGGCAGAGCCAGAATCGTCGTCATTGCAGGAAACCCCTGTAGCGGGACAGCCTGCTGGGGGGAGGAGTGAATGTGATACGAAATAGGCAGACAGACGGGCTGTTGGGAGAAATCAGAAGGTCCTATCGATAATCGATTATACGGACAGAGCCGTGGGGGCTGAGCTGAGGGCGTTGTGTTGCCTTGACGTTGGATGTCAATGGCGATCTCCACGTCGTTCTGTGGTACATCAGACTTCCCGCAGAGACGTCTCGGCCGGGTATCGTCCCTTCTATTTTGTTCTTCCAAATACCGGTCGATTGGTACCCGGGACTTTCAGAACAGCCTTGTTACAGCGGATATGGGGTCGCGACGAATTGCCGTTCTTGCATCGAGAGGTTCGAATTCCCAGCCTTGTATGGTCGCTAAAACTCGCTGCAGCGCTGTCGACGACGGGATGGCGGTGTACGGCCGATGGAAGTTAATTTACAACAAGCCTTGCTGAATTAGGAATATGAACTTATGCTGGGTCGACGGGACACTGCAGCTGTATCGAAGCGTCGTACTTGCTATCGCAAGTGATATGGGCAGCACCAAGTCGTGTCCGCTAACCTGATACTCTCGGGGAATTGATTTCGGCGTTTAACTAGGGTTCTCCCGAGGGCAAGGTTATCCGCATGATGACGATTGGCGATACCTTGACGACGGGAATGGAAGCGGACGAATCCCAAATCGGATTTAGAAACACTGACCGCTATCAAAGTGATCGCAGAGTAAAGTAAGTATGCTCTTTGTCAGCATGCAAAAATTCGGTGGTGGTGGTGGAAAAGGAATGAAAACGGCAGGGGAGGAGTTTGGCCAAGCCATTTGGGCATGCTTGGATGGTAGCCAATAGTTTGTTTGTGGGTGGGACCATGTCACGCCGCTGGTTTCGTAGTCACATATGAACTGGTATTCGATGCGATGAGCAGCGCATCGCTAGGAGGCAGGCCTTGCTCTTTCCCCGGAACTCATTCCTGTGAGCGGGCCTAGCTCTACAAAGGGGGGGTTCTCAAAAAAAAATACACTTTTAAAATCTCATCTTATTATTCAATCCCCTTACCGCAGTTCGCGTTTTTGTTTTCGAATCCTGTTTCCGAATAAGTATATTGATATGCTGGGGTACGTTTACGTCTACAGGGTTTGCAGAATTACGAAGGATCAGAACAATGAGGGGTCGTCGATACGAGGGGTCAGCTGGCCTTCAGACCCTAAATGTCAGGTGTTTGATATGATGGCCCATTAATTTCAGGCCCCAAGTTCCTTCGCGACTCTGCTAGTCGCGACCCATATTCCCCGGCTGCCATATATGCATATGTCGCCATCCGCCGCCTTTTCCTTATGTCAAAATACCCCCCCAAAAAATTCATTTTGATTCTTCCGATAAGCCGGCCTTAGAGTACTAGAGTTCACGGGATTCGGGATGGCTATAGGACGTCAAGGGTTCTATTGGCCGGTCACCCTAGCTAGGCCTTCCTAATGTTCGAACGTTCGCGGACACATGTCTGTACATGCAGTACCGACGCAGGTTTGACAACTCACCCATACACCTGTATCTTCCTCCGTCTACATATGCGGTTCCTAAAGGAAAACGGCCGTATTAGGGAAGAGAAAAAAACAGGGCGGCGCCTCTAGTAATGCAGCCACATGGAAAGACATATAATTAAACGACCGTTTCCCTCACTTTCCTCCGCCAGCAAAGGATTAATCGATAAGATCTTCACTTCATTTCTATTTACGCCAAACTGATTCACAGTACCTGTGGGGGCAGTATCTTTCTTTCACCATCCCACCTCACAGTTACTGCATACTACCGATATAAATATACAACTGGTCCCTTCGCTCTGAGATTCTGCTAGACAGTACGTTCGACAACTATTAATTGATCGACATCATTCACACAGCTCCTTCCAAGAAATACTGGTCTCGTACCCAGAGAAATACCACAAACCCTATCGACCACATCTAATTTTTGTGAAATTACAAACCACCTTTCGAATTTCTCTTTTGATAGATCTAGACCTATTAGACTAGAACTAGAAGATCGGAAAGATGCATTCCAACATGGAGAAGTCTCAAGATCATAAGCGACCGCCCAAGAGAAGACCTCGTCGCGTCGAAACAGGGGAAGATCTCTTGAAACATGTTGAAGAAGTAAGTGTGGCTTTCAAAGGCATATCGTAGCCCTGATAATTATAAATAGACTGACTGACTGGTATCTACTTCAGATGGAGAGGCAGCTTCTCCCAGGGTTTAACCATTTTGCAGATCATGTCTTCAAACCGGGCAACCTCCTGTCCGACCAGTCTTGGCCTGGTATGTACACCGGGATGAACGAGGTTCTTCATCCATACGGTAAAGTTAAGGGCTGGCTAGGTGGTGAGGACGCACCGTACACATATGGCGCGCATACCACCCGTTCATCAAGTTCTCAGAGGTTCCTTGGCCAGATTTTAACCTCTGACGGATGCATTGAGAACGAGAATTTCGTAAAAATATCTAAGGACATCGAATGTCCTTACCCCACAGACCTTGTGTTCGACGACCCAATGCTCGTGCATGACATTGATACTAAAATTTCAAAGTCAAACGCACGCCGGAAGAAGAGAATGCAAGGCAAACTCGATGAAGAGGAAGACGATGTCGTCCATCGTCTCAAAGACCTCAGCGTCAGTAAGGCTCCAAGGAGACAGCGTGCTGGCTCGGCCGGTATCAGAGACGCCTCTGAATACAAGCAATCCCGCGGCGTGAGGAAGCGTTAACTTCGAAATCGAGAATTCTTCGAAGCCGGCTACTGCGAGGCGAGGGAAATTTCAAATTCAGCACGCAGTCCGCCTCACACAACTTCCTTCACATCTTGCATATTTTCTCAGCCGACCCTTTCGGCGAGTTGATCCTACTCCTAGGATGACGAAACGAACGTCCCCATCCCAATTCCCAGACTCTTAAAATTGCAAGCGTCCTAGTTCACAGCCGTTAACCCTGGCTGTGGGCTACGACCTGCTAAAGAATGGATATATGTCAGTCCAGTTTCAGCATCGAGAAGCCCTCGCTTCTACAGCCCCATCCTACGCCCACCTTACGGTATTAATCTATCGACAGAATATACTAGCCCCGACAGACATCCGGGGCGTGCACTGCACACCGGTGCATCACAGCCATTGTTTGGGTTTCGTTATGCATCTCCGCGAGTTTTTCACCGGTTTTGTGCTTCGAAGCGCTTCTATTCCTTCACCAGAATACGATTCCTGCCTTCTTCCTTCCATTTTGCCTTCAATTTTGACCATAGATCAGGTTCATTCATTCCCCGTCAATGCTTCTAATTTCCACGCTTGCCTCCTAAGCAAGCAAGCAAGCAAGCAAGCACTGCGCATTTCTTTCAATTTTTGAGGTTATTTTGCCAGCCCGGTGACACTTCTTCCTGCCTTCCTCCCCGCTTTTTAGGCTGCAATTTGCCACACCTTAGTATTCGAATTTACTTAGGAAACGCATAATATAGCTATAGTTATGCTACAAACCAAATTTACATTCTTTTCCCCAATTCCTACATTGATACCCCGCATATGAAAATCCTCTCCTTGATTAAGATGAATTTGTTCGAATGTCCTCGTCCTCACAATCACTGCAGAAGAAGGTCTGAACAAGACAAGCCCCCCCACAGATGAGATGATCTTGTCTAAGACAGCATCACAAAGTTTTTCCTTACTGTATTGACATCCGCAAGACGGTTCAAATTCTCAAGTATTTCCTTTGTCTAGATATCGTTTTCCCAATGACAAAGCGGCTATCTGCCGAGGATGCCGCCATCGTATTACTCTCTTTGTAACATTTAAAAGTAAACCATACTATGGAATTGATAGAGGGTCTTTGCGATCCCAAGCTAAATTTAACCATGCAAGACAAGTCCGCGTAGGTTTTATTGATATTTCTGAAATTCAAACTTCCAGGTACTTTGATAATCTCGCCCCGAGCAAACCGGTGAGTGGAATGGCCAGCCTCGTTCCTGGAACTGTGCATATATACACGGGAAAATGAATCCTAAGCCGGCTAGCGCTATAGCCTTCAAGCATGTACAGCCATGGTTGATCCTTCACGTGCGCTGTGTACCTACATAAATGCTGGATCGGGTTAGATCTTGCTTTATCCCTTGCTCCTGAAATGGTTATCGTGATCGAAACCGCTGTGGACAGCCTCGTTTCTCTCTCCTTCTTTTCTTTGCGACAAAAAAATAAAAATAAAAAAAAAATAAAATAAAATAAAGATAAAAAAAATAAAAAAAAAAAATAAAAAAATAAAAGTATTTTACCGAGCTAAACGCGAGTTAGTTGACTCACAGGCTGAAAGCTTGCCGTGGCTGTTCGAAGAGAAAAAAAGTTGATTTTCCTTCAGCCCTGTTTTACTGTTCCTCATGTTTGTACCTGGTACATAAGCAATGTATTGTATCTTACACTGCATATCTGAGACCGGCTACCCTGCTGCCATACTTTCAACTTACACCGGTTATATTATTAACCTTCTCAAAGAAGACAATTTGCGTAAGAAGAAACATTATTTGATGAGGCTCTTCCCGTTTTGAATTCAGGTGTAAACAGTGTCTACGGCCAAATGCCGGAGTGGCCCGTAGATGTTCCTTTCCCTCGGTCAAACGGGTGAAAAGTTGCACCGCCCCTAATCATTAACGCATTTCTTTTTTGCTATTCAGATCCTTCGCGAATGCGATTTTGGCGATGGATCTGATAATAAATCCGAGAAAGCGGATGAGAGTAAACTCGAGGCGACGTAAGTATTAAGTTATTCAATGAGATCGAGAATGTCTAAGACATGCATCCCGATCAGTCCAGAATCTAAGGCTAACTCTGTGGTTGATTCTGCTGGTGGAACTTTGTGTTGAGACGTGGTATTCTGGCGGTTAGATGCAGCACTGTACTGCGGGGCTGACCGCGTCTTTGACAACAGCTAGCTGATAGTTCGCGTTTTCTGAATCGCTCACTGGGTAGTGGAAGACGCGACGACTAAAGGGCAAGTCTGTGGGATCCCGGGAGGAGGGGTATCGTCAATCGAGGCTCTAGAAGAATATACTTTTTGAGGTGGATCATTGGGTGGAGCTCCAGGTATACCGGTACGTTTGTCTAGCCCCTCGTTCCAAGAGACTCTGACTCCACGGAGGCATGCATCTGAGATCTGATAGGTAGCGGGCAGATATTTGTCCAATACGGTAACGAATAGGAGGTGCTCCTGATATCCCCTAATACTCCTATTGGCCCTATCACACTCATCGGGCCTCTCAACCTGCGCATAACCGCATGCCAGGAACCGAATTTTCGGACCGTCAAACCAGCCGATACCAGGGTATTCCTCGCTCGAAATGGCTATCATCACGGATCTCCCTAACGAGCTCCTTGAAAGTATTGCTCTAAAACTTAGGACGCAATACTACAGTGATGCTATATTCGGCAATGTTCTCGCAGACTTTTCGCTCGTCTGTCGGGCCTTCTATCGAGTTGCCTTCAGGTATATTCACGATGACCTGGACCTTTCGTCTATGGAACAAAAGCGCTGTACGAGCAAGAAGATTTGCGATTTGCTACGTCAGATTCAAAGGAATCCGGAACGAGGGTATGTGGTTAAGACTTTATCGATTGGGCCGTGGGATCCCACCGAATTATCGAACAAGTGGAGTAAAATGGAGTCGTTTATGAAGAGTTATAGCTTTTTGAAGCGGACGATCGAGAATAAAGCCCTCCAAGAGCAAGATATGAAGGGGCTTGAGGATCATCCAATGAGTGTCTTGGTCGCGGTGTTGTTATACACACTGCCGAAGTTGGTGTATATTCACTTGGTGCTTCGATCTTCAAAACGGGAAGGCCCGCTCTTGACGAGATGGTTGCTCCTAGCGATAGATCTTGCGCCTTTACCATTTCGAGAAACCATGAGAGGGATGGAATTGGAGTACATAGAGTTGGATGGTACAGGAATGGTTCCATGTCGGACGACACTCGGCGCACTCCTAGAGCTCCCGAACCTCGAGAGTGTAAGGTTTTCCTGTGAGGATGCTGACGACACCCTACTAGTTGGTAGTCGGCCGGAGGATCCCGAACTCTCGATCTTGCAAGGGATGAAGCAACTAGCGTCAAACGAAGATCCGGAAGCGACGGCACCACTATCGTCGGTATTTTTGGAAGCATACGGGAGATTCCAAAGCTTCGATCCATTCTGCAAGAAAAAGCTACTAGCTATCAGGAATACGTCCTCTATTACGGAGTTCTCGTTCTACAATAATCCATGCAGTACCCTTCCTATTCCAGATATCATTCGAGTCCCAAAAGGGCTGAAGGACTTCGATTGTTTTATCGGAAGCAGGACCCGAGACAGCAGGGAAAACGTCCAAGCCGTTCACCAGGCTCTCTTAGAACACAAAGATACACTCGAATATATTACAATGAGCTACTACAAAAGTTTTGAAAACCGGCATAATCCGAACTTCCAGCTTGATTTCTCGGCCTTCGGAAGACTCGAGTCACTTCAGGTCAGTATTATACTCTTGGTTGATATTGATGCTCATGAGATTGGAATGGGTGATATTTTACCCGTTAATCTCGAGAATTTGGCCGTGAAGATACGGTATCCCTCTTTCGGTGGCGTAAGAAGTTGGGATGAGGCAGTAGTTGGGGTTATTACTAGAATCGCAAGGATGAAGGATGAGAAATTAGAGAAGCTAAAAAGTGTGGATGTGAAAGTTATCAATCATCCAGCGAGAGCATCAAACAGCTTAAATTTGAAGGAAGCAAGGAGAATGATGGACGAAAGAGGAATCCAGTAAGTCAGTCCTTCTATGGTTTATATGGCACAATCAATAACATATTACTGTAGATTTCGGGCGACGACGTATGATCCCAATCGAGGTTCGTCGATTTAATATCATTGTTCTATAAGAAGCATATACTTACTAAGTTTATACAATAGGGACCATCGATTTATGAAAGGCAAAATACAGAGGCATGCGAATGGACATGGGGACATGGTTTAGGAGTGTGGGGGGACCATTTGTAGTGGAGTAATTGGATGGGGGCCCATAGAATGTTTCATTATGGGAGATCATGTGATCGGGGGCAAATGGTAGGCGTCGGCGGGCCGGATGAGCGTCAACAAGATCTCCCCAACTTGCGGCTGAACACCGTTCATAAACAACCTCCTAGCAACCCACAACGCCCTCAACGCCACCATCACGACAACAACGTCCTCTCCATCCCAACAACGTCCTCCTTACCTTAGGCCATTCGACTGTCTGTGAGTATTCATCCTGATATCTGCTGAATGCTTCAAGAAGGGGTTCTAACTGCTGGGACAGGTACAGGCATCCTCAGCTTCTATGAAATTCTGGGGTTTGTGCTTCGTGCACGGCATTCCTGCCATTCATTAGCGAAAATGCACATCCTCCCTCAACAAGAAGAATCACCAGGTGTTTCGGAGGCTACTGGAGGTAGTGTCGATATCAACGATGATGAAAAGGACTCTGAGTCTGCCAATGGCTTCTCACTCGAGGCTAGTCTCGACTATGAGTCTACCAACGACCTTCTATTAGAGGCTACTGTTGATTCTGAGTCTACCAACGATCATTTGTCCGAGGCTACCATTGACTCCGAGTCCGCCAGCGACCTTTCATTCCAAGCTGCTCTTGATTCCTGGACTGTCGCTGAGGTTTTGTCAGAGACTGCACTCATCTCTGATCCTGTTGAAAAGAAACCATGTCTTCTCTTGGAAATACCACCAGAGGTTAGACTTGAGATATACAAGCAGGTTGTTGGGAAGAAATTTGTTCACGTCGAAACCAACTGGAGAGATTATCCGGGTTATTCGGACTACAAGTCATTCGCCTGCAGGAACAGACCTCGCATTCGCCTTGAAGAATGTCATTACGACCAAACCATGGAAGCCGATCTCTACAAGTATCTCATGTATGGGCCCTCGGACTCAAACTCGGATCTAACCGAATATTGCGAGATTGAAAAATACGAGAACGGAACCTACTTTGTTACTCGACATCCCAATTGCTTGATTCCTGGAAAGCGTCGATATAGGAGCCTCGACCTCCGCTTTCTACGCACTTGCAAAAAGATCTACGAAGAAGCCAAGTATATCCACCTTCACTACACGACCTTCTCCTTCCGCTCTCCCGACGTTTTCGACAATTTCATGATCAGTATCGACAAGCTTCACCTTGAAAACATCAGGTGCCTCCACTTCGACATCTCGCCTAGTTTCGACATGGAAGATTGGGGGTATTCTCTTGAGGAAGATGCCATCGCCAATCTGCCATCCCTCCAAAAACTATACATCTGGCTCGACCTCGCTTCCTCCCAACTTAGTGATAAGAGATCCAAGTCGTACATGAAGACATTCGACGCCGATGTTTATTACAAACGTCCCTTCTGCATGTTTCGAATGTGTCCTTTGAAGGATGTCAAGATCTTCTTGAATCCCGGTTCCTGGCCGAAGCAGGGGCTTCCTCCTAATCACATTTCGTGGGAAGGAATTCGCAAGTGGTGTAAGGATTTTGAGGACCGTTTGTTGCTTAAGTGGGACGGTCCTATCGATCTTTTGGATGCTTGAATTGGATTTCCACGGAATATTTCTCTTGAAGTCGGCGTATGTGGGAGATTGGATCTCATTGTCGGTTGTATCCTTGCATTACACATTTTTTTTCTTCTGTCCCTTTGCCGCTTACACCGGCCATTTTGCACCTGTTGCCTTGCCTTTTGCCATGGCGTTTCGGTTTGATATTTGCGATGAAGATTCTTTTACTGGTGTTTTGCAAAGCGATGTATATTAACTGATCCTGACCGTATTTTTGTTGGAAGGTTATCGGACGTCGGGATGTCGACGGAGGTCCCCTTCTTGAATCAACCCTTCTCCGACCAAATAACCCAACAATCGTGTATATCCTTTCTTCGTAATGTAGTTGGACTATGCCTATATACTGTCGGAGCCTTCAGATAGTGAATCGCAAATTCGGAGAGAGTCAGTATGCAAATCGGAAATGTCGTCGAGCAGAACGAAGAGTATTCCCGTAGAACAACAAACCCGGTGCCTCGAGTCCGACATCAAGTTTGGTTCTTATAGAAGCCCCAGCAACCCTGACGGCGGGCCGCGATGTATTAATAGTATACGCGGCCCGCATAGCTTAGCTAGTCCACATCACACTATCACTTAGGATCCATCAGCAGCAGCCGGTATCGGCGAATTATATTATTCAATCTAACGTGTAATAACTAGTCTAGCCAATACTCTTCGATTTTATTGGTGTCCTAATCGGCGAGTTCAGCTGGCTTTGGATCTGGAGTTGTATTTTTAGATCAACTCCGCGGGGTGGCATCTACAAACGTTAACTAGAAGCGAGGGCCATGATGTATTTACCAAGTATTTGTTTTACACAACGATAGTTGTAAGAACTAGTCGGGAAGGATCTACCGTTAAGCTTGTAGTATCGTGCAAGCTTTATCTACTTGGGTACTGGTATCGATAAATATATCTAGAGTAATGAATATACGTGATAATAGGCTTTATCAAGACCCCGAATTTGAGATACCTGATGCCCCGAATCTTAGCTCTACATACGTATGCAATGGCAGCTGTACAACGAATAGTACCGAACTTCGTTAAGCCCCCAAATTAACCCTTAACTCGAGGCAACACGAGCTGCATCCACTTGAGGGGAGTATGCATCTTGGTACAGGTGAGGATTTCCACGGAGGAGCAAACAAATTGGTAGTCAGTGGCCTCGTATACGCGTACATCAGATTCGGTAGCTACGTAGTTAGGCCACCCGTTTCAAAAGGCGACCACCCGCTCTCCACGTACCGGCGGGAACTCTAGACTTCAAGAATACAACTCGCAGCCCTCTGCATGCAGATCTAGTGGAGATGACTATTGTAAATTTGATGGAACCGGCCGACACCGAAAAACACTACGCATAGTACAGGCCTAGGCATCACAAACAAACTGTGGCTCTTTAGTGTATGAAGCAAACGTTATCGGCAGTACATGTACAATCAATGGTACGTCACAAACAGGCAACGAGGCAGACCTCACCGATATGCAATGCATTTCCAAGGATGAGCCCTACGCCCACATATGCATATATATGCAACCTTATAACCGCCAGGAGCATATAAAAGATATATTCTAGCCAAATGTGGGAGGTAGGACGAGGACATTTAAATGTTAGAAAGGATTATCCGGATACAGGTTTTGAAGAGTTTCATAATCTATAATATCATGTACGAGATACCCATGGCATCCAAGGTTCTACGTTTTTAGTTGTTGAGACTGATCCATGGAACGTCTAAACCTTGACGTGCGGAAATTTGCACACCTTGATACACTATAAGATTATAATATAGGGGCGATAAGGTCATGATATCATTCTCCTGCCTGATAGAGCTTAGATCCGATACCTATGGACCAATTAATCTAAAACGTTAATTGGTGGGATTATCCCAATACAATGCTGGTATGAGGAATACAGGAAGCTTGGCCGTGAATACTCAGGGAGTCGAGGGCCCTCAGGAAAGACGTTAAACTACAGTACTACATCTGAATACGCGCTCGGGGCAAGGGGCTTAAATTCGGCATACCATGGCCGTTCAAATCTAGCCTCCCCTCGATGAGCCCCTGCATTGCGCGTCATACCTTGTTGTAACCCCCAGAATTACCGCTACGACAAAGGGCAATATATTAAAGCCATGCTTGCCCTGAGCAATATATATACTCATTTCTAATCCACAAGCACATTAATGCCGCAATACAACTTAGATTCTCAATCTTTTGCCCTTTTCTCACCTTTATTCAGTTGGATTCCTTCAACATCAAACGGTGTGTGTAATATAAGATCCTGCTCGCATTTCTAATAGCTAGAGTATATATGCTAGCAATGGGGTAGAATCCGCGTCTCATTGGCTCATTCGAATTCAACTGAGGTTGCACAGCTGCAATAGGTGAAACTGATAGCTTACTTTTCTTAATCCTCTGGGGCCATACTATTTGGAAATTTTGCTCCGATCATGTTAGACGACCTCCCCGATATTTGACGGGTTTCGTCGTTTCACTGACTACCTGTCAGGTCTTGGTCGACATGGCGAGCGTGCGCATGCACATGGAGGCCAGCAGGGATACAACACGAAAATGTGTTGCACGATTCAATTCTTGGCTATGAGATTCGTGCCGCAACCACGCCTCTTACCTGCCGGACATGCTTCAAGCACGCCAGACTGCCAGATATATCGTTTCGCTGAGATTGCGCGTGTTCAAGCACATATCGGCGTTCTGGCGGGACTGCAAGGGAACTTCCGCGCGATGCATGGCTGTTCGGGTCTGAAGTCTTCGGCGTTCCTCTTCTGGTCTAGACAAATCAAACGTCCCTGTATTCGGCGACCTCGCCGCCTTGCAATACACTTGAAACCTCACCATTCAGAGTTTTTGGCCGCGGAACTAGCCAGTGTGGTTTTCGTTGGTGGATCGAATCGCGGAACTCTAGATTCCCATTATCGGGGTATCCAATAGCATTTTGAATTAAGTCAGTAAAGTAATTTGGTACCGAAGCTATCCCTTGCGGGGAATATACTGCTGTTCAAATCTGTGAAGAGTCGCGAATTCGAAGTTCTCTCGTAATGGAAAACAAGGGAACAACATCCAAGACCCATCTTTCGGGGAATATAACTACAAGCTATTTTCTCCTTTCTTCCGTACAGATTATCTATCAGTGGGTATTTTGGGGTTTACGTCTTCATATTATATTGCTGTTTTTTTGATTATATTCGATGAGCCAGAACTACTGAGAATTTGATAGGAGACCGGTTTAGAACACGACGAGGCTGCAAGGCTCAAATGCATAAGCTCGGGTCGGCACTGCATATGCTAAGTAGCCAACAACAGCACTGCAGTGTTACAGTATTCGAATGCGAAGTGCGATATCACTTCTGGCTTAAACTGTCTCAACAATGCATTTCGGGAATAAAGAAAATCGTGAAAACATGTATAATTCAAAATCGTAATAAGTTACTCGGCTATCTCTCTCCGTGAACTTGGATCAGGGATAGCCCTTCCTGGCTATCGGCACGGCTGCACCTCTGAAACTACAGAGTTTCTCACCACATGGTTATTTTTGAGCTCTTGAATGGATGGCTCACGAACTCTTTTATCTTGATGCCTGAATTCGAATTCATAGGCCTTTAAATTTCGCGCAATTGCAAGGTAAATATGTGCAAGCAGGCCAGACCGTTGAAGCCGGAAAGTCAGACGACACATTTGTGTTGTGTAACCGTGTCAGCTTCAAGGTTTGCGGCTAGGCAGTGCATAAGCTCGCAGGGAGAACCTACGACGATATAGACACCAGGAGGTGGATCTGAAAGCTACCTGAGGCTTTTAATGGCAATAAGCGGGGTATATACGTATTAGTTTTGCTATATTTGATCCATGGAACTCTTGAAAATTGGAGGCATTAGTGATCCCTTGACAAAGGTATCCAGATAGCCTTGTCGTTGAGGTTAAATGTTCGAAGACTGGGGTTTCCGTTTTGGCGATGCAGCTGCATTGCAGAAAGCATTGTCATACCGATATGTCTGCATACGCGTGGCAGCCGCCCAGAGCCCGAGGTAATTGGCAATAGCCTAGGAACCCACCATGTGCATCCTGTTCCTTGACTTTGAGGGTTCTACTTCCCCGTTGATACATCGACGGTCATGCCATTTGATAAACCTGTGCAATATAATTCTCATAACTTCTAACATATATTTAATTTCACGAGTTCGGGGAACGCAAGTGATATTCGAAAAACTCCAGTCAGAACTCCAGTAGCCACTTAACAAACTTTTCAACATGATAATATCATCCCGTAACACTCCTAACATCGTTATATAAATCAAAGTGAGTATGCCGACTATCTGAATGGTAGGATCAACCCTTAAGAATGAGCTGAAGCCATTCCACAATGTATCTCGGACTTAGCCCCGCGGAATTTCAATAATGACAATCGTATAGACTGAGCAAGGTGGTGAAGCATGAAGGATCAAAAGCGAGTAAGATGATGCAGCTATACGTACTTTCGTATATTACCTGCAGGTTCCGACCTAATTGTCCTCTTGCCCCCTTCTGGCAATGTCTTTGTCAATTTCCTTGACGGCCTGCCAATCTCGTTCATCCTGTTCATAAAGTTCCGATTCTTCAACGATCTCCCAGTCCTCAACGGGGGGCCTCTCCTCGCTGTCATCGGAGGACGACTCTTTCCCAATGTCTTCTATCCACACCTCACCCTTGCGAACAATTATGGTGTTGGCCGGGTATGGTGGGGGAATAGACGGCACCTCTTGAGGAGTCTCGGTTTCTTTGCTTTGGCTAGGCCCCCAACGTTGCCACCATTCGACTCTCTTTTCCTGTGTCTGCGATGGGGTGAGGTTCAAGGACTTTTCTTGGCTCTTATCTGCGGCCGTATTCCTCGGTGTAGTAGTAGTAGGACGTCGGCTAAGAAGGTCAGCAACCTTCCAGCCCCCAGCACCCCCCGTCTCAAGCTGTTTAGCCGTGGGTGACGGGGTAAAAGTCTCTTCTGCGGGCGCCGATTCTTGCGACCCTGAAACTTCGACTTCTCCTGTAATTGCATCTTTGTTCTTAATAAGAATCGGGGCGGTTACCGCGTGCTCGGGTTGCACGGGAAGAGGTTGTTGAGGGCTATTTGTATTTGCTTCCTGGGTACCAACCATATTCCCTACTGTATTGGGGCCCGAGGAAGGTTTTGGAGATTGTTCTTGTACGGTTTGTGGCAGGGACTCTGATAAATCCTCTGATGAAGACGCCGGGGAGTAGTTTGGCGTTGGGAACGGTGGCTGGTAACCACCCCAAGGTGTGTATGATTCGTATAGCCTCGTTCTTTTAGCCCGCTCTAGTAGAGCTAACTCTTCCAATGCCTGTCTTGATCTACGGCATTTATTAGTATTCCCAGGAGGCTGTGTAGCGGCAACTTGTTCACTGAAACATGCGGTCTTAGGAGCAGCTATAGACACGGGTTTAGCGGTTGGTATTTTGCTTTGCGAATTGCCATAGAATTCTCTCGGTGGAATATAATCGGGATTCCAGGACACCGGTTCATATGCTGGAATTTGAATCTCAGTATCAGGCTGGGCACAAAACTCGCGCGGTTCATTATCCAACTAAATGCGGACCAGGTTAACAGGCGGATTCTGTTTGACTATATATTATTCAACTTACCTCCATAGCCGCCATCCTATCAGGAAGCTGGGTGTAACTCAAGTTTACATCGCGAGAGGAGCTAGCTGTTCCACGTGCACAGGCCTTCTTATGTAAACTCGCGAGTGCCTCCGTTCTCTGGGTTTGCGCTTGTTTGGGGCATTGGGTTGACGCCCTCCGATATGCTTGTGAGTGCAGTAACTGCAGTGCCCGGAATCTTTCCGAATAAGATGCTTTTTTAGCACGTTCTAGGTCGATAGTCTCTTTACCGCCTGTAGGGGGTTGAGCGTTTCCGGAAGGCATTCTTGATAGCAAATAGTGTGTCGGAGCTTGCATCGGTTGTGGCTGGGTAGTTAGGACGGCCGGTTGTCGAGTGCACCCTTGTCGTGGTCTTTCGGTATTTGGAGTTAACAAGTATGCTGCTGGGTTTTCGCTGCAGCCTCTCTTGTGGGTACTAAAGTAGTGATGCGGACAACCTTGCGCACTGCTTTCGCCTCTTTGGGTAGAATGATCATCATGGCCCGGATCTGGAGATACTGATTGCACTGCCGCCTTCAGATCCTCGCAGTACTTTAGGCGGGACTCCATACTGCCGGGGAGTTTGAGGTAATCTGGGGTAGTGCCGCCTGGATATTTATTAGTAATTCAACGTTAAAGTGATAGCAGGTCGGTAATCTGATCGAATAAATCTGGCCTCGCCGCCACCGGATCCCTATAGACTGTAGCAATAGATATGGTTCGGTGAATATTTGAAGGTTGGGGGAGCGATGAATTGAGCGGGGCGAAACTTTGTTTAAACTGCTTGCGAGGATTCAGGAAAGTCTGTCCTTGGTGATCTATGTTTAAAACGTAGACTTGCGTGAACTTTCTCAAACTGACGAGGGTATTGCTAAACTTGCAAATTTCGATGCTATAACTGTCACGAGTAACTATCAATGGCGAGGATATTTCAAGGCCTCTGGCAATATGTCCTTGCTATTAATAGTACCTTTGACAGTCTATCAGTATGTTTTTAGGATGACTGCCGTACTCAGGAAAATCATCGGATCATGCAACGCAGCTGTTGTTCAAAATGCAACACTAGCCCTCGTTATCGCCTGAATTGGCAGCAATATGTGCCTCATGCGTGGATTGCTCAATAGACTATAAACTCGCGTGTATCTAACGTTATAACGAGCTTCTCAAGGAAAGGGCCCCAATTGAGGCTAATAATAACTCCCCGCTTGAGGCCACGATATCGACTCGTGAAAGCTCGGAAGCCTTTCCTACTACAGCGTCTATCATTACTAGAAGCAATCAAGTATATTTAAATCTCCGGAATATTCATTTTCCCGTTTCGAGTTGGGTTTGATCTTTAAGCCCACTGCAGTTAAGCCAACATTGAGGATTCTTCAAATTCTGACAGAATTCTTAGCAACGCAATTACCGCCCCTATCTGTCACATATCGACGATTGTACAATTACAAGGGGGCTCATTCCACATATACCGTTCTTCGGTCTCTCCGATATGGAATAATCCGGTAGACCAAGACCCTTGGACCGGATCATCCCAACTAGACTATAGACCATTCCTTCTTGTATCTGTACCTGAAGTTCAGTATGGAGTGAATATTTGATATTATAAGACATTGTTTCATATTGTCTCTTCTGTGAATTATCGTCCCAATTAATGCGGAGGTATATCAGCTGATTGACAGATTGGTCCTTGGGTGTGCGGAGAAAGAGGGCCGATTGTACATAATCCCTGGTCGGGTTTCCTCCTCCCCAGTTTTCACTCCCTGGGCCCCCCTGAAACGATATTATGTTAAAATCTTACGGCACTGGCGTGAAAAAATTTGCCATTAATACTCCTTGTATATGTATTGTTAATTGGGTGAAAATCACGACGTCACGTCAGCACAGTCGACTAGTCTAAGAAGCTTAGCCTAACGATCTGCCGTCCTGATATATGTTGTTGATACCCACTGCAGACGGCAGTTTTTTGATCTCAGGATAAAACGATCGATCACATCTTTATCTTTGCATTTTCGGCTGATACCGTTAGTCAGCCCGCTTGCGCTGGGGCTGCATCTGAATACCTACTCTGCGCAGTGGTATTTGCCGTAACTGAAATCAACACATATGCACATCTTCAGTAACATTTTGGGACGGCTCAATTGCATGATCGGTACGAATTTCCAACCCTTAGCTATTGCATTGAACACAATTCCGTGATCAAGGTATTGGTCCCGTACCTGCATCAAACCTTGCAGTAATCTTCTAATCCTTATCTTCAATAAATCCCATATTTTTCAAAAGCAACGGCGAATTCCATGCACGGCAACAGCCCCCCCAAGCTCAAGTAATTCCAAGGAACGAAGCATTTGTGGCGTTCGTGTGATGCTTTTGGGTGCACCAATGAACTGGGATGGCCTAGGATTATTTGGCAGGGGTATCCATCCCAAGCGAGAAAGCCCGCGAGACACGTTTGTTGGTCGCCGTCACGTTATGCCGCACTAGACCTTTCGGGGATCTGGATTTCTGTGATTCGATACCAGCCGGATGAATTATTCACAGTTTTGAATAGAATCCCTTGAAAGATCTTCATATCGTCGGGTTGAGAAAGATTTAAGAGATTTCGTTTCTCGGTCGGAATATTTGTGGATCCCCGAGATATATAAACGTATAAACGATCCGGGTTATCGATATATCGATATGACAGTAACGAAACACACTAGAGGAAAGTGGAGCTAAAGAGATCGAGGAGAGAAACCCATGCATCAGTCCGCAAGTACGATTTGATAATCAATAGCCTATACGAAGGCAAATATTCCCTACCCTAGATACTCCGAACTACGACATTCGAGACGATATCTTCTATCATCTCGATGAGACACTGGAATTGGTAATTCTTAAGCAACTTTGCACAGAACACCGGCTGTTTGTATTCGCACGTGTTGGATTGCTGGGTGTAACTGGCCGAGTAGCTGCACAGCTTAAGGCTCTCAACAAAAGGGGAGAAAGAAGTATCTAAAACCATTATCTAAAGTTTTCCTTGAAGGTTGAGCTAGCATACTGTGTTTTGATATGCGCATACAGCTCGGAAAGAATAGCTTCATCAGTTCCCGCAGGCCTGCAGCCTAGTGATGTAGCCACCGCGACAATGGCCACTTAGTGTTGCATGGTCGGCCTTCGAAGCTTCTAGCTTGAGCAATTGAGTTTGCGACCAAGGTCTACAAGGTAGTAAAGGGCACTTGATAGTCACCAAGACCAAGCAGTTACCCAATTTACACGTTGATACCCCCCAAACTTCCATTCCTATCATTTTTAGGAGAATTATAACCCGTGATGTTCGGTCACCGAATTTCGGGGTCTTGGTGTGGTCAACTGCTTAATAACCAACAAAGTTATGATCCACGGCCGTTTTTACATCCCGAGCGTTATGGATCCCCGAGCAAGCCCAGTGCCCGAGTGACATGTGCAAAATAGCCTGCAACTCTGAACGCACTAGAAAAGGCAAAGGCTCACGACTATCAATTATTCTTTTTCTTCTGCTACACAAGAATACCAGTTCCAAGAAACGCGCCTTGCCGATCATATTATCTGGGCCAAAAAGGCCGCCCATATATTTGACTTGGGTTATCAGGACTCCACTTGGTGTACAGTTACACGGGGTCAGTTAGGGACTAGCTAACTGAACCTGGGTATAAAGTCCACGCCTATAAAAGTGCAGATCCTCCCCTCAGTTTTCGGCTCGACATGCTATCAGGTTATGACATGGAATTCCGCCAAGATGTATGTACATAATTCTGTACGAAGAAGACTGCAAAATACGTAGGGCATGAAAACTTCCCGAGGGCCTTCGATAGGAAAATAATGTCGTAGATCGTCGCCATTTCAATATTGTAGGGAACAATAGGTCGCCTATCTTGCGAACATCTTTCGTTTCCATTGCATGGTTGCACAAAACGGTTATTTAGACGAAGATCTCTTGATGATGGTGATAAGTTTCATCAAGGCGTCTATGGCAATCACGGAGGATATCGATAAGGCGTCTATAAAGACGGCAGCCTGCAGGCCATCATAGTCTAAGAGATTTGTACGATTCGTCTCGTAAAGCGGCCTCTACCGCCCGATAATATTCGATCTTCAGCAATATCCGCTACAAACTCAGTCTTTACCTTATCTTTAGTGTGTATTGCCTTGTTTTGTATGAGAGTTGTCTGCCTACGTCTTTATCTTCGGGTTCTCTTTCCTCCATTCTCGAGGCAGTTGTAAGTTGTTTTATTTTCCCTTGTGATACTATGGAGTACCCTTCCTTCCGTGCTGTCAAGCCTGTGAAGTGGCGAATTGTCCTGCTCCCCTCTTTCCATCTTCCGAAGGTTGTGCCGAGTGTTTAGCCCATTTTGTGTGTTCTTCTGACGTTGTTGCTTGGGTTTCTCCTTTCATTTATCGTTTTGAGCAACGTTTTCACGCTAGGCAATTTAGCCACAGATATCGATGTGAAAGCTCAAACGTCGAATTGTTTCCATCAAAGAAGTATTTGTAGCCAATCTGGGTACTCTGTGGAGATTTAAGGATTCATGATCCAAGTTTCCCAAGCTTGGGAGGCCCCAGATCGGTGCGACCTGGCGATTGATCCGTCCATTTAGCCATGGTGTTGACCATGTTGGTTTCGTTTGCCTTGTCACACAAATGTCAACGTGCCAACGAAACAACGTCGGTGCCAGGCTAGCTACTAGGCATGATATCATTCCGTCTACCTACTTGCTTAGCCATGGATTCTGCGCCCTGCCTGATCAGTTTGCAGTAGCGAGGCACAGAAGTTGCAGAAATAGCGCAGAGAATGCGGTGCTACGCAAACAAAGCAGTCATGAGCTCGACGGATGACCACAGGCGTCTATGACAAGGTATCTTGACGATTTTCTCTTCAGCAATTACAAAGAAACCTTGAAGTACTGCGAAAAGCAAAAATGAAACTCTGTCTTTCCCTACCTCATAACCCCATCTGCGTAATCCGACAGAGAATCTGTGGTTTTCTTTGTTTTTCTCGGGATCTCACCTCTTGCATCGTATTATTGCAGTTCGGCCCCACACTTTCAAAGCAACACAACCGAAGCCTGGCGGTGCATTTTGTTGGCTCTGGGGAATCAGAGATCATACGTTTCGGTGATGATTGAGGGGGATTTAATAATAGCCCATTGTTATCGTCTCTTCTTTATTGTCGCCGTCATGTGAGGTCATGTTATTCCCCGAGCTTGATGCGCTGTAAGCCATTTTACGAGCTCGTGCCTCGTGAGCGCTTTGCATTTCGACGATGTCGGTTTTTATGTCGTCTATGGCGCTACGAGAGCTCTGCTGGAAAAAAGCCTTGCCGAATCTTTCATCCGGTAGTAGAGCTGCGCACTTACTGGTCTCGTAAATGTATGTACGGGGCATCAGTTTCCAAGCTATCAGTGGTATGCTTGCACTTGGAGCCCGAAGGCTTGACTCGAATATTCGTTTCAGGCCAAACAGACGAGAGATTCGCAGAACCCTTGCATCCAAAACGTTTCTTATAGGAAATTTCCATTTCTGTCCGGGAACCGCAATATTCTATTCTGGCGTGAGCCTATCGCAAGCCCTGCGGTGCCAAACGGCACCGGCCACCAGAATCCTTGGAGGGGACCGCTATAGCCGAGTTATCTCGCTCGCGAAACAGATCTGGAGTAGACATGATGACAGGTGGACGGGGCGTATCTCATTCGGATCAGGCGCATTGCATGTGTTGCATGATTGTGCCCTCGTCAGATTGCTTCTTTGGATTTGAAGCAGGGTCGATATATACATGCTCGCCGCTTCTCAGGTGGTGTCTATGTCAATTAGTCAAAGATCACCATATCCTCATATCATTTTTATACGTTTTTACCGTTTTTGCCTGCCTAATTAATGTCGGAGTTTAATAGTAGAATCTAATTCTATCGACTTTTTATTCGCGAGAGGTTCGGCGTTTCGTGGTAATTTTGCGAATACTGGAAAATTAATAGCTTTGGAGATTAACTAAATTCTTGTCAATACTTTAGGCCTCCAACTTGATCAATATCATAACGACTACAGCAAAGCGCAGGGGCTACGGTACCGATATCACTAAAATATCATCAGGAACATTTCGGTCTGAAATTTGCAACTGAGCATCCTGTCCAAAGTTCTCTAACAACACAAATTGGGAAAAACTCCTCACTTGGAAGTCGACTATCAACAAGCAAGGGGACATATCGATCGATTCAAAGACATTCCGGTATTCGCTGCTCGCATCTCAAACAGGAGTTAATCAGAACGTTCCCGGTATTAGCTTGAAGCAATAACCTGCCTGCAGAGGGGAAACGAAACTTCTTAGCCTCAAATTAAGCTCTCTATCAAGTGAAATACGATCCACGTGAACGATATCCTAAAAGAGGTGCTACTGTCGACAGTACCTACTCTTGCAAAAAATTCGAGCCGCCAGCCAGGAGATTATACCATTGATTATAATCTCATTGTTTTTCTTTGATATATCTATTGCCTTGGGTTCATTTTTCCGCTTTTGTTTTCTCTTACCTAAGATCTTAAGTTCCGAGAATCTTCAGTCGACATAAGCTTTTTCGCTCACCTTCTTTTTTCAACGGAATCGATCCGAATTGCGCGACGTTTACGAAGTCGGGAAGAATGGCATACTAGCATTATCCGGCGACTATTACTAAAATTCCGATTGTTAAGATAGGGATTTCTTGCAGGTGAGGCTGAGATCTTTGTTTTCCCGATGTAGAGATTGCGGTATCGAGGAAAACTTTATACACCTTCCTAGATTGAATTAATCCGTAAATAGCGCCGGGGTAGCTTTGTAGAGTTTTACTAACCATGTTTTTGTATAGATACCAAACAGAGTTATATTTGTACCCGGTCGCTGTTCGGAATTTCGAAAGCTAGAGGCGTTCCCTTCTGTGCGTCTAAATCTTCGACCTGTAGTCAAATATCGGACTACCGGAACCAGGAAAACAATCTTCATAAAGTCATAGCTGCAATGCCGATATTTACACGATCAAGATCTCGGGGTGATAGGGACAGGGATTTAGCATCAAAGAAGTGGTTATCCGGAATATCAGTTGGTAATTGGAGTTTAGGATTGAACTTTGAAGATGAGGAAGAGGAACTGGTGAATACGTCGAATGCGCTCATGATTGACCGGTCCGAACCAGCCATAACCTGGAAAGCACAAGCGCTTCTGGCAAGAGCCAAGTTGGAAGCGGGGGAAATATTTGCACCCTGTGACGACGATGAAAGCGGTGACAACGATAACCTTGTCTCATCGTCGAACAAAGACTCGCCTGGACCCGAAATATATGTTGAAGAAGCCAAAGAAATCACATCCCCAGAATCAAACGTTTCAGATTATTCGCTGGTTCCAAACAGCAGGGAAGCGAGCGAAGTCTTATCAAACGGCTCGCAGCCAGCCAAGTCTCGCACAGCGAACACAGGGGCGGCAGAGGACGGTCGACGGGATCTCATGACGGATCACCAGGACCAGCAGCTTTCCACCAGCGGCATCAAGAGCCCAGTTAAAGCTGGCCGGTGCGTTGCGGGAGGGTGTGATGGTGGTGGGAGCAAGGGGCCGTTGAAGACCGGGATTGCAGCCAAGGCAAGCCAGGGTGATTCTGAGGGTGGGTCGCCAGAGTCACCGATTGGGATGCCGCTAAATACCCCCACACAGGTGTCTTACACCAGAGACAAGGACCAGGCAGGCAGTGAGGGCGACGAAGGAGAGGGCGGAGATGCAGACGGAACCATGTCATTCCTCAATTCCCACACCACCACTGGCCCAAACGGCCCAAAGAAAGACTCGCCTGTCCAGAAAAAGCATGGCAGTGATAATGCGACCCATGCCGTGGTTTTTTCTTCTTCGAAATGCATAACTGATAACGGTTCTTCGTTCTCCAAGGGTACAGGTACTTGGAGCCTGGCCGTCGACTGTGGATCTTCTGATTCTTCATCTCGGACAGGTTTGGAGGTTTGCATGAATGATACTACCATTGCTACCCCTCTGGGCGAACAAGTGTCAGCAAGTGGTAGTGATATCAATGATAAAAGTACCGGGGCACCCTCACCTTCTTTTTCCCAGTCTGATCTTGTATCGTCGTCTCCAGGAATCTCTGCGTCTGAACTTTTGAAAGACGCCGATGAGAATTTGACTTCGAATTTGCATTCGAATTCCTCGGACATTGGCAATAATATCAATACGATCAAGAAGGAGAAGAATTTTCGAGTATTCCCTGCGACGACGACGACGCCTACGACTTCCTGGAAAACTTTTCCCTCGACTGCAAGCCACACTAATAATAATAAGAGTAATAGCACGCCGCCTGTAAATAGTTTATTCACTGGAGGAAGTCGCGGCTTCGGGATTACTCGATTGCATTACTCTTCCTCTTATCAAGTGCAACAGCAGTCGTCCAAGTCCAAGTCCAAGTCAGGGTCGTCTCCTGGCCAGACTCCGGTTTTCGACCTCACCCGCAACGCAGAACAGAACACCCTCACTCCCACCAACTCTTCTCAATTGCAACCTCAACTGCATCTTCAACTTCAACATCAACATCAACCATCTACTAGTCCTCTTTCGTCGGTCACTCCTTCTACCAGGCGAAACCCTCCGTTTTCATTAACAGTACTTACGACCCCTTCGGCTGCTCCGTCTTCAGCGATTTCTACCTTTCCGACAGGTCACGGAGTCTCGCATAAAGTTGGCAGCGTTCCATTGCTGGGCACTGCTTCTCCTGCATCGTCGACAGCAGCTTCTCCAATCGAAGCGTGTGCCACTGTCAGGGCAAGCCTGCAGCCACAGATTCAGGTTCCGATCCCGAAGGAATATCTTCCGCAGAGTCCGTCACCAGTTGATCTAGAGCCTGCTCCTGAAGAAGTAAATGAAGTAGCTCGACCCGTTACCGCCTCGTCCAGTTCCAGTTTATCTGCCGGGTCTCTGGCCAGCTTCAACACTCACCTCTCCTCAACCACACCCACAACACAGTCAGGAAATCTCTCGTCGGCATCCGCATCTACTTCACCTATTACTTTCACAATGGCAGCTCGTTCTGCTGCGGCTCAGAAGTCGCTAAAACGCTCGGGCGCTGCCAGGGAGCAGTATGCGCCGTTCGCTTCGAAACACACAAGTTATGCTCCCCCACCGCTGATGGATACTGCACCGTCATCAAGTAACTCCAGTCAAGAGTTTCAAATGCAGAACGATATTCACTCTCTACAAGCTGCTGCAAGACAACGGGAACAGGCTGAATCAGGCTATCGTGGCCGTGCAGACTCCGGATCTAGGATGCAGGGTAATTATGTTAAGGGACATGGAAAGAGTGGTTCTGGAGGAAACGAGATTCTTGAAAACGTCTTTGGAATCTATCCTGAGAAGAAGAGTATGGGAACCGGTGTCAGTGTAGCCGATGTTGTTGCTAGCAAGTTGTTCAAATGGGGGTCGAAGAAAGAAGCTCCCAGCACCATCCCAACACCGAGTAGAGAGAAGGCATCCGTCCAACGATCACAAAGGCATCCACACCATCCGTCAATGTTTGTCGGCGGCGTTCCACAGCAGGTCGTTCGTCCTCCGTCGTCGCATCAGGAGCGTGACCAGGACTATCATCCGTCGCAAAGAGGTATGTAGCTTGATTTCTATTACGTAAAAAACTCGGCTAACTGTGGGTACCTGCAGATGACATGCTTCACTCACGGGCCTCCAATCTAGATCAGGTCAAGCTCGATGAACTCATGGCCAGACAGAAGTTGCTCGAGGATAGGATCAACCAACTAAAGATGGAACGGGATCACCTCATGGAGGCTAACAATTCGCCTCAGCCTCAACCTCAATTCCAACCTCAATTCCAACCTCAACCTAAATCTCAGCCCCTCCCGTTGAAACCCCACCATGAGGCTGCCCAACTACCACGCCACCCCTCTTATGTGCCTACGGTTCAACCGCTTCGCATTCCATCTAACCCTCCAGCGCGGGTTCCAGATCTTCGCCACAGCCACTCCATGTCCTCTGCTGTTCACGCTCGCCAGATGGCGGAACCTATGACCCTTCCTATCCAATTCCCCCTTCCTCCTCAGCAATCACAGTCGCAATATTCACAACCAATTAGCTCAACATCGCCAGGCCGAGGGCGAAGTTCGCGAGCCTTCCCCCCTTCTAAACACATCCAGCCTCTCAAAACAACGCCAATGGCTATTCCATCCGCTGTCCGACAGGATCCATCTGCAACATCCGTCCACTACGTATCTCGTCCTTTGCCTCAGCCACCTATCGACGCTACCCCACCTCCACAATATGAACCTCCAGATCAGCTATACGGCCGCCAATATCGTGACTTGAAGGTCAAAGTCGCCTCTCCCACTTCCGGAATGGTAATAACGCAAGATGTTATCTTGGAGGAGCCTATTCCCAATCCAGACGACGAGAAGTACCCTGGATCGCCGAGAGACGATGTTGATGCCGAGGATATACTGGGTTGGTTTGAGACTCTGAAGTTCGCAAGCACTGGACCAAGGGGTCGAGGCCCAATGGCGCCGCTCCCACGCCCCGAAGCTGGCGACATCAAGGTTGCCCCACGGGGCGAAAAGTCTCCTGCACCTGAGAGTGCGACTACCGGCTATTTTGACGTCAAAGTTCCAATTCATACCCAGACACAACAGGGGTATGATATGAGCGGAGTTAGAAAAGACTGGAATGCAGGTAGAAAGAAGAGGAGTGAAGCGAAATTGAGGGACTATCGAGAAGACAATATGCGCCTCACCGCAGTTTAGAAAGCTGCAGAAGAGAGCTGTACAGCTTCTGCCGAAGCAACTAGTACTCACAATCGGGATAGCGGTTATGTTGGCGATACGGAAGGCCCAAAGATTGGTGATGACGATGAAACGGTTGATACACGAGTTGAAGGGGATTCCACGATCATCTCCAACGAGACCGCTGCCACGTCGATACCGAACTGGGATGACCCTTCTTTCGAGGCGTATTGTTACGAAGAGGATGACGATGATGATAGCTGCGAGGATGATGAGGGAATATATCACGAACAACCCGGCCCGGCACTCGACCAACTCTCTCCCCTACCCAGTATAGAGCCTTTAAGACCTTGTCGAGTCAGGATCTTAAGGCGTGCTATGGGGTCTTCGAATTTGAAATCCCAACCCACTTATCAGTTCGCTGCAGCCGAGCCTATGGACCCAAACGAAGGAGGCTTGCAGTGGTCTGTGAAGAGGGGCCGACGAAGGTGGTAAAGTCTCCCTCCGTATGCGGTCCATTTCTTATGTACATGATTTATATTTCTTATTTCTTTTGTAATTATACTTGTTGTCTTCATGCACATGGTCTTGAACAGATTATTTCTTTGTCAGCGAAGAGGCATTTTACTACAACAACCTCCTTTCCTTTACATATTTATTCAAAATTTCCTATGTCACGTTTAGCGACATGCCTACAGAGTAGCTGTGTGGCGTTACTTCTTTTCCTTATTAGTATTTTCCTGTCTGTCTCTGGCGACTCGGGTATGGGTTCGGTGTTCTCCTTAGCTTATGGCGTTTTTTCTTTTATTACATATACTGCTGGACTCGAATGCAAGGTAGCTTTCCGGTGGCTACGAAGGTTTCTATCCTTTATCTTCCTCATACTTTCCTCTAAATATATCAGTGTTCCTTTCAAGTCGACACCGTACCAGTATCCTTTCGCCAAGCTGGGCTTGATCAACAATAAAAGAATCTTCCTTTTTTCCAAGCAAAAATACCACAAAAGTAAAACACCGTAAACTAAATCATCTCACTAGTGACAACGAAACTAGCGAGCGCAACTTGAGGCTCTAAATCCAACTGAAACATCGACATTCCAACCCATCCTTCCGGTCCCTCCGTCGACGTGTACCGTTGGAAGCTTCAAATAGTTAACCTGGAAGGTCGTCCTTCATCCAATTAGAAGCAGGATCCGGGTCTTATGGCGCAACTGGTTAGCGCGTCCGGCTGTTAACCGGGAGGTTGTAAGTTCGAGCCTTACTAGGACCGATTCGTGCGTTTCTTTTTGCTTCTTGGAGGAACCAATTTTTTTGTGAGGGGTTTGTGTTGTGCGCGGGAAGATATCGTTACACGGGCGCTGGGACTCGAGGTTTCTTCTGTGGAGAGACAGGATATCTTCTTTTACAGGGGTGTGTGTCTTTTTCGAAGTTTGAGGATTGTTAGTGATGTCTTGAGTCCTCGATTTGAACTTGTTAGTGCTTCTAATGTTGGCCAACCTCAAAGCCGTAGAAGCCCCTCGTGGCGAGATTGCTAAAACCATGGCGCTGTTTTAAACGTTTTGTTGTATTTTTAAAGGATCGGGATCCAGACGCGACTTCATTGCAATTAGTCCCCGGCCAGGCACAACCAGTGTATGCCCGATCGCGAGACCTCGAGAGCGCTATCGATCACTATGAATACAGCGCCATATACACCATATCTTCCGCCGGAGGTAGTTCGGCTGATCGCAAAACAGATAGTATGCACATATCCCAAGCGCCGCCGGTCCAAGCCATATCTTTCAAGACCCTGACTGTATAAACTTTTATAGAATGACAAGCAGACCCTATCCAGGTTCTGTCGCACATGTCGGACATTCAACCAGTCTGCTCAGGAGCTACTTTATGAAACCCTTGAGATCAAAGTTGACCCTAAAGCTGGAATAGATCCTTGGAAATCACAGGCACTCCTCCACCGCAACCACAGTGGTCTGAAATATGTTAAACACTTTCTTGTCTCTGGGAAGTTTATTGGCGGAGAAATTCAACCTGAATTGGGACCTCCTGAGGATAGGGATCTCGCTGCGAAGCGGCTTCACAGTCTGATGGGGTTCCAGGATCTTGTGCTTCTCTGTATATTGCGTAACATACCTCCGAATACTCTACGCTCGTTTATGTAAGACCAACCTAGCCCTCTATCGCCGTGGAGAATACTGTTCTCCAAGAACTTCTCGCTCCTAACAGAACCGAATCTAGTTGGAGGACATCCCTCGATCTTTCTTCGAATATATTCGAGCTACTTTGTGAGGATCAGAAACTTATAAACGGACTTTTGGCCACAGCAAAAGGAGGGGTTCAGCGGCTCAAATTCAAGAGTGTCCCTCATCCGTGGAATTTAAAACACCTCCATTTACTTTACCAGTACAACGATGCAGCTTGGGATGACCCACTGCTCTCAATGATCCAAGCAGCAGCCCCAAGGCTTCAGACTCTATCCCTTACGATACCATATCTGAGACGCAAGAGGATGCTACTAAGCAATCTATCTGGGGATGAGGCTCGACCGGGCTCTAGTGGAGGGGGGAATATGCCGTTACCGGAGGCCGCGCAAATCGGCTCTAATGAAATAGTCCATGAAGCTGTTTTGTTCCCAGAGTTGAGATACCTCTCACTTAACAACTTTGAGTCATTCTTCTTGAACTCGTATTCTTGGTTCAAAAATGCAGAGAACAGCTCAACGCTACAAGTTCTAAAACTGATCAACTACAAAGGAATAGATGGTTTAAGGAAATTCTTGGAAATAGGGAAGTTCAAACTCAAGACTTTACATTTCGGAGTGAGATATTATGAAAGTGGCATTGCGGGAGTCCTGGGGGCGTTTGATTCCTTAGAGGAGCTATTGCTTACCTATGAGTGTGGAGTGGGAGCGCGACATGGGCTTGATGCAGATGACCTAGACGAGCCGGGTGACGATATTGCACGAGCTATCTGCAACCATAAGCATCTTAAGTGCATACTGTGGAGTCCAGATGGTATCGAATACCGACCCGAGTATTTATCCTTGGAAGCTAAGGCATTCTGCGCCGAAGCCCTTACATGTTTGGAGGAGCTGTGTATTCCGGAGCCGATGGTGAGTGCCACTACTATCGTTGTAATTTACAACTCCGTGACTTAAAAACTCACTTCCATGTGTTTTAACCGGTAACAGATGTTCTTCGGTCCTAGTCAACATAATCTGAAGATGTTATGGGGTGTAAGGGGTATTAATTTTGAGGGGGCATGGACTGATCTGGAAAACCCGGATCTTGCTGAAAGGGTATTTTCTTCCTGTCCTGGGGTGGAATACTTCCTCACTGGGCTACACGATTTGCGCTCTAGGGATAGAATTTATAAAGCAAGGATGACAGCTGAAGGTATTGATTCTTGTTTGATTAGAGCAATAAATTTACCGGCCGAATTGGGGGGTAAAGAGTATTGGCTTGTTTCGGTGGATAATATTCGTATCCCTTGGTTGCCGGGACATGGGTTTCCTAGGAATTTGTTCTGAAGTTTTTTTGCATTGCACTGGGGGCGGGCATTTTGGAGGGCTTTTTTTTGTCGGAAAGATATGTTTCTATATATATACTCAATTACACTACATGGGACGAGTAGGCCCGTTAAACGTACTGCAGTTCTGAAGTAAAGAAGATCTATACCACTTCAGGATGATGTTTAGTTCCCTTCCTTCGGATGTTGCCATTGTTGGTACCCTAACCATGCCTGATATCCGCTTACACCGAGGGTAAGAATCCCAAGAATAATAGCAATGACCACACCCGTCAACGTCGCCATCATGACATGTCTCGAACTTTTCTTCCGGTCCAACCATTTCCCCATCGTAGTCTGAGGGCCTGGGTCTGAAACTTCTTCGTATAGTTCCAAAAGGCGGTTGCCAAAGTAGTGATATCTTACATCTACTTCTTCGGGGCCAAGGTATAGTGTAGATGGAATCTTTTCGCATTCTGGGTCCCAGTAGGAGGTCGATATGAGGGAAGAGATGAGTGTTTTGGATTCGGCATCTGCTAGTGGGAAGAGGATTCTTTGGATTGTATCTAGTGTTTCTAGTGCTAGTTGCCGGGGAATACAGCCTCTGATACCAGGTAGATAATAGTTAGATAGAAGGCCTAGTCTACGGGCTAGATGGCCGAATGCCTAATTTCCGGATATGCATCGGAGACCCACAGTTTCAGGTAATCTGCGACGGAAAGTTGGCTTCCTCGGTCTCTTGTTACTCTGAGATTCTCTTTCAAAAATCCACAATGATGGAAAACGTGGACGATACCGTCTCTCTTGTCAAACTTTAGATGACTGGAGAGATCGTCTGTAGGGACTAGCTGAATTCGCGCAATCCTTTTGAGTTTCTTCGCTGACAATGCGTGTTTTATACTTGCGTCTATCGCACCAGAATAAGGGTTTTCAGTATCAGGCATCGGGAACACTGTGGTGAAGAATGCCCCGAGAGAGAGGTTAGACTGCCAAGGTAGTTGAAGGCGACCTTGTTCGAGAAGTAGAATTGATTGGTGCGATGGCACGCAGCTCGTCATTGTGATGATGTTTGCTGCAAGATTTAATGCCTTCTCTTGCTCAGGGATTGAAACATTGGTTCTATCCGGCCTTTCTGGGAAAGCTATTCTCATAAGCTCGTTTTTAGCAAGTTCTGGAGCTTCCCTCATAAGCTGTATCAAATTGGACAAATCATCATGCGTGGTGAGGGCTGCAATAACGCCCACTGGTCTCCCACGATCGTAAGCGGTAACTAGGTTCCGGTAGTATCTGAAGAAAAAGGGTAGCTTCTTATGGATATAGGCTGCGCATATTAGACTTGAGCAATTAATTTCAGGTTTTAGTTTGCACTCGTCGCAGTATCCCCATCCCCATATAGCGTGACCAATTGCCAATCGCTCACCGTCCAACATAGAGCTCAAGGGGGTCGATTGCATTTTGATATATCGATATCGCGATATGAAACTGTATAGACGTTAGGTGAGGCGGTTTCTGAAGGGGCCCAGTAGATCTTGGGAAAGAGTTGAAAATTTCTGAAGGTTAGCTCCAGCCTGGAATGATAGATATAGATTCTTTGGGGCTGAAGTAACTCGCGTGTGAAGGATCCAAGCTAAGAAAACAAGGCTGTATGCCGATATCATGATGTAATAATCCGGATATCATACATTCTCTCGACTCTCTTTTATAAACGCGAGAAAGGGATAGAAAATCTCAATGGCTGCGGTGTCTGCGCGTATAGAGAGCCGGTAAAAAATGCCATGAAACTACCCGTATACGCGTATTAAGTTGGCGGGCCCTGGAGGTTGGCGAATGTCTGATGTTGCATGTTGGTACGTGGCACCGGTATACTGGTTTGTCGGGATATAACTGGTTTATGAGGCTTCCAATCCCGAGCGGACAAACACTGCATGAAGCTGCATTTTGTATGTTTGAGAGGTTTGTGACTACCGATGAGGAGGGGTTGCGAAGAAATTTACCTGGAGGTCGGCAGAATGATTTTGAAGTGCATCGAGCCCTATCGAGTCCTTACCCATCAGTGGAACACCTAAGATAAATCGGTTATCCAAATTAATTCATCATGGCAGCCGTGGAAGCTTCTCACCATGAATTCTTCCGGGCCTCTCTTCAATCTTTATCCCAGTCCTCCTTGACCGCAGACCTGAGTATGGCGGAAATCGGCGAAATAGGAGACGGGGGTGTCTCAGCTATGCCTAGAAACCCGCAGAGCCTGTCGGCCAGCGACAAAAGCAGGCCTCTTTGGAACGATGAAGGGGTACAAAGGCCTTCTATAGCTGGTCCGAGCCCAGATCAGTCTGGGCAAGGTAGTGGGCAGGTTCAAACATCGGGTATATATCCTTTCCAATCGACCCACGATATCGACTGAGGGACCGCTAGCAGGAGCAACTATCCGTCAACAAAATTCTAGGAACAAATTTACTTCCGATCCATCCCCGCTACCAGACCAGTTGATTCCTAAGGCACGAGCAACGCAACTATATCCTCCTTTGTCTGAGGGAAGACGTCCACTTCTGTCTGGAGGGGTTATCTTTCCGCACTTAGACTCTAGAATTACACTTTTACAAAGGGAAAGGTTTAATGGTCTAGGTATTTTTGTCAATGTCCCTCTCAACAGATATCTCACAAAGAAAAAGATATGGCTGCCTCCGGGATCTGTCAGCATCGACCTCCGTTTTGTCGGTATGACAGAGGATCATGCCAAACCGACTATGGTAGTCTATTGCCCACCAAAGATCCTTTCAAAAGTGCGCAGGTTTTTCCGAAAGAAGCACATCAAGTCAATGTATCAACCTGATATTATCACCACAGAAGAGCCTTGGTTCGAGATTGACTTTGATCGGGAGGGCCCGTGGACATGTGCTCTCACAGAGTCCGAGTCGTACATACCTCACTCCGTCTATTCTTCTGTCATATTTCCCCCGAAGGTTTCTGGAATTCCGGTGATTTTTGATGAGGTGGCTGACTTTTCCCGTTTGGGGACCATTGGGGGGATCATCGAGGTCCGGACTGGCGGAAAACCAACGTTGTACTATGGGATGTCCGCTGGGCATCTAATTTCTAAACTCGAGGGTGTACCAGAAATTGCGGGAGCCGATCCTGATGCTCCCGACGGCGATGATAGTAGTGATTCTGAAGACGAATGTAGCAATGATTCCGAAATGGAAATCGAACTTGAACCTGAGCTTGAGTCTGAGTCTAAACCTGCGGCTAGGCCTCGGACTGGGGAAGGTGAAACCGAAAAAAGTTACTCGGAAACTGATACGGGCAAATACGCATCGCAGCTGGATCGATTTATAAGGGCGAATGGACCGTGGACACACCTCGGTAGGGCCTTTAGATCACCACTTACCTTTGATGAGAACGGTGGCACTCGGAATCTCGACTGGGGGCTAGTTTCTGAGGTAGGGCGGATGGTTCCACATCTGGGTTCTATCCGGCGCCCGGGTGATAGAATTAAACGTTACATGCATTCAAGGGCGGAGTTTGCTCTCTCCGAACAAAGCAATCAGCCTGTACATTTCTGGAGCGCCATCGATGGACGTTGCGAGGGCGATGTTATATTTGGAGGTTCAATGCTTAAGATAGAACCAGGACTGAACTTCACCAGGACACATAGATTACAACCATCGAATGGACGAAGTAAGAATCAAATTAAATGCAATGAGATATGTATCCGGCTTCTACATTCGGGTAGAATTTGCTGACGGAAAAGCAGAAATCAGAAACGGAGACTCTGGAGCATGGGTGATTGATGAGTCTACCGGAGAAGTATACGGCCATATTGTAGCATCGAATGCTCTGGGCGAGGGTTATGTAGTCCCGATACAGGATACACTCGAGCAAATCAGAATAGTGCTTGACGCCTCTCAGGTCGAGGTCATCCCAGCTTATATACCTGACTCTTACGTCTGTAGGTTAATTTATAAATTTGCCCCTTATTCCTGCGATGTTGGACATGTAGGCACCAAAACTCTAATCGATCATTATAGCATTGACGCGAGCTACTTGGCCCTTGACCTATTTGGCGAATTATCAAACTTCCGGCGACTTTGAACCGCCAACGATGGGTTATCCTCATTCCTATGGCGATTATGACCCGTTTAGCGACGAGTATATCAACGAACCCACGATTGAGCAAACCTTTGAGAGCCTTTCCACACGCCCTGCCCCTCAAATAGATGACTTGAGTAGTCGCGTTCCAAATCTGCCGTTGAAAATGGTTATGAGGCAGTATGTGGCAAACGGTAGAGGTATAAAGAAAGCAGTTTTCAAAGCTTATCTTCGTCGATATTTGGGAGAGAGTGCGAAATATGAAGAGCAGACCCCGGCTCACTCTAGGCCGCCCCAAGTTTTATACGAATATACAGCGCACCGCCCACTAAGTCAGGTAAGCCTGGTCCCACGAACTGATCAAAGTTTTGGACAGTGTACTCTAACGTTGACATTTCGGTTCCGCCATTAGAGCGAACTCGAAGAAATGCAAAAATATTCAGCGCCATTAGTAACCCTTCAGCCAGGAAAAGAACCCGAGCTGTCAAAGAAGAGTGCGAAATTGCCGGGGAAAATTTCGGTGGCGTCGGAAGGTTCTGAGGGGCCATATACGCCACCGTCGAGAGTATGATATATAGTGGTATAACTAGGAGCTAATACAATAGAATCGCCGCGAATAGCACTCCGACTTGGCTTATTTGCAGAAATTTGGACAACAAAAAAAACAATAGCTTCTGTGGGGCTAGCTAGTGGGCAGGATTCAACTTGGAGATTTTCGGTTTTATGCTAGTTCTACTAGGAAGATAAAGAATGCTAGCTTTCGTCAATGATATTTAGCCTCGAATTCTATCTTGAGTAAGCTAGTTGTAGATGAAGGAACACAGCTTTGCTATCCTTCATCTCGTAAAACACCTTCTGCAAAGCATCAGGCGTATTAATCAAAACATAGTCCGGACTTGATGGTCGACACATAGTTAGAAGGGATATGAAATTTGATCCATTGAACTAATATTCGTTCTCTCCAACCTTCAGCATTAACAGTAGCGGCCTCAAGGATTTCAGATCTGAGTAGTAGAACTAAGGACTAGATAATAATCAGTAGCTTAATAATTGCTTTGCTGCAGACAATTAGCACACGCCCCCTCAACTAAAGGGCTAATTATTTCTTGTGTGTAACTTTCATATCGCTTCCCTGTTTTGTATCTTTGAAATTCTTCAACAAAAGCTCCCTCTCCTTCTCATTCCGCTGATGTTGAAGTTCCAGGTCTTCGAGTTGCTCATCAGTCGCAATGAAGGTTCCACAGTACAAGCAAAACTCGTCCCAGGCTTTCTCGGTATCCTCACCCCACATATAGCCGATCTCCTTCATACCTTCCAGCTGAAGTCCAACACAGGTGAATCTATCGTACCAGGGCTTTCCATTATGCTGAGGAAGCTTCTCGTTATGTGGAACCTCGTACTTCTTCGTGGTTTCGCCGACGTGAGCATCAATGATCTTTACGGGGACCTTTGATCCATTTTTGGCCGCCTTTTCAAGAGCGGAGCGTAGGTGTTCGTCGATGAAGTACTCGAAATCTTTGCCACCTCCATATTCACCACCGAAGTGGATTTCAAGTGGCTTTTCGGGTGCCTCGGCGAGCGTGAGATAGAGGGGATAGTCGTCGAGGAATCCGGTGACATGTTTCCCAATGAGGCTGGCTGGATCGAGGGAATTGGTAATATGGCGGATATGCTCCGGACGAGGTTTAAGGCGAACACACATTCTGAGAGCTTATTAGCAAAGCCCTACCGGAGAGTGAAAAGGCTCGTACTCGAAGGCTGGTGGATTTCAATGCTCGATGATGCAACTTTGGGGATTCAATGGTTGTCTGATTGTCTTGGTGTTTGATGAAGGAGCTGGCATGGTATTGCACATGGTGTAGGTAGCCAACCTCCCTGATGAAGAAATCTAGTCAGCGTTATGCCCCTTATTATAGACGTCATCGGGAGTGCAGCTTAACGTCTATTCTAAATAGCCTTAAGGTTAAGAAACAGGCTTCCTTGGCTACTGGAATTCGATTTGATGATATTAGTGGGTTGGAAGTTGGTGGTTGGCGATGTAATGTGGTCGTGGAAATATGTTACAGAACCTTTAACTTGGAGAAAGCTACCTCAAGTTCCTTTTAACCATCAACCACTATAATCATCACCATCATCTCTGCCAGCTGCCATTGGCCTCTGGAAACACCTCCATCATTTCGAAATGCCTCGAACAAAGTCCTCACCCTCTGTGACACCTCTTCCTGCGAACCCAGAAAACGTCAAAACCGTTCCCTTTACTGGTAAAGGCGGAGATCCTGCCTCTCTTGTTGGACTCCTTCTCATTGGAGCTACACCGATACACCAGTACCCTCTCATTCTCAGCTTCCGGCAACCTCGAAAAGCTCCCCGGGATGTCGAAATCCACAGCGACGTTCTTGGCCGGTTCTTCAACATTGAAGTTTGCGATCTACTCCGAGAGCACCTGCCGCAAGCAAGCGGAGTACGGCCATTAAAAGTCATAGCAGCAGAATTCGGATCAAAGAGGGTGGAATATTCGGCTCCCTATTCGCTGAAATGTCGACAATGGTTTAAAAAGAAAAGAACCGATGAGTACAATCTTATCGGGTTGCAACTCCAGGGTATGGACAGGATGGGCTGGATTTGGGCGGAAGATTTAGATCGATCGTTCGAAGAAGGTCGGCTTAAGGCTTCTGTTTACATTCCCACGGAGACAGTGGCAACGCTTCACCGACCTAGGAGGCTGGCGAGGCTATCAATCGAAGACTTCAAGAAGTGTACGTTGCTGAAGAAGGTTTCCAATATACGGGGAGGAACTCAACTGGTTAAGCATATCCTGGAATCACGCGAGCCAGCAACTGAGGCGGATCTATCCCCATCAGAAGTTGCAGAATTGCAAGAAATGATCGAAGATTTGGAAGCTGGTAGAGGAGATGTGCTTCAGATGGCTATCGAGAGGAAGAAGGAAGAAGGGAAGCCAGGTATCGTTGAAGATTTGAGCGATATTTCGGAGTTGAGTGAACACGATTCCGTGTCTGTGGATGGCATGGATCTTGATCTCGATTTATAGTAGTCTTTCCTTAGCCTGGTTTTGTCCTGTCTGCGAAAAGTGTCTGTAGAAGCGTGTCAGAAGCTGCAGCTTGGTATGTTTCCAAACACAGAGCCTAGATATCCGAATTGAACATACCTCTCCTTAATATCTGATGCTACATCACCAAATAGCCAATTCCAAGAATTCGAGTAGTATCCGAGTCATTTTGTTAATATGGAATAGGCAGTCTTGGGAGTTTCTTCCGTAAAATAGTTCGCACAACTTCACGTCCATCCATCAGCCCCATGTGGATAGACACTCTTCTCCCTTTAATTTTCCCTCACTTCTCTCAAGCGGTATATATTGCTACTAGCATTCCATTCTAGAGTCTGAGAAATTTAAACAAACTGCATCGTACATTTGCGAAACAAAGGCTCGTCGTTCTGAAGTTTCTGGATATCAAGCTCTTGGTTCGGTATCTAGTTTCTTCTTGGCGATACTCGATTACTACTCCGATATCCTGCATTTCTATAATCGTTCGCCAAACATCTTTCAAAATGGCTACAAACATTCTCTCGCTCCCGGCCAATCTTCACGATAAGATCGCAACATTCTTAGTTGCAAGGGATGTTATATCCTTGTCTATGACGTGCAGACGTCTTCGACGAGTACTCGGTCCAGAGAACAAATTTCTCTGGTTTTCGAAATTATGTCTACCAAGACTGTCTGCAAGTCAGCAGGGAGACCACTGGTTCACACCATTCAATACGTCACGAAACTGGTACGGCGAGTCTGCTCGTATCATTTATTCATCTGGTCAGCGGAAGCGATGTTCTCAGTGTTTGGCTATGGATAAGCAATTGATGCCTAATGCTACCGTAAGGTACTTTCTGCACGATAAGAAGACCCGATCGCAGGGAGGCAGGCTGATTTGTGTCCAGTGCCACGAGGATTTCTACGAATGTGAGTATTTGACAGACTTCACTCGAAGACCTCTCCGCCTTCGAACTCTGGATAAATGTGCACCTACGGTACTAACAACATCTATTTCCTCGATAGACTATGATTCATTCAGAAGATCCAACGCCGGTATTAAAGACTTGCCCAACCTCGCTCAGAGCGTCAAACACTCCGTCGATGAAAGGAATCACCACAAAAACGTTAACAGAATCGTCATCAGCAAGGTTGAAGCGAGGGCTATCATTGAACGAAACGTTGGCCCGTATGAAATAGCCTCTGTCGAATCAGAAAGGTTTGCATTCCGTTTCAAGCGTGGGATGAAAGACTATATTGATGCCGGGTACCACGCTATCACAATCCTGGCCGTTGTATATGAGGCGTCGTATAAACGCTTTCATATTATTGTCCCAGTCGAAAGGTTCCGTCAATTCCTTGAGGAACTTCTGATTTCGGAGACTACTCGCCCCTTCAATGCTCAGGCCAATAATGAACAACCCGACGGCCTTGGGGCCGGACTATTCGAGATCTGTAAAGATCTTTATGGGAAGACGGAAAACGTCGAAGGTGTTCTCAAAGAAAATCAGTTGATCGGCCTTAAAGTGGCTATTTGCCTTCAGGCATTATTCGGTGGCAATGACAACCAACCCACCCCTCTGGCAGGAATTCCGCTCAAATCATATCTAAAACGGTGGATGGGTGAATGGTTTGAAGGTAGTACCTGGGGAGAGTATTTCAAAACTCACGAGTATAGGACGGTGGAGTGCACTATGTGTCCGCGGGATATTCCTGTCAGGGAACGTACATATGAGGAAAAAAAGCCACAGGAGGACTTCCCAGGAAGGTGGATTGTTGCGCATTTCTTCGAGCACCATCCTCATTTACTTTTCGCAAATAAAATGCAGGATGGTTAACGGTTCCGGATAAGGTCAATCCGGTGTCGATTGCAGAGTCAGATACGCACCGTGCCACTGACCCACTTCGTGATTTTGAGTCCGTAGACAGGAATATATAGACAATCGGCGATAGACTGATATCTTCTTGCAGGCTGATTTACGTATACGAGACTGGCGATAGGTGAAACAGTCTTATTTTATATATATATTTAGGCTGCAGCGCTGCAACCGATCGAATTTAAATCTGTGGATTGCATCGATTGGTCTAGTATACGGTACTGGTTTCGGGTTATGTTAATATTTTGCTCAAGGGGGCTGCTGCTAGTATCGACTTTCGGGATCTTAGCTAGGCGTTCATGTTAATAGATAGTTATCAGGCGCATTTTGCTCTTAATCTACCATTCGGCATGATCAACCGAAGAACAATACAAAACTCGTATCGATAGGCGGATTTCCACAATAGAAGCCTAAGATCCTGCCGTATTCTCCTATTTCTAACAATGCATCCTTCGTATCAATGCAAGGGGATATGTTGATACTTCCAAAACGTCCGATATCTATTGCAGGTACACAGCGTTAGGGCCAATGACATTATGCAGAGGTCAGCTGCGCAGTTTTTTGCTGTGCCTATGGGATTTGAAACCTGGTGTTAAAGCGACGATTCGCCAGTGCGAAGCCCGCGGGCGGGGTAACCTGCAGGCATATATGCATGGCTAGCGAGGCACTCTCACTCGTCACGCACAGAGGTGAGCCAAGGACCTGGTCCTCTTGACTCAACTGTACGTCGGGTTTGCCGTACTCGAGCGAATCAATGAATCCATGATATCTATGCTTAAGGGAAGGTCTTGTTCTACCACGTTACCTGAAAATGGGGGGTTTCACCCACTATAGCACCGAAAATGTCGAGATCGATATTGCAGGTCAGGCCGTGTCGATGTTATGTCTTCTTGGCATATGTATGTTAGGCCTGATATATGCCATTTCAACACATGCTCGCGCACATGAGCTTATGGGTCGCAGGCACGAGAGCGGCACAGCGCTAGTCAGAGTTGCCGCCCCGTAGACTGTAGATGCAGGGCTTATTAATAGAACGTCCACGGCTCGGCCCTAGATTAGGTTAAATTCGACCCCTCTCTCCCTCTCGATCTCTTGCAAATATTAGATATCGTGCCGGATTTAATATATTTTTCTACTCATTGACTTGGATAGCATGGTCTAGCTTCGAAAGATCTTACGATTGTTCCTTGCTTAAGCGCTTGCGAATAGCAGAATATTTACATACTTACCAGCTATCGAATCTTTTTTCTTAATATTAAACCGCATAATACGCCTGGTTGATTGGGTGGCGCTCAAGATATCAGCAGCCATGGCTTCAAAATACAGACATTTCAGACGAGATGTTGACTCCGGATCTGGATCCGGATCCGATGGTGAAAGTCAGGTACGGTCCTAGCATCTAGCCATATGCATCTAGAGTCAGATTTTGAGTCGATGAAATAACGCTCAAAATTATAATAATTGCGATGTGAATTCGGAAGAGTATTTTACTAAATTCTTACCTTAGATAACGGTCGCAGCTGCGGCTAGTACTAGCACGGTCTTTTTAACAAAGAAAGATGAGAAGGTTAGAACACCCAAGCGCCTTCCTCGATTACAGTAGTGGCTTAAATTGCTTTTCAACGGCCAGGATTCAAGCACTATCAAGATCAATGAGGCACCTGTGCCAGTTCGTACTCGCTCAGGATCCACCGGCACAAAACCAACTAGGCCGCCGATGAAGCGATATATACTCCGGGCGATATTGTCGACGGTGCTACCGATCACACTGACAATATACTACATATTGACATATTTACGATGGTTGAGATATCCCGAGAATAGTGGCGAAGCCTGGCGCACGACGGGATACCTCGACGATGGCGAAACTGTCAGTTATTCTTGGTTTGTACTTGCCGCATTCGCCCTAAACCTGGGGACTTATGCCTTAGCTGGGTCAATTTCTTCGATGGTAATGACAAAGGATTGGCAGCCGCGGAACGCTAGGAGGTATTAAACATTACTATCTTTCACGTTGTAGTTTTTTATTTAGAACTAATGATATATCAGGCTCCTAAAGGTCGCTGCGGACAGTTACGCGGATCCTGGCAGCTGGGCAGGAATTCCCGTCGGTATTGTAAAGCATAAGAAGCTTGGGGCAGGAAACAATGGCCGACTTTGGAATTTCCTTGCCGTTATCAGTGTTACTGGGTTCGTAGCTTGGCCACTGACCGGTCTTACCATGCAAACTGGAGATGGTTATGCGGTGGGTGTAAATAGCGGACCGAAAGGAGGAAACGTGCTAGGTCGTAATGCTACCACGTTTTTGTCCATGGGGGGGTCTCCACTCGCTAAGTAAGCAAGCTAATATACACTCCATTTCTTAACCCTGAATGTGATATCCCTAATACCCTTCTCTGATAATCTAGGATACGAAGACCGGATTTGACCCTCGTGAATGCTGCAAGCCGACTGAAAGCGGGGCGAGAAATTAGATTACCGTGGGGCCAGCTGTACGGGAGCGCCAACTCAAGGCAGCGGTTCAACACGACAGGCAATAATCAAATGCCTCTTGATGGTTCCGATCCGATTTTCTTACCGGTGCAGTCTGAAGCCCCGATTGTCGCAGAGCAAACCTTTGGGCTCCTGATTCGGTACAATTGCTCTGTAGTAAGATCGACCTCCGAATTTCAAATTCTCAACCAACGAAGACCGGTGAATGTTAGTCGGTTTGATGTTGGATTGGGCTACGCTGTCGGCCACCCCTCTAACGGGTCTTCTATACTGGTGATTCAAAAAGCCAATAACATCTCCGACGCTGGATTCAACCTCAGACCTGCTATGGAAGTTGGGGTAAACCTTCCATTGTCACACCTTGGCGTCGGAGAATATTGGACACAACCGTCGCCCGACAGCTACACCAATAACTATACTTCGGAGTATAACACCCGCGGAATTAACAATCCTCTTATACTTGAAGTGGCGTTGTGGCAAAGTATCCATAACTTTTATACCACAAGGGACGATATCGTTTATCAAGATGTCGATAGCGAGTACGAGCTGAAGGATCTCAGGGGAATATATCCTGACCGCGTCACCAACCTCGTAAATTTTACTGATGGTTCGACGCACGTTTGGCCACCCGGAAAGGCTATCGGGTGCCGTTGTTTCGCTGCTTCCGACCTGGGATATGCAGATATCGACGGCACCGCGGCCACGTTTTCAAACTTCAGAGTTATGAACGGGACTCTGGACGTGATGGGAGCTGCACTGAAGGTGAAAACCTTTGAGAGGGGTTTCCTACAACTCCTTACCGGTGTAGTCCAAGAAGAATATTTCTTTGGTGGCGACGACGTGTCGTCAGATGTAAGGAGGTTCGTATCCTTGGCTTTCACTACCAACGAGGACTGGTACACAACCTTGTGGGGTTCCCTCGGGCTACTTTGGGAATATACGGAAGGTTACGCATACTACACGGTATCAACCAGTGTCATCCAAGCACAACAGCTTCGAGAAATATTGGTCAGAATGTCTACGGCGTATGCTCTCGAGCTCATGTACGACGGAAAATTGGGCGGAGACATCAATGCAGCCTCTTGGAATTGGTTCAATCCAAATGTTATAGTCGCCCGCAAAGCGAAGGTTCTAAACCGCGGGGTTGTTCCCCCGGAAATTGTTCTCGCTATGCTTGCCGTGTGGGCCCTCGGGATCTGTATTCCGGCAATTTTATATCAATTTAGGCGAAGATGGGTGGACAAATTGGATGTTTTCAGCATGTTTGTCCTCGGTGTTTCTAGACCGGAGGGAGTGCGCCCGGGCGACCTCCAAGGGAAGGGTAAAAATAAATTGGAGAATTTGCCCGGTAGGATTGGCAATGTCACAACAGGGCAAGGTGGTGCCGTTGGGCTTGTTCGAGGGTCTGCGCCTAGTGCCCAACCATAAAAAGCCAAGAGACACCCTTAATCTGATTAGGCAACCACCTGGGTGCTGGCGTGTGCGGGCGCCGCGAGCTACGGGCCGCCAAATTTAGAACCCAACCCGCAATTCTCATCATAGGTATAATTCTGTACGAATTAATTAGATATAATATATATATATATACATAGTAGTTTTTAGCTGTTTGAAATTCAATTCTAAACTCAGTATTGCTTTGCCAAGTTTAGCTTGAAAATACGTTGGGATTAGAGCCTTTCATGTCATATCATATCATATCATATCATATCTCTAGAGTCGGTTCATGTGAGGCATCGTAACTCCGCGATTACACATAGCTCGTGCCTTGATAGATACAGTTCTAAATTCTATATCTTTTCGCAACGTTTTGTAGCTTTGTAACCTCTGTAAGTCCAGACGGGTTAGGTTCACCGTCAGTATCTAGATCGAAATATGGTATATCGCGGGAAGGCAACACGAACGACGTTGAAAATACCACACACAAAATACCACACTCGAGAATTTATCGATCACAGAAACCAAGGAAAGAAATTCTTAGAAGAGCTCTGTTGAACTGTGAAGGTGTTTTAAAAGTATTGGTCTAAATATATCAACCCTATTACCTATCTCGGAATCCAGTACGTACCGGAATTATGAAAATTCCAAAGACTGAGGGCGTGGGCATGCCTAGGCCAGGCAATTGCAATGGGAAAGTAGACTGCGTTGCGTTGGGCTATCCGCGCCCGTCGACCAGAATATTTTATGACGGTGTCGTCTTCAGGCTGGAATATTTATCTCCCAAGATTTTCTTCTTTTACCTTTATTTCATTGCAACGGCTATCTTCTCTTCTCACCATCTTCTTCACCACACTGACCAGTTGTTCGCGAATCATAACACCATCTCACAATCGTCCTGACGCGTTCAGACACCCCTTGCTTAGAATCTACTAACGATTCTATTGTCATTATTATCATTCATAACATTACCGGCAAACCTTTTCGAAAAATCGGACAGAAATGGAAGATTTCTATAAAATTCTCGAGCTTGCTCCTACTGCGTCGGCAGAGGAGATCAAAAAATCCTACAAGTCGAGGGCGTTGATTACTCACCCCGACAAGAATGGCAACACCGAGGTAGCCACAAAGCTATTCCAAAAGGTTAGTTTGAGCATCGTGACGTATACTCAGAAGGCAGAAATTCTCTTTAAACGATAGGTCTAACTAGTATTTCGCGTAGGTCCAAGCCGCATTCGAGTGCCTCTCCGACCCGTTGCAACGGAAGGCCTACGATCAAACCCGTTCGAATAGTTCCTCCCCATCATCTGAGTGTGCCTCCAAGGCCTCCAGTAACCCATCGGCGACCTCAACAGAATGGGAGGCGCCAGAAGACCTGGAAGAGCAAGAAGCCAGGCTATATGAACAATGGAAGCAGCATACGCTGCAAAGAAATGCCATGGACGCACTGAAGCAATCATTAAAGTGCATGAAGGACCGTATCGAGAATCTCAAGCAAAGCCTTGAGAAGGAAATCAAACGGTTCAAAAAATTCCAAAAGGACAAGAAACCGTATTACGAATCATCACGCAACATCAATATAATGAAGACCAGTCTTGAAAAGCTTCAACAAGACGCCGTGGCATTGGAAGCTAAAACCGACGAATGGGACCGTGAGGAGGTCCGCATTCTTTATGAAAGAGTAAAGCTGGGTGCCAAGTTGAGGGCGAGAAGAGAGGCGGAAAAGAGAGAGAGAGAGGAGGAACAGGAGCGGAGGGAGATAGAATACGCCGAGAAAATGAAGAGGGAGCGAGAGAAGCGAGAGGAGCGGGAACGACAAAATAAAGAACACGCAGCTGCAGAACAAGACCGAAGGAAAAAAGAAGCAGCGGAGAGGTGGCGCCGATGCCAGGAGGAGGCGGAGAAATGCCGCCAAACTCAACAAGAAAGAATAGAGGCCCTCCGCAAGGAACGTTTTAAGGAGCAACAGCGACGATTGGGAGCTCAGCAGCAGCAGCAGCAGCAGCCCCGCGAACCTCAGACTAGGCAAGACCCAAAACCTGCCACTGAATGTCGCCACACCACCTACTGGGACAAGATTCAGGTTCAGCTTGAGGCGTGCAGCAAGTGCCGCCGTAAATTTGGGGGGCGCATATTTAAGTGCCCTAAATGCCAAACCAAGGCATGCGCTCCTTGCCGAGACCAGCTGAAGAGAAGCATTTGAAAGGAGAGAACTTGTACATAGAGAACCAAATTCACTACTGATTATGCCAGTTCGTACATTGGATTACTAAGGTGTACTAACGACTGTATCAAGGTTGAGAGCAATTCACTGTGTTTACTTCCACTTCCAAACCATTCCACTACGTTAGAATCGTATAGCCCTACAGTACAGATGGTGTGAACAAACACCTTCATTACCCGATCTGAGTCGGCTTGGTTGCTAAGTTCTAATTACAAAGACAAAGGAAATTCGTTTCGTAGAACTCGGACTTATGTATACCAGTACACATATCCCGCTTTAGTCATAGGGATACGGATGAGTAGTAATACAAAGAGATGAGCAGGATAATACGCATAAAAGAACCAACGTAAACGAGGCATCTGCAGGTCTACTCTCGATAGAATGAATAGTATCGGGAAGGCGGCCAGCGCCCAATCGTTACCATTCACCCAGTGTAGACTACCGCACGATCCTAGCGCCATAAGAAGCCCCACTAATCTGCCTGATCTGAAGTAGATCCACGCACCAACCCCAAGCCCCACAGCCGGCCACCAAAATTCGACCAACCCTCCTCCCATGAAGAATGCGGTTAGAGCGGTCAGCGCTGCTGGAACTCGAACTTTGCTGGTACGAGACTGTTCCATGAGCCCCGTAACAGTTGTAATGACCAGAAGTGTGAAAAATATGTTGAGGGGGTACCAATCGTCGAGTAGGCCGCCTACCCCTAGCTTCATATACGGAATCGATGATATAGTCCCGCATAAGCTTAACCTGCGTGCTGTCCGAAGGTACGCGCCATTAGAGTTGGAGCTCTGGCGGGCGAGATTATATGCCAGGACGAGAACGAATAAAGGCATAGCTATCCGACCGATCTCAAATAAGAAAGGTAGCGATTCATCGAAGAGATATTTGTTGACGTGGTCGGCAGTCATGATAACCATAGCAATCCATTTCGTTAGCTCTAGAGCTCCATCGGATATTATGAAGTGCTCGCGACGCTCTCGTGGCAAAGGTGGTGTGGTTTCTAGCTTCTCCACCTGTCGTACACGCTTAGAAGAAAGACTTCGCCATATATGAACGGCGCCGTAGCGACGGATAATGGTACTTGAAGGGTCCATGGCTAGCCTCAGTAGGTTGAATTCGGTTCCCGGCGAGCAATCGGTGCTCGTGGTCTGAATAGTCGAGGACATGGGAAGATATGGGGCAATAGGATCGAATAATATAGTGTCCGGCCGTCTTTATTTGTGGTTCGATAACTTAGATTCTATAAAGTGGGTACGATCAAGAATTCGCACGCAACTATCGGAACAGCGTAAAATATATACATATAGATCCCTCAGCTGAGGAAGGTGGGCAAGCTGGTGAATTTGTAGGTTAACGTTATTGAATGGGGTTCCCCTTGTTTCTCCTGTCAGTGATTCTCCTGTCAGTGATTCTCCTGTCAGTGAGCAGACACTGGTCCATGCATTCACGGCATGAGTGACTTGGCGAACAGATAAACTATATCTCAACAAGGTAACCCTGCTGCACTAAGCTGAAAAACGAAGAGGGTCAACAGATACCGCGCTGATTCGTTGGCGAGCCGGCCGGTACCAGTTGCAGGGTCTACGTATATATGGCGTTCCTTGAATCAATCATAAGAGACAAAAAAAGGGATTCGGTATGTGTGAAACAAAAATACCCGAGCTAAAGGGTCAGTGCGATTGTACAACTTTGATACCTTAACTGAAAAGAGCAAGCCAGCATGGAACACGCCTGTTCTAACGATCTTGGCTACCTGGATTAATCGATTGAAGGATGGTTTGATTGGCGATATCCTCAACTTGCAACAGCGATAACGTGCTGAGGGAATTACCTTCTGTTTTTTTCTCGGATAATCTTTTTTTTCTTCCCTGGATAAGAGAGCTTGAAGCTGGGATTTGAATTTGGAAGGAAACCAAATTTTCGAGGCAGCCCCCTTCTCGGTTTCTATTCCGAACCATAATCTCGAGCCTGGAATATTCTCCTAAACCCAGGCTGAATTGCTGGGCATTTGCAAGGGTCTGAGTTCGTTTCAGTTAGCTGCCCCAGTCATTTGTGTGTCTTGAATTTTGCCTGCCCGCCAATCGCCCCAACTTGCGGCTCGTCCCACTGCTAGGATGCACCAACCGTTGAGATGTTCTGGAAGGCCTCGATCCTGACCCACAAACAAACCCTTGGCAGTCGGTAAGTTCCGATTATTCATCTTGCTCAGCTGTTGACAAGAATCGATGGCGCTTCAGGCGCCACGGTTAGAATTTCCGGATGTAGTCCGGGTAAATACGTTATCGTTTTCTGTTAAGTGGTGGTTTGAAAGAGGGACTGACAAGAGTGGGCCAAGGGTCTCCTACAGGCCCAAGCAATAGCTTGTATTACGAGATTGTGGAGGAACGATGGTCCAAACATAACTTTCACCTGACCAGTTCGGTCCAAGCGTGGTCTGTGCTTGACGACGACCTTCCTCAAGTTGGGTAACGGTCTGGACCAAAATCCAACATTGTCACAAGCCACTGCACTGGCCCCTCATTCGTGTGGCGGTTTTTTTGAGTGTTCCCCACAATAGCTATCGTCGAGTAATTTATACCGAGCCGTTAGTCAATTCGCTAAGTTGACGAGACACCAAAAAATCGACTGACCTCTAATGCATTGTAATGGTATACTAGCACCGTGCACAATTGCCACCATGCTCGAGATGGAGCTTCTTTCCCCAACCTCTTACACATCACTTCGATGTGGGTTGATGAGTGGAATAGTGTCGAGACTGGAATTGGATTGGTATGCCGAGCATGTGCTGTAGACGTTATGTCTGGCTACAGGATGGAGTCGTGGTCAACTCAAGGCTCCCTTGTTGTGCAGGCTAGGCGGCCTTCAGGTAAAGTTGGAACTGAATTTTTAAAAACTGAATCTTCAGAAACCTCCTCTCTTCCGCCGCCGTCATCCAGAGACTCCAAGTCCAAGCTGCTATCCAGACCCCCAACCCAATCCCATCATACCGTCCCATATCTATCTTATCAAGAGTCGGCCTCACGATGGCTCCCGGCATCCTAAGTCTCCCTGCGGAGCTTATGGACAATGTCGCGTCCAATTTGGTCGCGACTGACCTAGCCTCCCTCACCCACACATGCCATTTTCTTCAAGGGTCCTTAGGACCAGGTAACCGGTTTATCTGGTACAAAAAGCTGACAGGCCCGGACAGCCGATCGGGCGATGAAGTGCCCAGATTCGACCCTAGCCACGACTATTACACCGAAGCCATGGGCTTCATGAACCCGGGGAACCAGAGAGCAAGATGCTCATTCTGCCTGAAGGTGACGGCTGGTGTGCCAGGTGGAGGGGCACACCATGCCCAGGGACCAAACAGGTCGTCGGGGCGGTCAATCTACGAGGAGTGCTTTGAGGAGAGATTCGTGGGTAAGCTTAAGAGAACGCTTCGCAAATTACGTATCATTATCAGCGCTAATGACATATTCCAACTGAACAGCATGCGCGGCCATGGATACGTGCTGACCGCGGGTTCAAATCCCGGGGCAAATGAAACAGTTGCTGGCCCAGCATTTGGAGGGCAGTGGATATCGTGCCCAGGACTGCCCCGCCATCTCGAAAACAGATGCGCGGAGGCTCCTGGAGGAGTATGTGGAGCGAGGGCTTGACCCATTAACTGGGTCTTGTCCAGACTTCGGCACTGGGAATCGAGATTTGGATGCAGTCATCCTACTAGTCGTAGACTTTGTAGTCCACGACTACGAAGAGAACCGCAGGCATTTTCATGCCATTGCCTCATAAGGCAAGGTACGGCTGCTCCTCGAGGGAGCCATGAGAGATAGTGCCAAGCACAGCACTATACGCCACCCATGGATTGGGACGTTTTTATTCGAATACTCCAAGGGAGTTTACAAGAGACGGGAAGATATCTTGTTCATTTTGAATGACAAGAAGTTCCTATGGCATGTGGCCGATACCACCCTAGGGGGTATTTTTGGCCCTCCATATAAAGCCGACAACTTCTTTTATCAGATTGAGTGCCCCGAATATGCACAGGAGTGGATGGCGGAGTGGTATAGCAATGCTTGCTGGAGTCGCCGTGGGAGCGGGCAATACGCCAAAGTGGAGTGCTATTGGTGCCGCCAAAGGGATCCCGATGGGGATCATATGTATGAGACGAAGCTCACCGACGAGAATTTTGGGGACCGATGGATTGTTAGCCACGTCTTCCAGGAACACAATAAACGACTTGCCAAAGGGGAGATGCTATTTCGAAACCAACGACATCGAGGGCGGTTGTTCCGGTTTTGGACCTAGTTCCAAAATCGTGAGGGGCTCGAGGGAATATTTGATATAATTAATGCCGGTTTAAACCCTTATATGGATATGGCAGCTGATCTATCTAACACGCTATCTATGCATTTACATTCGATTTTTCGTGCCCGGAACACAGGAAAGATTTAACGATATGCAGCTGGCGGCGGGCTCGAGAGCTTCAAGCGTCATCGCCACACCTTCCCTCCATACGAGCCTAGAACATTACAATATTACGATATCACTCATACTAGGCATTCGAACACCGCACTCCCTTTTAACTAATTTATTCTGCATAGTCGAGCTACGCCCCGGACCAAAAATGACCGGCCTACTCGATCTACCTGCGGAAATGCATGATCATATAGCTGACTACCTGTACGCAAGCGATATCGCCATACTCTCCCTAACATGTCGCACATTACGGGAACGCCTAGGACCTCAAAACAAATTCCTTTGGTTCTCGCGACTTCAAAGAAACTGCATTCGGGAAATCAAATCCACGGAAAGCCTGCTTGCGGGCCATCAAGATGATCGCCTAAAGCACTTCGATTTGTGGCGGTTCGATGCAAAGAAGGATTATTGGACTCGAGTTATTCGAATTCTCTCTGGATATTCGAAAACTGGCTGCTCGAACTGCTTGGTAATTAAGCAATGTTTAAAAAGCAAGCGGCGTGGAGGTCCACCTCGGGAGGTGAAGCTAAAGCATCCCATTCAATATGGTATTGATCACCCGGCTCCCATCTCTCACACGGCCCTACCGGGCTCAACAATAACCCTCCCGCTACCATATCGATTGCGATTCTGCTCTAAGTGCCTTCGAGATGTATTCTTCAGTGAGTTGAATGCCCACGGTCCTAAGTTGGTTAGATCGCCCCCGCTAATTATGAGCATGACTTCTTTTAGAATACTGGGATTTCAAAGAACGGTTCCCGGAGATACGGCCGCCCGTTCCTTCCGAACCTTTGGGTCCGGCAACGGGGTGGTCGATGGAACATGTTATTAGAAAATCAGTAGCAAGAAGGTTGATTCAGCGCCAAACAGGCTGGCCAGGTCACATCATGGCGGAATGGACTCATCGGATTCACGCCCGCCTAGTTTCGCAAGGGTTACAGTTTACACCTCATGCTGAGCAAACTCTTCAGTTAACCCTGGCTGTTTACAAGCAAGAATTCAAACGATTCCATCAAATCGTTCCGTGGATACAGCTGGTCCATGTGCTTGAGCATTCCTTGGTATATGGTATCAGCCTTATCGCCCACGGGAAGTGTAAACCTCTGGCAAACCGGAAGTTTAGGCCCCCGAGATCCAATGACTCTCGTGTATGTGAGAGCGTTGGGGTAATACTAGCTAATATCTGCTATTCTCTCCGCGATATTGGTGACCATGCAGGAACGCTCTACCAAAGCTCTATCCGGGGAATAGCATTCGGGGCTCTTAGGAGATTACTGCAGACTGACGATTCCCAACCTTTCCGACCAGAAAAACTCTCTAACCCTGATCAACTGCATCTGAGATGTTGGATATGGGACTGGTATCGAAATGCTTATTCACCTTGGGACCGCGGGAGGCAGTTAAAGCCGCCGATCCGCAATATCAGAAGTCTGGAGTTCCACCGCAGGTCATATGAGATACCGGAACCAATTCTGGAAGGGCCGCCGGTTTTGTGTTACTGGTGTCAAACGGCGGATTGGATAAACAATACTCAGTGGTCAGAAGAGGCACTCATTTGCTTGGAAACCTCTACATACTGGTTCCCAGCTCACCTCATCCAATGTCATCTCGATAAGTTAGGAACGCGGTCGCGGTATCTACATATCGACCAGGGTTTCAACGTTTGTCCTGGTGATCAGGAGGATCGAGAGTTTGAAGGTGGAGTAGATCAGGATGTTCCCGTATTTCCTGTGTCTGATCCATGGGTCGAGGGCATGTCTTAAATTTGTATCATAGAATTGTTGGGTTACGGTAATATCGGGGAGGGCTTATACTGAGTGAAGAGTTTTATTGTCCGCCCTTCGCGTTGGTGGGTTTGAAATACAACAAAGCACTTCCGACAGACCGGGTCGAGTTCCTATCTAACGTTATGCTAGTCTTTCTGTCTGGTGCAGAAAACCCTTTTAATAGCACGTTCACGAGAAACCCAACAGCGCATTTAATTCGAGATGTCTACTCTACTTGCACTGCCCACCGAGATTCTCTCCCAGATCTGTCTAACCTTACCCCTCCCCCGCGACACTAAATCACTAGCATCCACCTGTCGCGTGCTTCGGGACAAACTCACAATCCCAAGCAATTATCTCTGGTTCACATTTCTGAAGACATTGCCTACCTTACGCCATCAGACCCGTTCATTCTACAAACCATTTATTGACAATCCGCCACCAGTATGCGTCGTATCCGGGAAATTCGACTTCCGGGTCAATTACTACGGCCGAGCATTATCGATCCTCCGAGGAAGGGTATATGCATGCTTTGACTGCTTTAATTTGAATAAACGGTCGTTGAGGAGGGTTTATATTGGGAATATATATTACCGAACATACTGTGCCTCATGCTATGAACGGTATTTTTGGTGTAAGTATCTTCGATATTCGATAGTTGGGTGTTACGGGCAACTACTAATTCTCGGGTAATGTATACAGTGATCGAAGACTTTCGTGTCGATTGGCCGGAGATTGAAGTTCCACCCTCAATAATTGCTAATGAACCCGGAACCCGGCTCGGTGCGATCCATTACAACGATGCCATCTTTCTGATCAGGGATCAGTTACCCCCTCGTGCCCGCAGTGTTAACGGTCGGTTTATCTCGAAATGGAACCAGCATGTTCTGATGCGGAAGGGGAGATATCCAGGTGTTAATGAGAGTTTTTGGAAGGAAATCGATCCGCGTATGATGACTGGTACTCAGATGGATGGTATTATCAAGACGATGGTATGGATCTATGCGAATACCAATACGTTTAAAAACTTTTGGCCGCTAGGGGGTAAAGAAAAATTAAGAGAATATTTAGAGAAAGGAGCGCTGGACTTCTTGGATATACTTTCGTCTACTACGCTTCGCCTTGCAAGGTTAGATCATAATAGGACTATCGGTCCTGGAGGACTGTTGTGGACGCTCGCTGGTGTTGCTTTGAAAGCCGATTCAGAACATGTTGGGGAGAACAGTTGGGGGAATGTTGAAGGGGGGAGGAAGGGATATCTTGAAGGGGTATGTGAGGAGTATATGATGGAGTTATTTGGGAAGGGGGTGGGAGGGAAACAGAAGGTGTGTAGGTTGTTGAATGACTGGATTGGGTGGTATACATGCGAGAGAGTGGGGATGGGGAAGCATGAGCATAAGTACAGACCGTACTTTTGTCAGTTTTGTAAGGAGGAGAAACCTGGGGAGAAAGTTGATTGGGATGGGAGTTATGCTAGTTCGAGGACGCTGGATCCGCTGGCGCATATGTCGGGGCTTGTGACGCATATTTTTACAAGGCATAACGAGAGGTTTGAGGAGCGCTGGGTGACGGGTGGTGGGGTGGTTGAACCGATGGGGAAGAAGTGGGAGCCGGTTTGGAAGAACTTGAGGGCGCTGGATGCATCTATGAGTAGTTATCGTGAGACCTCTTCGGGTTCCGACGAGACAACATATCTTAGTCTCACCCTTTTGTAGATTTGAACCTGCGATTGAGGTTAAGAAGGATATAGGGTATGTTATGGATATATATTATTCATTAATACATTAAAAACTAAACCCGTTCGTGATATATATTGACATGAAAAAAAAGATTATAAAAAAGCCCCGTCGTCGTAGAAAATAAAATTTTAACTCCAGAATATGCGCATAAGTAATCCTATTACACCCCGCATTTTTATTTAAATGGGAACATCATAACCATAACACGGTCCAATACCACGCGCCTGGTTACTTGGAGTCCAAGCAGCTGGGCCGGAAACACCTTCATTAGTGAGTCTTCCCAGTGGACATTGTGCCGTAATACCGCTGTTGACTTGGGTGTAGGAGGAGATGATCTGGCATCGATAACCCTGCGAGCCCGAATTGTAAGTGTAGAATTGGGCGCAGTTAGGAGAAGAATAGCAGAGCTCGCAACATTTGCTGAAGGTGTCTTCGTCGTTGCCTCCGCCGGGGATAAGAGTGGTGGCAAATGGGTAGGAGTATGAACGCTTGGGCTGGATGGCGGTGTAGAGCTTGGGCCGGCTAAGGAGGGCGGTGCACTGTGGGCGGTAGGCGGACGAAATAGTGACGGTCGATGTTGGGGTTGTGCCCGTGACGGTGGTGAGAGTGTTTGTGGAGAAGGTGAGGGTTGTGGTAACGGGGACGTAGGAAGTTACGCTAATGGTGGTGGTGGTGGAGATCTAAGGCGAGGCGTTAGTCTATCTTATATCGAAAGCTTTTAGGATTGTTAAGGATAGGTAACTTACTGTAAGAGTAGCGAAGACAGCGTTTGTGACAGTCTTGGTGACCGAAGTTTCTACTGTCTTCGGGTCGTAAACCGTCTGGGTGGCCGTTACTGAGGGAGTTGGAATGTCGAGACACCGGCAGGCGCTGGAGATAGCTGGTCCCGAAAAGCCAAGAAGGTATGTCGGAGTTGGCAGGGCGCGCTTTTCGATTCCATCACGTTTAGCAGGTCTGCGTGTATACCATACGGTGGTAGTCGTAGTCACCCTTGCAGGTGTGACTGTCGATGTCAAGGTGTCGGTTCTAGTGATAGAGGATGTAGCGACTACTGTTGGAACGGTGGCGACAGTGGTGGTGACGGTGAATCGCAGTGTACTAGTATGATATTAGTATTTCCAAAGGTAAGCACATATTACGGCGGGGAAGTGGCTTACTTAGTGGCAATGGTTTCAGTCCTCGTCTCAAACTTATCGATAGTTTGGGTCAAAGTAGTGTAAGTTTCAATAGTCTGTGTCGCAGGGACGGTAATTGTCGGGATAGCGAGGAATTCGCTGCAGAAGGAAGTCGCAGTTGGAGCATCAGCGATGAGGAAATCGGCCAGGCGGGATATGCCACCCGATTCGCAGTACCCCGGCGCTCGCTTTTGGTGGAGAAGCGGGGAAGCAGTGGCTAGAGTCGCCAATTGGGCTAGGCCCAGGATAATAGTCGATACAGCGACCATTTTGAAGAAGAAGAAGCGAAAATTACGATTATAATAGATTATGAACGAAAGTTAGAACTTGCCAATGCAATGTATATGAACTTGCAATATATGCAGTAGAATGTATAAGTAAAGAAGCGAGAGTCAGTGTTATCGATTGCTCGATACGAAGCTGATGGGGAGTGGAAGGGATAAATCAAGACATAGGTCAGTGGACCTCCTTGTTATATATCCGACCTAGGCTGAGCTGAGCGAAATACTAGTACTTCTAACTTGACTGATTGCGACTCGGCCCTCCCTAACTGTTACCCGAGCCATAACTACTAACTAGTCAACCCGCACTCCTAGGCAGAAGAACTCAGAATTGGCGTGTGTGCTCCGTATTTGCGACCCCAGACGTCAGCATATTCGGGGTTCAGCGGACCCTGACACAGCCAGGCTGCATCTTTGCTGCATTCATCATGCACAAGTAATTAACATTATCCGTGTCCAGCCCTGTGCACTGCGTGACCAATAGCAGGGAGCCAACACGCTAGTTTGTTGTATTTCGAGAGATGCGGCTGAGCGACAGGGGTCTCGATCTGTAACCGAGCCCGCATTGGGTTAGTTCCCTTTCTTGGACACCCAATCAGGTAGTTTTGCGCGACTCTCCCGACCGCCATTCCCGTTTCGGAGGCATTCTGCGAGGAACCAGATCCACCTTCTCCTGCATGTCGACGTCAATTATCATTCTCAACTGCCCGACAGCTTTATCCGAAAGTGCTGCCAACATGGGATTCCATGCTTCTCAACCTGCAAGCGACTTGATCAGTCTTAGGCTCGATCCCTGAATAGCTTGTTGTTCACTGAAATAGCAGTATCGGACCCACTTTAGGACCCTTTTTGTGGAGGCTGTTGTGCTGAGCGGTCTGGGGTTCGCTTACAAAGTTAGCTCTCAATTCTGAAGTGGCGCTCTACCGAGTGTTTTATTGGACACAAACATTGTTGGAATCCGCGAGGGAATTTTCTAGTCGCCGGAACGTGCACCGTTGGGCTGCAGCCTTGATAGGGGAGAGCGATCTATTGTCTCTAACCGAGCTGAACTCCTCCTGACCAGAATGTCATGTCATTTCGCACTTTGATATGCAGGTTGATATGCTGGAATCCTAGCCCTACGCGACGTCGAATGTTGTTTGATGTTAATAGAGTTATAGAAAAGTCTGGGCATTAATTCGTGTTCCGCCTTTTCCAATGCCCACCAATGTTTGTATCTTAGCGAAGTACTTCAGCCGCACCCCCTTCAACGGCCGCGGCTTGGGCGGTGAAGTATATATCAGCGTAGATATCTGCGTTTGACTTGTTTCTGTCGCACCACGCCGATTGCAAACTTCCCCACGCGCTTTTTCAAAGTCCTTCGCTTTTAAATTTTCAATACTTCACTTTATATTTATAACTCTTTTTTTATTTATTTACAATAGTACTTATAATACAATAATATATTTCAATCATGTCGTTCAAGACTCTCGTCCTCCTCGCCGCTTTGGCCGCCTCTTCTCGGGCTCTCCCTACAGAAAATCGTGATAGCGACTACAGTGGTCCTCTTGTCGGGCGAACTAATGGCTGCGACGCTGACAATGCCCTTCGAAATCTTCGCGACAAACGGTACAGCAGCGCAGCCAGCATATTTTGTTCCGAATGGCTGCAATCTACTATCACAAATACCCTCCTCGTCACTGCAACCGCATCAGCAACCGCGACGGAAACACCCCAGCCAGTCACAGTTACGGTTCCCGAGACTGTCACCGTCACCAATACTGAAACGAGCTATACCACTGAATACCCTACTGCCGTGAACACTTTCGTTAAGAGAGGAGAGATCCCATACCCAACATGGCTGTCTGCTAGCTACCCAGCCACAAGGGTCAGCAGTGCTTGCTCATGCTTCATTCCTACTCCGTCCCCAGCGGCGACTACCACTCTTACCACTACAGTTGCCACACAAACCAATACTGCTACTGTAAGTCGAAATTACATACTTTGAATAATTATAAAGATGGTACTAACCAATTCATGTAGACAACACTCGAACCCCTCACTGATACCGCCACCTCCTTCATTACGGCCACTGCCTCGGCCACAACCATTATCACAGAAACGGGACCCGAGGTTCCTTGTGGCGTCACCGGCTGCGGAGATGGCACAGGATTTTTCGATCAGTCTAGTCAGTCAAGTGCGGCGGGGTGCTTGGCCTACTGCGAAGCCGACTCGTCTTGCAAATCTTTCCAGTGGGGAGTTGGTATCTGCAATATCTTTGACGTCGAGGTTGCTGGTACTTATGCAATCGGAACATCTACGGATCCCACCTGCTCGGACTTTAAGTTCTACGATGTTAAGTGTGTTTTGTAGAGTAATTAGCCATGATGATGTGAGAGGCTTAAGCGCTTACACTGCGGATTTGTATTTATTTTCACGAGATACGGAGTATTAAATGGGTTCTCACATGACGCTTATTCTTTGTCGTGGATTGTTTTCTTGGGGATTTCTTTCTTCTTCTTGTGGATACGGTTTTCATGAGATTGTAATGTAACCAATGGTCTTAGATATTTATATTAATTACACAAATATTTCATAGATCTATAATATACTTCGACGCTGATTGGGCGTATGCGCGTCATACTGTTTTTGCATATGAAACCCAGAAGTAAGGCGCCGCGAACCTGCCAAACCCATGCGCCGTGCTCAGCCCTACCGGGTAGTTTTCTAGAATAGATAAGCTACCATACCTTACTGGCCACTTTTTGCCATGGCCGTCGAACGGTTAACATTCACAAAGGCTATTCGCGAACGATAGTCGCTACGATGCAGTTAGCACACAAGTCCCCGTAGAAAGTGTTGGCGGAGGCATAAGTATGTTAAATTAACATACTTATGCATCCCCAGGCCCTCATACCAGGTATTTTGTGCCATCGGTTCAACTTGGGGAAGAACGTGGTATTTCGGACGAAATTCCGACTTTCTATAATGGAGGGAATGTTTCCTCTTGTGCCATAACCAGGAACCGTCAATCGCTACAACTGTCTTGCATTATCTCTGGCTAAATATTTATTTTTGGTCGGGCTTTTTCTCTTTGAGGAATCCATGCCAAGTAATTTGCCCGTTATCTTCGACCATATGACGAGCCCGCTACTTGCGCACTCCTCGACTACAGTTAGTATCAAAGATACTGGGAATAAAAAGTCAACCTTCGTAGCCAGACGACGCTAATGCATACTAAGCTTTCCTCCATCCCACGAAACTCGAACCCGCCTCGAATGCCAAACCATCTACACACAAACCGTTTGCCCGCCTCGATCAATCAAACCAATCCTGATTCGTCAGGTCGCACAAAAATTCCCTCAACCTTTAACCCCCCAGGCAGCCCTTTTTAGCTTTTAATCAAACCTTAAAAAAGTTCTTTGCGTTGTCCCCGCTAAAAATACAACAAAGTAGTAGGGGGAAAAAAAGGGTGTGAAGGATCACGAGGCTACCCCATTTTTATCGGTTCGTGCAACAGTTCGGTACGATTTTTTATAAGAATAGTATACAACGCTACCGATCTTTCCTTTTTTCCCTGGTTTTCCAAAATCCATGTGCGGATGGTCCTTGGCACATCAACCTTTAATTCTCTTTCGTTCATCCTCCGAAATTTAAATATCGTGAATGTTATACTAATTTACCAGCTCGCTGTTATCCTGCGACGGATAGGTACTGCATGATATCAACTGGTATCCGACATGTCCGACCTTTTAAGATCTGTACAAACACCAAGGGTACCTCACAGATACGCCGTTGACGAATACATCCCGCTTGTCACGAACCAACCCCAAACCCCCCCGCCGTCCTTCTTACGCCTTCCCTACGAACTACATGAAAAAATCGCCCTCTGCCTGGATAACGCCTCTGACACGCTTTCTCTTGCCAACTCCTGCTTTCAGTTACGATCAATATTACTAGGTAGTAATTACATCTGGTATCGGCTCCTAAACCTCGCTGGGAGTATTGAGACCGAATACGATATCTATCATCCACAAAGGAAATATTATGATAGAGTTGTGAAGATACGACAGGGGAAGAGGTTGAGATGTCAGATATGTTTGGGGAAGGATGGGGTTAGGACTGTGGACTGTTCGAAGAAGGCGAAAAGTGGGGGGAAGTATAATTGTTATCCTACTATGGGGAGTAGGATTTATGGAAGACATGTGTACGGTCTCGGGGAGAGGATTGAGGAGTTTAAAACTGTTGTTTTTTTGGGAGTTTTTTGCGGGAAGTGCTTGGAGGGGAAGTTCTATGGTATGTGTAGTTTTTTTCTTGGCGCATTTGGGGAGGTGGACGGGACAGCTGACGGTCGAGAAAATAGATGTCGCATCATTTGAAGCTATGCAAGATAAATTCTGGGATGGGATCATTAATCCCCCAGTAGTCCGTCTCCCACGTTGGCTAGTATGTAAAGCCCTCTCAGCGCAATATACTCAAAAACGAACGTTCTTTTCGACCTACGGAGCTCGAAATGGGGTATTCGCCACCGACCAGAATCCCGTACTCGCAATACTAAGATCAGACGCCCAAGCTCTAATGGACGCGACGACAGACGATGAAGCGACCGATGAAGTCATGAAAATGATTGAAATTCGGAATGAAAGACTTGCGGAAATGAGGAAGCGGACGAAGATGCAGGAGAAGGAGTTTGTGCTGGATTATATGGTTGAAGCTTATGAAGATTTTTATGAGAGTGTACACCATGATACACCTGTCAAGAAGTTTGAAGAGTGGTGGAGGAGAGAAGTTTTTCAACTATCAAACGATGTCAAGCAAGATGGAGAGTATGAATATGGAAGGAGTTCGAAGGACCCGGTTAGGCAACTGCTGCTCAGGTCGTATGGGAGGAGGTCGAGTGACTTGGAGATTAGTCGATGGGCGGATATGCTGCACGATGTCGGGCCAGGGTTCAAGACCGTTATGAAAGAGGTGAGTGACCTTCCTTCTCAAGAGAAGCATGATATGCAACTAACTGAAGCTGGCGGTAATTTAGAATATGAGGCCCAATGCACAGATATGCTCGTTCAGTTGGACGTTGCAGTTTTAGGCCCGGCAGGATGATAAACCTATACGACCAACCTGCTCCTCGCCTTTCCTTTACCAAGCGACTTGTCAAATTTTCGAAATAGAATTGACGACGGATTGGAGGATATGCTGGCGTACTTTCAATCGAGTCGGATTTCAACATGATATACTACTTACTACCTGTACTAATTACCACATATTCTTTATTCTCTAATACTGTAATGTCTAGTCAGCGTTTTACATTATATTACTAATATTACACAATCGAATCAACCTTATTAGAAAGTCCGCTTGAAGATAAAACCGCGGACCCCGCGGCCCTCATTTGTAGACGGAATCTCGCCGCCCAAGAGCTTCGAAGCCTCGGCATGTTCCAAAAATAGACATCTCGACGTCGCGTCGAACCATCAAATGTGTAATGTGTTGTGTGTTGAAGGCGAAAGAGCTTAAGTTAAGAGTCACCAAAGCTAAGTGACTTTAAAAGCATCGACGGCGTCGCGCTTCTTTCTCGCTTTGAATCTTTCTCATCTCCATCAAACCTCTCATAATGACGACCTCATCGCCTTTACCCGATAGCTCTGGCTCTTCTTCGACCGACGATGAAGCTCTCGAATCTGACGCTGAATCCGCCCTTACAAACCTGCCCCAGGAAATCCTCCTCCACATCGCCAAACAGCTGCCGACTGTGCTGGACGTCTTTGTGCTCCGCCAAGCCTGTCGGTCCCTGTATAACCGCCTCGGCCCGTCCAGTGGCACTTTATACTACCACTTTCTGAACAACTGCAATGGCCCCCACCGACGTCGATTTCTGCATTACCAGAAAAACCAAGATTATTTTACTTTTACAAAGGATATTTTGTCAGGAAAAATCGATGGATGTGGGATTTGCCTTAGAGAGGTGAAGGCTCACACTGCCGTTGATGCTTACAAAGGTGGAATATTTTACAAAAGGGTTTGTAAGAGCTGCGGCAGGGCCAATTTCAAAGGTATCCATTATCCCCAAATTCTCCAATTCTACAATTTGATTCTCGGGAAGTAGTAGCTAATGATGTGAATTATTAGAGTTATGGCGCCTAGAAGACGAATACCCAGGTCTCAAAATCCATCCAAACGATAAAATATCCTGGTCGGAAGGTTGCTCTCCCTTCGATGATCCAGGTTATACAACAGGAAGATGGCTGAGCGGTTCCCCACCAATACACATCCTGCATCCGAACCGTCGACCTCCTCTCCATAATCGCCGAACAATTGCCCCCTCCAGCACCCCCTCCTCTCCCCGCCTTAATTACAGACTCACCCACCCCCACACCATCACCATCTCCAAAAAGAAACCTGGGAAAAGAAGCCTGGGAAGCCCGCTACGACAAACAAATCATCTTCGCCCACAAAAAGAAAGAATCCGCCGACATCGTCGTCAAAATCATGACCGAAGAATACAAAAAATAATTATTACGACAAATTGTACTGGTTGCAAAGTCCCGAGGGTTTCAGCGAGTACCTCTATAATTCCTTACTATGGAATTTACGACCCTGGCTTGCCCCGCACCATGGGGATAAAGCGCTACCAAAATTTACATTGGGAGATAAAATGGAGGAATTGCTGGAAATATACAGCGAAAGCGAGGAATTACTTCCTTCCCTACGACTGAAGAGTTTGGAATCAGCCTGTAAAGAGGTTTTAAAGCAGGAGCTAAAGAAAATTCCAAAACCGGGGCAAAGGGTTGGGAGATCTGGTAAGGTATCCCCGTTGATACGATATTGGTTGGAAGATTGGCTGAGGAGGAGGGGATATAAGGGAATTCCTAAGAATGGGAAGAAGGATATGAGGAATACGGCGAGGTATTGTCCGTTTTGTTTATCGGCTGAAGCGACTTTAAGGTTTAATTGTACCATGGCGTTGACAGTGCATGTTTGGTGTAACCATCCGAAGAAGATGGAGGAGAAGTGGGAGTGGATTGACGAGGTTGACGAGGGCTGAAGGGCGCATCTCTTTGACACTTATCTCTCTGCACACCTGCTCCGAATATCTGATCCCGGCGAATTAGGACCGTGTCTTCCTTTTTTTCAATCCAGGTGAGACTATTAACCCCCCCTATTGATTTGTACTATTAGTCTTAGAGCGTGTACCATTACCCACCACCATCACGAACTGGAAACAATAACACCCACAATAATAAATTTCATCTCTCCCAAAAAAAAGTCCTACATTTTACTGCCAACGCCTCGCATCGGGTCCAATACCACCCACTTCCTTAAAACCTGGATCATTCTCAATCGGTACTATTGGAACATCTGGTAACCTCCTCCTTCGATATAAGCGATATCCGAGAAATCCTGCGATTGCGAGAACCGGTACGGTTACGCCTATTACTATCCCGGCTATCGCTCCGCCGCTTAGGCTGGATTTTTTAGTAGACGCGGTTATTGTGGTTGTTGGAGTCGGTGTGGTGGTGGTCGTGGTGGATGTCGATTGTGTACTAGTTAACCCTTGAGTCGTAGAACTTGTAGTCGATGTCGTTAAACCCCGCGATGTAGAGGTTCCACTCCCAATTAAAGAAGAAGAAGAAGTAGTAGTAGCAGTCGACACCTGCGAACTCCTCCCCAAAGCAGCAAAATCCTGCGTGGTAAACGTAGCCGGCAACTGAATTCCCGCTCCAGAACATAGAGCCGCAAACTCTTGAAGCCAAACATCTTCACCCGAACAATCGTTTAGACAGATTATAGTCGCCTCGAGAGATCGGAGATCTGTACATAGACAGGGGGGATTATCGAGTGTGCAGTTACTGTCGATGTGCGAGCAGGAGGGGATACATGTTGCTACTGCACCGGTTTTGGCGTCGGTTGTGGAAGGGGAGGGGGATGGGGATGGGGTGGTGGCTGATGGGATTAGACTGCCGGCGCCGCCGTTGGCGTTGATGTTGGGTTGTCCTTGGGCGGTGGTTAAGAGGGGCAGGAGGGAGGATGTTATTGTGATAAATGGGATCGTTGATAGCTTCATTGTTGCTTTATCTGTTGATATGTATATTCTCGTTCGATAGGTTGTTAAGGTGCGGGATCCTTTGTGGTGTCTGGGAACCAGACCAGGTGCGGGGTGTATAAAGTATATATGGGAACAGATATTGCAAATCCATAAGGCTGTTAATATATATTTGCAAATCATGTTCAGCCCTGTATATTTTTGTCGCCAACTTTCAGCTGCATGAGAAGCTTAATCTGTTTATATCGCGCCTGCGAAAGCTTAGGGAACATGCAGGATGCATCTTTGTCTCAAATTCTCAGGCTAGTAATATAGTCTTGCGGGATGTTCCGAGGATATGAGACGCTGTGGTACTAGTACTTTGGCATACCCACTTCAGCTAGAGATTCGAGGTAAAAGGTAATTTGTATTTCACGATGTGGTCAAGTTTCGTGGGTATCTTCCCCCTAGGATCCTCACTTAGAGTAGATCTGATATCCCTTCGAAGTGAAGTGCTCAAGTGTCACATCTTGAGAGCCTCCAAACGATTCGAAGAGGAACGCTGTATGCTAAACACAGCGACTTTATTTCTCATAAGTCCATCTAGCCGCGCAGTTATCTCCAAGATTAAAAGAAATAAATACCCGTGAAATTTAATTATTTGGTTCGACATCAGACTCGTAAAGGACTCAAAGTCCATATGTCCAAATCCGACTTGTTGCATTTTTTGCAGGCCAACGCGGTTTCGCGACTTCAACTTCCTCAACGACGATTATCGATATAAAAGGTAGTGGGAACAACAATTCTGTGTGAAGGAAAAATGGAAGAAAAGAATTCGATAAACTTGAGGAACCATAAGTTCTAGTCTCCTCATACTTGTATTAAAAGTCTACCGAAATCCTTTTTATCTATTTTCTAAACTACTAGCGCTTCCACGGTAACGACTGAAAAAAAAGACCGTAAAGATCTGAAGAAACTGTTACACCCTAACCCCGCCTTCAACTTCGACTTTAACAGACCAAGAAATCACCAATTTCTCCCTTCCACAATCGACCAAGCCTAAAAAACACAAACCGTTTATAGACAAATTTATAATAAAAATGCCAAAAAATAGTAATCCCAAGGAAGACAACAACAGGTGACAAGAAAAATATAGTAAAAAATCTAATTCCCGAAGAAGATGGGGCTGTTGATTTTTGTTCATCTTGTATACCTGAGGTTGTACTACTTCCATCGGTTTGGTGGTTGTTTATGTTAATGTTGTTTCCACGAGCTTCGGTGAGTTTGAAGAAGGTGGAGATTAGGAAGCTGATGATTATATGGCGGAGTTCAGGGAAGTAGTAAAGGGAAAGCAAAACGAGGGCGAAGAACCAGATGCTAAATATTTTGACGAGATTAGGTTAAGTTTTTCTCGGAGGGATGGTACTTGTCAGGTTAGGCTTTTTTTCCTCGGGAATTTGGACTTTGGAGGAAGTTTCCTTGGAACCAGAAGGGAGGTTGGGGAGAAGTTTTAGTTTTACATTAGATCTTCCAGCTGGGGGTTTAGGTGCAATCCGAACATAGGATCTAGATGATGATTTAGTTTTTCCTTTAAGGGTTAGGAGTATTTGGTGGAGTTGCTGGAGGGTTGGGGTTAGGTCTTGGTTGGGTTGGTGGCGGTCGAGGTCTTCCTGGCATTTTTGGAGATGGGCTTGTAATACAGCTACGAATTCTAGATGTTTTTTGAATGAAGTTGGTGGATGTGATCTTTTGGGATCTGGCATGTAAGTGGGGATTGTGGTTGTTTTGATAAGGAGAAGGAAGGTGAAGGGTGAAGGGGTGGTGGTTAAATAGTATTTTTGAAGTAGTGGGGACAGAGGGAGGTTGTGGTTTTGAGACGGCTATATCTGTACGGGCGAGGGTGAATTTGAGTTACAGCGGATTATATTCTCGAGTTTGCGGATTACATTAGTTTCTCTATACTCGGACAAGTTTACGGCCCGCCTTGGGGTATGATTTTGGCGGCGTGTAGTCCAAGCTTGCGAATTCAAATATTTGTCCGAGGCTATTGCATCTGAATACCCTACCCAAGCATGGGCCTTCTCTCTCGATTTTGCAATGTCGACGAGGCGATATATGAGCTTGCACTTATATCTGTCACGGAGGAATATGTTTTATGAACCGAGCTCGCAGTTTGTCCCTTCAGATTCATACATCAGCATATACTTGCCATGCCAAACCCTTGAATTCGCGATCTACACATACAGTCTACGACATCGTATTTGTATCGGTATACTCCAAACATCAATCTCCATTGCAAAAGCTACCACTAATTAGCATCCACCCCTAAAACTCGCGCCCTTTGAACCCGCAAACAAGTAAAGAGCAAAATCCCATGCAGTCTGGGAAACCTAAGTTACAAGAAGAAAAAGAATAACAATTCCCAAACGTATTTTTCCCCAATTCGCCCTAAAAACGCCGGTGATAATGCAATTTTATGTTTTTATTGGTCTATGCTCGCGAATTCACGCTTGAGCTCCGTTCTCTTCTCCAGGGGTGGCTCCACTGTCGCTGCTCTCGGGTGAGATAGAGAGGTTCTTGACGGCGTCGATGGTTGATTCTTGTGTTTCCTCTCCGGCTCCTGAGTTTGTTACTACTCCTGGTTCTGGTAACTCTGCCGCTGTGCTTGATTCTTCCGCTGTACTTGATTCCTCCACCGCGGCTGTGATCTCCACTTCATCAACATCTACGTCGGCATCCGCATCAAACAAAAACCTAACGTCCCCAACCGACTCCTCATTATACCCCGAAACCCTCTCCTCTTCCTCCTCCTTCCCTTCCTCCTCCTTCCCCACCTCCTGTTTCGTATACCTCGCCACCAACTTCTTCAAATCAATCTTCTCCGTATTCACCTTCTTCACAGTCTTCAAGTCCGCCACTTCCGGCCAATCATCCTTAATCTGGTCCGGGTGTTCAGAAATCATATGACAAACCATAAGTACCGGTGAATACGTCTCCGTAACATCATCTCCCTTCTCACTTTTTCCCACACATATCCCACATCTTTTTTTCGGTTTATCTTCAACGCAGTATCTGACTTTCCCTCCGGTTGGTTCCTTCGAGATATCTCGTCCCATTTCTTCCATTCGACTTAACCAGTATCGTTTACTAATGTATGCTAAAAACCTGGTTGTCGGAACTGGCATTTTAAATACTCCAGAGTCGCTAGCGTTGGGGACTCCGAAGAACATCAATAGGAACTTCTCGCAGGATTCTAATCGTTGTTTATCCCTCTCTTCCTCATCCTCGACAGTTTCTTTAGTCGTCAAATACTTCCTTGCAACCCCGAACACTGCGTCCACAAGTTCATTCTGTATCGTTGTCGCAGCCGTCATATTGAACTTCTTGATGTATAAACACTCCTTTATATTCCTCCCCAATTCCTTGGGTTTGAATAATACGTGAAGGTGTTTATAACCCTTTGTGTATAATTCTATCACCGTTTTCATGATGTATGGTTTCGCTTCTCGAATATCGGGTTCGGCGTGTTGCTCGATGTTGAAGGGACTGTAGTTACCGTGGGGGCATTGTTCCTTTATTGCGGCGGCGATGGCGGTACGGGAGACGAATAGACCGGGTTTTAGATGGCCGCAGGGGTGTTGGCGGATTTCGGTGAATAGCGTGGGGGGGACTTCTGGGATCGGGGTTACCAGTTTGACTATTGCGACGGCTGTGAAGTAAAAATCAGCAATTTGATTCAATTAAAGTAGGGGGATGGGAGGAGACGTACATTCGTACACTTCTTTAGTGCACTCCCAGCACCAAGTCCCACGGTAAATCTTCGCGACGTAGATATCCACCAATTGCGTCCACTTCTCGTCATTCTTTGCCGGGGTAGCGCTCGTATACATTGAATCTTCGTATAACAAACATCTTTGACATCCTGCCTTCGGTGTACGGTTACACATTATATCCAGACATTTTTGGTAGTAGTTTTCTTCTGGTAGGAACGGTGGTGGGGTGAAGTGGGGGATTTCTTGGGTTCGACGGCGGTGCATGATGTTGTGCCACATTAGGCGGTTTGTGGGACCTAATGAGGCGTAGAGGCGGCGACAGGTCCAGGATAGGTGCATTATTACAGAGGGGAGGGGGAGGTAGTTTGCGATCAAGGTGTGGATTTCGGCGGGGAGACGTTGGATTGGTGCCGGTTCCTTGTGGTATGTTAGCTGAGAGCTTACGGATTCGTTAGAGGATGAGCATACTGAATCTTCATTGTATGGGAGCAGAGCGTCTAGGCCTTGCATTGTTGGTTCTCGGGTGATTGTTCGTCTTGCAGCTTCCTCGATCTTGGGCGGGATTGTGAATTGGAAATCGAACGGGCCTGTAAGCGAAGTCATCTCGGGCTGATTATCCGGGGGAGAATGTGGTGCGACTTCGAGCTTCATGGTGATATCGATATCGGTAGTTGATAGTGAGGTTTCGGCCAAAGTCGTAGATTCCAATTGAAGATTCAAGAAGAACAGGAAGAAGAAGTTCGTCAGACACGCGAGGAAAGGATCCAAATAAATAACGACATGCGAAGTTAATTTAGCTCATCCAAGTTCGCGAAGCAGATGCTACGAACGATTTGTGACTAAGTTGCATCGCGGCGGGACCCTCCCAGCTTGGCCTGACTTAGTATAATCTGGGAATCCCTGTCGTTGAAATCGACTCAGCCCACTCTCGCTGACTCCCAAAGTGCCTTGCAGCCTCGGATAGGGAATATGAAATATGACTAAGCACTCAACTCTTGTATGGGAAAGAGCCTCCGCCTTGTCATTCTGCCCTGTGACTGCGCGCGATGTTGGTAATTAAAAGCGGAGATTTGGAATAGCGTGAGTGGGAAACGAAATGAAGGGAGTTTCGCGACATTACGCGTGTTCACTTGGCCGTCGTCGTCGCCATCGAGACCGGTCACGTGCCAACTATGGCCCTTCTGTTTTCTGTTTTGGGATCAACAACAACAACAACGCAGATGGGATGATCACAACACAAGTGTTTGTGCAACAATGACGGAATTCGAAGAAGAGAACTTCAGCTGTGGACTCCGGACGTGGAGGGAGCAATATGGATAGATCGATTGGTTTCTCTTCATCAAGTAGGTGGAGTGGAAGCTATTCAATGCAGTGATCGAATATGGATGCCAATGAAATAAAGATATCAATGAAGGCCTCATCGATAATAAAGGATCATTGATACCTTCGATTGATCAGTTCAAGGTCTCTAGTATAAGAATGCAGGGGTAGACTTACAAAGACATAGTAATCAAGAAGTAGTAGAATCAAGACCATCATAACCATTTCCATCTGTACAGTGGACCAAGATATTCCGACCTCACAGCTCTTCAAACAGTAATACTCCTCCTCAGCTTAAGAAGTCGAACCCCTTCACCATAATCACCATAATCATCGTCATCATCAGACTCAGTATCCTCCTCCTCCTCCACAATACTCCTCCTAAACCCATCTCCAAGCCCTTCATCCCAATCCCCATACAAACAATCATAACACTGAGGAACACAAACATACCCCCTCCCCTCCTCCCCCTTCTTCCTCTTCTTCCAAACCCCCCAAACCATCTTCAAAACCCGACACAACCCCAACCAAAGCCTCCAAAACCCCACAAACCCAAAATGTTCCATCCCTCCCTTCCCCCAAAGCGGTCGCTCCTCATGCCATTGAAAATCCAAAAAATCAGAAAAATAATGGTAAAAGTATCGGTTTAAGATACAATACGCGATCATTACTCCACATGTAAACAGGATTTGATTGTAGAATGTCCAGTCTTTCATTTCAGTGTGTAGCATGCAGTCCGTGATGAACCAGATTGTGGCACCGATGGTGGAGGATAGGTGGATCATATCCAATTCGCGGATTTCATCGTCGCTTTCGTAGGGGGCTGAGAAGTACGCGTTGCTGGTTTCGCGGAGACGCGGGAGGACGATGGTGTCGAGAGGGTAGAATGGTCCGTCTGTGACCGTTGGGAGGCGGAGGAAGCGGCCGTCGCCATTGCGGCGTTCTGAGGATGGGATCTCGTAGATTCGATGAGCTCCCTCCATGGTTGTAGCTGGTTCTGGAAGCATCGTCAGTAACGTCGGGCAATGACTCTCCTGGAGAAGACTCTACTTACCTGATTGATAGCTTGGTATTGATTCGGACAATGTGAAGCAACGTTTGTAGAGTGATGATGAACTAAGGATGGTGCAGATGGTAGATGATTAATCGATTGATGGTGGCTTCCTACAGTACTATCTACAACACCAACCCGGAATGTGAGATATCGGAGCACCTATGATATCATACTACTTGTTACTCGCACTCACGGAGTAAAGATCATTTAATTTCATTGCTCATCAGTATGCTACACTACTAAAGAGAGTAATCTACATGATGTAAGCGAATTTATCTAGTCGAAAGGGGTACAAGAGAATAATAAGCATGAATAGAAGTGAAGTTGGTAGTACTAAGGAAATAGACGTGTAGAAGAAAGCACGCAGGCTCTCGGAGGGAAATGGTGTAATTAAAGTGAAATCAAGTAGAGGAGGGCTACCTCGCGAAAGACTTCACAGTTCTTTAGTGATACTTTCGCCCCGGGTAGAAGAGATATTTCCATCAACATTCTCACCAGCTTCTACACGGAGTGTAGTAAAACGCCTCCCCGACCCTCGATCGAGGACCGCCTCCTCCTCATAACGATATTCTGAGAGTTCACGGTAAGAACCAAACCTTTCACTGCCAACAGGAGTCCCAAAGACACCATCACCCAGATCTGTAGAATCAGGAGCACGGGATGCTTCAAGATCCTCAGAATGCTGGATTATCCGAACACCGCTATCAGGTTGAATAGAAACCAATTCCTTCAGATGAAGCTCGCGATAGATCCGACATAATTGCCCCTGCAGGTCAATCACCAACTCTCGTTTGTATTTTTCATACGGTTGTCCCATCTTGCAAGTCTGATAAAGGTCGCACATCGTATGCCAGAAAGCGTTAAACACGTTTCGCGGGTTTAAAGCATCGATCTGGTCGCCTAAGAAGGCTTCTTTCTTCCTGCCGGTGAGTAGTAATTGGAACTTGTTGGCCAGCGCATTGGCGATTTGATGGCCGTGAGGGACTTTGAGGTCAATGGTCGCACCGGGCATTCTTGAAACTATGAGGACAATTGTATCCACTGCTTCTTGAATATATTGAACCATTGCGCTAGCAAAGCCTCCATCGATGAGTAGAAGTCCCTCATCGTCGTATCTCTTTCTTGCTAATTGAACCCGTGTATCGATCATGCTAAGTGCAGTGATCGGAATTTGAAAACCTCCCTTTTCGTCGAAAAACGATCTGTCGTATTTGTACCCCGCTTTGAAGCTTATTCCTTTGGGAGGCGTAGAGGGTGGCACCTTTCGTGGAGACATCGTCGCAAATTCGTACTTCCGTTCAACAAGTTGTTCAACGACTCTGACTTTACCATCGATCCCAATGGTAAAGTCTTCAAGCCTTTTATGATTCCTCTCGGCTGCTTCTCCCTTGACTTCGCAAATATTGGCTGATTTTGCTAGTGCAGGTGAGTAATAATTGATCATATGCACGACGCTTTCTTCAACTTTAAAATCCAGATCCTCCCTGCGTCGCCATTCGTCGAATGTCTTCTGCCAAAAGGTCCTCCGAAGCTCCATACTAGTTTGGACAGCCTGACGGAGGGCCCGTAACCTCAGGGTTTCATCGTGAATTAGAAAGTACTTGAGAAGGCACTCACGAATAGTTAGCAGGATATCATACGCACGCTCGTCAGATAGTCTGCATCGAAGTTTATATTCATGACTTGCAAGCTCCAGGTACTTGAGTAAATCCGGGACTTCGGGGTTATCGATACCCCGATCTCTGTCTTCCTCTGTACGTAACGCATTGATGGCTGAAAGAAGTCTCTCTTTCCATGAATAGGCGGCATCAAGGACTTCGTCTTGGAGAGGGGTGTGGGGATCTTCCCCCCAACGCTGGACTAGTTCTATTACCTCGCCCACCACTTTCGCTGTTTGTTCGTTGGGTTCTTGACGTTTGACTGGAATACCGATACGGGGGTCTGAATCGGCAGCGGAGAATAGCTTTCCGAATCCGAAGTCTAGTTCTACTGTAAATTTTAGTGTAGTATACGGCTGTAGTTTTATTTCCTCCTTCTCATCTTTTGTTTCAGTTCCTTTATCCTGTTCGGATGTCTCAGGTATAGGATCTTCCAGTTTCGTAGCCTCTAGCTGTTGCGTGGGCGCTTGTAGTTGTAATTGCGATTTGCTGTCTTTCGAGTCCTTGCTCTGTGTCTCGGAAGTATGGCGGAGGGGGATATTCTCTTCGAGAGTTTGTTGTTTCTGTAAAGAAATCTGTGATTCAGGTCCACTTTTGGTTGGCTCTACAACTGTCTTGCCTTGCTATGGCGCGACGGGGGGTGTAGACCCAACGGGAACGAAGCTTGTCGGTGGAAGCATGAAAGCGGATGTATTATCTACCGGTCCATGTTCGGATCTGGGGATAGGAGTAGAAATACGCAGTCCAGGAAGCGGGGTCGAGATACGAGATGGTACCTTTCTAGACTTCTCCAGTCGAGGAACCACCGCCGGTACCAGGTGAACTTCTGCACGACTACTATTTCTTGGACCAGGAATTTTGCAAGGTGTCGTTTGTGGTCCGCACAAGCGGGAATGAGGACGTAGACTAATATCAGGTGTCTTCGACTCCGGTCTCTCAGCGGCAGCAGCTTTCTTCTTCGTGTAGACTAAATAGTCATCGACCTCTTTTCTTGGGAGGAGAAGTGCGGGGTCGCCCTTTTTACGCCAATTGTCGTCTTGTCTGCTGAGGGGTCGTTCTTGTCTGCTTGGTCCTCGGTCTACTCTGCTGGGAGGTCTATTTTGCCTACTGGGTGGCCGGTTCTGTTTGGCTGGTGGTCGGTGGAATCCCTGGCGGGATCGAGGGCCTCTGGGCTTGTCTGGAGACCGCGGTTCGAGTCCTGGCATTACTACTCCCTCACCTCCTTCGCCTCTTGCATGTGGATGCTTGTAGGGTTTGGGAGTTGGAGGGGCGTTGCGAGTCTTTTCTTCTTTAGGGCCATCCATTGTGAGTGTTTGGATAGGAATCGGGAGGGTGATTTCGATGTTTTGATGCGGGAGAATCGAGGTCTGTCTGTATGTTCACTTAGCATTGAAATATATGTCCACAGGTATTCGCAGGACTTACAATTTCTAGCCTAGAGGAGGGTAGTAGTATGTACTAGAGCAGAATCAAGTTCCTCTACCAAGTGAAATCTGAAGGTACTATGTGATATATATGTTAGCCTTTGTCAATTGATGGAAAGTTTGAAGTTCTACCGCGGTTGAGTGTTTACTAAAGTATACGAGACGACTTACCCGACTTCCTCGTCCGGTCTCCGTCGAGAGGAGACGAAGATCAAAGCCAACCGACAGATATTCAATCGTAACTTCGTGACTTAGAGGAGTGTGGTTTGTATTCAATCATTTGGTGTAAAGGTGGTTGATATCTCGGACGCGGTGAGGTTGAAGGTAAAAAACCGTTGCTGAAGATAACAACCTCCTCGGTACCGGACATTCGCTATATAATGCTATCGTCATTGCTGCAGGATATGAACTGGCGGTTATATCAGTGAGACGTGTGTTTTGAGGCTGTGATGGTGCGGCTTGAATGGGTGATGTCGAGGTGGAGGTTAACGTTTGGGGAATGTTAGCTGTGCGGGCTTTAAGCGTGGCTTGAACAGGACTCGGCATTCAGTATATGGCAGCCATACCTCTCCCCACCACTCCATTCATGCTGTCAATTGAGCTTCAATAGTAATCCTCTAGCCATACCATCTACTTTGATAAAGTGCAAACTTTTAATTCAGTAATCCTGACTATGGCCATGAAGCCATACACCCTTGAAGCTTGCTTTTGGTTTACATGCATAGTACGCATACGAGGCCTATGATATCACTTTGCAAATTATATTGGTTCGATAGTCATTTTGTTTGTGGGTGACACTCGTTGGGCCTGTCAACACTTTTACTTTGTTGCATTTTTGTCAGCTATGGTCGGAATTCAACATGAATACTGTTTTATATTGGGATTTTGTATTTGAAAAGAGTCTAGAGCTTCGGAATAGTAGAATTCTAGTCTATGAATCTATAAACTGCGTAAAACTTGGCCCATATGGTGGTAAATCCGGAAAATAGTTCTTGCAATGAGATCTAGAAATCACGGTGCTGGAGCGCGAAGTCTGGTGGAGGAAGACCATGATATCACGTACACGTATCGTAGCCTCAGCGCGGTTTATATCTTCTCACTCGCATTAATAATTTTTTTTTTTCAAATATATAAGAGCTTATTCTACCATGAGTTCTTGCTCTTTCACCTGCCCCAAGATTCTTTACACTCAACTTCATCTTCATCCAAACCACCTACCTCGCTGCAAACATATTGGTCACCATGGACAAATTCGGCCTCTCCGAAGGAGAAATGATGCTCCAAGCCTGCAAAAAGGCACTAGGAACACCAGACCCAACAGAAACCCCCATCATCGACCGCCCAAAAGACCCCGCTCTCATCCGTCTCTACGGCGTAAACTACGACATCGGCATCGTATACGTTAAAATCTCACCTACAGCTCTCGCCTGGGAAGTCTTTGGACGTAATCGTCTATGGGACGATAGACTCAATCAGTGGTTCACTCCACTGGATGAACGGGATCCAAAGTATGGCAAACTTGTGAGGGAGGTATTACCGGTTACTATGGATGTTTTTCGGAAGTTGCATGCGCGATTTGGGGTTCAGCCGTATACTGGACCTCTTGAGTTTGATACTGAGGAGCCTTACGATCCTCGTAGTATTGAAGCTAGAGAGTTGGATGAGAATATCCAGGGCAAACTTATGGCGTCAAGACTCAAGAGACTCGCAATTGAAGCGGCTGAAGGAAACGCGGCTAGCAATAATATCAAGCCTCTGGGTGTCGAAGAGTATATCCACAAGGCTATCGAATGGAAGGATACTGACAGGGATAAGGCGAATCATCCTACTGATAGCGACGACGACGACAGCGACGAAGATTTTAACGCCAATTACGATGACGGCACATCCAGTGATACCGACGACGACTATGACCCCGATTTTCCAGGGGCAAAGCTAAGAATTCCCGGCGTCTACGCCACCCGTATTCCCTACGGACAACACAACCCAGATCCAAGCCTCGAGGAAAGCTATATCGAATCCTTCAAAGAACTGGTCAAAAAGATGACCGAAGACGTTCGTCGCGAATTAGCCAAGATTGACTGGAAAGTTGACAACCCGCTTCGAATCGCCGACCGAAAGACAGCAGGTCGCTGGAATGTTGCAGTCTACGACTTTCATGCTGAGAGGTTGAGGATTTGGAATGAGCGGGTCAAACCTAATATCTTTACCAGTCGTCCCGTTGCCATCACTCTCGGGTTCGGCTCCAAGTTCGACCTTTACGATCCTCGTCTTTGGGTCCTTGAAGATGATGCCCCAGATGCAGCTAAAGACAAATTTGGGTTTGCCCAAATTGGACAGAATTCTCTTCAGTACATGTTGGATGTTGTTCGTGTTCAATGGAACAACCTTGATAGACTCGATGAAGATTTCGCCCTTAATGCTTCGTTTGATGATGATACCGATACCGAAGATGAAGGCGGTAGCCCAAAGACGCGTTCGGGTAACGCTATCCCTCATACTTTCGAAGGACTGAGACCACACCGCCGATCTATCATCTCCCTTGGGATAAACTTGTTCCTCGAGGACCTCAACACCGATGATTTGGAACCAGACCTTCGCGAGCTCGCCGAATACGCCATCTATCGATACATCGATTCCACTCCAGCCGATGACGTCCAAATGCGTGAATCCCTGCTCGTATTATGGGAGCTCACAAAGGTCATCACCTTCTTCACCGGAGAACGACCAGGTCGAACTGAAGAGTGCACTTGCTAGGCTCGAGCGCAACTCAAAGAACGGATGACGTATCATCAAATCGACCCTTTCTACATGGCATTGATGGCAGAGAAGTGTATGAAGGACCACGAGATTATCAAATTCATCGTTGACAGGACTACCGCTTTTCTCTGCTTGCGAAAGTATTCTCCCGATCATCCTCGACAAATTGATGATATTCATGTTCAATATGTCGCGTATGACAGTAGAACTGAGGCTATTCCGTCATGGCTGTATCTCAAACATGAAATACTTCCAGACGTGGCTCGTCGAGTCCGCGAGTGCTATCAACGTAATGATGATTGCCATGGTACAATGGAGGACCATATCAACTTGATCATGAAGACAATTTGGGGAACCAAAAGCATCGTTCCAAGCCCCGAGGAAAACTACGTGGTCGATCAGTTTCGCGAAATCCTTGTCGACTATATTAAGCGGGACAGCCCATACAAGTTGCCAGTTTTTGAAAAAGAACTTGGGAGACTCATGCTATCCCACGACTTGAGAGTTATGGACGAGCGTAGTGAATGGCGCCAGGAGAATGCGGATATTATGATTCAAAGTATGATCGGTGATGGGGGTACATTCTACATTCGCGACCAGGCTCGCAAGCTACTTAACCCTGAAAAGAAAACTAGATCTCGAAAGACGAACGCCGACGAACTTTTGTATAAACTGGGATGGGAGAAGGATACTTGTAAATGGAGTTACCACACCGTTAAGGCAAACTCAGCTCTGGACATGGAATTTTCGAAGTGGAAGCTAGGTGGGGTTGAAGAGGAAGATGAAGGTGAAGAAGCCCCAGATACGGCCACGGAGACCAAGGAGGTGGTTAAGTGCGATCCGAGTACCATGTCTTACAGCGAATTCGTTAAAATCCGATACGGCATTGACCTGGGTGTGAGCATGAGGCTCGTAGAGGAAAATACTGAAAAGAAAAAAGATGAGAAGGGAAAGTCTGTTGCGAAACGAATTGGTGTTGGCATTCTCAGGTTTATGAAGATTAAGAAGTAGTGGGGGAGCCTACCATATATGGCCATATGGAATCTTCTGGTAGACGAATGCGGACGCTAGAACCGTTTCTTTCCTTGGCTATGCAAGATATTGTATTGATAGTATTCTTGATCGTATGATAGCTGCTGTATGGTACCTGATGTTAATGGGAGATGTGATAACTGCATCATAACGTAAGCATTGTGATGGACTGGATCCTCCCGCGCATACATTTTGACCTTTGGCGAATCGCGAGCCTTGCAAAAAAGTAATATTCTAGACAAACCGACCGCTTGCGCATCTGCTGTTTTGTTCTCTTCCTTAGCTTCTTGTATGTTGAAGTACATATACCCCTATCGGAAACAAGAGTTTGGCGGCATGGATCTAGGGCCTTAGGCTAGAACCAGGCCTAGCGAACAGCCTTTCGCTCATGATGAGTCTTTGTCATGACCCATCACATTGCCGGCGTGTGCCATCCCGCTCAGCGAATGGGACTAAAGAAGCGAGCCTCGAGCAGAAGGATCCCCTCACGAGCTCTTGTTAGTTCAGGCCTGACCTGAGGTGTGTATATAATGGGATCCTTCCAGAAGTTTTGAGACCTCAGTGGTTAGATATTGCAACTACCTTTCGCGACAACTACCCCCTAGCTAGATCTATCATCAGCAGCTATACGTATACTTCGATCCACTTGCTCCCCGAGGAAGGACGGAACGTATTGACCTCATCGCGACCGGGATTGAACCGAATTCCCGAACCGAAGCCCCGAGCTTGGCAGGAGACCCCTGTCTGCTGTTGCATTTTGAACCCTCAACACGGAATACAGCCTTCACAGTCTTCTCGTCAACTGAATCGCCTAATCTTATCCACCAAAGAACGATCTTACGTCAGCTCCCTCTCAATAACCTCCAAGATGTCCGTCATCGACACATTACTACTCGTCCTCACAAATCTATACACAATCGCCTACTTGGGTGCAATCGCCGTGTTAGCCTTCGCCGCCTTCCTTCTAGCCTTCATCATCGTGTTCATCTACACACCCGGAGACTTCACCCACCCGTACTACGAAGATGGCTACGGATACGGAAACCACCATTCTTCTAATAGGAAGTATCGACCACTACCGCCGCCGAGGTTTATAATGCCACCCGTGCGACGTTTCCGACGACCAAGAGGTGGCATGAGATATATTCCGCCACCGCCGCCGCTTTAGAGTCGTGGTAGGGGTGCTGCTGAATTTTCTCAGCTACTGTCTGAAGCGGAATTATTGGCTGGGAGGGAACGGGTGGGGTCAGCGATGGGGGGTTTTGGGTCTTAGGTTTATTTGATTCTTGTACATATTCTTTTGAGCTGGGTGTTAGGCTTTGGGTGTGATCATAACTATGATGGGGATGCGGTATGTATGTGAAATATTTAACCACTGGTTTACTCCTATCTCGAGTGTCTTCTAATTTCCTGGTGAATTTAGTCCATCGTTGAGCCTTCCCATATCCTCTCCTCGCGATTAGGCTATCCGATCTCAAACTATCCTATCCGCAAGCGACGAGCCTAGCCAGGAATATTAGCTGGGGTACAAATGATTCGGGTCCCTAGGGTTTCTATTCGTGAGATATTTATGAATCTTCTTACACTTTGTACTATCCTACGGGCTATAACAGCTAGTCTAGCTTCATCGCTACTCCCAATGTTCTAACACGGGGGCGTATGGCGTTTCCGGTTCTGTTTTCTCTTATTTTGGATTCATCGGCGACACGGCGCTTCTTTATTGCCTCTTTAGCGTTATTGTAAATATTTGGTATAAATTCTATATGCCCTGCGGCAGTTATAGCAGGTGTCTCGTTTCTGGTGTCTAGCTTCGTATTCAGTAATCTGGGCCCGCGCCTTAATCTTGATGTTGGGCGCCGCCGTGCCCCAGGGAGGTTTTGGTTGGTTCCGTTCTGGCCTGGATATCGCGGCTATGATGCCGAGCCTAAGGAAGCGTCTGGATTTGACGGTCAGCCTGGGGATTCTTGAGGCTCACTGACGTCATTCAAATTTTTTTTTTTTTTTTTTGGGAGTAGCTCTGTCGAGGCTGCAACAAGTTCGCGCATTGTACCATCATATCTCCTTCCTCCATGTCCAAGGCTACCATCCGATTCCGCATCACCAACCACACTTCCTCATCCTTCCAACGTATCTCAAGTCTACCATTCACCTACTCAGGTCCGTCCCATCAAAATTCATCGCCTTCGGAACCCTATACTTGATACTAACTGTTTGTTTGTAGATATCAAAAAGGATGCCGTACCTACTCTACCCCGAACCCGGCGCCTTCCCAAACTTTTGGATCAAATGGCTCGAGTACGAATTCTGCCATGTCACCGACCCATTCTACTGGACACGATGGTTTTGCAAATGGCTTCTTATATTATCCGTGCTGTCGGCCATGGCATTTGTCGCTGTCTACATTTGTGCGGTTATTATGGATATGGTGATGTGGTGCTTGTGTAAGCTGGGGTATGTTTATTGAATTGGTTTCTCGATAAGCAGATAGATCGGCTAACGGGTGGATAGTCTTGTCGCCTTCAAAGAACAAGAATTCGAGGAGTTGGATCCTGATTGGTTTAAAAAGCCGTCGTCGTGGGATTACCGTAGTGGGTTGGACATCATGGAGCATGTTCGCGATACGACTTCCGATGATGATGATGATGATGATGATGATAGTGGTGATGATGATGACGATGATAAGTCTTTCAAGAGAGGGAAGAAAGATTTCAGATTGAGGTAAGTCATGGATCTTGTCGCTATATCAAAGTTGTTTGACTAAGTTGGTTAACTGTATCTAGGTAATATAATCGTCCCGCGACGGACCTTCCCGCTTTCTATATGGCTTTTGGGATACAACCGTCCCTATCATGCTTCTTCTACTTGTCGCCTGATAACTAATCCTATCTAACTGATTAGAGCACTTTGAAATGAATTGGCTAGCTCAAGATTTGGAACCGCAATAGATTATCTCATTGCCGCAGCTACACATTAATGTTACATCTTCCCGTCCCAACACCCGTCCACTCCCAATCCACCCGTTCATAATAAACCTTCAACAACATCTCCAAATGATTAATCGCATCCCTTACATCCCCCTCTCTTTCCAAAAGCGGTATTTCTTCGTCTAAAAACTTTAGGGAAGCTTTATACAATCTTATACTTGCTGCATGAAGTTCTCTTCGTATGGGATCACTACTTGGATCGTCTGAGGGTAATGAGGCTACGAATCCATGTTGTCTTTTTAGGTTTTTGCTGAATTTGGCGAGGTATTTGTGGAAGGCTTCTTGTGTTTCTGGGATTTGGGTCGCGCGGGTGCGGATGTCGCCTACGATCTTTTGGAGGGCTTGGAAGCTGGTGGAGGGTCTTTTGGGCATTGGATTGATCTATGGCAGCTAGGGCTTTGGGCTAGGTGTGACATCAATCGACAAGTTACGCAAGCAAGAGGACTTGTAAAACTGCACGACAATGCAAGGCCTTCCAACATTCACTTATGTGGTATATTGTTTCGGAGAAAGGTTCCTATGTCACTCAAACGAATTCCCTAGGGTGTTAACCTCCGACTGATTCACTCTACCTCCTTTTTAGGTAGCTTAGGACAAATCGCTTAACCTTGCTAGTATGGCGGGTAGTAAATACCGTCTCCGGCATAATGTTGCTCGTTGGATATATATGGGTATATATTATGATATCTTCCGCTACGTATATATGCCGGTAAAGCATTGATGAGAGGCCACAGCAACTAGGCAACTTCTCCTACAGGATCATACCCCGCTGGACCTTTACACTCCTCATACCCATAATACCTTCTCAAAATCTTCAACAAACCCTCTTTAACCCCCCTCCTCTCCACAGGCTCAGCTCCCATATCTCTAAACGCCAGCGAGGCTTCAATAATTCTTGGTTCCCAACATCCCATCCCTTCTACCATATACTGGGATTCCTTCGCTAACTCTGCTTTTAGGAGGCCTATTAGTTGGTCTTGCGTTAGATTCTTTATTATAGCGTGGGTGACGCCCCAGAGGATACCGTTGTAGGCGCGGCTGGTGCTGTAGCGGGCTTTGTTGAAGATGTGGGGCGGGGTTTTGGGTTTTGGGGGGGAAGGGTTTGTGAGGGGGTATTTTACCTGGGGGGGTTGGGGGAGGTTAGTTATTTCTGGCATTTTTATGGTTCTAGGGTAGTATATCTGGTGGGTAGGTATCTACTGTGAAGATACTCGTGAAGTGATTTACTACTGTTGGGGGGACCTTGGGAGCTACGTTCGACTTTGATATATGTATGTTGAATTTGGGGGTATCTTACCCTTTGCCTTTTCCATACTGGTATACCGGGCATGATTACTCTAAACTTGAGATCGATATCCTGAGGATGTACCGTGATAACTGGACGAGATTAGTTCATCCCTCGTGTTTGAATTCGCTAGCTATCCAAGGTAGACATGCGAACTACTGTATTAATATTTACGCCTTTTATTAGTTATATCGTTCCTTAAGAGACAATATCGCACAGCCGTTGGTGAAAAGATTTGTTTCATTTTATGTGTATGCGATCATGTAACTTTTTTCAATTTCCAAGAGTCGGTTTAGGGGGAAGAGAAGTCTGATCATGCAGGCAAAAAGTCCTCATTATAAGTTACACAAATCGTAAGTATCAGTCTGATATTTTTAGTAAGTCGATAGGACTTCTATCATATGTTTATGATCTGGTTAGAAAGACATGGTTTACAAGATTCATGTATATGTGAAAACAAGTGATAGAGCTAGATATGTATACGCTCTACTTAAACCGTAACTATCCAAAGAATTCTAGATCAACATCCACTACCAGCTAATTAACTAAGCGTAAAACCGCTTCAACCGATGTTTTAGGAAAGTAAGCCGAGGAATATCATACCCCCTACCCCTTTTCGCATGCTCATAAATCGCAGTAGCCATCTCAATAACCTCGAACACCTTTTGATACGTAGCCTTCCCACCTTCTACGCCGAGACTTTGGAAAAGGAACTCGTGGACGTATAATTGGAAATCGAGGGTAGAGAGGTTGTTTGGACCGCATGTTTGTCGCTCGATGTAGTCCATGATTACCTGGCACGCTTTGAAGTAGAATTTGTCCTTTTCGTGGGGGGGTTAGGATGAGCTGCGGGATTTGTCGGGTTGAGGTTAGTCGTCTGTGGAGCTGGGGGGTTGTGTGGGTTGGTTCGAGGTTTTGGGGTTGTTGATGGGGGGTCTGGGCTGTCGGTTTTGAGGGTGGGGGTTCCTGTTCTGTAGGCCATTGTGAAGCTTTGAGATGGGAGAATGGTTTATAAGAGAATGTTGAGATCTACTGAAAAGTTTGTGACTACGCTTGTGGTTGGATGTTTATGTTGAAAGCTGACTTAACGGTCTAGCTGTGGTTTATGTATATTTAGCTTGGCCATAATGGTTTAACAGACTGAAGTCTGCCTCGTGAGGACTATTCCCCCTCCGCTCATTAATATCGTAATTAAACAATTTATTCTTCGATTAGAGTAATAGAGATCCTACTCTGAAGGTGCCCCTAACATTCGACATTCAGACAAATTAAAACTATGATCTAGGCCTAGGAGAACTCTAGGTTAGCCCGTACTTTTGGTACTAATGTACTAGTTATATTAGCCAAGCATGAAAGCTCAATGCCGATAGTGCACCCGAACATCAAAATACCGATATAAATAATCCATCAAAAGAGTACACTGCGGTATCGAAGGTTTCTCCCCTCTCTTCACACTCTCATAGATCCCCGACGAGATCCCTATGATACCCGGCAATACTCCTCTGGCTTGATCGTTCATTTCTGTGCCACCGAAGTAGAGGAATGCGTGGATTTGGCGGTGGAGTTCGGGGATGCCGGGTTTGGTGTCACTGCGGCCGCTTTGTTCGAGGTAGTCGAGGATTTTGTTGTAGGCGTTTAGGGTGAGGGAGGGGTGGTCCATGGATTGGTTGTCCCAGGTTTCGGTGCGGTTTAGTTTTGACATTTTTGGGGGTTGGAAGGCTGTTTTTTGGATTCTCCTTACGTGAATACCTGTCTTGATAAGTGCACACTGTTAGGGGCGACTTTTGTCAATTTTCGATGTGAATTAGATGGTTCTTAAAGTGTATCGATATTTCATAGGATCGAAAGGGTTAAATCTAGCTTTGTGGCCGGATACGTAGACGCGGCGAGCCAAGGCCCAAGCTCGAAGATCCGCTGCTATATTTCTTAACCTCGAGCTGAGATCCTATTTATCGACTTGGCTACCTATAGGCCACGCTCGCGAGACAAGCGAGAGTTTGAACACGATTCGATATCGAATATATGAAGCAGGTTTCAAGAAAACCTTACTAGCATTAAACCTCCCAGGAGTAAATCTAGAGAAACTCGTACGGATATATTATAGTTTACGGATCTGGAACTGGGCTATAGACTAGCCTCGAGTCCGTATACTATATAGATATATATAGTGTGCGGGCAAGTTCTAGAATGTTAATGCCATTACGGAATTTAACTAAACGGATTTCCATTGTCTTCCTAATTGATACATAAAAGTAAAACCGTTATATATCTCATTCTATAGCCGCGCCTTAGCTAATTTCTCTTTCGAGTGTGCGTAGTTACATTGATATGATCTTTTCTTACTTCCTTAGAGCTATACCTTTATCTATAGAATGACCACAAGAAGTCACGCAACTTTTGAAGGGTACTTGATGGTGGTGGCGGAGCCTCCCTAGACTTTTTCAGAATGTTCCCGCAAAGAATATAGAGACGTTCTTGCGCATGGGCCATTCCTGGGATTACGTGGTTCTTGTACTCGGACACGACTTCCTCCTTGACGGCTCGAATGAAACGGGCTCTATCCGGAGCTCCTTCGCGGAAACGGGAGGCCAGGTCGACGATTTTGTTGTAGACCTGGTCAGCGATCTCGTGGGGGTTTCTTCTGGAGCTGGACATTTTGGGTGGATTGGTTGGAAGAAATATTATTTACTTTCTAGGGGATACGGTTTTTGGATTGTGAGGTTGTGGTATTTGGTTATAGGGGAATGAGAAAATAAGAATATGGCCGGAAATTTCAGGACGGCTGATTTTATATGCGTATGCTGGGCTCTCTTGAAGCATGGTAGCAAGCTCGTGATGATGAGAAGTTAGACCTTGAACTTGAGGGTTAGAAGACATAGCAGAGACTCCGGTGCATGCATATACGAGTATACCGTATCAAAGGGACATGCATCCTATTCTATTCGAAGTCTATAGGAGTGACTTTAACAGGGGCTAAGAGGTTCCCCTCATACAATAAATGAAGTACCTGGACAAGTGAATAAGAGATAGTAGGATACTTATCAGCTTAATGTAGAGAGTGGTCGCCGGGCGCGGAGGAGTAGCCGTCGACAATTCCGGCGCAGCATAAACGCTGGATTAAAACTTCATCACCAACAACCCTCATCACAGCTTCCAACTCGATCATCGACCGCGCGCCCGTCCATCCGACGTCCCCATTAAGATTGCGAATCTATTGAATCCCTCTTCTCCCTCTCTCTTCCCTTCTTCTTCTCTTCCTCTCTTCTCTTCCTTCCTCTCTCCTTCAGAATGCAGATGATCGGTTACGACAGCGAGAGAGGTGTATATGAAAGGTACTATCAGCAGCCTTGCTCCACTGGCAATTGCACTTCGACCGTCGCGATTATTGGTATCCATATTGTTTTCCCGAACGAGCTTCAAGGTAAGTACCTCTAATCTTCCACCCGATTTTGGGCGTCTTCTGTCGCCTTCTCCTCTCGCTCCCGAGGACGGGAGATCGAGAGAGATACGTCCCAATACAGCTGTATACAAGCTAACAGTTCCTCGAAATCACACCAGATAGATTCATCTATCTGACTTTGTACATCTTGTGGTGCATTTACCTTCTGGTCTGCTACTACCTGGAGGCCAATTTCAAGAAGTATTTCTCTGTCAGAGCGGTTCTTCGCTTGATCAAAAATTTCATCCTAAGGAACATTCCAAGGACTAGAGAATGGATCAAGAAAAAGTTGCTGCGGGGTCTCTACGTCCCACCAACCGAGTTCAAACCTCCATCTCCTCTACCGCCGAAGGTCATACGCAGATGGAGAGCACCCGTCAATTACAACCAGATGCATCGCGTCAGGGGTTTGAGACGGCGTCGGGTGATCCGTTACAATTCTTTCGAATGGTTCGAGTAGACCCCGGCTCCGGGCGCGGCCATGGTAAGGCAATCACCGAGCAAGAGGCTTCCGCATCTTCTTTCTCCCAAAATACCATGGCTGCCCTGGCTGGGAAGGCCCTCGCTGGTTCTCAGAGGGTCAAATATGGCGACGACGATAGTGATAGTGAATTGGAGTTCCCTCCCCTTAAATACAAAGGTGAGATGCCCTACTGCCTTTAACATCCATCGCTCGCTAATAACTCTATCAAAAAGCATTTCCACCACCAGATTTTTCCAACCCAAATGAAATCCTGATCGATCTTGAGGAGGGTACGTCAGATGGTCTTTACTACGATGGACCTGCAGCTACCTCTTCCATCAACCCTGCGAACAAAAATATCCTTCCCAAAATTCCCGAGGCTGCTACGAAGCTCCAGTTCCCAAAAGAATATGCCTACTACTCTGATGACTACACTGGATCTGCGGCCTCCTCTCCCGTCAGCAGCAGCTACGGATCCGGTTCTGCTATCGACAACCTGCGAGCCCACAAGAAAGACACACTCCCAGGAGATGACACTGCCGAGCAAATTAAGATCGAAGATCTCATCCCAGTTGCCCCTCCTATTGATCCTAAAGTCCAAGAGATCTTGAGCGGGCTCGATACCTTTGACGTCTACAACTTCATGTGGCAGCTCATCACGGACCTTTCTCTTACCGATCCAGAAAAAAGGTCCTTGGTTACCATCTCTCCAGCTCTTTCTGACCCAAAGATTGTTGAGATCGTCTTCGAACTCTTGGAAGCTGTCACTCTTGAAGATGTTCTTGACGGCTGGAGCTACGTCTGGGAGTTGGTCGTCGCTCCACGTCTTACCGAAGATGAAGCGGCCGAATTTCACAATATCAAGAACGCCTACTTCTCGGGCCAAGAAGGCACGGGGGGCACCGAGGGCAAGGGCAAGGGTGTCATACCCGACCATGAGTTTTCCGACGATAATCTGCTGTACTACGACGATCCTGAGTTTGAATGGCCCTTGAAAATAATCCCAGCCTTCGAAAAAGTCCGTGCGGAGACTAAAGAGCGCAAGAAAGCTGAAAAAGCAGCTGAGAAAGCTGGCAAACAAGCTGATAATGCCTTGAAGCTTAAGGAAATTCATGAAATGCTCGACTCCAGCCTTCCTGCAGGACCATTTCCATACGTACCTCAACCGAACGACGTCTGGTTCACATTGGACCCCTCGGACGATGAGAATGAGCGCCCTCAGCCAATTTTCATTAATGACGAGAACTTCCCAGATCCACATGGCAAATTGAGGGCTGCTTCTCGCGCTCGTCGCCGCCGAGGAAGTATCCCATTGGAACCGTGCACGACCTTGCTAACCAAAGGGCCAAACGCCAATCCCGAGCCACACTGGGAGAAGCCTTCTCAGGGCGCCGGTGAAGACAAATTTAAAGAGGAAGTCCAGGCTCTTCTCAAGAATAAGGAGCGAGAGAAAAAGAGACAGAAGATCAAAAAGGTGGAGATCGATGATGTAATGGAGATTGACTCTGGATACGAGGCCGAAACCGACTTTGACGCCGGAGTCACGAAACCCATTCATCAAGGTAGATCCCTCGCATCGACTACTCCTACAATAGATACCTGGACCGTAACTAACAAGAATACTATAGAGCCCGCGGAGAATCCCGTTATCCGCACTGGCACTGTTTACGACACCCTCGACATGTCAAAGTTCTACGGAGATCCATGGGCTCCCGTTGACTCCCCCGAGTATCTAGCCACTCTCGAAACCCCCGCCGAAAGACTCGCCAAGCGTGCCTTTGGCTATGACGGAACTAAGTGTCAACGTCTTCCTCGTGCTAGCGCTCCTAGCCCTTACGAACCCATCACCCTTGGTGAAGCGTTGAGACGTATGGCTAGGGAGGCTGATCATAAAGCTAATTGCTCTGGTGATCATTAAGTCTTCTTGTCTACGTGCGTTGCCGTATTACTTGAAGTGTTATTTTCTCTTTCTGCTGGAAACCATGATCTCTCTTTGTGAGGGGGATTAATGGGTTTTTTCATGGCAGAACCCTTTCTTTTGTATTACTACTGGGTTTTAATGGTTTTCTTTTCAATGGTTTTTATATGTCGATTCCGCCTATTTGCTCGTACGTTGGCTTCTTATAGCTGAAGGGTCTTCCCTGGCTTCGATTCCTGTACTTTAATTGAGCTTATTAAATGGAATGACAATTTCAAAATTTGATATGGCCAGGCGGGGAGTGGGTTCTTTGTTCAGATGGTCTGGTATACTACAAACTAATGGATAGGATGCTAGAACAAAAAGCCTTTCCGAAAAAATGCTAGGAAATCTGTACCTAAGAACTAGGACAGTAAGCTTCTTGCACACGCATTGTGTCGTGGTAGGAGGCCCGACACTTGACCTCTAGCGTTTCCTATTGTCTTCCTTCTTAAGTCTCCTAGCCGGCGTATCAACAGCTGCGGGAGCAGTAGCTCTCATTTTATTCTTTATGGGCGGCACTTGCTCCCTTGCATGGTCTGGAGAACTATATATATCAGCCAACTGACGATGTCTTTCTCTTCTCTTTCTTCCTAGATCCGGTATTCCCATGAGTTCGAATCCGCTATCTTGTTTTTCTTCGTTTTCTTCTCTTTCTTCATCTTCATCCACTTTCTCGAGCTCTGGGGATCTTCTTTTACGGGGTACCTCCTGTCTTTGCTTTGGTTTAAGAACTTTATCTGGTGTCTTTCTCTCTGGAAGTATACTTCTCTTCCCTGGGGGCGTTCTTTCTTCTCGCTCTTCCTTTCGTGGTTGGTTGTTATAATCTTTTCTCGTATTCTTCAGTTCACTTTGTTTGCCCTTCCCATTCCCTCTCTCCACCTCCTCATCATCATCATCATCGCCGTCGTTGTAATTTCTATCAAACTTCGTCATCTCCCCCACCCTCTCCAAATCAACTTTAACCCTCATCAACCTCTCCAACCCCGCCGAACTAATAGCATATACCTCAGCCGTATCCCTAGCATTAACATACCCCATCGCCGTGGTGGCGTATATATCCGCGATAGTTTTTAATTTGTCTATTGTGTAGAGGATTGTGGTGTGCGGGATTTTACGGTGTTTTGCGCGACGGATACGTTTGCGGATTGTGGTTAGGTCGGATTCTAGTTGGCGGGTTAGGAGGTGCGGGGGGTGGGATAGGAGGAGGGAGATGGCGGAGGGGGGTGGGGGATGATGGGGAAGAAGGGGGCATTTTTGGTTTGGGTTGATCTAGTGGTGGGGCGGTGGTGAGGGGTTTGGTGTGGAGTGTAATTGATAGGGGGGGGATAGAGTGGTAAAAGGTGCTGGTTATTTGTGGGGGAACTAGTAATATTACTGGTCCTCCTTCTCGTTCACGATGTTTCTAGCTCCTGCGAGCAGGATGTTTAGTCTGATACTTTTTGTTTCTTAAAAAAATTTCCTTTTAGACGGTAAAAGGTAGTCCTCGGGGAATTTAGTTTCATATAACGTATTCCACAAGACACCGTAGAAAAACGCTGCAGACTGGTCTAAGAGAAAATTCATGCTAGAATTAAAGAGGAGAAAAATTTTTTTTTCTAAGATCTCAAGAACGTCGATAGATGGAAGTTTTTCCTTATACAATTACCAGAACAAAACTAACCACTGCTGGAACCTGGAAAGACTATTCCTAAAAGATCGTCTTGAAGCGATTATCCTCCACAGCGTGGTCTCTCTTATATAAAAACCATTTAACCATAGCATAGTATTCTTCATTTCCTCTCTTTATTGTTACCAAAAGACCTGAAACGTATTATTACTTTAAGCATGAACTATCGCCACATCGCAAGTTTTATCGCCGAACGATCGAAGAAACAAAGTTCAGGGAATTTTAGATCCTATTTAAATTACAAAGTAAAATATTGGTTATATCAAAGATTATGTGCCTCAAATAGCTATCAAATCGTCACAGAGAGGGGTATACGTAGCGGGCTTATGAAACAATTTTTGAGTAACACCCACACGGTATATATCACGATCTTAGAATCCCCACATGCATTTCTTACCCGCAAAAAAAACAACCTCAATCCAAATACACAATATCTCCCCCACCGCATAACTAATCCCCCCCAAAAAGACCGTCGTAAAGAGTCAAAAAAAATGGGAGCCCCCCTCTCAACCCTCTCCGCAAACCACCCCGAAAAATGCCTCGAAACAATGCAAGAATCCCTCTCCCACCTCTCCCACCAAATAATCCTCGCCCACAACCGCAAAAGACATCCACCACCCCCATTCCGCCCTATATCCCCCACATGCATCAAAAAACACCTCCCAACAAACGGTCTAGAAGAAGAAACGTTATCACTCGAGGAGTTGCAAGCGAGAGTTGAGGGGACGATTAGAGCTTGGAAGGTATTTGAGGAGGGGGTTGAGTATTTGTTTAGATTGGAGGGTGTGGAGTGGAAGTTGAATGAGATTGTGAAGGAGACGATTAAGGGGGCTAGGGAGGAGTTGTTTGGAGAACCGCTGGTAGATGAAGAAGTTGAGGAGGAGGTGGTTGAGGGGAAGGGCAAAGGGAGGGCGGAAAATTGAAGACCTGGACCATGAGGTGTTTGTGGTTATTAGTATCAATAAAATAGTTACCGCTATCAATACATCCACATCTCGAGGGATGGACATATCTACAGCATCAAGGTCATAGGGAAGAAAGAATGCAAATCTACAATCTACAATTGGCATAGAGCAAGTCAAATTTTAACGGTTTTCATTATCACTTCATCCCATCTGGTCCTTTGTTGAAGGTCCAAGACTAGAGGTCAAGCATAAAGTAAAGTGTAAAGTATTCCCTCGAGAGTGCAGGTATGATGTAAAGACTCAGGAGAGAAAGAAAGATGAGTAAGAAGTAATCACTCGGTGATACGTAAACAGGTATTCACTCGAGCATAGAAAAAGAAGAGAGAACCAGTGCTTCGTTGAGAAGAGCCGATTTAACTCTGTAGACGGTAACAGAGCAGAGGGGGTAAGGGGATTTTGCCGTAATACATGCAACCAGGCTAAACTTTCCATTGTATCATGAGTATGGAAGGGTTTCCTGGGGCACACATGTACTGTACCGATAAAGAAGAAAGACAAGCATGCATTTCGTGATAAAAGCAAAAACATAAAAAAAAGACGATAAAACAAATCCTGCAGTTGACCATTCCCAGAAATTAAAAGAAAGAATCATGAAGAAAAAGTAATGTGGTTAGTGTGAAGGTAAGCAGGAGGTGTCGAAGATTATCTGCAGCGGTGGCAGGGTCCACATTCGGATCCAGAGCTTGACGAGTGTCCAGAAGAGGTCCTGCGGTGGCGGCGACGGTGGCGACGATGTTCGTGGTGCTCGACGATGATAGTCGGTTGGTCATCACCTCGGCGCATGCGGCGACAGGTCCTGTCGATCTCGGCGCGAAGTCGGTCAGCTGTCTCCCTAGCTAGTTCTTCAGCACGGTGGAGGGCGTCGGCTGCGGCTTGGGCGGCTTTGCTGCTGCTACCCATCTTGAACTTTGTGGTCGAGCGTTCCTTGGTGACGGTGGTGGTAGTAGTGGTCTTCTTGGAACGCTGAGTGCCGGGTGGGAAGTAGGCCTTGTCTTCCTTACGGGTCAAACCTCGCTCATACCATTCGACGGTCTCGACGGGCATCGTATGATCGTAGTTACGGGGATCATCCCTCGAGTCGAAACGAACCTTGTGATCGTCGTCACGAACGTGGTCGTCGCGGTGCTGTCCCCAACCTCTAGCTGGACTGGTGTCGCGGACGGGTGGTTGGCTGCCACCCCAGTTGCCAGAATCTCCAGTCGGTTGGCGTCCCCAGCCTCCACGTGGAGGAGAGTCGAAGACTGGTTGCTGGGAGTCTCCAGCTCTTGGACCGGTTTCCCAGCCTCCACCTCGAGTGAGGTCGATGAAATTGCCGGGAGGAGGTGTGGTGACACGGCCACTCCCGATCATCGGTGGCGTGTACGGGACCGCAGGTTGATCCCACCCACGAGTCATGTCCCTGTAATTCCCGCCAGGAGCAGGAGCAAGGACAGCAGGAGCAGGAACGAAGTCCTGTGGAACAGGGGGAGACCAATTCCCCTGTTGCACGACGCTCGGTGTGCCCCAGGTAGCCGGAACGGGTGCATCTGGAATGATGCGAATGTTGACCCCACGGTCAACGCCGGCGGTCTGTCCCAGCTGAAACTGGGTTGGCCCTTGGATGTGGGTACCGGGGTACCAGGCCGAGGAGGTGGAGCCCTGTTGGCCCCAGCCGACGTTGACAGTGACGCCCTGTCTGTCGGCGGCGATGGAGATCCTCTCCGGATCGTCGACGCCGGCGTCGACGCCGGCGTGGACGGTGAATCCACGGATCCCGGAGCGCCCGTTCATCTTGACGACGCCTTGCAGGGAAGAATTTTGGTTAGCTGAAGCTCTATACAGGGATTTTTATAATGGGGCACTTACCTTTTTTATCAGGAATCGTCAATACGTTTAACCGAAGTCAAACCTTGATGGCTGGGAGGCGGGTGGCCTTCCGGAAAGCTGTTAGATGACGAAAAAATGTTAGCTCGGTGATATTCTCAGATATTTTGAGATTAATTGGAAGATTGATTACTTACCGTGCAACGGTTGTTGAAAGCTTGTGGTTTTTCCCGAAGGAATCCTTCAAGCTCCTGGAGAGACTTTTCCCGTTAGCCGGAAGCTCTCCATTACATTACCAGTTTTCTCGGGAAGAAAAGTAAGAAGGGAGGGAAAGAAAAAAGGTTTTTAGGAAGAATTGGGGAAACAGACTCAAGCCGTTGCAGCTATCCGGGCAGCCAACCCGTAAAGAGGATGGCCACCGAAGTGGCCACCTCCCTCCCGAGCCATCGGGCCGACCCCTATATAAGGGGTGGCCAAAAAAACTAACGAAAACGGGGGAAATAAGGGAAGTCGCGGCAGGGACGGTAAAGCTGCATGCGACAAGAGGAGGAGGGAGACGAAGGAGAGAGGTAAGAGGATGAAAATAAGGGGAAAAGAGATGATGGAGAGGAGGTGAAGCCGGTGATGAAGCTGGTAGGGAGGAGCAAGACGATGGAGACGAGGGAGAAGATGAAGGGGATATAGGTAAGATAATGAAGGGAAGGTAAGCAAGGAGAGTGAGAAGCTGGTGAAGCCGAAGCTATCACCAAGCTGCCGAAGCTGATGGAAAAACCGCGATGGAGAAGAGGATGATGACGGAAAGAAGAAGAGGAAGAGAAGGAGGGGGGGGGGAGGAGGAGAAGAAGAAGGAGAGCTTTTATACTTACAGAGAGGGAAGTTAACGTTCGTGATGATGGCGATGAGGTTGTTCGTCCGTCGACGCGTGCTTGGTGAAGCTTGGAAACCGGCAGAGAGTGCGTGATGAACGTGGGAGGAGTGGTGTGAAAGAGGAAAGGAAACGTCGCCGAGGGGGACCGCCTTTTATAGTTTTTCTCCCGGCAGCGGATTGCGTACAACACCAACACCTCGACACCCCCCCTTCTATCCATTCATTCATTCACTCGGCCATTGGAGACAACACCCCCTCTGGAGAGCTATGATATCACTGCCCACAAATACGGATCCCAAAAATGTCTTCTTTTGGCAAATAATAAATCAGTAGAGGGCGCCGATGACATCATGGCAGCCCTCCACCGTCTTGTAATATAGCAATCTCGTCCAGTTACACCTCTCTCTATACTAGTAGTGTACAATGGTCTGATAGTAACAGAGTATCCTCCTCAATCTACCCCTCCATCTCAGTTCTTATCAGACATCCAGCCCACCGTAGCTACATCTCTACTACACCTCCCAGTCAGTAACCTCCTCGATACCGGTTAGGTATAGGATATATAGGATATATAGGATATATACTATACATACACTGCTCACCCCCCCTCCGGCACAACCCTCTCAACATCATACCCATCCCTCACCCCCCTCCTGCTCCTCAACCCACCTCATAGTCTCCCACATAACCCTATCAACCTCCGCGTGCACCATCCCCAGCAACTCGAACTTCTTTTCCTTACTCGCAGATATCAAAAATACCCCCCACCCCTTCGGAAGCAGATCATAAACTAATCTATGAAGCGACTTGCCAGCGCCGTAGGATACTAGTGGACATAGTGCGTCGGCTAGTTTGTAGAATGTGGCGGTGATGGCGGGTTGGAAGTTTGCGTGGTTGAATGGGTGGATGATAGGATGTTGTTGCTCGCTTTCGGTGCAGATTTTGCGGATGTAGTCCATGTTGGCTTGGTAGCTTGTGTATGTCAACCGGAAATCGGAGATTTGTTCGTCAGTGATTTCGTTGGAGCCGGGGGTGTATTTGGCTGGGATGCCTTTGGGGAGGGGTGTCTGGATTGACATCTTGGCGGCTGGTTGGATTTCTATATTATCATGTCAGTATAAAATGTCAACTCTTAGGAGATGGATGGAATACCTGGTAGATGGGATCTTTGATGGATGGGATTAAGACTATGGTGGAGCATGGAAGGAGCTGGTCCTTGAAGAATCTCTAGGAAATTTACTCAAGCAGTGTATATGTGTTCACGAGTAGACGCTCTACTCCTCCGCTGTCAATATCAATATCAAAGCCTCCATTGCATCACTAGTAATATCTATAGCGACACTAAGAATGCGCAGCTCCCTCTATCCGGAAGCTATTTAATACCATCTCCTCACAAGGCATCCCTCATAAAACCACGCTCTCCTACCACTATCAGTAACGTCAGAAAAAATAACATCACTTCCCCTCCTCCTTCTTTTCCTCCTCCATAACCTTCCTCTTCTTATATCGTAAAGCAGCAGGGCTCTCCATATAAAGATCTTCCTCCTCATATTCCTCAGGGTCGGCCCAAGTTATATCTTCCGCCCCATCTCCACTCTCATTTGCTTTCGTAGTCAGCGTGATCGAAGTCATGGCGATAGAAGACAGCAGCTTCTTTACATCAACATCCTTCGATTTCCCCAACCCCCAATCTTTAGTTCCCATATTCCCTTGTGAAGATGAAGTACCACCACCTTGACCAAGACTACCTTGACCAAGACTACCTTGACCAAGACTGTCCTGCCCCATCATCGCCCCCAATGTCGACGGCATAGGAGATCGTTTTCCAAAGATAGCTGCCCATTGCTTCCGAGCTCCCGCCTTGTCAACCTCAAATTCGGAAGATTTGTTGTTGTTGATAGACTTTAGGACTCCGCCGGTGATGCTCATGCTGCCACTGCTGCGTGAGAAGTGATCTCTAAGGCTGAGACCACGTTTCTTGTTGGACATCTTGAGTTCATTGTCGAATAGTTGGTTTTTGAAGCGCGAGATTTTGTCGCTGATGGGTCGTTTGTCTGATTTCTCCTCTTGCTTTGTTTTTTCAACTTCAGCCGGTTCCAAATCCATACTCATCGGTGGTGGCAGTGGTAGCGATTCTTTCAAACCTCCACTTAGCCCCGACTCATATTCAGGGTCCTTCAAAACTCCACTTGTTCCCGACTCATGCTGCAAGTTTTCCAACCCCTCCATATCACCAGAACCCTTCCCCTTCCCCGGCGGCAAGAAGAACCCCGCCTCAGGATCCCTCTCAAACCCGCCCACCACCCTCCTAACCTCCCCAACATTCCCCTCAACCTCCCTCTTCAACCCCTCCATCCCTTCACACCCTCCAATCTCCTCCACAACCTCCACAACCCTCTGCGCAACATTCATCAACTGTCCCTTCGGAATATCCCCAAACATGCCCCCTTCCCTTTTCATCACCGAAGTAATTCCAAAATACTCTATAAACTCCCCTAGGTATATTGGAACATCCCTCCTTACCAAAACTTCCAATCCGACCAACAACTTTGTTCGTCCGATTACTAGTTTCTTATATTTTTCTTCAGCTGTGCCGACGGCGTATAGCCATCCTACTATATGGACTGGAATAATATCATAAACAAAACATCCAAGTCCAGGGAAGATTCTTAAAAAGTACTTTAATTCGGTACTTAATTTTGTATTCTCTTCTTGAATCTTTGTATAAATCCTTTCGGAAGCGATGGATGGTGGTGTACCAAGATCGAGGAGGTCTTGAGCGGTGGGGACGATGGAGGTACAGTAGCTTTGGATTGCGGTGGCGAATTCGGTGATGTTTTGAAGGACGGAAGTGAGGGTTGTGATATCGTGGCGGAAGGGTTTGGGAGGGAGGAGGAGTTTATAGGGAGATGCGGGGAGGAGGAGGGTGGGCGTTTTGGAGGGCAGGGAAGACATTTTTGAGTTGGTGGCTATATAGTTCGGGTTAGAAGAGCTTTATTGGAGGGGATTTGGATGGATACTTACTTTGAAGCTTTTTTAGATGGAATCTTGAGATAGCGAAAGCGGGATTGGGGTTGATAACTTGGTATCGATGGGATGGAGCTGTAGACGGTGTATAGCTGTTAGCTAACCTCCTTTACCATCAGTATAACGGTTTCTTTAGGAATATTAACCTACACTTCCCTCTTGCATCAGCAATAGTCGTCGTCTAGAGGAATGAACGGGATAAAAATCGTCATACGCTGGTGGGTTTGCGATGGGTAGGAAAGGTAAGATGGGTAATTGTAGAGGTTCAACTTCTTGACGTCGAATTAAGGACTGTCAAGGAACCATGCGATCGGCGGAACGTTGCTCAAGTATTCTTTGGCCCACGTGCACGCGTGGAGCACATGGAGTTCACGACAGTCTTAAGCCCTAATTGGGGGTGCGCAGGACGTCGTCGGAACGTCACAGGCAACGCATGGGGTGGGTAAAATACAACAGGGGATTTATATGCCTACATATCGCGGCGTTCTATGGATCTAGGAAGCCGACATGTTGATGCTCTGGCTTTTGGGGTTTGGCTATGCATGGCGAAGGTTTGAAATATAGCCCCTAATACTAAATTTACGGAATTATGGATCTATGAAGTCATTGTTTGGTACGGTGCCTACGAAGGGGTGTCCTTCTGTGGTAGTTGAAGCTAGGGAGGTATCAGTATCTGTATTGTATTATAGGATTATTCCATGTTACTTCCAGAGTATAATTCCCGGAACTCTGGCTTTTGCCAGCTATATATCTTTACATTTATCTGGCTACTTTGCAATCCATTTATTCGACTTTAATAACATCAGTGTTATCCTGAAATGTCCCGTCGTCACTAGCTATAAAATCCAGGAGGGTCCGCGTAACATCATAATCCTAAGAGCATAGGCCCAAAAGAGTATGGAAGCCTCAGCACAGAGCACAAGCTTCCGGACGTTTCCAGATAGCCCAACTCACTTCTAAGCCGCCTACCTACCACAACACCTACCAACTCTTTAATCCTCCCACCTAGATTTTTTTTTCTTTCCTCTCCACCTCACCTCCACCTTCCTCCACCTCATCTCTCCTTCACACAACCTCACCGCAAAACATTCTCTCACCTCAAGACATGCTTTCAGCATCATATAACCATCTATATCACGATATATATACCTCATCTTTACCTATATAACGCGAAACAGTCTTGCGCCACTAGAAATGCTTCGTTAGCATCTACCTCCTCGGAGGAGAGACCTGGCATGCAGCTAAAGACGCTACTATTCAAACATGCACCTTAGATAAAATACCTAGCATTCTAAACGCGTCACGCTCTTCTTCCACCAGCTTCATCTCAGAGGGTATGAAAACCAAAACTTTATTACCAACCGACGACATGAATATAAACCTGCCACAGCAATCGACCCTATAAACTGGGAGATTATATATATTCCCAAATTATCGTGGGAGATTTTATGATCTTCTTTGCAAATCATCGTGGGAGATTACATGGTCTTCTTCCCGAAATGCTTTCCAGCTGCCCAGCATGCCTCATGTGACCCAGGGTATATTATATGTCTTCTGGGTCTCTTACATAAGTAGAGTTTCCAAGCCTTGATGCCATGGCTTCGAAGCTCTTTAATACCCTCACAACCACAAATTCAAGCCTTCGATTCTCGAGACAACTGGGGGCGTTATTCCCACTACAGCTACAATGACACTATGTCAGTTAACACGGTCAAAGCAACAGAGAGTCCGGTTACATGAGAGGGACCATACAAATCTCTCACGGGACCAGGATGGAGCAATTATCGGCATACTAGCAGTCTTACAAAACTAAGTGGTTGTGATGCTCCAGCATCGAGACTACAAGTAGCCGATATGTGAACTAGCATTCACCTAACTTAACGATCATTCAAAACCGCATTAAGCACGAATAACCACCCTCCTAAAGATGTTATAATCTTCACTCACCATCTAGCGGTGGCAATATGAGAGAAGCCGTACTTTAACTCTAAAATGAGTGTATAAAACCTCACCCGTCCACTATTATGCACTACAGGGTATAGCCTTATATATGAAACCCCTCAAAAGGAGGCTCGAAAACATATGCTCTTATCAGAATAACCTTACAGATCTACCCGGATACGTTCTCGGTATTATTTTACCTCACTAACCAAAGCTTGAGCAACCAACTTCTACAATGGCCTAGGGTCACATATCCCTCCAAAGCCAGTACACGTTGTCAACATATGAGAACGAAGATATCAAACTTTTCGACGCCTTTAGGATGGCAGGACACTCCATGCGATGAGTAACATATACTACACAAAGCCTCGACTAAGATCGGAGCAGAACAATGATCAAGTGTATATCACCGCCACCAAATGATCGTACGAGATATCCGATACAAAATGGGGACTGCGAAAAAGCCAGCGCAAACTCGCGTCATGCAGCTGACGTAATGACTATATATATATAACTCTCGGATCACGTTGGTCTCGCAGGCTAGCCATAAAGTATTTAAAATACCACGGTTTTGTTCACGCCAATTCCGTTTCCACGTATGAAAGAATACCCCAGGCTACCTATCGATAAACGCAGCTATAAGAGAAGCTAGATTCTACTACGTACGTTAGAAGTTCGACGTTTCGTCAGCAAGAACATGCTTCCTCACCCAGAAACATCTATGATCTACGCTATCTCCCTACCTTGTAGTTGCTCTCCGGCCGGGCGTTTGAGGATTTTACTCTTCTGGTACCTCAACCGGATGTCGACGATAGTGTTCGGCCAAAGGGTATGAATAAGAACCTTAACTTTCTCGAAGAGATGGGCGCTTATTACAACCTCATGAGCATATTAACCAAACGAAATTAAGGGAGCAATGCCTGACCTATCAAGAGCGAGACACCAATGTTTCCGATATTCGAGTCCGCAATATGACTACAATTACTGGGGAAACGAGTAGCGGGTAATATTACAACCTGTTTCCCTATCAGTACCGCGCAAATGGTACCCTACACCGGTTGCTGAACATCCCTTGAGAGTATCCCAAGCATGATCCCACTTTGGCGAGATACATTATGTATAGACCTTGGCATCCAAGATTTATAAGTTATTCAGCGACAAGACCGATCTACACTCCTCTAGCCCATGATTCCGGCCGAGGTGTCAGTTGTATTATCCCCTTCACGATGAGACTAGCCGACTGTATGGTTTGCTGGACATGACCAAGGTCTCTTATATATCTAAGACTTCAGGCCCAAGAAAACGATTCCTCTGCTGCGAATCAGAGAAATGGCTCGAAGGGGTTCTTCTGGAGGCAAACTTGCTTGAGAGGGGTTTTATGTTAGGTCACCTGAAAGAGTTACATGCAGCGGTTCCATATATAGTTCCTAAAACCCACAAAACGGGGCGAAGCCCGATGAACAACTGGCGCCAATCTTTACATCATACAAATGAAACGGAAGTCACTACTATCTCAGAGCATTCAATCCTCGAGGCCTCCCAAACACCACAAGTCCTTCCAGATACCGACAACGGTTTCCGTCGGACGTAGTGGTATCCTTCTATTTATATCAAGGCCTTCCGTTACTACGTGCCCAGAAGGACGCATATTACGATGTTAAAACCGTCAATCCAGAATCGGTATGAGCGTCATTCGACGAATATTCCATACAAAGCATCTACATAAACAAATATGCTAGAGCCCATACCGTCAACTATCATGATAAACATGGCCTCAGCACTATATATATGTCAGATCAATTCTCTCGATATCTTAAGCCCTTATCTTGGATGACATTTCCCAAGAGTTATGCCTCGACCTCATCGACGGAAAATCCTCAAGATTCCTACCTTAAAACCATGGACGAGACGCGATCACAGAGAGCCGTAAGGGTGTCGTATGTGGTCTACTACTCATAACATATATACACTTGAGTCGACTACAAGACTCGCGGTCGAGATCCCATGGCATAAATCTTAGACATTTCTTTCGGCAAACTAGATGTCGGCCTCGACTTTTAAGAGTTCCGTTTCTCAGCGTCGGAGAAGCCAAGAAATGACGACGTTATCATAAAGATAACTAAAACCGCAGGTTTCCCTTCATGTAGCATCTATAAAACCACTACAAAGACGCGACGTCAGAAATGATATGAATCAGTTAAAAAGGTTAGGCTGTTACTTTATGTTTCAATACTCATTATTCGAGTATCAATATACCAAGGCCTCTAGTCTCCAAAAGATGGTTTTTAGACTAGTAAGAAATGAAGGCCTAAAGAACGGATCTTCTAAAGTACGATGGCCAACACCACCAAACCGTCTGAACTTCGTCGGATGGATCTGCGTACTCGGGGATTCTGACGATATCGCGAGGGTATGACCATACCCACCTATATTTTCCAGCTCCCGGAGATATCAAAATCCGGTTAATTATATGTCGGAGCCAACGGCACCAATTCCAATAGAACCAGAAGACATGGAAACTAGAACAACGATAGCAGCTGAGACAGGCCCAACAGCAATCGATGAGGGCTGTGGATATTTGGCTCGCTTAAAAATTTAAAGATGATAAAGTCGTCGGCGGGTTCTTTGAAACAGAACAAGATATCGAAGACATCGATGCTATTATTGTCTTCCATCTCCTTTCCTAATTTTATGGCCTGCTAACGATGTGGCATATACAATGCAGCTGGAATAAACTGGTATGAACTGCATCTGAAGATGTTTGCTGCGGATCCACTTTTTACCGGTCTAACGAACTTTTACTATGTCCTTTTGTGACCGGGTGGATCATCACCTTCGAGGCGTTCTTGATGAGGACATCCATTATGTCATACCGGACGTGGAGGAGAAATGAATAAACATATTTGACACCACTAAACAAGAACAGTACTCTGTTTGGATGAATTTATACCTACCTCAGGCCGGGGCTTCATGGCCAAGAAGACGTGCGAATGGAAGGAGGATACGCCTGGATATGGGGTATCAATAACGTCGTATTGTGGATACGATGGTGTATCCGATAATATCCAGAAGAAACTATCATCCGCCTGGTTGATAAACGCAATAGCGAGTATTGCTATACCCGACAACCACTCGTCTGAAATCACACTATTCAACCAACTACAAAGGATCATAAAAGAGAGCGTTAAGAATTTTAAAGCTCACAAAGTGTGGTAAGATACCTTAGATAATTAAAATTTAGTTCGGAACCATAACTCTAACGATATGTCACCACCGTCGCCCTATAGCATTGATCTATGACTTGAGTTTACCATAGGCGGCTTTTCCCCAGGGAGTAGGAACTTTGATAAGTTACCGCGGCCTACCCTCCGTGGAATAATGGAAGACTACGATATTTTTGACCAAAACAATCACCACTACCCCCGACCTCGGCCGACACCAGGTACGCAGTTCATCTGGTATGATATCCGACGGGGCCATCTAGTTGTTCGTTATATCGCGAATGATTATCAAACGAGAAACCATTTAAGTATATGACCAACCGACGAAGTCGAGAAGCCACGTTTATCGAAAACCATGATCGCTGCCCTCTTTAATTCACAACGAGGCTCCAGAGGGCGTCGACATGGCATTGCAACGTATACCTCTCTTAGTTGATAGGAATGTCGGTACCTTATGTTCACAACGCCGAGGCGGCTTCTAATAACCGAGGAGCGGTATATATATACATATGCATACCGGATGCGATGGCAATCTCGATGTGGCGAGAGCGGAATATACTCGTTTGTCGTACGTAATGATTTGGGACGATGATAAAAGTCCTTTGCAGTATAACCCAAGAAGCTCGAAACGCTCAGTTCCATGATCGTACCAGTGACACTGGCTACTAGTACATTTCTATGATGTCCCATATTCAACCTACGGCGATATAGAAGGCAATCGAATACTTTACAAAGGGCACTTTTTAGAAATGAGGGATAATTGGAGAATATGAAGTGATAAGGATAAGCGTATGCAGCGGCAAAAAACATGGTGGAACTAGTCATCGGGCTTTATATTCACGTCTCTAAGTAAGAGAGGTAGTATATATATATGAGAGACGCCGAATTCGGCCAAACTTTCCATCAGGTATATATCAGTCAAATTCTATCTAAATATATTTATCCCTTGAAACCTATGAGCCGTATTTTACTCAATTGCCGAAACAATTTCATGCCTACATACATGAGTTCGATCCTAGGCGTCATGTTAAACTTCTAGCTAAAGAACCTACAATAGCTTGGCCCACAGCGTCCACATAGACCTACAGCAATACTAAGAGCTACTATCGATTATAGCACCATTTCAAATAATACCCGACCTTCACAATTGAGTGAAGGAGCTTTTACGAAGCACTATACCAATATCCTCACATAAAGCGACCAATCGATCTGACAAGCCTCCTATCCTATGAAGTCACAATCTGCTTTCCTAAGATTGCGATACGCTGCTAGAATTATACCACCAAAATACGATTTGGGCATGCCCTTTGTCGTGAAGCTATCTAACAATCATAGACAGTGTATTCATGGTGTCACCACGACTATCGGTCACCAAGAAAAAGACCTTTACAATGGTATCGGAGTGGCTGGAAAGAACCATTCCTGTTAATGGAGTTCGAACACTGAAGACCCGGATATGCGCCCACAGACTTACCTTATTGCGCGGAAATCCCCTAATACAAACACGGAGGCGAAGAAATTAGCTGTGTATCAGCCTCCCGGGATGGGGAGACACTAAAGGGCGGCTGATACTGGCTCAACACCTTCATTTTCGTATGAAGTTTCATTTATCAGGGCAGAATTATAGAACCCGCTTTCCGAGGATAAAAGGGAACTACTTAACCGATATCGAGCCCCCACGTGGCCGCGTCTGAGAGCATCGCAGATTGGTATGAGGTTCCGTCAAAAAAGCTGATACTGATTAGAAAACGGCTTCAGCGGATCAAAATATATTCGTGAGTCTTATAGGGACTGGCGTTGGGAGCGCGATGTCGGGGGTTTGAGAATAGCACCACAAAATACATAGTCATGGAAGAATAATAGCAGAAGTTGCAAACTATATAAAGCGTTCTTTAATCTCGGCACTAAAGAGACCAAGGGTGCACATGGCCATATAGCCAAGCAAGGGAGTCAGCCTTGGGGGACACGGCATAGAAGGGAAATCCGCTCTCGAAGAGCAAGAGACTAGCGGAGCTGTCGAATAGCAAAACGATGAACAATCGAGAAATATAGTAATACGTTATGGAGTTTGCCAGAATCTCAGTTGGTCTTGTGGCCTGTATACCGTGGCTAGAATCAATTTATCCAAAATCCTCTCGACAAATCCGAAGTCAAAAACTCGGACCTTTCAAATCCACAAAAGTGGGGTGTGAAAGCTGGAGACCCGCAAACTAGTACACCTGGTATAAATCAAGTAATATATTCTTACTTCTCAGAATGATTATTACGACTTTGAACTGAGCTATCTACAGCAGCAATACAGAGCTCGTCTAAAATATATTCGGATACGAGAAGTTGAGCCGTTATGTGGCGCAACCAAAACCTCATCTGCAGATATATATCACCACCAGTGTGAGGTGCTCGCTTATCTAGCTTACACCACTATAACACCATTTACCATATACTAACACCACCGGCGGACTTATTCTACACTTCATAGCATGCTGGTAGAGTCTGTGATAAGCGTGTACTCTAAAGAGTTATGCTTTCAAGAGGCTGACATAAATGGGGGGGGGGCGGTTAAACGAGGCTAGTCGATATATTAAACTGAGGAAGGCTTAGTCTTATATCCGGTTAAAGAGAGTGTCTACGTATAGCAGCAGCCGTGAATCCATCGAGACTGCATCCCCAACTAGTATTCATACTTGAGGCAAATGGTTGAAGGTAAAATTTCGGTTATAGGCTGAAGGGAGTAGCCAAAATACCCTAATTAGCTGCTAGTAGAAATTATAAGGGTTATATTATACGAACAGGGAGCATTTGTATATTAAATACCTGTGTAGCGTTGCTCGGGTAGACGGCTAATACAAGGCCTAGTATTATATGCGATAGCGGAAATTAATAATTATAGTGAACTTCGTAGCAATTCGGCTCTAGAGTTCTCTCACAAGGGGCTCGTTCTGTCCCCGATCTATTAGCTTCATAGTTAGATCCATAAGACTAAGGTCGGAAATTAGGCTTAAATCAAGCTGAGGCGAATAAGATCTGGAATGGATAGATACGAAAGTTTCACCCTTAGTAATTATTAGTTCTGAGAGAACATGGCTTAAACGCGATTATATTGTAGTTGGAAAGGGGCCCAACTAGTAAATTTTCGAATTTGATGGTAAATTTAATATGTTAAAAGGGTTCGTCCGGAAAGCCGGACATGCAGGGAATATAACCTAACTGTTATATTTGGACTATGTGGTCAGATGTCTCCGTTGCACATCCTCCCGTTCACGTCATAATTGAGGGTTAGTAACATTGCATCGTCGATTCTGGGAAATTCCGACCTACTCGAAGACTGAACGCGAAGACCTGCCATGATGTTTCAGATCACGTTGTGCCTATGCAGCGAATATGTAGAAATACGTTAAAATGTCTTAGTTGGATAGGCTTGAGTTGTAGAGATACTTGCCCTCAACCAAATGTTGCCTGTTAATTTGGTTGAAACCGGGCTCAGCTCGGGAGCAGGGTTTGGGCATTCAGACCTAGACCACCGTAGTATGAACCCTATATAAATTGTCGTTATCGACTCAATTGCTTTTAGATTTTCCGACCGTATCCTTTATACGGTCAAATGGGTAAAAGAAAGAGAAAATCAAAAAATTCGCCACTATTGGCTTTTCTACAAGGCTCGCCAGCCCGAACGAAACCAAAATTGGATATAGATATGAGCGAACCGGAGCCCTTGTCAGATTCTTGCCCCCCACAGGTCAAAAGAAAATTATGGAACAGGTTCTACGAGCCTCTAATTCTTTTGAAAGCATATGGGAAGTCTCAAGGAGGGCATATTAAGTCCAACGGAGAGGTTTATGAGAACGGTAACAAGGCGTTGACGCAAAAATTCCTGGATCAGCTAGCCTACATCTGTGATTACGCCCCTGGGGGAGCTACCGTAACTGCAATTGCGGTGCAGGACGGTCCTCGACGGATATACTGGGTAGCGGCGAATAAAGATACGAAAGAAAAAGTAAAACCTTTTCTGTCTGGAATATTGAAAACGCTGGAAAAGGTTTACAACGCTTCAGACGAGGAGACTTCAGCAATCCGGAATCAAATTTCCGATGAGGCAACAATGTTTTGTTCCCAAAGACTAATAGCTTATAAAAACGAGCTCCGAAATCCATTATCCAAGTGTATTAGGTTGTTAGGGGAGCAGAATACAACAGGTTTGTTGATTACACCCTCTCCAGGGCAGCGGCTTCCCAACTTCATGGCTTATCGACATGATAGATACTACCGATCTCCAAGAATGGCTACTCTCCCTCCGAGATTCAGCTGTGGACTTGAACACTCTAAGCCGGTTCTGTTACCAAGCCAGGCACTCTGAAATGGTTAAAGCAGTAACACTTCGAGCAGAGGCATCCGGTGAAGGCCGAGATACCAGCTCTCTCACTGCCCAGTACGCTCGTATACGGCATTTAATTGGGCGCTTAGGATCCTATATTAAAGCTGCGGGTATTTTGGTAGACGCCGCCCGTCATTATCCTCAACTATTTACCGACTATTCAATTGAAACTGCGACCTCTGACCCGAATTTTACACCACCAGCATATCGATCCCAATCGTCGATTAACGGTATCATCAACCGGATGGTTAAAGACCCTTCGCTTTGCAGATCCTACCAGGATGAACTTCATGCACAAGATGAAAGGTTCCACCTAGAATTGGAGGAGCGCATCAAGAAAGTATACAAAACCAGTAATTTCAAGCTGAAAACACATGCTGAAATCATCCTTCTGGATCTCTTCTACCGCAAAGGCTTTCAGTTCCTAGATCATAATCGATATATTGGTGTCAGTAAGCTGTCATGTTTCCTGTGCTATCGATATTTTCAGGCTCACCCACTTGGAGCGCAGACGTCGGGTTGCAGCAACAATTTATATCTTCAATGGCAACCACCTTACGTCCGAGAAAATGTACCCTCTCTCGTGAAGGCACAGGAAGATATACTCAATACTATGATTCAAGGGATCCGAAAATTTGTGTTAGATACGGTAGTTCCCGGGTATCAAGGCCTCAAGCCCCACCCTGCTTCTACCACAGGGATCAGTACATCACACGGGACTATAACGCCATACCCAACTCACACTGAAATCAAGTCTGAGGGACCTACGTTGCGAGAAAGCTACGCAAACACACCAACGCATGAGCCCACCCCTACCAACGTGGCAGCCATCCCTAGCGAGCTCGCCGAACAATCTGATGGCGGCGTACCTCTCTTCCTGTATTCTGAGGACTCGGATAACGGTGGAGTGCCTCTTTTCTAGTTGGAAATGGCCGATAGGTGCCTCGGGAGTGATATAGCGAGTTGCAGCGCTTAGGGATGTTGGCTAGATTCACGATCGTTACTCTCGGCTTGTATAAGTTGAATGTTAGCTAACTGATGAACTATAACCGTAATAATACTATAATATAGAGAGGTCCTAGCACGTCATTGAACGTTAAAAGATATTATAAATAACGTTATCGGTAGGCCTGGGGAAACGAGCCGCTAGCTACTTGGCCATGTTAGAAATGGGATAGAGATGTAGAGTGAAGATATGTTTGTCAGGGAACGACAGGTGGCATTCATCAAATACATACTATTAGGCTATAGCCACAAGAGAATCAGCACGTACTCGTCAAGCAACTTCTCCGAACATTTTCCGAGCAAACGCAATGCATTCCGTTGCCGTAGCCATGATACGACTACCGCGATCTTCATGGACGCGAATACGGCGCCAGTTAGCCTATTCTAAGCTTCGGTGTAGATTTGTCGGAAAGTACCATGACACCCATCGCCTAATTGAGCCGCACGGAAGTGGTTTCCACTCATTATGATTAGAATTTATAGCTCAGTGATGGTATACAGGAACATCTCCCCACATACTGGCAAACGTAGTTGATTCAAGATTGTGTGAAGAGCTCCGTACTACAATGTTAGAAAGCAATAGGGTAAAAATATCGTCAAAGTCAGCTAAGGTCCTATCGACCAACCGCTCCATACCAACAAAGTCCTAGGACTGCGCCGATAACAATCGCAAGTGCTGGTGCCACATTGAACCACGCACTCTCTGCATAAGTAACGGCGGCGACAACGACCCACCATGGTTCGCGTGCAAGACTCTGTCCTTGATTTGTCTCAGCTGTAAGATAGCCTATTTCCCACAATCTATAAACGGCAGTAAACACTAGTCCCACCGCTGTCGCGTTAATCCCGCGGAGAATATCAATGACTACCTTTTTCTTACGAAGAATTCGCCAGAAACTTTGGATTGCGACAGCCAGTGTTATCCCCGGAAAGAAAATTCCAATGAAGCCCAAGAAGGCACCGAAAATGGTTGGGAATTGAGACCGCTGCAACGCTAAAGAGCCAAGATACACTGCAAAGTTAAAGTTTGGGCCTGGGAAGGCCTGGATAATAGCTAGTCCGATGAGGAAATCACGGCTAGTTACCCAGCCGGGGTCCACCACGTAGGAGCGGAGAAGGGGAATGACGACAGGCCCTCCGCCAAAGATGATCGTTCCCGCCAGATACATATTGGCGAAAAGATCCAGCGCAAGTAGGCGGACCTTCAAAGTTCCTCGAACGACAAGGATTGTAATAAAAGAAGCTGTTGAAACTAATTAGTGATGACTAAAAAAAGCGTGAGGCCGGAGACTTGATTACCGAAAAAGAGAATGACAATAGCTACGCCAACTTTCCCTTTGATAATATGAAGTTTATCATTGGTTTCGGGCGGAGAGGGGCGCGCCGCAAGACTGTCATCCGACTGGTGCCCAGGGGTATCGGCATCGCTGGTATAATCTGAACGAGTGCCAATATTCCTTCTTTGAACCACATCATTACCGCTGGACCTATCTTCGAGGACTACCGCCTGAGTCGTCGTAGCGCTTTCCAAGGCTACATCATTATTCGGTTCCTGTTTCCTACGCCGCATCTTCACCTTTAATTTCCCAACTTTCTGGCTAAGCCAACCATCCCAAACCGCTGTAGCAAGGCCGCCGAGAACCATCAGAAGAGGAAAATACCACAAGGCATTATAGCAAAGACCCGCGCAAGCGCCCGCGATCACCAAAATGCGTGTAAGTTTGTCAATGATTGCCTTTTCCGCGAGCTGCACAGCTGCCAACGCGATAATGCCGACCGTTGAGGCATTCAAGCCCGAGAGAAGAGGGTAGACCGGGCCAGGGAGCACGTCGCTGATGTTTTGGACACCAACAGACAGAGCGTACATACCAATGGCACCGGGGAGACTATAATTTTGTTTGAGAATTAGTTCCCCTGGACTTTATATTAAATGGGTGCCTTTAGAGAAAGCCGATTCAACTTACCTCCATGTCAAGAATACAAATATCGCCGGAATAAACCCAGCATGAAGCAAAACCAAGCAAAAAAGCATCTTTGTACTTCCTGGGCCAGGTAACGCCTGACATATGGCGAACAGTTCTTGGTACTGGTCAATGGACATGTCAGTTGACAGTCGTAAAGGTTTATACAGTTAAGTCTTACCGTCTGCTCGTCCACCCATTTTTGCTTCCCGCCGCGACCCTCGACGAATCTTTGGTGGAGAATTTGAAAGTGCACTGGCGGACCCCCAAATGCTGTGAAGCCAAGATCCCACGTGCGGAGGAAGACATCGACCAATCGGTTTGGTAGCGATTTGTCGTTGGCTTGAAAAGGCGTCGTCTGATTGCGGGTGCGTCGCCTGAGGTCGCTAAGGGCGGAGAGTCCCCTGCGGAGGGTATCCGGTACGCTCATCTTCTATCTACGTACTTTATCTACCACTTCTTTAAATTTCTGGTACCATGAGCTTTCAATCGGGAGGGTTTTGATTCAACGTATACCAAGTGCGCCAAGGAATCTCGCAATTTCGCTGTAGCGAATGGCGAACGGGCCGAATGTCACCAATGGCCAGCCTCTTGGTTCGGTTAAACCTGCCGATAAGAAGTTGACGAATGTGCATGGCCCAGAGCCGAGACTAGATTGGCTGGCACCATTAGTTACAAGTACCAGATCTTACGCTTCAACTGTGCAGCTATGATATCCGCGATCCTAGGTCCTCCGAAAGGGCCACAATGCAATGAGCCGATTCGAAGAGTTTTGAAACGCTACTTCGGCACCGCCAGGCCCGTCATGCTAGCTCCATGGCATCGGGAAAAGCCCCTGGCCCACAGCTGCACAGCTGCCCGCAACATGCGAACTCCCTGGCTATGATAATATATATATGGGCGGAAAGTTAACTAGTTCGCCTAAGGATCGAAATGTGAGCTATGTCTAGATTCGCTTTCTTCGCAAGTTTAAATATATTTTGTTTTTGAAGTTCGCGCTCCGAGTCGATCCACATCAGTGAGCCCTTGTACGTCGCTCCAACTCATGCGCTGATGTCGCTATTTTATCTTCGCGTGGATAGCGCGCTATAGCGGTTTTAGAAGCTAGAAGTTATAACGAGAACCCAAGACCCCTCCGGTAGTCTCCCAGACCATTGATACCATGATCCTTCAGGCAATTCCAACGACGAACACATTACCTAGATTTATAGAAGCGGTCATATTGGTAAGAACTTATTGTGTAACCGCAATTCGTTATAGTTTGCCCGCACTAGTGCAATGCGAATCCTTCAGCAAAGCTTGTGTTCAGCCTCATGGGGGTACATGTGGAGTTGTTTTCTCAGCCTCCAAGAATTCTTCCAAGTCGAAGACCCAAGCATGAGACAAAGTTCTCTCCTACGTACGCTCGAGTTCGAAATTTTCGTTACTTCGCCGACTAAACACCCACAAAGATAAAATAAACCATTAACCGTCCGTTCCGTTGAATGATGAGTCTAAGACTCGACCAAACAGATTACACCATCGGTTGGGTATGCGCCTTGCCATCAGAATTCGCGGCGGCGGTTGCTGCCCTGGACGAACGACATCCGCCGATACTACATCGCTCTGCTGCAGATGATAACACATATCAATTTGGCCGAGTTGGTCACCATAATATTGTTATTGCTTGTCTTCCGTCTGGGGCGTACGGCATCACATCTGCGGCTATCGTAGCAACCAAACTACAACAGAGCTTTCAGTCTATAAAACTAGGGTTGATGGTTGGAATCGGTGGTGGAGCCCCAATTCTACCACATAACGACATTAGACTAGGCGATGTAATTGTGAGCGAGCCGGGGCCAGAACATATTACTAATACACGATACCGACAGATCACAATGGTCACACACAGATTAGTATTGGCGACACCACTTTCGCCTTAAACCGAGGTCTAAATAGGATTAGACAGCGGATTCTAGCCAATCAGAGGTGGAGGAGAGACAGGGGGAAGTATATATTGCACCCGGACAGCTCCGTGATGCTTCGATGATGGTGAAATTCTCGTAACCCGTTTGCCTTACCCGGGGTAACTATAACTAACTCGAAACCCTCTGGCAGAGCTCTAAGTTGGGTCCGCATCAAGGATAGGGCCCAACAACGTGGAGAAGAGCTAGACGCGGAAGTTAGTAACTTAATCCGGCTGGAAGCTAACATAAGATGACTTACATATTGCTCCAATCGCTGGTGATTAAGCTGCAATTCTCTATATTTCGCGTCTAGTTGGTCTATAGATAAGAGAGATAACTCCTTAGCTTTGATGCTCATGTGAACCTTTAAAGCAGGAATCCTTACCTGTAGTACAGTATAATATATCGTCCAGCTCTTCATCGAGTCTCAGGCTTTCTAGAAAGTGTGTTGCCTCTTCCTCCGCCCCAATTTGACTTATTTGAAACAAGACAGCTGGTGAAACGTTAGCAAGATCTTAAGAAGCTGGGAATAACAGAGGTGGGATTTTACCATTTGACTCAATGCCATATTGCTGAAGTCTCTTCCCACACTCGAGGATAGCATCCTTTAGCGAGTCACGTTTCTCCTGGTTTTTTCGACCCTGGGGTCCCTCGGGGTGCCCGTCAGTAATAATGGAGACGAGCACCGGCCGGGTAAATTGTTCGGTCCTGAGTCGTTTATAAACAAGCGGTATGAGAATTTTAGCTTTTAGGTTCGATCCAATTGGCGTCCACCCCCACATTTGCAAGTCTTCTATGATATTGTCAATCTTATCCAAACTAGGTTTGCTATAACTAGCATCAGTAGGAGCGTTAATAAAGCGCAGCTCTACGCCCTCTCCATCTGGAAGTAATCTTGTAGCAATGCTAGCTATTCGTCTAACTAGGTCTCTGAGATCATTACGGCGTGTACCCTTACGCATTGAGCCGCTATCGTCTTTTTTTCTTAGTTAGCGTAGATATTCAAGGGGAATGGAAAGTATGGTGTGTGTCACTTACCTAAATATAGGATCGTCTGATAAAGAGATAACTTTGTTAAATCCTTTACATCGAGGGTGTTGTCCGGATCTTGCTCAAGGTAAAGTGCCTTTCTCACAACGGTTTTCAAGAAAGGACTATCAGGTGGGAAAAATCTGTCCAGCTTCGTCTTTGTTATGTATTCGTCGATACCCTTCTTGAACTCTGCAACGCTCTCTTCGAACATTAATTCCTAATAAATTCAGTTAACGTACGGTCTTCAATACTATACCGAGGGCAGGCATACCTTAAGTTCCGGGGGCATGTCATCGCCGAATTCACCACCCAGGCCGAATCGCTTGAGGATAGCGCCAGGCGGGGCGGTGCCATTATCATCATCATTATCATCATCATCATCGTCGTCTTCCTCATCATCACCATCAGCGGCGAGTTGGGCGGCATTATTGTTGGTAGGTTGGATATCACTAGCCGTGGGTTGGGTAGCCCCATCAGCTGTAGTCTGGGCACCATTGTTCATGGTGGATTCTACGGTATTCCCGACGGCGGTTTGGGTGTTATCACCGATTGGAGGGTTTGAAGTACCATCAGCAAGCCGGTTCGTATTATCAGCAGTTGATTCGGCAGGGTTATCAACGATCGCTTCGGTGGTATTATCAATAGACTCGGTTGAACCACTAGATTGTACAGGTTCGCTTATGGCGGTAGGACCGATGGGAGATTCTGAAGTACCATCGGTAGACCGGTTAGTATTATCGGTAACGGATTGGGCAGGGTTATTGGTGTCTGCTTCGGTGTTATTATCAGTAGTAGGCTGGGTGTTACTACTAGGTTGTACGGGCTCGCTTATGGCGGTAGCACTAGTTGGAGATTTTGGAGTACCACTAGCAGACCAGCTCGTATTATCGGCAGCGGATTCGGTAGCGGATTCGGTAGGGCCACCAGTGGCAGCTTCGGTAGTATTGTCAGTAGCAGACTGGGTGGTACCACTAGGCTGTACGGGTTCGCATATGACAGAGTCGGCAGAGTCGGCGGCGCTACTTATCGTAGAGTTGGTGGTATTATCGATTGTAGGCTGGGCGCTATTAGACGTGGTTGGAGCTGTATTATCGCCAGTAGATTGATCGATATCAGGATTCTCCACGACCTCTTTGGCGGTATTTTCGGTAGCAGACTGGGTAGCACCACTAGATTCGCATCTGACAGATTTGGCGGAATTGGCGGCGTTACTTATCATAGGGTCGGCGATACCGTCAATTGTAGGCTGGGTGCTATCATAGGAAGTTGAAACCGTATTATTCGTAGTGGATTGATCTATATTAGGATTTTCTACTTCTTTTTTCGTGGTATTGTCAGTCGAAGACTGGGCGGTACCATTAGACTGTCTGGGCTCGTTTATCATGGGTTCGGTAGTATTATCCGTGGTGGATTTGGCGGTGTTACTTATTGTAGAATTGGCAATATCGTCAATTGTAGGCCGAGTGCTATCAGAGAAAGTTGGGGCCGTATTATTGGTAGCAGATTGATCGATATCAGGATTCTCCGCGGCCACTTTGGCGGTATTCTCAGTTGCAGACTTGGTGGTACCATTAGACTGTACGGGTTCATTTGTGATGGGTTTGGTAGCACTATTGGTGGTGGAGTTGGCGGTGCTACTTGTTATAGAGTTGGTAATATTGTTAATTGTGGGCCGAATGCTATCAGATGAGGTTGGAGCCGTATTATTGATAGCAGGTCGATCGATATCAGGATTCTCCGCAGCCACTTTGGCGGTCTGTTTAGTAGCAGACTGGGTAGAGTTACCCCCGATAACTTTGGTGGATTTATTACCAGCAACCGACTTGGTGGTAGGCTGAGCTGTAAGCCGGCCAGCATTGATAGCTGCAGCACCACCCATAAAGGCTAGAATGGCGGCGCCCGTCGCGATCTTTCTACGTTGAGACGGCGTGGTGTTAGACCATGCGACGACGAATAATACAAGGCCCGTGACCATCCCGGCAGCCTTGTACCGATCCATACGCCACGAGTCAGCGAACAGGGCACTTTGAATCTTGGGACCTTTCTTCTCTGCAAAGCGCTCAGCCGACATTTTAGAATCATCCTCTGCTTTCAGCGAGGCACCGCGGTCCACCAGCATCCTGATCACCTCCGGCTTACGATTCTGTTCTAGGGCTTTTAACAACGGCGCCGTTTTTTTATCATTTGCGGATGGCACATTTGGATCAGCCCCCGCTTCGAGAAGAATGTTGACGATTGAGGCAACGTTTTTCTCCTTTTGCATTATCGATACTGCTATCCAAAGAGGTGTTCGAGTCCCGGAAGGCTTGTTGACATCTGCCCCGTACTGGAGCAGCAGTCTGGTGGTGGACACATGGCCCTTGAATACAGCGGCACCAAGCGGCGTCAGTAAACGTTTAGAGTCGACTTCGTTGATAGCCTGCAGCCGGTCGGCCTCTAGAAGATCCTTCTCGGTGAGAGTTCCTTCCCACGCAAGATCGTGGATAGTGTTTGTTGACATAGTATAGAACCTCCTGCCACATTTATATCCGCGACATGCTCTTTGGAGGCAAATACAAGGCTCGAATGTCGTTCCGAGTGCTTTGAGGTTTAATTAGAATTCGAAAATTTTAATACCAGCCAATTGGCCAAGTGGTAGTTTTGAATGTGATTCGAGCATCTGACGACAAAAAGATTGGAAAATAGAGATACAGTTCGGAACGTAAGATTTAGACTAACCTGGTATGAAATTATACCCAATTCTATCATATAACTATGATGTCAGCCAGGGGAAGGAAGGAACTCGAAAAGAGGAGATGCATCTCGACGGTCGAAAACGCCGACGAATTTGCATTGGAGAGACAAAATTTAACACATCCGAGTTTTGTTGTGCCCCGCCTTTAGCTTGAGTTTTTGTTTCTCTTCTTTCGACCAACCGCAGAGCAGCAACAGTGTGAAACGTTGTGCAGTAGCACGCAGGAGCATGCAGCAACTATCCTGCAGCAGCTACCCTGAAGCAGCTGTATCTGCTGGTCTCGTAAACCAACCTCCACGAAGTGAGTATCTGAACAGCTCACCTTGCATATTAATACTGCACAAAATTCAAGTACACCCACCAATGGAACCCAAATAAATTCCCGAAATCCAAAGCTTAAGAGCGGGTGTATTCCGCCTGAGGGGTAGAGCGAGGCCGGATGCGTATATGCCTTCCCCCTCGTTTCAAACACCCCACCTTTCTATCTTTTACTATCAAAAGCTATCACGCATATCAGCCCCGCTTCAAGTAGGCGTCCTCTTCTTTCAAATGTTGGAACCTGCGAGCTCCATTAGATGTGATGAGCTCGCCAATGCTGCAGGTGGTCCTGGAAATCCCGATGCGGCACAGGATCTATACGGGCTAGGGATTCGACTTGGGCTCTATTTCCAAGCTCTAGGATGGATCTTCTACAGCTACTGCGACGCGAAAGGCTTGAAATTAGCATCGGGTAGCATTACCATACCGATACTGGTGTCCTGGTTCGTTTTTGCGTCCAAGCAGCTTTTTAGTCCCTGCGAAGCGTTTATTGTCCTTGCGATGCTGGCGAGCCTGAACTTTCCAGCTAAAGCTACGCTACACAATAATCCCAAAGAGATGGTTACAGACACCAAAGGGGTGATAATGCTGCTGGTCGTGGAGCTCGGAATCTGCGCTGCCCTTCTGTGGCTATTCTCCACGCTAGTTAATAGCCTTCCAACTCTCCATACGGAGAATACCACCTTTTTCTTCACGAAGGTGCCTCTTAATGGATGGTTTCGATTCCTTGCTTTAGTATACTGCATCTGGGATGCAGGGACATCGATATATTCCTGTTATAAAGTGTGCCGTGTATTCATGATCTACTACCATCCTAAGGGGGCCAGCGGTATAGAAAATCAGAAAATTTCAGGATGGGAAGGCCGTGTTAGCGGTTTCCTTCACTTGGCCGTCTGGGTACTGGCCGTTCTGGCGGTTGAGCTCACTATCGAATGGAATCATCTTGCACCAGTAACGGACTTTCAATCGCCTGGCCAACTGATCCCATTCATTACGGGCATCATTATCCTAGCCGATAGTATATTCGTTGCCGGTAGTCGGGTTCTAGACTGTCTAAAAATTATTACAGGAACAACATCGTCGAGAGAGATCCAACCGCCAACCTCCTGCTAACAGCAAGGACCCTGGGTAGGCGCCGGTGCAGCGCAGAGAAGGGGCTTTAAGAAGTTTTGCATGCTGGGTGGCATCAAGAATGGCTAGAGACATAGAGATACAACCCCTAGCTTTAAATTTTATAGGTTTCAAATTTATATCGTCACAACCAGTATTCAAGAGAACAGACTTGGATATTGGATTATATTTATTCCTCAGGGCCCAGAATAACGAGTAAGCTAGCTACTCAAACTAGATGACCATTCGAGTCGTTCGTGTCGAACTAAGGTATTCGCTGGGCTTAACTTTCATCCTCCAGGATCTTACACCAGTGCGTGTGCCGCCAGCGACATTCTTATTCAAATCGGAAATCATTAAACTACGCATTTGTCAATACGGGTACGGTGCTAAAATATCGATATCGTAATGACTACTTACCTCAGCAAACTTGCCTTTCATATGCTTCTCGAACGAAATTCCCGCTGTTTCCCTAATGCCAAGTTCGATATCCTGTGGGGTAATCTCAGCCGCCTGCATCCTTAGTTCAACCATGTCTCTCCCTGTGATGGGCAGTACGACTCTGAATGGACTGTCTGACTTTTTTGTATTTTTTTTGACGAACTTCACAAAACAGAATTCCCGCAAGTGCTCAGTTAGAGTGACTGTGTCGTTGGTGGCGTCCCAGAGTACCCATTTCTCCTTCTTATCGTTTTCTTCTGGCCAACTCGGAGGATGATTAAAACGAAACACGTAGAGAGGGTCTTTCGATTCTCCTGATGCCGGCGAGTAACCGGGAAAGATATCGAATGTGGTATCCAGTCCCTCGCTACCTAGGTGCACCCTGCCAAACTCGCCATGCCCCGAGAACCGGAGATACATCCCTAGCCTGCGCGCATCCTTATGAACTTCTTTTATACGTTTGCTTTCGTCAGGAACTACTTTTAAGGATTTACCTTCGTGGCCTACTCTTAAAAAGCGAAATATATCGCAAAGAACTCTCTCGTCAAGATGAGTTCCTCGAGCTTTCTTTTTCTGGCCATGGCTGCTCACGGTTGTCAGAAGGCTGTATATAATACGACAATAGTAGTAGCACTCACTGAATGGCAATCGCAACTTCGTGTCCCTTGCAGGCTAGATACACAGGAGACCCGCTCAATCCCTTCTCGGTCGTTACTTCATACTCTATTTGACTTGGCCATGAACGGGTACAATACCCCGAACTTGTGTCCGGTTGCCCGGGCTTCGATCCAATTCTATATCCGCTGACCTCCAACGGCCGGCCCCTGAGTTGTTTATGGCCAAGCTTAAGAGAGAATCCAAAACCTTTAGATGTATTGGCGCCTCCCCCTCTCTTCGTAGTAATCGCCCCGTAGTCGTTTTTCGAATTTTTGGAAGTTGGATCTCGCTTATAGCTCTCAGGGATAAAGACCTCACTTTTCTCCACCTTAGTGGATTCTTCGTTTTGTCCCAGGATCTCGATATTTTCCGAATAAACGCCATTCTCGCCAATTAGGTTATGGCCAGCGGTGACGATAACGTCAGAAGTCGTATCGGGAATGTTTAGATAAAACCCCGTTCCGTAGAAGGTATTGCCTTCTATAAACCCGTCAGTTTTGCGATTTAGCATACATGCATGCAAGAATGATTGGGCGAGCGCGTAGAACCTCGTTGGAATTTTAGCTTGACTATCCATTCATTCCTTCGACTGGCTTGAGTGAACTGCAAGCCTTCGGTGCCTTCAGGCTCCGGCAGCCTGTTCCAACCGGGGTCGTAGAATAATGGGCTTAGGGTGAAGTCGGCCATGATTACGGAAAAGTGTAGGTAAACTACAGAATTACTATAATAGAATAGACCCCGTGGGAGACGTCGTCGAACATCAAGTTCCGTCAATTTATTTTAAATTAATGTCGGTGCTATACAGGTTAAAGAAATTAGGAGCTAAAGCCGAAGTCACACGTACATATCAAACGCTGTGCCTACAGATTGCTATTTGTTCTCCGAAGCTGGTAGGATATAGGAGTGGGGCGGGGCGGGGCGAAGCAGCAATTACCATTCTATTCCCCTAGCCGGGCCCCTCCCTAGGCCCTACAGATTCCATCAAATCACTGACCACGCGCACTTGCAGTGCATTTATGCAATATGCACTCAGATTCACCGTACATTGGTAGATGCAACATATGAACAACACAGCTGTCGCACATATGCACATGCGCATTGCCCAATTACAGCCCAAACATTACGGAACAGGATCAAACTAGCAAACGTAGTAGAAGGGAATATTCTGGCGACGCCGCTCAGAGTAGTAAATGGAAATTCATTTCATACAGTCCCCAATAAAGCGCTCCCATCTATATATTATCACGTTTATATACACCGCTCTCCGCACTGGCCTGGTATACGTAGTGGTGATTCGGTCATAATAAAATCTAAAGCTCTAACCAGCATTTCTGCAAAAAAATGGACTTCACGTGGCAGGATCTCGTCGATTATCTCCTTGCACTGTCAGGCGCGATACCGGAAGAAGGCACCGGTATTTACTTACTATATGAAGAAGACAATTGCTTAATTGAGAAACTCTGGTCCGGATCCGAGGTTTTAGAACAAGTTCTCATTGCCGAGGATGTGAGGGCGGACACTCCAGCTTTGTATCTTCTGGATGGCGACACGGTTAGTAATAAACGCTTGATGGTCCGGCTCCGGGCTCCGCTAACCTGCTATAACCTTCTATCACCCGCACTCCAGCGCCTCGTTTTCTACGTCGATACACAAAATGTTCTAAGGCGTGGTCGATATGATACAGATGAGGAAGAATGGCAGGTTGAAACTGAGGGAGAAGGAGATGTTATCATACCCCAGGGGAGCAAGCTTAGTGGTTGTTTCACCCCAGCTGGAGAGCAGATCGTGTTCTTTCAAAACCAATCTGGTCGACTCCAGGGCATCCAGATCCGAGACTCAACGTGGGAATTATTAAGCCCGACTCCTGCGGAACCGGTGGAGGCTACCAGACACTTGGTTATCCGCTCCGCCGACGAAAGTTTATACCTGTTCTACATTGGTCGAGATGGGTATATACACTATCTAGTTAAGGGACTCGAAACTGGAGAATGGCAGGGTAATGATTTCGCCTTGATTTGATAATATCTATAACGATAGCTAATCTCTAGCCGCAGATAATGTCCTAAAATCCCCGATACCTGGTCAAATCGTAAACTTCATGGTTATTCCGGATGAAGATATGAAGTTTGAAGCACACCTTTTGACGGCAGACAGGCTGATGGGAATCGATAAACAGGGAGGATTGATAGATTTTGGCAAAGTTGTAGAGGGCAAGTTTATTCCAATTTCGGGCCAAGAGTGTGTTATTGAGACTATTCGTCTGGTAATAAAAGGCGTGAAGGCCATTTCCGGCAAGACGTTGAAGGCCAAAAAGAAATGAGACTAGAAAAATTAGGAGACAATGCAAGAGGCCTCGAGGGCCAATTTCTAAACAGCGATCGCTATTAATACAAGCTTTGTAATGCAAATCACGCAGTTGGGTAGCACACAACCAGCCGGCCAGGTGATGGTACTCTAAAGTAAATAGAAGAAACTGCAGAGATGGATTCGTTATATATACCAATAGCTTTTACTATCAGAAATCCGTCTTTTGCGTAAGGGTGTCTAGCTATTGTAATTAACGATGTATCTAGATCTAACATATTGCTAGTAATAGGGAATTTTAGACGCCACTGATTTCTATATATATAGGACATTAACTCTTGGTAGGTACCACTTCGTCGCTAGAATCGCCATAGACCCCTTAGGCTGAGCCTAGCTTGGTACGCGGTACCTTGGGCTTGGGTTGGTATTTCCCTATCATTTTCACGATGATATCCTGGGCCCTTCGCAGCTCAACACGAAGTTTTGCCAGTTCGTCAGCGCTAACTTTACCCTCCTCCTTAAGTTGGATTTTCAAGTCCGTTACTTCCTTCAGCAGCTGAGTATTTTCCGACCGCAGTTCCCCAAGTTGTTCTTCTAGATCGTCCGCCCAGTCGGAATATCCAAGGAGATTTTGCTCTAGTAACTTGGTATTTTCCAGGATCTTGAGTTCGTCAATACCCTTAACGTGATCTAAAGAATAATCAGTTTAAACTTATTAACAATCTTCATATTAAAAGAAGGTCATACTCGGCGCAAAAAGGTCGTCGATGATTGCTGAAAATATGAAAGAATGAGTCAATCATAAGTTACCCATCATATTACCGTCAACGGAGGCTTATACCCTGCTCTTCTGGCGTATAGTCTAAGAAGAATTTAGTTTAGAGATTCTTGATTATATTTCCGTTGAGCAATGTCCTTACCTGACCCTACGGGCGTAGGAGCTAAAAAGAACTTAAATTAGAGTTCCTGAATTATATTCCCATCGAGTAAGGCCCTTACCTGACCCGGAGGCTGTAGGATCTAAAAATAATTTAGTTTAAAAATTCTTAACTATATCCCCATTGAATAAAGTTCTTACCTGCCATTGTAACCTTATAGCTGTTAAAAAACTTTGGATGGGGGTGATTCAAAGGCTTTCCTTATAAATGGTCCTCAAGCTCGTTAGAAGCTAACGGTTTACAATTCAACGGTGTTGGAAACAGAGTACGAGATCCTTCTCTCGTTAAAAAGATAAGAGCCTGAAAGAGAAGAGGATATCTGGGTAGGTTATCGAATAAAACAACGTGCGTTCATTCCAATTTAACCTGCCAGAGATATCTTTTTTGCTTTTCCGTTCCTTTATAAAGTTACTAATTATTATTACCCTTATTACTTTTTATGGATTGAGTTAAAATAGATTGCTGTTCACTCCAATAGCTGAACAGTCCTATTCATAGCATGCGGTCTATCTACTGCAGTATATGCTCATACATGAAGCAGAGAATCACTAGCATACGGTCTATCCACTGCGGTATATTCACTTACATGAAGCGGGGAATCACTTAGGTGGGGAAAGCCCTAGAACCAATTGTTTTTCTACAGTGACGCTGCAGCTTTGCGCAATGCTGCCCCGCTTCCCAAATACTTCGTAGTCTGAAACTTATAACCCTTGCTTTTGTGAGATTGAGTGATTCACCATGCATCGCCAACACAAAATTGATCGCTGGTAAGAACCGCTGGCCACTCCACCTAGTCTCGTACCTCGTAGCTTAGCTTGTCGTGCTTAAGAGGAACTAAGCAGCTCGCTTCGACATCGGCAGCTTTTGGAGCTAGCTGACCAACACAAAATCCACAATGGAAACTCAGATAGTTCGAGGCATAATGGTAGGTAATGCACGGGTATCATAGCGGAAGAGAGGGTGCTAGTATGTATGGAAACGTCTGCTGGTATTTGTGCGCCTGGCAAAATCACATCATCTAATCGCAGAGTCATCCATAATTCGTCTGAGGATAATCCAACGATTGTGATGCAGTTGGTTTACCGTTTCGGGCGGTCACACGGTCGGGATACGTTGTGGCAGCTTTGCTGCGGCATTTTGTGCCCCATCTATGAGGCTTCCAGCACAAAAACCGGTTGGCTGCGATCTCGGCGCGGGACGAACCATCTTGCGCCTCGATCCAAGTCGGTCGGTGGGGGCAAGAGGTGGAGTAGCAGTCCCTGCATGTTTCGTCCTGTTTCCTCGGAACCCAAAATGTTGTTTTCGGCTACCATTTTGGCGAAGTGCATGCAAGAAACTAACCCGAGTATCCTGGCTGGTTCAAAGGACAGCTCGAGCTGGTTCAAGGGTCAAGATTGCACTGGCAGGGATCCTTCAGATTAGGTCCAAGATCGCCCTGGAAGGTTCGACCTTGGGCTAGGCCGGAAGGATCTTAGCCTGGTATGCTCCGAAATCTGAGAATCTGGCCGCGCGCCCGTAGCGCTATATAGCCTCGTCTTCTTCAACCTCCTATTTCCACCACAAGAGGGAGCATAATACGTATTTTGTGCTTCGTCTTCAACGCCACCAACTATATCGGCTTCCATACGAAGGCCGACCCTAAGTCCGTTAACTATCATCGGCCGAGCTTCTGAAAATTTTGGGGCAACCACAAAGTTACTATGGGTACTCATTCGCTAAGTATAGGCTTTACTTAATAGGTGCATTAATTACTGGTAGCCTCCGAGCTGACTATTTCTTCGAATAATACAGGTCTTCAGGACATTGCGAAGCTAGTTATAGATTTACTAAGCGGCTGCCAGAGACTGGGGGAGACGGTATCCGAATATGTCGAAAATCTCGAAGCCGAAATTAGCAGCTTGACGGTAGAAAGAGATAGCTTGATAGCAGAAATGAATGATCTGAAAATGAAAGGGGACAGTCTGGTAGCAGAAATGACCGGTTTAAAAACTGAAAAGGACAATTTGATAGTGGAAAAGAATGATTTGAAAATGGAAAGGGAAAATCTGGTAACAGAAAAGAAGGATTTAGAAACCGAAAAAAAGGATCTGATAACAGAAAAGAACGATTTAAAAGCAGGGATAAGCAATCTGATAATAGAGACGTACGAATTGAAAACAGAGGTGGACAATCTGATAACAGAGACGAACGATTTAAGAACAGAAACGAGCAAATTGATAATAGAAAAGAAGGAATTGAAAACAGAGGTGGACAGTCTGATAACAAAGACGACCGATTTGAAAGCAAAAACAACCAAATTGATAAAAGAAAAGAAAAATTTGAAAGAAGAGAGGGACAATTTGATAACGAAAAAGAAGAAATTAAAGACAAAAATCGATACATTAAGGGTAAAAGGAACGGACTTGAAGGCAGAGAGGGACAATCTAATAAAGGAAAGAGATGATTGGGAGACAGAGAAAAACAATCTGATAACAGAAACGACTGATTTAATAGCGGAAACGGAGGATTTAATAGCACGAAAGAAGGATTTGAAAATAGAGAAGGATAATTTAGAAACGGAAAGGGACAATCTGGTAATGGAAAAGGACGATTGGAGAAGAGAAGAGGAACGGTTGAAAGCAGAGAGGGACAATATGATGGTAGAACGAGATAAATTAAGAAGCAAAGGAGATAAACTGGAAGCAGAAAACAAAGGACTGCGATTAAAAGGTAACACACACCCTGAAGAGTTACGAGGGATTCACGGAGAGCTACGGCAGGCCAAGAGGGTCGTCGAGGGCATGGTATCAAACATAGTACAAGCCCTAAGGTACGTGGGCCTTAGGTTAAGAGGTCTATGGCAATACCAAGAGGAGCCGGTGACTAACCAAGAATTTCCATGCTATATAGGTTTCTGGCACCACCAAAAGGAATCTTTCCGTAGCTTAACTCCAGAAAAGCGAAAGCAAATGAAGGAGTACGACCAACTGGACCTCAAGGGGAAGGGCCGATACACGGGCAAATAGGGAAACGTCGCGCGCTGACCGTTAGGTTGACGTAGTCTCGTGGTGGACGATGCTTTGTGTGGTTGACGAACCATACCGGTATATACCGCACTGGTCTGTGTTGTCCACGGAAGTCAATACACTTTTATTGCGGTAGGACAGAAGTGCGGTAGCACAGACCAAATTTTTAGTACGGTCTTAGTCAAAGGGTTTCCTGTCAGCGTAGCATCCCAGGTATCCAATCTGCTTGTCAGCAGATAAAAGAGCAGCTGAATAATTAGCCTGTTGGATCATGTGTGTCGAAAAATCTCTCAAGGGGACTTGATATCTGTTTCTAGCAATTGACCGACATCCCAGTCGAATCAGGCTAATTCTGATTTTTTAGGAGACGGCATAACATTTTCCTTGCGCATTTGTATCCAATCCAGCGGCCCTTGCGCTCTAACCTCGGATTTCTTTGGGATCCGGGGTATACCAGCAATAACGTTAAGACTCAACATGTTAACATGGTAGAATGTCTATAAGTAAGGGGGTTGCGCCTGGAATCCTGTCCGAATTTCTTCATTACCAAGCAACCAGATAACCATACGCAAAATACCCGACTGCCCAGTCCTACAAACGATACCCCTTCCAAGACCATAAATCTAAACCAAGCTTAACAAGCACCATCTCCAAGCATTCAAAATGAAGGTCCTCAGCGTCATCGCCCTGACCATCGTCGGCACTGCTTTCGCTGCCCCGGCCGCAGCTCCAGTTGCCGTGGCCGAACCAGCTGCTGCGTCCCCTGGATACGTCTACTGCTACCAATGCCCAGGAGAGAAGAAGATCTGTCTTCCTTAGTACGTCTCCCCAGTCCTTCCTTTTCACGGTGTGCCCCTCTTCAAACTGTATAATTTCAGTTGTTAACAAGTTGGCAATTTAGTATCCCAATCATCGACCCATGCAGACTCAAGCCATCCGCCGCCTAAACTCCGATCGGAATGTGGCCAACGTAATATTGCCAAATTTCATGACGTGCACCCCTCATCTCGTTCTCGATGGGAAGATTGATCGGATGCATGTATAACTTTTACGGGGTTGTATATAAAAATCCGGGTATTGAGATTTAGAACGGTGGAATAGCAGATATTACCTTACTTCCCTTTCAAACATTTACACTTGTAACTACTTTCTTGTCCGTGGATGTATTTATCCGCTATACGATTTCTATTTCTAGATTTTTCCCTCTCTCTTTAAAACTATCCGTCGGCAAAAAATTAGCTCGTGATACCTAGGGGCCTTCATATCCACGGTATAGGTGGAGAACGCACCTGTGAATTGCCCGTGAAGCTCGCTGCTAAGCTTTTGCTAACGAAATAAATGCGGTTAAAACGCTCCCGGGTACCCCTACTGATAATCTGAGTAAGCTATATACATAACGATATAATAGCAACGTTATTGTGGATCGCTGGCCTGCACCCTAGCGGGTTGATATTCGACGTTTTCCGCTTGGTTGGAAAAAAGCTTTGCCCTGGTCTTGGCCGCATCCAGTTGGGCTTAAGCGAACGAGAACCTCGCCATGGGCCGACGTTTGTGGTCGAGCCCAGGCTTTGTTAGCAAGAAGCCCGCAGTAATATGCAGGTATTGCCGTTTAATCCCGTTTGCAGCCCTGTTGCCTAAAATATTCCCGCCTTTATTACCCGTAAGGGCAGCCCAACGGTAGAAGCGGCCGGCCTCCTCATACTGTGTTGTGCCGACGAAATACAACACCCTAGTGTGGAGCGCCGGGCACAGGCGAATACGACCGTTCTGGCCTCGTTATATCTAGACTCTTCAACCTCCGCTGGGTGCCGGGAAACTTTACTGGATCAATTGCGGTCTGCGAAGCCCTGGATAATATGCCCAACGAAACCAAGGATGGACCCCGCTAGTCGCATTACATTGGAGCGGTGGCCGCGTGCGAAAGTCGGGGCCGCAAGATAGTTCGAAGTCCCTCGACCTCTCTAATGTGATGGATACGCGTTTGAATTATATGGTACCTCAACTTTTATTCCGCAGTTTGGTAGTCAATAAAGCTATTTTAGGCATTTTTTTAGCGTTCAGCTTCGATATACCGGCTGGAGAATCCTGGTGCCGCACTTTGCGTTGATTTTGTTGCAGAAATCCAACTGCACAATTGTCTTCCAGAACTCCCGCCTTTCGTCCACGAACCCTTCTCTCTTCCACTCTATCTAGGCGTCTCAAAGCATCCTCAATTCTTCTCCAAGATCCTTTGTCGGCATCAGATTCAACTACGTGTCAAAACCATGTCGTCCGACCCTCTCGAACCAGAAATCACCGCTATCACCACCCTCTCCTCCGCCGACGCAAAGTGGGTCGAACTCCAGAGGATCGATTGGAAGGACCAAACAGGCAAGCCCCGCATCTGGGAAGTTGCGGCCCGAAAAACCCGTGGCTCTTCTGGCATTGATGCCGTAGCCATTGCTCCTATCCTTGTTCACCCTTCCCGTCCTACCTCCACGCTGGTCGTCCTGCAATATCGACCACCCGTCGCCGCGGTCTGCGTCGAATTCCCAGCTGGTCTGATTGATAAACTCGAGACTCCGGAAGATGCAGCTATTCGAGAGTTGAGGGAGGAGACTGGGTATGAAGGAAAGGTTATCAGTATTAGTCCTACGATTGTTAGTGATCCTGGGATGACGACGGCAAATATGCAACTAGTGGTTATGGAAGTCAATTTGAAGGAAGGGGATCCGGAGCCAAAACAGCAGTTGGACGATGGGGAGTATATTGAGAGGGTGGTTATTCCGTTGGACGACTTGCATGACAGGTTGGTGGAGTACTCAAAGAATGGATATGCCGTCGATGCAAGGCTGCATCATTGGGCTGCTGGGATCGAGTTTGCGAGGAATAGGAAGTGGTGATCGGGGTCGAATGCATGCCAGACGTGCATCTACGTTCCCCCTTATTGGCAGCTAGATAACGTTTAGCCAGTATTTAGAGCAGACAATAGCAGCACGGCATTATAATAGCCTTGAGATCTGAATTCATGACTTTGGACTTGATCGAAAGGGATAAATGCTTCTGACAAATAAGTAACATTGCATATGCACCTCCCTTAAATTCAATTGAGAGCACTGAATAGCATTTTCTCCGCAACTGTCTCGCAATTCGAAAAATACATACGCTCTGTCCATATGACAAGAGCTCCGAAATAAAAATCGTAGACGTAAATGAGAATTGATGTGCATAATTATGAAGCTGTAACACTTTACTAGACTTCCGTCAGAATGATTTTTAGTTCTAGGAAACTATTTTAACTTCACACCCGTCGGCCGTTACAAGGAACTTTTAATACCACGAGTGCGGATCCCAAAGCTCTGGGTAGACCAAATATGGCCTTTCGTTCCTTAATTCCAACGTAGTCTTGAGGCAAGACGCTGGTCCGCCACTTAGGCAGATCTATTAATACCTCCTGTATATCTAGCCATAGTCAATAAATGTCCTCCCTGTTCGGCGGTTTTCCGTACGTGCTGCCTCCATATATCGATAGCAATTGTGTCTAAATCAATATATTTGCACCTCGATATCGATACCCTTTAAGATAGCCTCCGTAGATATCACTTGAAGCCCATGGCGTAGTAGTTTCTCGCATCCCCCGTGAGATCCACTTAGTCAAAACTCCTCTCCACGAGGCCTCGAGGAAGTGGTCTAGGTGAAACCTGTCATAGTTATTGCGTGCCCCATGATGTCGGTGAGGTGGTCTCCAGCCCGTCACAATACCTGTGGATCCACAGACCCAGACGCGCCAGTATAGCACGGAGCATCGTGTTTGAGCCCTAGCCGTCGCCCCCGGCATCAATAGCCCACAACGGTCTGTAAACATTGAAAGACTCCAGGAGAGGTATTAAATCTCCGAGTTGACAGCTTCACCTCCCTCCTGTAACCATCTCCCTCAAGCAACCTTCTTTGGTTACTCTATCATCACCCAATTCATCCCACTTCAATCGATACCCCCCTGTTTCAAGCCCGGTAAAAGAGATAACCCGCCCGGACAATCAGTAAGTGCTCATGTCGTCAGCCTCAGAGGGATTGCTCTCGGAGAGACCGTTTCGCAAAAGGTGGGAAGCTAACCTGGAGGCGCGTCGTCCTTCACAGACACCCTCATCATGGAAGCCACCCAACCCGAAACCAATGTCGCTCCCGAAGCCGACGAAGGGAAGCCTATCTCCCAAACCCCCTATCCCAAGGAGAACCCTATCGCCCAGGCCGCTTCGTTGACCGCTGAGGGTATGACGGAATACCTCGATTTCATCGAAAGACTCAATACTGTCGGAGACATCTCGGATAATCTGGCAGCTTATCTCTATCCTTACGAGATCCGCCACAGCGAGATGGCCGAGTTCTATGGATGCCTGGAGATTCATATCATCCCATTCCTTGGAAAGTACGGTTATCCTGATCTCAAGGAAGACATCGCGGAATCCTACGACGACTTCATCAAGCAGGTCAGCTTGTTCGATCGCTCTCATGAAGGAAGAATAGACCTTTCGAAGAAATACCTGGACTTCGTTATCACCATCGATCGTGTTTTGAACATCGTTATGAAGGATTTCGGGTTTCACGAGCGTGAGACTGACCAGGATGGTGGAACGGATGAGGACGCGACTCTTGATCCTGATCCTGATCCTAGAGCTCTCAGGATTTCGGCTCCGATTGTTGAGGGTAAGGAGGATGATGACATCAGTGCTAAGGATGTTGAAGATGAGGAGGAGAAGACCGAGGTTAAGCAGGAGAATATCTCTCTTGACCTCTCAAAGCTCTCCCTCGGCTCAACTCCAACTGCCAAGAAGGACTGATTTTGCTGCTGGAATTTCTCAACGAAGGAAGATATGGTTTACAGGGTTTTCTTTCTCTTTCAATTCTTAATGGTTTGATCAACATGTTTTCATTATCAATATGGGGCTTCGTTTCTTCATAATGCTGAATACTAGAGGGGTACGAGTGGCTATCCTGAGGATTCTCTCATGTACTGCTAGTGAACCCTTTGGGGAGTCTAAAACCACCCTTACTCGAAATCTCGAGGGTGGTACCTTAGACTACTGACAGCTCATAGAAATACAAACACTCTTCTCCTATCAAGATTTCAGTAATAACCTTTATACATAGGCTTCTCCTCCTCCTCTGGCCAGGCGACCATCTTCTCATACTCGTCATCTTCAGCCTCGGTATGTTTGATGTTTTCAAAATGATCTCCGTATCCACCGTTGAGACCTCCGTCCTGTTCTTGGATTCCGAAGATGTGATTACTGGCGCGACGGGCGGCACGGCGAGCAGCACGATGGGCGGAGTTACCGGCCGACTGAGCAAGTCGACCACAACTATCCACTAACATCATGCCGGCCTCTCCAGCTTCTGCAGCGACAGCATAACCGAGACCAGCTCCCATGCTAGTAGCACCAGAAGCTGCACCGGCAACGGCGTTTCCAAGGCGTCCTGGGATCTGATGTGGGTGTTTGTAGGCGTTATGGATTTCAAATCCGGCTTGGTAGGCGACGTCTTGGACGTTGGTGTAGACGCGGTCGGCTAGGGTGAGGTTGTGACGGATGGCAGCTTTATGGCTGTTACGTTGAGTTTGAGAAGGGGGCTTGCGAGTCTCGCGAACTCGGGGTTGAGGTGGGCCTAGATCAATATCGACCATTTGTTCTGGTGGAACTGATGGTGGTCTTGGAGGTGGACCTTGGAATGGGCCATGGACTGAACCGTGGGCTGGTTCTTGGTATGGTTCTGGAATTGGTTCTCGAACATGTTCTCGAACTGGTCCTTGAACTGGCACAGGATATTCGACTGGAGTTTGGTGGTTACCTCCACGGTTCGATTGCTTGTTTGAAGATCTAGCGGAGTTCTTCTTTCGCGCCATAGTGTCGGTTCTAGAATGTCTTTTAGCGCGATCCATATCGAGGAGATTCTTCCAGCACTAGCTAGGCAGATCGGTTTGCTAATGCTACTTACGTGTAGTTTCCTTTGGAGAATTGATCGGTTTAGGGGTCTAGAGGGTTCTCAGGGGGTTCTCGGGATGGAAAAGGGGAGGTGGAATCGAAGAAAGGATAATTGGTAGCGGTATCGAGAGGTTGTAGTGAGGAGGAAGATGAGGTTGCGAGTTTGAGAATTTGGGGACGCTCTATACTCAGCCTTGAGGATGTCGACGTCTGACGTGCTGTGTATTCACCACTAATAACGCGCCATAGCAAATTTACGCCAGATAGCCTTCTACGGGACTCCCACCGTCGTAATCAGTGTACGGCGCCCTGCCATCGTACACGGGTATCGAGGAGTTAGAGATAGCATTGGCAATTAAATAATATGATGCGGTAAGCTATTCCTAAGACTTCGAGACCATTGGGCTCCGACACTAACATAGCTTCGGAATACAAGAATACCAAAACGAAACCAACGTCATCCTAAGGATACAGAAGGAACCAGTAGTTAAATCAAACACCCCAGGTAGGTATCCTAACGGACAAAACCACTTCTTCACATTATGGCGAAGGCAAAAGGATAACATAAGGCCACATTAATTACTGGACAGGACACCACTCCCACGCCTGCGCGAACCTATGATTATGATACTTAAAAATATGCTCCGCGATCCCCTGCCTCGAATACGCCGTCTCATGCAAAGTCCTCAAATGCAAATCCGATATCACCATCTCCCCCGCCTTATCAAACACTCCATTCCTACAAAAACAGCACCAAGTAAACCTTCCTAAACAGGTTCTTGCTCGAAACCCTTTTTCTGGGTGGTCTGAGATATAATCTTTGATCCATTTGGATAGTAACATTGGTTTCTTTGTCGATGGGTAGAATGGGGAGGTGACGATGTTGTTACCTAGGAGGTCGTAGAGGATGTCGCCGGTTAAGACGGAAGTTTCGCCGCTGAGGACTTTGTAGGGGCTGTTTCGGAAGCACATGAGACGGACTACTGTTGCATAAAGCATTTCGTAAAGATCGTGGGGGTATCGAGAGTGGAATTGTGCAAAGGGGTTCGAAGCGACTTCTAAGAAACGAAGTTCAATGAATTGACGAAATTGAGTTGGGGTTTTGAGGACGTGGAAGTCGGTGTAGAGTCTTGAGTAGAAGTCGGTTAGGAAACCGGACAGAAGAACGATTGAGGTTCCAAGTTCTTGGAGTTTATCGATTCGAAAATTCCATTTTGCGAGGAAACGGTGTTCGGGTTGGCTAGCTTGTTTGAATGTTTGGAGGGATCTTATGGCTTGTTCTTCGATAATCTGAACGGCGTGGGCGATCCGAATTGAGGGTCTGTGGAGGCAGGGGCCATGGGCTGCGCAAGTTGCTTTTAATGTTTCTGGGAAAGCTATTTCGGGATACTTCGTACGAGCATGGTGCCAGTCTAAACATTACCAATGTTAGATATCGAAAGTCCTTCCAATGCAGAATTTCTCTAGAATTCATACCCCAGAATACCAGTTTCTTACAATCAAAGCACAGCGATTTGTAGAAAATCCCCGCCACACGGATATCACAAGCTTTACCCTGAGCAAGACATCTTTGACAACCTTTCAGTCTTCCCGCGAGATGACCCAAGACGACAGAGTGGTAATTAGTCCTTCGATTAAATTTCTTATACCTCGAAACTTTGTTCTTAAGCATCTGAAACCAGAAATATCTATTCGCCGGCCCCAGCTGGCCACGAATATCTCTGCACGTGGACGCAAAATGAATAGCATCTCCAGGCGCTGGTAAAAACTCTGCTATAGTTTGTAAAACCTCGAGTGGGAGCTTTAGGATATGTGGGTATCCTTGATAATCCTGACTACTACTAGTAGCAGTACTCTTATGTGACAAAATACTTGAAACACTTGGAGTTCGTTTCAGCTGTGCGGCTACCCCATTACTTGGCCAGCGTCTAGGCAATCTGGTAAATCTTTGTTGGAGTTCCCTAGATACTCTGTCGATTTTGTTTAGTGGTGGGGTCGGCGTCATTCCGAATACACTTGTGATCTAGTAGATACTAGGAACCTTTCGATTTGCAGTACTGGTTTTCCGAGAGGGAGGGGTTCGAGATACCCTTCCTAGACAGAGATGTGGAAGATGGAGGAGAGAACTTCGAAGCAGAGATTCTCTGAAGTGGTTGGATAGATGGTCCCAAGGGGGTGTGTTTTCCAGAAGATCCTGGCTGATATTCCTAGTATTAGCATTCGAGTAGACGCTCTTATATATACATACTATTTTCTATGGATAAGATAAAACCGATAAAGTTTTTTGTATGAGATCCCGCTGTTGAAGCAGACAATGGGAAACGTTGGCGTCGCGCGGCGGCGGAAGGTGCAAGTGTGGTATTTTTGAAACCGATCTCGAAAACCGCGTTGTTGTAGATAGCGAGAGTTATGCATAATTACGGGATTAATATTCATCTCTGGAGATCTGGAATATCATTTTAAAGACGTAGTAAATAGAGTATATCTCCTTCAGATAATCTATTTAAGATATTATAGTAGAAAGCGTAAGCAACGTCTGTTAGTATTCATATTCCGCACCCCCCACTGCAGCGTTATATCTTGTCTAGATTCGACCCAAAGTAACCTCGATCCAAAGTTCCCAAGAGTATTACAATATATATACAATGTCGGAGTCAAATCAAGGCGGCCAAGGCTCAATGAACGGTGATGGAGGGTCGGAAAGCCACCAGCCCTCTAGTTCAGACCCCGAGTCTCAACCAGAAGTTCCAGAACCCGAGCCCGATCCGGATCCAGCGACCCCTCGAGCAGGAAGTCCAAATCCGGAGACTCCTCCACCTGAGCCAAGGCCTGATACTCCTGTCCCTGAACCAGATCCAGATACCCCACGACCGGAACCGAGGCCTGAAAGTCCAAGACCCGAGACGCCGCGACCTGAACCACGACCTGAGAGTCCTAGACCGGAAACACCACGCCCGGAGCCAAGGCCTGATACCCCCCACCCTGAGCCAAGACCTGATACTCCTATACCTGAGCCCTGGCCAGATAGTCCAGTCCCCTGGCCGACACCATTTGACAGAGCATCCTACCAATCATCACTTAGACAGCCGATACCTCAAAGAGGCCCTCGTTTCCCTACACCGGTTAGTATTGGACTCTACTTCATTAAGTACATAATTTAACAAACTATTTAGTGGAACAACCCGTTCAGTGGCCAACAAAGACCCGCCGGCGACAGTACAGATGATCCTAGCCAACCCCCCATCGGCACCGGCCGACCCAGAAGAGGTTCAATGGTCGGTATGGGAAGCGGCAGTATCCTCCCGCCTATACCAATAGATTTCACTACCATGCCCCCAGAAATAACACCGGCCGATCGTCCGAAATATCCACCTGGAACATGCCATCCATTCTATCTAGAGCGGCAGGACCCTCGGGATATAAATAAGGGGCTAGAATATTCGAGGTATCCCTGGGAGAAGCTTATTTCTCATGCTATAGGTGTTGCGCCGTTTGCATGGTTTAAGAGGGAGTTTGAGGAGGCGGAGTTGGCGGAATTGGGGACTGTTTTTTGGGCTATTTTTAATGCTTGGGAAGAGGAAAGTGAGGAGGAACAGGAAAGGAAGAGAGAAAGGGGGCCTAATGAAATTAGACTCGGGGAGCCGATGGGAGAAGGGAGAGACAGAATTGCAGCTGAACGACAAGCGGCGATTATGAGAATGGCTGGGATGATGGCTCAAAATCTCAAGGGATACAGGAGCCTTTTGGCGAATTTGATATTGAAGCGTCGAAGAAGACGGCAGATTCTTCCATATCCAGTGGATAGGAGATGGGCGATTGAACGCCTCGCGATCGAGAGTTGCAAAGCCCTGGGAGAGGATGCGGACCGGGGACAAAAGAGAGAACAAGTGAAAGCAGAGCGGAAGGAAAGAGAGAGCCAAAGAGAGATATCGAAAAAGAAATACCAGACAAAGATCAAGGGGGCTAGGGGGAATCCTAAGGTGGATACAGGCAGATCAATAACTGTACAGCCTCCGGAGGACGGAAAGACGCCTACATCTGATTCAGAGGAGTCCGCGTGGTCCGATATCTCGCCATCCGATGAGAACGCCCCGAAGTCACCAATTGTCTCTCGACCTACAAGTCCGAGCCTTAGGCGGGTCCCATTGGCCGATTTGACCAAGAAGAATATCGGCAAACAGAATGCTGCTAGAAGCGCAGAGACAGAGAGCAAGGAAGTTGAAGATGACGGAACCGATAGCTCTTCTACTTCTTCTACGGATTCGCCACAGGGGGCGCTTCTAGCCGACGACGATGGAGTCAGTGATGACGACAGCGACGATGTCGTCCCTAACCCAGTACCTGCGCCAGCACCGGCGCCAGCACCGCAACTACTTCAGCAAATCAAAGGAAAACGTGCCATGCCCATCCGAGAGTCAGTGGCCTACAATATCTCCGAGAAAGGAAAATATACCAACAAAATTCTAGAACAAATTAGATTCTTTGAGGCACTTCAGGAGGAATTTCCTGGGGATGGGTATTTTCCGGCCAAAATCAAGGAACTATCAAACCACCGCAACGAAGTTCTAGGGGTCGAGACGGACGATGAAGAGCAGGAGTTTGGCAGCTCCATTATCGTAAGGTCGGCGAGGGAAAAAGCGCTCCTGGGATATGGGGGGTCAATAATCAGGGACGGAGCAGGTCCCTCAACAGCTGATTACCGTATCAAGCTTTCTCTGGAGGTTTTTGGAATACCGGTTATTCCGCCTATGAGATCTTACGAGTTTGATTCTCCCGATGCATCTGAATATGGCGACTACGATGATATTAGCGAACCCTTGGAAGTTCCGGTGTTGATCACTGTTACTGATTTCGATCGAGAGCACTCTGGTCTTGAAATTTTGATACTTCCGGAACCGACAGAGGAGCATACGAAGCCCGAAACATCAATTACATTTCATCGAGGAGATGATCCGGCGAAGTTATTTGCGAGGTTGACAGTCGAATATCACCAAGCTTTGGCAAATATTTTGGCGACTAGACCGATTAGCCTTCAATGGACGGCAAGGGCGAAAAGACTTGATACCCTAATACAGATTTTGAAACGTCGGATCCCGGATTATGAGATGAATGGACCGTTATTTGCGGGTGCGATGGGGGAGTATGCGGCCTTGGATATGTTGAGTAGTACCATGGGGATACTTAACAACGCTCTTACTTTGCTTCAGCAGGAGACTGAGAAGAGATCGAGGGCCCAAACTCTTGTGTATGAATTGGCTGATCATAACAAGCTTCTACACTCCGCCTGGGAGGACGAGTTCGCGAAGCGGATGAAGGTCGTTGACTTCGAGCAAGTTGATTTCTTGTCGGAGGAGCAGAAGATACTTTGGGAACATTTAGCGGATCCACCGACGGGGTATGAGCTCGGGCTCCGGCAGGAGGTATCCGACAAATCACAAATGCTTTTCCATGAGGTTGATAATTATACGGAAGTCGAGTCCGAACCGGGGATGTCTCTTGCCAGGTTATACCCGTTGTATAACAAGATTGGGAGGCATTCGGCGGCGATGAAGCAATTTCCGGAATATCAACTTGGGTGCGATCCTTACTGTTACGCGCCGGATGGTCTGTTTGATAACACCATTGCAGAATCTCGAGCTTCGTTGCCACCGCCGGTTCCGAAGAATAGATACTTTCATCCGGCTCAGGTTCTTAGAGGGGAAGTTAAACTTGATGCTCTTACGGTTATTGACGCTATGGGTGGCATGGATAGGAATAAAGTGCGAGAAACGATGCTTAAAGATCAGGCTACGGAAAGGGAACGACCACGACTACCGGAGGAAGATTGGGAACCTGATGTTAAACTTCGGGTTTCGGTTCCTGGGAGGATGCTCGAGTCGAATAAATTTGGAACATTTACGTGGAGAACACCGAGGGCGTCATTGGAAGTACTAGAGCCACTGGTTTTACCGCCGTTTACGACGGTTTGTGAAGGTGGCGCGCAGATGAATTATAGAAAGCATAGGGAGTTGAATGAGAAATGGCAGTTTAAAGGTTGGAAGAGGTATGATGTTTGGTTTTTGAGTTTACATGCTGCTATGGGTTTGGTTTTGGAGTCTGGAGGGAATGATTCTGATGAACTTCCGCCGCCACCGCCGCCACCGAGTAGACGGGCGAGTACTGCTACGCCTCCAGTGAGTAGAAGGGGAAGTACCACTACGCCACCACCGCAGAAGTCGCCAAGTAGTACTGCTACAGCACTACTACCACGTGCACCGCCATCGCCGCCGCCGGGTAAACGGGAGAGGCCCACTACTACTATGCGGAGACGGCCGTCGGCTACTATTCCTCCTAGAGGGGAGCCGTTAAACCCTGGTAGGATTGTATCGTCTAACGATGATGATGATGACGATGGATTCATTGAGGATATTGAAGAAGGAACTATTGTACCTTCTAGGAGTACGCTTATGGTTCGGCAGAGGAGTTCTAGCAGCACTTTATATGGAACGCAGCCACAGCCTACGATGCCATCTTTTGAGGAACTAGGGATGCAAAGAAGCAGTTCTATGGGGGGTGGAGGAAAGGGTATTCACGACGATGAGGTTGATAGGGGTGGAGTTAGGGAGATGGCGACGCAGACTTCACCGTCATTTATGGCTATGCAGGGGGGTGGACTGTTTGCTAGTCCTGAGGAGGCGAGAGGACTGTTTACTATTCCTGAGGAAGGTGTGCCGAGGCAGGAGCTGGGACAAGGGGGAGGGAGGAGTTATAGTCTCGACCGGGACGTCCGGAGGGAGAAGATGAAAGCGGAAGTACGGCCGACATTGAGAGTTATGAATCCGGATCCATCTGATGATGAAGACGACGAAGAGGAAGAAGAAGATGCATCGACTCCTTCCCCGTTTATATTACCACCAGAGAGAAGAATCAGGAGATCTGGAAGCGCGATCGCTGACGCTACGAGAGGTAGCTCACCGGATTGGACCAGAAGTGGGAGATTTGTGAATCCTGGTTGGTTGGCTACGCCTTCTTCGCAGATTCAGCATACTTTTGAGAGGTTTATTGGGAATCCGTTGGTGGTGACTCCTATGGGGGATACTAATACGAGGGATAATAATACGAGGGATGATGATCAAGATGAGGGTGCAGGTGTCAATGAGGATGATGAGGTTGAGTAGCTAATGGGGATTTTGGATTTTGGCATGGTATTGGTTTAATTGGGACTTTGAAGGACCTACGGGGAGTATGAACCTACGTTTGGTTTGGTGACACGAATTGTAATGTCTACGAGGTAAAGATGAATGTCTTTCTTAGAAAAGAGAATTGATAATTTTTCAAGGTAAACCGTTTTTATTGATCGTTAAAGGGTAAAAGTCCTCCGTTAAGAAAATGCAATGATCCCGTTAAAAAACTCCGTGTAGTGTGCCCCTCAGATGTGTGGCTGAGAAACTTGTACTATGCTATGCCGAACGGTACGCTGGTCTGTATATATAGGTTTGAAAGAACATGAAAGCACAGTAAAGAAGGGAAGAATACCGGTAACTCCATCCATGAATCAAAAAAGCTTTGTTCGGAAGGTCGCTTAAGAGATGAGCCGGAAGAGGGAGGTCGGGTTGCCGGTGACCTTTGAGATTGGCTTCTTTGAGAATTCGAGGTTGGCGGTGAAAATATCCTTCACTTGTGAAGCACCATTCGCCGGCGTTGGTGGTGGGGCTGGACCGAGGGGGATGTTTTCCTCTCCGCTAGGGTTGGCATGTTCGATATGTTCGGTCTCAACGATGAGAGTTCCAGGACTGACGTTATCGGTATTCCTAACCCAGCTCAAAGCTGCTTGACGAGCAATATTGATTGCCATTCGAGTCGCCAGGGCGGCTTTTCTTTTGGCTTCTTTGGCTTCTCGCTTCTTGCGGAGTTTGGCTTTGGCTCGCAACTCCTTGTCCCGCTGTCGTTGGATTCGAAGTTTTTCAGTAGCTTCTCTTATGGCTACGTGGGTTGGAGAACTCGATGGGGTTGCGATGATTATGGGACGGACATTGCAGTGTTCTGAAACTGGGTGGGGGACGATTCTGATTGGAGCCGTGATTTGGGGGATGTCTGCTGGAAGGCCTGTGGAGAGACCGTTCGTAGTGGTGACGCCTGGGATGTTGATGTTCGCTGCTTGAGTTGGTGGGGTCGGAAGCCATGGGTTTTCATGGACGGAGAGGGGAGTAGGAGCAGGTTGGAGTGGAGTGGTACTAGGTAGGACTTGGGCAGCAGTGGGCTGGATGGTTAGGACTGGAGGTTGCAAAGCAACAGCTTTTTGTGGACGTTGAGGTTCTGGTTCCCAGGTTGTCTCCTTTCGTTTCCCAAGTCTCAATACCATTCCGAGGCCCCAAAGTGCGACTTTCTGTGGACCTGAGTTGACAGCAGGCGCACGGGTGATAGCAGACGATTCAATGATCATGGCAGCGAAACTCTCAGCCTCTCTGTCTTCAATTGGAGGTTCAAAAGTGTTACCGATGGCCATGTCTTTGAGTTGACGGAGTTTCATGTTAGTAAGGTTTAGAATGTCAATGTAGGCGTTTCCCTTGCTGAAATCCGAGGCTTGGTTGAAGGATTGCCATTTGCCACGGACGTCAGGGTTGATGCTCTCGAGACGGACAAGACTTTGACCGAGACAATCCATTGTTTCTCGGAGAGGACCAGGAACTTCGTGAAGGTAATCTGGGATGATGCATTGAAGAGTCTGGAGGAGGCCGTTCATGTGGAACTTGATATCTGAGATTTCCCGTGGGTCGTGAGGCATACTTGGCCACGCGGTTGGACGGACTCTCCACATGATTTCTTGGTACTCTTCAATTGCGACGATGATGGATCCGGCGGTTGTGATGTTGATGTTTAGTCGCTCGATTGGCTTTGGAGGGATACTCGGGGCGAAGTTTGGGTTTCCGGGAGCTGGGTGGTTTGGATAGAGAGCAACGGGTTTACGGCCGGGGAAGAAGTGCCAGTTCTTGATGGCTTCGGCGAATTTTGCCGCTGAGGAGAGGAGAGAGGGCATTGTCGTATAGAATCGTTATCGCCAATTGACGACGGTAGATGGGATGGTTCTGAGATGGCTAGGGATGTTAGTTGATGAAGTTCGTAATAGGTTCGGGGAGGTGGGAGGGTAGTGAAAGAGTTTACTTGTGTATGGGATTGAAGCTAACAGACTCTCGAGACAAGAATTCCGGACCAATGCAGGGCACTGGACGGAATTGACGCTCGTGGATGAAATAATTGGTATAGAGGTAATCAATTGGGTGAACCAATTGGGGAGAGGTTCGTGATGGCGATGATGATGGGGGAAGGTGAAGGTGAGAAGGTGAGGTTTGGTGGAGGGAGAAAAGAAAGCCGTTGCGGACAGCAAGGCGGGTCGACTGGACTGAGCACCACGCCGAACATCTCGATCCTTAAACGTGGCCAACCACCTCCACCTCCCATATCATCTTCTCCAGTATGACGGTCAATGCCATCGACGTTGGATATCCCGCCCAGACGCCTTAACCATTCTCAGCGTCGAGAGTTCATATCGAAAGTACCAAAGTTGAAAGAGTATACTATATATAAACGTCTTACTCGTCAATGGACTCCCCACCCTCCTCGTTCCTTATTCCTGACTGACAGTTTTTCAATGCCAATAGTGTCCACGGGCCGGCTAATCTTTAGATAGTCCTCGGCCTCCTGTCTTGACGGCATTCCTATAGCACCGTTTGCCCCGGCCCGACGGGGACCTGTTTCGAGGGAACACCGGCTGGAGGCTTTTTGAGAATACCGAATCAACGTTCAATCATTCCGTCGAGAGTGCCTCGCCTCGGGCTCAGTTTACCCCTGCTTGCTTATTGCACGTACAAAATGCGGACATCCCACCGAGCTATACAAAACGTTATTAAGAGATCCCACCTCGCTGAAACCATTCATAAAACGAAATACATGCCATAATACCGCCGTACCGCGCGATTGGCGGCTCGACCCAGGACCACGCCCAAGCAATTCGCTAAAAGTGAGGATTATATATCTCCCACTAGCCGGATTTACAAAATCGAGCCATCTTCCCACCCAATCGATGTGCGAAACCGGTGGAGCAGGCTAGTCTCCATGGTGCTGCGAGGATGCAGTTAGGACATCTACAACTTAGTCACCGAACAGAAATATGATGATGAAGGATGATGGGAAAGAGAACTGAGCATCTTGCTCTTCAAATGCTGCCTTTCAGGTGTTAAAGCTCGGCTAGTAGTCTCGGCGAGGCAGTATCAGGGGATGTCATCACAGCATCGCTGTCGGCACATTTCAGCAGGCCAAAATGCAACAAGGCAGCTGTCAAAGGCCCAGATCACCCAAAAGTTCTACAGAGGACACTTTGTTTTTGTAAAAACGGGTTTATCACACTGACTAAATCTATCTAGACATCTTCCAAAGTACAATTCGTTCAGAGATTGCAACCAAAGAAATCACAAGATGAAAAACGATGAAAGAGGAGGAGGTCGAGGATTACCTCTTTCGGCGATTACCGAATTTGGCGGGCTGGACGGAATGACACAAATACAACACAAATACGGACTATTGACGCCTCGGATTGGCGATGATCGGAGCATGGCAATGGCAACAGGGCTCAAAACATGGCAACGACGACCGAAAACAAAGACCCCTCGAAATGTAGTCAGAAGGACGTCGTTAGGATATCTTGAACTATGAGAGAATGGTGCTTTGAGGGACACATCACATTGTATACAGGCACCGTAAGGCTATCAGGACTGCCTGAACCGGAAGCGTGCTAGATTTAGTCCCATAGTTTTCCCAGAATCGATCCATTCCCAAACACGGAAAGGGTATCTGGGGTGTATTAGAAAGGCAAGGGTTTGTGGTAGCCCCGTAGTACGGTCCGTAATACCCAAACCAATCCGTCCAGCCACAATGCCAGGGCATGTATTCGTATCTTCACATGCAGTTGGATATTTCACTGCCTATACACTATCATCAATTGTAATACAATAGTATGAAGGAAGATTATAGAAGACCGTAGAACAACATGTTTGAAGCTGCCGAGACTTGTTTCATCAACACGGTGTGCGGGTTGAAACAAATCACATACAAACCGCCGCCATCAAACGCCGTGTTAAAGCATCACCGTCACTCCAACCGTCTTCCTCGTCGACTTCATCTTCAACTCCTCTTCTGTCACCACCAAAGCGACTTTCCTTACCGCGTCTGCTCTTCAATATAACGCGCTATTCATCATGGATTTCGTCCACCTCGCGTAGTGGCTCTTCTTATCTAATCAGCTACTTAGTACCCTTCCTCTGCTTCATTTCCTTTTCTTCTCTTTCTTCTCCTCTCCTTCTCACCACCTAGGTATATCAATCATCATTACCAAGCACCAATCGAAAGAAACCACAAAACCATCAATATGCCGGGCCCTCAAGGCGTCCCGGGCATGCAGGGTACCCAGGGCAGCGGTGGCGGCTTCTACAATAACCGTAACCGCTCCGGTGGTAACAACAATGGCCGAAACAATAATCGACGACGACGTCCGAACAATCAATCACAATCCCAGCAGCAGGGATCCAAGTACAATCAAGGCAATGATTTCCAGGATGACGCTGAATTCCAACCAAAGCTCCCTAGTGACACCGCTCCGGCCTTCCGTTTTGTCGAGCGACGAGGGAGGAGAGGTAAAACTAGTGCTCCTGGAGGCGGACAGCACCAATACCACCATGGTCAGAGCCAAGGAGGTGCACGAAATCAGCATCCTAAGGACCCACTGCAGCTTCCGGACCAAATTCCACAACAGGCCACCCCGAATCCGGTCTCCAGTTTGCCTGTCACCCGTCAGGAGAATATCACTCCCAAGACCCTCCGCATTGTCTCAACCACCTCCAAGGCACAAAACCTAGAGAACTCCGATGGATCCGTTCACGCCGATACTTCCTTCTCTAATAGCTCTCTCGTCGACAAGACTCTCTCCCATGAAGCCAGATCCGGCACCCCTCCTACCTTGCCAGAGCCAGTCGAAGCCAGAAGCAAACCTCAGCTTGAGATGGGCCAGGATACAGCCACCGATGTTGCTAGCAGCTGCAATGATGAGGACGAAGGAGGAGTTCCTGTCTCTTGGTCCATGGCCGCTGATGCTCAGTCCGAGGCTCAAGTTACCGCCGCCCCTACTGCCACTGAGGAGCCTACTGTCGAAGAACCAAAGAAAATCTCCATTCGTGAGTTGCTTGATACCAGTGACATCATCGAGCCTACGACTTTTTCCAAGCTTCCATTCCTCCCCACCATTTTGGTGGAGCCAGCTACCCCAGCTCATAACAAACCATCCGACATCTTCTCATCTCCTCTCACGATCACTAAGACCCCCTTCAACCCTAATAACCCCGAAAACGCCATTCGTGAGCCTACCCCCGTCGAACGCTTCCTTAAACTCACCGACGTTACTTCTCGATACCTTACCGAGCGTCTGAGCGACATCAACTACAATCCCGACCTCTCTCGTCGTCTTAAGTCCGACTTCGAAGTCGTCGAAACTGCTTACAATGCTCTTCCCTTCGACCGTTCTCTCAATCCTTATCGAATTATCTGGCATACCCTCCTAGGACTCAAAAGATCGATTGAACTCCGTAACAACGATGCAAAAATTGTTGGTGCGTTGAAGCAAATGTCGCAGACCTACGATGCCGTTCGTCACCAGGCACTCCACGAACGCCGCTTCGGTAGCGACCAACCTTTTACCCCTGAAGCTGAGGCTATTACGACGCCTTTGTCGTTGTCGTCTGTTCAGGCTGTTGCTAAGTCTGGTGAGAATTTGATGGATACGTTGAAGTGGAATATTAGAGGAGGTGATACGAACGTTCGTCTCTATGAGGGTAACGGTAATGCCGGACATACCATCATGGGATTTGGAACTGCTACTGCTCCCGCGGGGTTTGGGGCCCCTACTACCACGACTGCCCACTTTGCAGCTCCTAAGTCTCAGTTTGGGAGGACTAGGACTCAATTCGGATTTGGACAAGGTATTAATGCCCCTGCCGCTGCCGTTCCTCAGTATGGGATCATTGGCGGGCATCTGAAGGGATGATATGGGAGGATTTCCTTTTTTTTTCTCTTTTTTTTTTCTGTAGATATATGATGGCTTGTCTTTCTTGCAAGGGCTACGGGATATGGAAAGATCCAGTCCTTGCTTCTGCTTCCTTTTCTTGAAAGCCTTTTCCTTTTGTTCCGGATGTTGAATTGACGGTGTTTTCCTTTGACGCTTCCTTTGTCGATATTCATATCCGTTTCCTTGCTAGCCCTACTCGATACGGGACCACACACTGGGGCTTACGATCGTCGGATACCTATTCCGAGATTCCTACCCTGTATCAAAGTCGTGGGTGGTGTCCGTGGAGGAAGGGAAACCAGATAGCATTCTACCGATGCTTCAGGCTTCACTTTGATCAGGTTCGATGCTACCTTGTCGATATGAAAAATCAAAATGACGGCGTTTTTATACACACGGGAAACATTCTAAAGTTGATTCTAAAAAGAAGCTATATAGCTTTGTATTATGAAGTAGAATTTTGTTCGTAGCACTACATGTAGGCCTTCTAGACCTTTACATACTGAGGTATGTAATCGGTAAATTTATACCGCTAGCTAGGGATATACCCAGATTAACTATGAAAATACCGAGCATCGAGCCAGATCGATGTCGAGACCCCTGCACCCAGGGGAAAGAAGGTATAGTAAAAAGAAAGGCCCCAATAAACTCCAAGTCCATCTCCAAAAAAGATCCGTAATCCCAGAAGAAGAAAAGTCGCTAATAGAAGAAAATATAGAAAAAAGCCGCCTCATGAAGGGTAATAATGTCGTAAACATCATCGTAAGAAGAAGAAGAATAAAATATTAAAAAGAAAAGAAAAGAAAAGAAAGAAGAAGGTCATTCCATCGACATCTCTCGCTCGACGAGAGATCCAACCCATGCTACTACCACTTAGCAGGCTCCGGATTCTTTCTCCTTTGCGCCGACAGAATCATAGCAACCCCCGAAACCACAAAGCTCATCCCGATCAAAAACTCAAAGCTTGTAACCGCAAAGGCCATCTGACAGCGGGATTCAAAGGGTGTATTTTTATACACGAAGTTTTGACCGTTTACGACGACGTAACCGCCGTTTATGACGTTGTTGGTTTCACGCCATCGTTTGTTGTCGCAGGAGTTTACGCCGGGACCAAGGGATACTGCTGTCGCCTATGGTTTTTGGAAATGGTTAGAAAATTGTGTTGTAGACGACTCCGACCGAAATTGGAAGAGGAAAGAAGGAACATACGACACCACCGGCGAATTGGACCAATGCGACCACAAAATCGAGGGCTCCGACAACCCGGGATTTTCGCATAACGGCGAATATTTGAGAAAATACGCCGAATATGGACATGAAGAGACCCAAGGAACCAAGGAAGATTGAGAATTTGGTGATTATGGGAGCTTCGCCGGAGCGTTGGCCTAGCATTAGGACGACGGAGAGGGAGAGGATTATTGCGGAGAAGATTAACTATTTTTTTACATGGGTCAGTTCTCCTGGTTTTTGAGATTCATTGTGATTGGTTTGGTAATGCTAACCTGCGTTAATCGCAGAAGAACTGTGAGGCACGGATTCATGATGTTTCGAATCGTAATCGACAAGCTTCTAGGCAGGTCTTGTGAAGAAGCTCAAAAGCTTGATGGGGACCTTGTCGCGGTCGCTAAAAGTTCAGGGCCTGACAGGATACGAAACCCGCTTATCGTTCCCGAAATCTTCGTTCTCCTCTTTTTCGTGCTGTGCCGGATTCCGATCGTTTCTTTGTTCTCCTCTTAAGATCTCTCCTTCCCTATTGTTCTCGACGATGTTGGCCAATTGTCGATAGCTGGCTGGCTGGCATAAACGGTGCCTTTGCTTAAGGAGGGCGTTTACTGAAACTTTTTTCCTGCAGGCGCGGAGAGGAGGGGATGGGGAAGGGGGACGGGAATGGAGGGAGATGCGGGCATCACGGGATTTATGTACTCCTGCTTGCCTTTGTGCTACATGTACGACGGACAGATTCTACGGCTGGATTTCCTTCTTCTCCTCTTCCTTCTTCATCTTCGCTCATTCGGCGGCGCACGGTTGATAAGATAATCCAACCAGAACAATGCATTGTTCACACCCGAACGGGTCTCGACCGGTCACGCCAACATTGCGCCGTTGGTTTAAGTTAAACTGTTTGTCGGTGTGGGATGGGCTGAGGGAGTTTTTTTTCTTGTGGAATTTTGGAACAAATGAGAAGTGATGGTTTAGCGCCCGTGGGTGTGCTCTTTCCCGTGTCTGTTGTGTGCTCGCTGCTGCTTCGTGCTTTTTGAGAGGGTGCGAAGGGCGGGGTTGGGCGGTGGGTGGTGTGGAGACTCTTTTTGGAGGAATGGAAGATACCGATTGGCTGGTGCGGAATACCACGCTTTCAACACGGTAGAAAAAAAAGTTGGGAACCGGGGTTATGGCGCTTTGGAGGGGTTTTGTATTGTCATTGTGGTATGATTTTGGGATATAAAAATCTTTGCCGATGTTGGGTAATATACGTTCTTATAGATGTGAGAAAGTTTGATGTAGAGAGTCGTACTATTCTTTTGAATTTGGAGATACAATCGTTCGATATGGTGGAGGTTTCCCGTCTACTCACGGATTTGAGGCGTTTTTCGAGCCGTTATTACGTGCATAGTTTGTGGATCCGGCCAAGATCTTTATTTTGTTTTCAGCCTTTTTTGGGATTTCCATTATATTCCAATTGGGCTTTTTTTTTTTAAGGCCGGAGTCCGGAATGGTGGTGGGGTATGATGATGATCTGTGCTTTCCAAAGACAGTCCGGTGTTGGTTTAGGTATAAAGTTAGGTTTATAGGTATCAACAGATGTTGGGTAATATAGCTACCCATGCAAAGCCGTGTTTATCAACTGATCCGGACTCCGTTGGGTTTTGTACAGGGCGCCTAGGAAATATTCACGGCAAGTAGGATTCTAGAACTATAATAGATCAGGGATTCCCTTTATCATTATAGCGCTAAACCAGGTGCTGACGGTACCTCTAGGTGAATGTTGGATTGTGGTTACTTGGTGTAGGGTCCAACAATCCAACATTCCGGCGAAGGATTAGGATCCGGCTGAAAAACTAGCTGGACAAAGGCCTCAGATGGGACCACAGCGGCAAGCCGGAAATATTTCAACACGGGATAGGTGCCGCCGCGATGCCATCGCGGTGGCATCGCATTGTGTAACCTTATGCTATATATGGTACTCGAGCCGGTTTGTAGGCCGATTCACAATTATAGAGTTATACGGATTTACCAGCCTGCGAACGTTCGAACTACCAACCTAACCGCTGACCGTAGGTACCTTGCGAATTCCTTACACTATCATGCCACTCTCAGTACCTACATATGCATACTCGAGGCTATATCTGTTACGTCCGGGCGTCCGGGCGGTCTCGAGACTATCTCTGTACTACGTTACACAATGCCAAAATGTTGGTGGTGAACATCGTAATTAATAGTTCACTGTACGGCTGTGTTGTCTTTCTTCCCTCTTTACTCATCATCGTTCCGTCCTTTCTATTGCTTAAACCATAGATAACGGACTAGGGATTAAGGCAGGGGTCACGCTCATAGTGACGAAGGGGCCGATATCGCGATCATGCTGCGACTCTTCATAATTTGCACGGCAGTCCAACGATCCAACGTTCCGTAAGAATCGTAGGGCTCAAGAATTTTCCATGTCAAAGTCTAGTTGGACCATGGAAGCCTTCTAAGTTCTTCCTTCTCTTCCCGTTCCTCCTCCTCGTTGACCCGGAAGACGGAGAGTACGGATTGTGGGTACATAGGAATAGTTTTGATGGTATGCACCTTACCTTTAAGGAAAATTTGTTTTCCTTTTAGACATCTTTGATTAACGTGCAGGAGCAGATATATCGATATCGTATACCTTTCTAAACTCCCGCTCCTACGGGACCTGCACACCGTTCGGAGTCTAGTCGCGAATACCGGATTACGAGAACAAGTCTAGTTTAAAACCCTCCAGGTCCACAAAGGCCATAGTATGGCCATCTCGGGAAGATGTCGCCGGCAACCGAAGGGGTATCCACTTGTCCCGTGCGCCACAAAAAGCGGGTCGTATAAACTTGGAAGTTGGGTTCTTCCAAAATAAGACGGCCGTACCAAAGTTCGTAAAAGTTTTTGTTCTAAATTCTAAAGTTTTTGATTTAGGTATTTTTTGCTAAGTTTCAGATGCTATATAGCCAGAGAGGATTATAAGGCTGAAGCGTTTCCATACATCGCTTACAAGTTAGAAAAAGCGGAGAAAGCCCGCGGCGGGAGCTCAGCCACGACGCGCCATGCTTGCATATAAGGCTTTTATATTCCGCACGCAGGATTGGATGCATCTCTAGATCCTTCCCATGTCTAAGCCCTTATAACGGGCAGTTTCTATCTCTATGTCTATCGTCGCCTGGGGCCTGAAAGTTAGATTATATTATTCTACCAACTCTCACTACTAGTACGTCAGACCGTGTGTTGGAGACGGGAAGATCGCAAACCAGCAACAGCAAGAGCAAGTCGGGCCCGCGGGTCGGCAGCGACTTCGACGACAATTCGACATCTCGACCCCGGGGCCCTCTCATCAATACTATATCTGATAAATACCGTAAAGACAGTCTTCGCAATTCCTCTGACTATGTCTAACCTTGACTACACAGTTGGGTGGGTCTGCGCTCTAACTATTGAGCGGGTTGCTGCGCAAGCACTACTTGACGAAGAACATCAGCCTCCGGAAGATTTCTCTCCAAATGATAATAACACTTATGTACGCGGAATGATGGGGAGGCATAAAGTGGTGATTGCCGTACTACCAAAGGGGGAATACGGCATAGCAGCAGCGTCGGCTGTCGCTCGGGACATGTTGCGCACATTCACAAACATCAGAATTGGTCTGATGGTGGGAATTGGCGGTGGTGCTCCAAGCGAAAAGCATGATGTTCGCCTCGGGGATATCGTGGTCGGTGCACCCAGCTACGGGGAGAGCGGACTTTTCCAATACGACTTTGGTAAAACGATACAAAATCAGACATTTCAGACTACAGGGCACTTGGATAAACCACCAAACCTTCTTCGTACGGCGATAAGTGATATTGAAGCCGAATATGAAATTGAAGGCCATAAATTAAAGGAAATCATTTCTGGAGTCTTTGAAAAGAAGCCGAGACTGCGAAAAAGATATCAACAGCCGGATCCAAGCAGTGATAGATTATATCAATCGAGAACCACCCACCCTTTAAACGACGAAAGAAGCTGTGCGACACTTTGTGACCCATCGAAATTGGTTTCGCGGCCATACCGAGGTGATGATGACAATCCGACTATACACTACGGCTTAATTGCTTCAGCAAATCAATTAATGAAGGATGCTTTAATCCGGGATAGACTTGCTGCTGAAAAGAATGTTTTGTGCTTTGAGATGGAGGCAGCCGGATTGATAGACCATTTCCCGTGTTTGGTTATTCGCGGAATTTGCGACTACTCCGATAGCCACAAGAATAAAGAGTGGCAAGGATATGCAGCAATGACGGCGGCAGCATACGCGAAAGACCTTCTTCGGCGAATTCCTTCTAAAAGGATCGAAACTGAAGAGAAAATTGCGGTGCTTCTTTCTAGCGGTTAGTCATCTCAATATTAATAACATATAATCGCCACCTTCTGACAATAGTTTAGCACTCGGTACTCTATCTAGAACCGAAGCCGATGTAAAGGTCATAAGGTCCAGTCTACAGAGCAAAGAAGACCTTGAAATCCTTAACTGGCTGACAGACATTAACTACGGCCCTCAACAAAGTGACTATAGAAGCCGACGGCAAGCGGGAACAGGCCAGTGGTTGCTCGATTCACCCGAGTTCCAGGACTGGGCGGCGGGCGATAAGCAGAGTTTATTCTGTCCCGGTATTCCCGGAGCCGGGAAAACCATCATCACATCGATTGTGGTAGACCATTTGGCCTCAAAAATGAGTGATGCAAACATTGGCCTTGCCTACATATACTACGATATACGGCAGAAAGAAGTGCAAAAGGCTAATAACATAGTGGCAAGTCTCTTAAAACAGCTAGCAGAGGGCCAGCCATCTTTATTTACTGGTATCAAGGATCTTTACACCCACCATTATCCTAAACACACACGACCATCATTTGTCGAACTCTCAAGGGCCCTCCGGTCTATAACAGACACATACTCGAAAGTTTTTCTTGTCGTTGACGCCCTCGATGAATCGCGAACATCTGATGGCTTTCAGAGGTTAATCCTTCCCGAGATCTTCTATCTCCAAAGCGAGCATAAAGCAAATGTATTTATCACATCAAGGAATATCCCCGAGATCACTGAAATATTCAAGATGACCAAATCGCTAGAGATCCGCGCCCGCGATGAGGACATCGAGAAGTATCTAAAAGGTCGCATATTAGAGGAGGGCAAGGTACCGCTAGAAGAACTACACGACAAAATCGTAAGGGATATAATTAAAGTAGCCGACGGGATGTAAGTCCTGCCCATAACCCCAGACGTGGATTTCTTGAGTCGCTTACATCTACCTAGGTTTCTACTTGCAAAACTTCACTTTGACAATCTTACAACTAAATTGACACGCAAGCGGATAATTGAAACTTTGGAACATCTTCCTAAGGGTTTGGATTCATATAGTACTGCATACGACGAAGCCATGGATAGGATTGGTCTTATTGGTCACGAGTCTAAGGATTTGGCTCTATCCGTTCTTTCATGGATCACTTGCGCCAAGAGGCCATTAATCACATTGGAGCTTCAGCACGCGCTTGCTATCAAGATAGGGGATCAAGACCTAGACGTCGACGACCTCATACCAATTAAGGATATAGTCTCGGTATGCGCTGGGTTAGTTGTAGTCGACAAAGAGAGCGATACGATTCGGTTAGTCCATACCACAACGCAGGAGTACTTTGAGTATGCACGACGACGCTGGTTTCCAGAAGCAGAAACCGCTATTTCAAAAGCTTGCATTGCATATCTACTATTCATCGAATTTGAGAGTGGTATGTGTCCTTCGGACGAAGTGTTTGAGGCGCGGTTGACGAAGTATCAATTTTACGATTATGCGGCGCGATACTGGGGCTCCCATGCCGCGGCTACCTCGAGTGAAGAGGTTGAGCGATTAGCATTGGCGCTTATTCGCAACATGGAGAAGGTCTCTGCGGCTAGCCAGGTGGCCATGGCTTCCAAGGGCTCCCCTAACTATAGTCAGAATGTACCTCAGCAAGTCACTGGTCTGCACTTGGCCTCATACTTTGGACTGTGGAAAATTGTTCGGACCCTACTTTTGGAAGGATGTGAGCCGGATGCGAAAGACACACACGGACGAACTCCTCTCGGATTGGCTGCCGCGAATGGACATGGTGCGGTCATATCGCTCTTACGCGCCAGCGACGCCGTAGATTTAAATACCGCCGACGCCCACGATAACACGCCGCTTTCACTTGCCGCAGCGGGTGGCCACTCTGGGGCTGTGGAGGTGCTTCTCCGAGACGACCGAGTCGACCGAGAACGCAAAGATATCTACGGAAATACAGCTTTGGCATGGGCGGAGGCGAATAGACATGCTACTGTGGCGGAACTTTTATTGAGATCCAGCAATAACCCAATTTCAATCGACACACCGAAAGATCCATCCTTATTATTCCGGGCGGCTCAGGATGGTAATGAAGCAGCGGTTCGAATGCTTATCGAGGCTATCCCTGTTGACCCAAAGGATGCGACTGGGCAGACACCGCTTTCCTGGGCTGCCATGAAAGGCCATGCTAGTGTAGCCAAAGTCTTATTAGAATCGGGGGGTGTCGATATTAACTCAAAGGATACGGCTGGGCAGACGCCGCTGTCGTGGGCCGCCATGAAAGGGCACTCTAGTGTGGTCAAAATCCTATTAGAGTCAGAGAACGTTGATGTTAACTCAAAGGACACAAATGACCGAACACCGCTTCTATGGGCTATCATAAATAGAGAAGTCGGTGTTGTTAGGTTGTTGCTAAAATCAGAGAACGTTGATATTGACCCAAGAGATGACCTCGGTCGGACCCCACTTCTATGGACTGCAATAAATAAAGATATCGGGGCCGCTAGGTTGTTACTAGAGTCGGGGAACATCTATGTTAACTCGAAGGATACGGCCGGACGGACACCGCTGTGGTGGGCAGCCGAGGAAGGGTGCGAAGACATTCTGGTCCTACTACTCAAACACGGTGGCAGATGCGAGTTGAAGGATTGTCACGGGCAGACACCGCTTTGGCGCGCTATCTCTAGGGGTCATAAATCCGTAACTGGGCTTTTGATTGAGGAGAGCTTCATCAAGGCTAACCAAGAGGATGCCAACGAAATCACTCTTTCTCTATGTGCGGCGGAGCAAGGCAATGTGGATTTAGTGAAGTGGTTTCTAGAGAGGGGTATACCGGGGAGGTTGGATGACCCTGAGCGGCGAAAGCAGATGTGGTATGCCCTGCGTATCGTTGACCTCGCACGCGATAACCGTCCGATCGACTTTTCTCTAGACGCCTGCGATGGGTATTGCCGGGTGACTCGTGCCAAAGAAGAGAATGCAGACAACGACACTAGTAACTTTGATGATGATGCTAGTAACCTTGATCACGATGATGATGACGGGGCTAGTAGCTCTGACGAGGCCAGTAGATTTGGTGATGAGGACCCTGGTAGCATTTTGAACATCTTGCTAGATCGTCGAGATCAGAAGCTACTGAGCACTGCCGCTGAGAAGGGACATGAGGCTGTTATTCGACTACTACTTGAGAAGGTTGGCCCTACACTTCCACGACTTCTCCTCAAGAAAGCGGCTTGTATCGAGTCTAATGGCGATGATACTACTCGCGCGCTGCTGATGGCAGCCAAAGATGGGCACGATGGTATTGTCCAACTGCTCCTTGCGAACAAGTACGGCCAGCAGTTGCTACTCAGCGCATGCAAAAATGGACACGAAGGGGTACTCCGACTGCTAGTCAGCCGGGGAGCCAGTGTTGATTGGAATGGTGGTCGTCATATCTTAGGTGCCACTCGCTCTGGGTCCGATAACGTGCCTTGGCTACTACTCAAGAGAGATTCCCGTGATCAGGACAGGCCTAGTTATGAGCCGCTATTATTATGGGCGGCTGTTAGAGGTGGGCATGAAGCAGCAGCACGGCTGCTACTTGAGAGAGGGGTCAGTGTAAACAGACGGGGCCCCGACGAGGATTTTGGGCGTTTGGTACTCCAATACGCTGCTGAGAATGGATACGAGGCTATAGTTCGACTATTACTTGAGAAAGGAGCTGAGATCGAGTCAGACTACTAAAATGACAGACAACCGCTCCGGCTAGCCGTAGAAGGTGGGCACGAGGCTGTGGTCCGGTTACTGGTTGAGAAGGGGGCCGATACCAAGCCGAAGTGGGGTCGCACGCCACTCGAAGAAGCCATAAGACGTCAATACTGGGGTATTGTCTCGCTCTTGCTTGAGATTAATACGACCGAAGGTGAGGGTGAAGGTCTTGTTAAGCTACTACTCGAGAAACTTGGTATTAGAAAACAGGAGAGTGTTTGGAGATCACTACTCGAGTTCGCTGCCGGAGGCGGGCGTAAGGCCAAAGCTATAGTTCATTTAGTCCTCGAAAAAGACGAGAATGATACGACGTGGTTGTCTCATAAAACGAGGTTGTATAGAGCAAGGGGTGAGCCTACTACCCGATCGATATTTGAGACTACTATCTCCGCCCTTCTGCGAACCGCCAGATATAGCCCCGATGTTCATTCTGATTTTGAGGTATTATTGAAGGCCGCCAAAGACGGACATGGGGCACCGCTTAAGGGCGAGCCTGGCGGAATGCTACTATTTGATGCGTCGCGCGATGGGTGCGAGGCCCTAGTTCAGCTGCTGTTGAAGAAAGCTGCCAATGTCAATAAAAGAGATGATAGTGGGGTATTCCCGCTATCGATAGCTCTCAAAAACAACAATGAGGGCGTGGTCAAGCTGCTACTGGACAATGGCGCCAAGGCCAATCATTGGTCACCTCTAGCGTCGGCTGCAGAGAACGGGCACGAAGGCATAGTTAAGCTATTATTGGAAAGGGGCGCCGATGTTGATGGCGGGTACCGATCACCACTAGCACTAGCCGCAGAGAACGGGCACGAAGGCATAGTTAAACTGTTACTGGAGGAGGGCGCCGATATCGATAAGGGTTACCGGTCACCACTACCACTGGCCGCAGAGAACGGGCACGGAGGTATCGTCAAACTGTTACTGCAGAAGGGTGTCAATATTAACAAGGGGATACCATTGGCGGTAGCTGCAGGGAACGGGCACAAAGACGTAGTCCGATTGCTATTGGAGAATGGCGCCGATATCACTCCTGGGTCGCCACTGGGACTGGCTGCGGGAAACGGGCACGAAGGAGTAGTTCGGCTGTTATTGGAACAGGGGGCTGGTATTGATGGCGAGTACCAGCCACCACTAGTTCTAGCTGCAGAGAAAGGGCACGAAAGTGTGGTCCGGTTGTTACTAGAGAAGGGTGCTAGTATTAATAATGGCATACCACTAGTATCGGCTGCAGAGAAAGGGCAGGAGAGCGTGGTCCGATTGTTATTAGAAAAAGGAGCTGATATCGAAGAGCAAGATGGAAATAAAAGGTCGCCGCTATGGTTTGCTGCGATGAATGGACATGAAGGCGTGGTTCGGTTATTATTGGAGAATGGCGCCAATATCGAAGCATGGGATGTCGATAAAAACCCACCACTGCGAAATGCTATCTGGAACGGGCACGAGGGTGTGGTCTGGCTGCTATTGGATAATGGCGCCAATGTCGAGACACGGGATGAAGATGGCTATTCGGCGCTGGAAATAGCTATTGCACGAAAAAAATGGGGCGTTTTCGAACTATTATTCCAGAGCTCGAGAGCTATCGAAACAATGGATGATATCACGACACTGTTCGAGGTTGTTGAGACCATACCTGATATTATCCTCTCCAGATTTGCCGAGAAACACGGGAAGCACCTACTATTAGCAGCATGCGAGTATGAGAACCCTTCTGTTGTCCTGCTATTGCTCAAGAATGGTGTTAAAATTGAATCGAAGGGCGATTGCGACAGGTCGCTATCATGGGTGGCTACCCAGTATAAACATGAGTATATGGCCCAAACTTTAATCAAAAGAAAAGCTGAAATCATGGCCAAAAATGGGCCGCCGGGTTGGGTCAAGGAAAACTTTTGTATTGCTCTGATCATGCTGAAAGGTGCCGTTAAGTTTGGGAAGGAGGTTATTGTCCAACAAGTACTCGAGAGCCTCGCCGCAGATATGGACCGAGCTATTTTCGAATGTATTGTCGACTCTAGAAGTGGCACTAACTTTGAGGCTTTCTTAAAGGCCGTGGAGGGTGGGCCTAATGTCCTCCTTAAAGTCCTCCTCAGGGAGGAGTTTGGTACAGAGCTACTACGAATAGCCGCTGTCAATGGGCGTGAGGCCGTGACCCGACTACTACTTGAGAAGGGGGCTAGCTGTGATCTAAAAGATGATGGGGATTACAACGATAAATCACCACTCTGGGCAGCTGCTAAGAATGGACATGAAAACGTGGTCCAGATGTTACTCGATCACCTCGACTCAAAGAAGGGTGACAGGTCACTATCATGGGTTAGTGCATGTTAGCAATAAACAGGAGCCTTCAATCCGTACTGACACGAGACAGGTACCACCAAATAGGCGCGGTAAAATCCGGGCTACCTTTAAATCATGGCTTCCCCAGTTCTTAGAGGACGCTGTTAAGTACGGACACCCAAACGTGGTACGACTACTGCTCAAAAAGGTTAATGTTGAGACACTCGAGTGGAGTCGTAAAACATTATTACCCGTAGCCGCGAAGTATGGAAGTTTGGATGCTGCCGAAACACTAATCGAAAACGGCGCCGATATCGAATTGGGATCTGGCGATGGCGAATCACCACTTCTGGAGGCTGCTCGAAATGGGAACGTGGATATAGTCCGACTGCTGCTTGAGAAGGGAGCCAACATTGAGTCAACGTCTCCTAAAACCGGCGAATCGCCGCTTTGGATGGCTGTAAAGAATGGATATAAGTTGACAGTTCAATTATTGCTAGAGAAGGGAGCCAACATTAACTTCAGGAATGAGAATGGCGACTCATTGCTCTGGGCGGCGGAGCAAAGCGGAAATGAGGCTCTTGTTTGGCTGTTACTTGAGAAGGGGCTGGGCTTGCGACTAAAGGCGACTAGACTCCAAACCGACATGGGTGATGTGGGTGATGGGAGTGACGATGAATACTTGGACCTTAAATACTCGGACTTTAAGCGCCCGGACCTTAGGTATACGGGCGATGAGTGTACAGACTAGTATTCCTATTTGCAACCTATCAATTTTGCGTGTGAATAGGTAAACAAATCACCTTCTCTCCCAGACGGGTTGCCACAGAACTGAGGAACTACCAATGGTAACCGGTTTGTTGCATTTTCATGACCTATGACCGCTGCAGAGCTGCCCCCAAATCTAACATTGTTAATAGGCAGAACTAAAGCTGTAATATCATCGCCATGATAATGGGTAAACCTTGATAAAATTCCGATTAATAATGCATCCAAACTGTGTAACGCCCAGGGACGAGGCAATCTAAACTCTCGGATTACGAAATGTTACCAGAATATCTTAGCTGTAAGACCGGTGCACGTGCACACCGTGTTGTTGCAAGCCTTCGAACGTAGGATACGGGTCTTATCAATGGGAGCATCAAGTGAAGAGTTGTCGAGAAAGTTAAGAAATATTTATTTATATATACGAGAGCAAATCCTCACGTCAGATCGCGATTCTATATAATCGAATACGTGAGGTCCCCTGAATTAGTGTGATGTTGACAATCGTTGTGTTGATCGTGTGGTATTCTGCATCAGCGAACGATGCAAGGAGGTCTGATATAGCACTCTCGTACTTTGCATAAAATATCGTATTTTGTATGTTTTACCACAGCTCGTTATTGTGGGAATGGCTTACAAGAGGGGCCCTTCGGACCGCGTAGGATCTAGGCCCGACTAAATTGAACTAATCTCTAAGTATCCGCTGGAAATAATTGATAATTATTGTGTCGACGTGGCTTGCAGGGTTTCTTTCACCCATACCCCTCAGTTTCGCTCTAACTAAAGAAAGCTGATACCCACTTACTCGCTCACCTAGGTCGTATTGTACGTAGATATTTTATAAGGGCAAAATTACTCGATCTTTAAATTTGGCCAGCCATGAAGAGAGACTGGGTAGCACCGCAGTACTGGAAGAAATTCACAGTAAATTTGTTAGTTCCCTCCATTCAGGGGGAATCAAGTGAGGTTCATCAAAAATTTACAACTTTTACAGTATCAGCAGCTGCAATGTGGCACATATATTAGGAATAAATGCACTTTTGCTGATGGGGTTACCCTAACTCGACGGTTAGGTAAATTTATGCGTAGAGGGTAAGGGGAACAGATATTCCCGTCTCGAGGGCGGCATCTAGGAAGTGGGGGATGGATCCGACTCGATCCGAAACTGTCCATGGGCCCACCTGTCCGAAGTTTGCTCTTCCATATCTGTGGCACAGGCTGGCCATGTGCCAACGATATCATACGATTTTATATTCGAGGTGTCTATGTAGACGCCAACGTTTTCAACGCCGTCGACCCAATCCCAGCTGAATCATATGCGCCAATGTTCACAATCCGGCAGCCCCGATGGACCACAAGGGTTATGTTCGTCTCTCATGCGTCGAAATGCTTCGTTGCATGATTCAGACCCATCTATCCACCGTGGAACCTTTGGTGCCTTGTCCTCTGCGAGGTTTTCCGAAGCCATCAGCTGCTCACGGCTAATTTTTTTGCGACGGATTCTAAGACCATATGTCGGGAAACTCGCCATCCGTACACTATCCCGATGATGCATCTTTGCGGCACAGGCTTAAGACGGGAAAGAGTATGCAGCCTGAAAGCAACTATTGCCAGGCGTCTGTTTGGGTTTACGAGGCCAGGTTTATGCCTCCTTGCTTTGCCTCAATCTCACATATACCGACCGGTCCTCTCGCTCTCTCGCTCCGTCGACACTGTGGACACGAGGTTACCGCGGTGTATACATGAGCACATAAATGCGTTCGCATGACAGCCTCACCGAACGCGACACCCTCACCGAACGCGACAGCCTCGGTTACATTGACACCTATCGGAACTTTTTCCGGAGAGCAAACCCTTACCGCCACCAAGATCATTTTAATGCCAGGTCGTTGGGAGGTCAAGGTGTTGAGGAGATCTCCGAAGACATGTACACAGGTCAACAATACATCTATCAACCAGCGCTGCAGCGAGAAAGGTCTTTTGGTGGCTGATAAACCGCAAGTCAAATTGACGAAAATGATTATTCGTCCGCTACTTCTGACATAACATATCTAAAAGAAGTCTAGTGGCGCTCTATTTTTCAAGAGTAACGCAGATATTTTGCGCCATAGCCAACTTTGATGCTATCTCCGGCCCACTTTTTAGCTTTCTCGCTTCCTTTTACCATCGATGGCCACCTGCCTGGCCTGGGCATGCAGCAAAGACGGCGCAGTAAAATGTGACCTGGGACCCAACCCATTCGCACACAGGTCTTGGCTAGCATATATCCGCCGTGCCGCGAAAACCAGTCGACAATGAGACAGAGATGTTTGGATTGGCCAATCCACATTGCGGGGCAATCTCAGACACAGTGTCCCGGCATTGTGACACCAACTGCACGCAAGCGCACTTGTTTTGTTGCAATTTGGCTGGCTGGCAGACCAAGTCTGTGTCCGTCTATATAAGGATACTTCGCTCTTTACCCCCTTTGTGATTCGATCAACGCCTCCTCTTACCATTTCATCACTTAGTTTTGTATTGATCATCCCAGTTTTCGTATTAACCGCGCTGTGGGAGTTCCCTTAACCGCCAGCAAAACTTCATTGGTCGTTCAAATCTCGAAGGGATCGACTGTGGTTTTGGTTTCACACTACGACCCGATAGCTCAAGCGTCCGAGCGTAATCACGTGGAACCCACACACAAACGATGAAGGTCACAGCATTCGCTCTTTTGAGCCTGATTACCCTTTTTGTGAATTCCCCTGTGTTCGCTTTGCCTACCAGCGATGCGGCTAGCAGTGGTGTATACACTCCTATGCGCTGGACTGGTTCAGTCGTTGAAGGCGGCCCTGTGATGGAATTGGAGGGAACACTTCAGGTATATTCAACTTTCACCAGCGCTCGCGCAGGAAAGCTTAAGACCCAGGAACTTCATATATCGGATATGCCGGAACGTAAATTCTGATTCTTTTATCCCCTTTTAGGAAGTCTTACCACAGATAATAGCACAGAATCCTGGATGGCAGCCGCCGGCGGATGTTCTAGCTGGTCTCACGCAGCCAGATGAGAGCCTGGCCAAGCGCATGCTTCCAACACGGACCACTTCGTCCAATCCTTCCCTCGTCGAGCGCTACTTCAAAAACAGGCCAACCTGCAATGTCGTGCCTGGCTATTTGGCAGAAGGGTGGTTGATTCAAGGTCGCGCGATTCCCATGCTTGAAGGTCTTTCTGTGGCCGGGATTATGTAAGTTAATACTCTAGTTTGAGCGATAAGTTCATATGTCTAATGGTCTTTTCCGTCGGTTTCAGGTGTGGTGTTGCTGCGCACTCATGTGCTACATGCTATTGTGAAGTAGGCTCGAAGATCGAGCTGTGTAACGATGTGAGTATTAAATTGAGTTCCGGTGGTCATTCATTAGTGGCACTCTAATTCTTCTCCGATAACTAACTGCAAATCATATAACTAGCGAAGCACTTTCCTCAATATTGAATGCAGGCGGCTTGCCGGTGCCGCTGGAGAAATCGTAAAAGATTGCGCCGAGTTTATTGCAGGGGATTACCGAATGAGAGGACACTGGCTGGACACAACAAACTACGCAGCTATCATTCGACGTAATTGGGATTATACATGTCCTTGAAATGCACAATTCAATCAAATGGTTTTTTTTTTTTTTTCTTTCTTTTTTTTTTTTTTGTTTCTCTGTCGATATTGTACCGCTCTTTTTTTGGGGGCGGGGGATTTCTTTTGGTTCTGGATTCTGGGAGTTTAGTTAGGACGGATATGAACACAAGGATACTCGGGCCGAAGCTCGTGCCAGGCGGATCGCATTGTTACATTGGCCATTGTTTGCTAGCGCTGACAATAATATTCTATCAGTCAGACTTTGAGCTTCCCGACCGTAAACACACCGTAATCCTCACAATTGATGTTGCACTATCTGCCAGTTAGGCTGCTTCGGCAAACAAGGCTCGAAATCGGCCTTGCTTTCAAGTAATCCGGATATCCGTGCGAGAAAACATGAGGTTAGACGCGAGCCTCAAGGTCAAGAGTACAAACCTTGCATCAAAACATTTGGCGTGAGATGTTTTGGTTCGCATCTTTTTTAGCTTTGTACTCCTGACTCCGGCTTGGCTGGCGGGTACGTATCAGTGCTGTTTCGCGCGGCTGAGACGCAGAATGCAAGCAAAGACCACGTTTGAAACCTAACATTAACACGATTGTTTAACAAATCCTCCCTAGGCTTCGGAGACATCGTCAGCCTTTCTTTCGTCAGCACGAAAAATATATCTCACCAAGACAGACGCCAAAAGTCCAAAGCAGAACCGTATTCGTCATGGACGAGCCACAATCGGTGGGGCTAATCTGCATTGGCGCCCCATGGCAGGGATATTCAGCGAATTAGATTTCGGTTTTCCGTTGCCGGATTGCCTTTCCAAGAAAGTGCCCTGATGTCCAAGGGTCGAATTGCCCAGCATCTAGTCGATTTCCCCATGAGACACGAAATACTCCGACCCACATCGACTTCCCCCCGGATTGGAAGCTACCGAGCGTAACCCTCCTTACTACTACATAAGGAGCTTCGACCCCGTTTCCTTCAAGATGGTCCCAAACGCTCACTCTTTCTTCCTGGTCTCTCTTCCGTCTTTCCCTTTCCTGTTTTTCTTTCCTTTCCCGTTTTTGCCTTTTTCCGTGCTGTTACCCTGGAGGTGGGAGTAATAATATATAATCAATCATGAGGTCGATAAGCGTTATATTCGCCGTTTTGGTGGCGAACATGTGGGCGGTGTCAGCGACGGTGCAGTGGAAAGATTCAATATCAAGATTCAGCACAGATTTACTACGAAAGAAATATCGAAATCAACAGACAGATAAATTTTCGACAATTATGAACCGGATTAAACCGGCTTTGGGAAAGGACCCGACTGAGAATCCCCTTTTTGTGGAGTTGCCGATGGATCATTTTAGTGCCGATAATACGGATACCATCAGTTGTCGATATTTTGTTCAGGATGCGTATTATAAACCTGGTGGACCTGTTATTTGTTAGTAGACGAGGATTTTCAGTGTGGTGGATGGTTCTGGGCTTACGTATCTGATTAGTTCATGATATTGGCGAGGCGTCAATCGGGCCTTACGCAAAGGGACTAGTCGATGAGGATGAATTCTCGGTGTCGATAGCTAAGCGGTTCAATGGGCACGTATTCCTCTTCGGGTTGATACGGCGGAATTCCTTCTAACTTGATGCAACAGGCTATTGATCCTCTTCGAACATCGATTTTACGGACTATCCGCCCCGACTACCTCTGTATCGCAAGACTTGGGGAAGGCCTCGAGGCGTGGGCTTACCGAGTTTTTCAAATACCATACCATCGAACAGGCGCTAGAGGACGTCGTCTATTTTGCAACAAACTTCAGTTACGATCTTGAGGAATATCCAAAACAGGACTTGACACCGAGTAAGACGCCATGGGTTTGGATCGGGGTCAGTTATAGCGGCGCGAGGGGCGCTTGGATGGCGAAACGGAATCCTGGATTGTTTAGGGCGACTTTGGCGTCGTCTGCGCCCGTGCAGTTGCAAGTGAACTTTTGGGAGTACTTTACTGCTATTGAAGAGTTAGTATCTTCGTCGTCGACTAGTGGAGTTGTCCAGGAGGAACTAACGTGATGGAATATAGTGCGCTGCTCGTTAGGAATAAGAACTGTTCTGAGGATCTTAGGGCCGCCGCAAGATGGCTTTCCGATGCATGGGAGAAAAGGGATCATAGCATTGTGGACCAGCTGATCGATGCTGTATACGAACGAGAATGGGAGGAGATGTTGGAGCAATACGATCCGGAATCCGAGGAGGTTTGGGATATTAGAAAAGACTACTTGCAGGATGCTGCGTGGACGCCCTTTGCTGACTTTCAGGTAATATATTATAATCCAAGCAAAGAATAGTGAGAAAATTTGCTGACGAAGTATGTGTTAGTACTACGGCGTCAATGGCGGCACGTTGGGTTTGTTCTGCGATATTATGGAGACGCAGTACACGGATGGTGGCGATCCGGATGGAGTTTTCGCAACCGAACCCCTAGAACGTGCTGTTACCGCATACGCGAAGGCCGTCGCTGCCATCAGCCCATACAGTTATACCAGCAGCCGACAGCGATCGCAAAGCAGGAATAAAGAAAAACGACAGTTCTCTACAGGATCTCTGGATAGCAAGCTTGACGACTACTCATGGTTGTGGCAAGTATGCACCGAGTTTGGCGCTTTCCAGGTTGCCAATACTTCTCGTCCTGAGAACTTGCTTCCTTCGTTTATCAATGTTCAGAGCCAAATCGATTCGTGCATTGGTACATTTGGAGAATCAAACCAGGTTAGCCAGGCAGGACCTAACGTCGAACCCATCAACGAGAAATATCAAGGGTGGTATGTCCAACTCTCGAATACACTATGGACGAACGGCGAATGGGATCCGTGGAGGGCTCTATCCGTTGATTCTGAGGAGGAGGACGCCCCAAAAAACGACACTGCCACAACCGACATTCCTCAATGTGGTAGAACCTTCGCAGCTGGAACTCAACTCCGATATGTCATCAAGGACGGTTACCACGGGTCTGAGTTTAGCGAGGACGTCAGCACTGATAGCCCTGGGAACCTCGACGGTCTTGATCCAACCAATACAATCCGGTCTCTTACCGCCACCAGGACTCGTACCAGAACTGCCATGACTGGTACTCCAGTCGTGGACGCTGTCAACGCTCAGAATCTCTGGTTCAGCGCCATGAGCAGTTGGCTACCGTGCACCACCTTAGAATTCGACCCTTCGGGCGCCGAAACAACTACGTCGGCGCCATTTACGTCGCGAGCGCCCTTCCAGACAGATAGTTCTAACAACGCTGCGGAGACCACTCGCGGGTCTAGCGGTAACGGCGGCGACAAGAACGCCGCTTCATCGCTTGTTGTTCCTTCTTTGATTATACCGTTCTTTGTTTCAGTTTTTGCATTTATGGCGGGCATTAGAGTCGTCGTTATATAAGATTGTGCATCATCTGCATAAGAGGAGTTAAGTTTCATGGAGTAGAACATTTTATTACCTAAGCATAGCCATGTTGTTTTTGCATATTATATGATCATTTATCGGAGTTTTTGGGGTATATCGTCTTGATTGATTCTTTTGAGGGTCTGACAGTTAGTATTTGTACAATTGTGGAGGCTGATTTACGAGACTAGCCTGCTGACACTTCCTTGTACCTATTTTAGCAATTGGAAAAAATCCCACACCCGTGCACACAAAGAAAGTATTTGTCTGATGATATTTTTTGGGTTGAGGCTGGTTTACGAGGCCACCCGGGACTTCTCCCTAGTCTGGCATTTCGAACCGGCGCTGGCTATTTTCTTAGAATTGATACAAAGTCAGTGCGACGGGCTCGATTTTATCTCCAAACGTTAGATACCTATGGCACGACATATCAGCTTCGACTGTGGAGTTTAGCACGAAGCTCTCGTCGGCGAGGTTCTTTCCCAAAATAGCTATAGTTGCCGGCTGATAGCTATAGAAAGCCACTTATTGTGGGCCCATTGTATGCAGGTTACACAAATAGACGTCTACGGCGCCACAACACAGAAAAAGGACAGCATGCAACAAGGATCCAACCTGCTGGTACCTGTCAACCTTGGAAGCGGCGGAAAGCCTGGGAATTCCTGGCGAGAAAACCGTCTAAGCTTTCGAGAATGCTGATTTAAGCGGTGGCGAAGCCGTGGGAGCTGCAGGTGTGAGGCAATTCTCCCAACGATCTGGTCGACAGCTTGCAGTCTAGATCCCAGTAGACGTCCCAACGTGGCCAACAGCTGTTATCAGATGCAGTTGATTTAATTTATTTTCGGGTATTGGCGAAGAGAAGCACAGTTCTGCAGGTTTGGATCTGACTGCATATTCGCACAGAAGAAACAACTACCGTCCACCGATTGTGTTTATTGGGTGTGCAATGAAATGAAATTGAGCCTCAAAACCTGGTGACATAATTTTTCCCAATTCTATCCGCTGGTCCCACTCGACATCGGTTAGAAACAGATTACAAAACATTTTCTAGGAATAATGGATAGCCAAGGATTGAGCTGAATGAAAGCCATGGGGATTTGTATCAGCCAGATTCAAAGGGCAAGTTCGAGGCTGTTGTCCTGCAGCTGTACGAAGCAGCCTCGACTGTGCCGCATGATCGAACAACTCCAATTGGTTCATCGATACTTGGCCACGGCTGCAGGCAAACAACTCTTGACGAAAAGATGCACAGTTACTCCGTACTCATTTCCCCACTTCAAGTCGCCGTAGAGTATTTGCGGCTTTTAAAATGGAGAGGCTGCCCAGTGATTCATCCAATTTTTTGGTCGGGTGAATTTTCTGGCCTGTTTTCAACCCTAGTCCGACATGGCGATATTATAGTAACACAACGTCAAACTCGGGTGTCGTAATCGCCTGTATCCTTATCGTCCGTTTTCTTTGGCGTCATGTTTTCTTTTAAGCTCATTGAAGTTCTTGCTATTTGCGCCATCCTTTTTAGTATTCTGGCGCCTTGCAGTGGGCAGTTTCCAAGTAATGGATCACAACCAGCTCCTGGGACAATTTCCAACACCGAAATATGTCGAAGATGGCGACACTCGAGTAGGTTTAAACGGCCCCGAGGGCTCGAAAAACAACGCCTACCCATACTGACTTCCTTCTTCCTCTCCCTCCTAGGTGTGGTCTTTGATAAGTCTCTATACATTTATGGCGGAAATGCATGGCACCAAAAATCGGAAATCGACACAGGGGGCTCGACCACAAGTAAGAATTGGTTCATCAGAGTATCGAAACCAAGTCCGTACTAATTGATCGATCCGGTTACCCAGATCGAGACTTCGTCTCCTTAGGCCTCTCGAATAATTTCGACCTCACAAATACACCCTTCGTCGGCCTCCCCATTCCACCACAGCCGGGCCCCCCGAAAGTATTACAAGGGTCCTTTTGGGTAGATGTATGGGCCACAGTCAATCACGGATAGCAATTTGCTCTGAGGTCGCGGTTTTTCTAACCTCGTAGCGTGCAGGAACCGAACTCCAAATTCTCATTTTACGGCGGATCCTTTAGTCCCGACTCCACGGTTACACGGCTGCCTACGAACGAGACAATCACAGAAAAAACCGAGGTCGAACCGTTCAGCCTTTGGAGCTATCACCCACCAACAGCGCGATGGACGGAGGAAGACGCCATCGGTGATCCCGTCCTACGGGCTTCTCGTGGCGCATCCGCCTACTACAAGGGAGTTGGATATTATCGCGGGGGCCAACTCGATAATTTCACAAATCCGAACTGGCCACGCGGCGATAGGGGCACCGTAATTCTCTCGGGGATGCTCAAAGTTGATCTCGCGACGTCAAGATTCACCAATGAAACACGAGCAACCGGGTACGACGTCTTTAAGTTTCAGAACCCGCAAAATACAGGACTGCAATATCGAGATGGAAATCTAGTTCCAATCACGTTTAACGGGAAAGACTATCTGATCAACTTCGCAGGAGGAGGGCCGAGGGGACATGCAGTACGGAAAACCCTCAATAATTCGCTTGTAGTTCGTATAGCTGTAGGTTACGGCTTGCTAATAATACGACCTTCTCTTTAGCTTGAGTTAGATAATGTGTATATTTACGACATCGAACGAGCATCATGGTACCGCCAACCTGTTTCCGGTGTTCCTCCAGAAAATACCCGTGGAGCATGCGCAGTAGCCAACTCTGCACCGGATGGCTCCTCAATTCAAATAATAATTTATGGCGGCCTAATCTACAATCAAGCTATAGAGGATTTTGAACCAGCTGAAGCTATGTGGATACTATCAATACCCGGGTTCAAGGTACGCATATCCTATCCTACCACCGAGCGGCGAAAGGAGGTCGATTAACGATTTCAAATAGTGGATCCCAGTTAAGACCGGTACCACCAACTTGCCAACCGGTCCTGGCCCTAGACAAGATCATACATGCCATGTCCTTGGATCGCAAATGCTCGTTGTAGGAGGAAGAAATACATCGAGTATTTGTGAAGGCTCTGGAATTTGGGTTTTCGACACCGCAAAATTGGAATGGCAGACTTCATTTACAGCCGACAGCTCCTACACCGTTCCCATATCGGTCATAAGTGCCATTGGCGGCAGTTCTAACGGAGGAGCCTCTTGGGACGGGCTTCCAATCATATCGCCACCAGATACGAACTCCCCGTTTTATGACCTAGGTGGCAGCAGGAAGGCAGCAAAGAAATCACCTTCGGCAGGTGTAATTGCTGGCAGTGTAATTGGAGGGCTAGTTTTTATTGGATCCGTTGGTTTGGTTATCTGGCACTTCTACAAGCGGAATCGGAGACGGGATCTGGGGGAGACTCCGATCCCACCTATAGCCGGAGGGGGCTCGGACCCGCCAAAGGAAGTATACGCCGGAGCACCGCAAGGAATCTCCGAGCTTGCGAGCCCTACGCCCTCATCGCAAGCACCTAGGTACAGCTCTTTGAGCGGATTTGAGCCAGCACAGTTACACGGAGACTCTTCGTTCCCAGTGGAATTGTATAGCCCACCATTAGGCCACGGGCCGCAGGGATCTGGAGGAGTTTACGAAGTGCAGAGTAAGAATAATACAAGTACGACGAGTGAAAGAGATCCGATAACCCATGCAACGCTTCAGGAAGCACCAGTTCCACCGCCGGCTAGGCGAAGCTAGAAGTACTTAAGTTTGCAATGTATTTTAGCGTCCTAAAGGATATATCCATATATACCATCGACCTTGTATTTAATCTGTATTGTTTAATATTGAATTGGCCTTTCACAGTTTGGTCTCTATCATTTTTATCAGTCCCCTCCAACTGCCACCTACTAGACCGAGCTAACCTACTGGGTCGATCTGGTCCCAAGGCCAAGGGTGTTCCTCTCCATGATCACTAGAACGAGCAACACATTTACCATTCAAAATGCAACAGTCGAACACGACGTTGAGACAAAGACGTAACCAAATACTTCCACGACGGGTAGTCTGGGGGTTAAAACTCCCAATAATGTTAGATTTATGAAGGAAGAGGAGTGTAGAGTATTAATACTGCCTTTAGTTAGGCGGCTTAGAAATAATATGGAATAAATAGCAGGAATCCTTATTCCCCTCGAAAAATCATTGTATGAAACCAATATTTTTGTATCCGCCACTCTGAACCCCACGCAGTCAACAGCACTGCAGTAGTCCGACTCTCCCCGAGATATGAATGCCCATATGAATAAACCTAAAGCATTTAAGCAGCCTCGTACTCGAGCTGGATATCTTGACAATCTATGGTAGTCGCAGGACCTGCACCCCACTGGAAATTGACACCCGGACCAATTCCAAGAGAGGAGTTCGTGCTGCAGCCATGCCAGATGGCAATGCCACCAAGAGTTAAGCGGCGAGCCTCGTTAAAGGCAAATGCGGTCTCATAGGCCACTCCGCCTGTCACTTCGCAATTTGGCCGTCCAAGAGGTCCGAATGCGAGGGCCGCAAGGTTGCTGGTCAGATTTGGTCGTAGGCCGCCGACGACGGGGTTGAGAAAGTTGTTACCCAACCAGATGCGCCCGGTGGAGTTCTCGAAATTGAAAACGCTTCCGGTTGCTCGTGGGGCTGGGCGAACGCTGTTCAAGGAGAGATTATGTATTAGTAACCAGTTATGTTTATGTGTAGGGTTTTAGATGCTAAGGTTACATACGCGTCGAGATTCTGCACGTATGCATATCTGTCCCTATAAGTTGACCATCTTGCGACAAATCTGACTATATCAAGCACCCGATTCATGTATCAGCTGCAACATTCTCAGGAGGCCGCCAGGCCGAGGTAGCCTACGTGACTGGTAGGGGTATCTGGGAACATACGTCGGAAAGGACCGTAGAGGATTGGGGTCGGTAGAAGTTGTCGTTTGACCTTTGTAGGAGCCTCAAAGAAAGGCGAAGCCAGGGCCACCGTCGCAGCAGCAAGTACAGTCGCGATATATGAGAAGAGCATTTTCGGTAGGATCTGAACCAAAGTTCAATCTTCGAGTGGAATCTTAGATAACTTGACAGCGACCAGAACAGAGAAGCGAATTCCCCGCCCTGGAATGTCGTCCTCGTTGGTATATATATATAATGACGATCGCTAGTTGCGACATAACCAGCAATGCCCTTTCGAGAGTATCAATGCCTAGATACTCCCAAGTTGCATTCAGCCTTCCAGCACATCATGCTGTTCCGTCCGTATTTTGGAATTCCTCCCATGTTAAACAACAGATATTCCGATATTACTGGATCTCCGAAGTCTGTATCGTCCTCGATGCGTCTAGTCCTATCAACTCGACTAATTGCGGGGAAGTTTCCCCATGGAAAATGAGACTTTGCGCCCACGAATATCCGGATATGCACATAACCTTGTGTAATCCGATGATTGCGGGTTCAGATGTATCGTAATCCCGAAATCGGTTACTGACGTCGTACCACGGTACCAGGAGAAGACGGAATTAGGTGACCTCTCCAGAATCGTATCCTTCGCAGCAGTGGGCGGTAATAAATTATACGAGCTATGTGTACGTGTGTGTATTGTTTGGAATTCGGTGAGGTGGCCTGGCCGCTCGTCGAGTTCTTTGTATATCAAACGGTGGCTCAAGTATTGTGAATTCCACCCCAAGTAACTTTCCAAGTTCTCTCGGTGTTTATAAACAATCTCCGCTCAACCTAGAACTTGGTCAATTGTTAACGTTATCACGCCAATAGTGCAATTGTGTCCATCTTTTGCAAGACTATATCTGCGTTAATTACTAGAAGTAATGGTCTATATCATCTGCTGCTGGATGCGACATGAGTTGAACCTCCCGCAATTTGTGGAACGCGGATAGGCTGCTTCCCGCTATTTTGTGACAATTGAAGGCTCGGATATCTCGTTTCTCGTATCACGTCCTTAATTGCGCAAACCCCGCTGAATCGAATCCTTAACATTCGGCAGGAATTCGTCGCTGAAATTTCAACGGTCGGTAACGACGAATTACTCAACGAATTCCAACTACGGTTGAAGTGCGGTGTGTCAATTGCAGGGCTGGTTTGACAAGGCAAGCCCCTGAGGTGAAACAATTCCGGGGACCGGGGGGTTCTTCCAAGCATCACTTTCGTGTGCCATCACAACCCAATGCGAATTGAGACTGTGGATCTTCTTCCCAGCAAGATTATCTGATGGTTGGCGCTCATCCTCACCCCATGTCCGAAAATAGTTAGCTTCGGGCCCGGATATGGGATACCTAGCGCAACTGCTATGGATTCAGGGAGCGTATTGGGGGGCACCGGAGTCAATTCGCTCAACCCCAACCCCAATGTCTAAACATTTAAGTGTTCTTTTGAACTAACGAAGGTTTAAGGTCGCCTCGGCCGAATAAGCACGTTCACCAAAAAAAAAATTGAAGGTGCTCCGCATTCTTTCTGTGACCGATTAAGCTCCGTAGTCTCGCAATTCTTGCAAGCTCAGACTCAAAGGCTTGCATCAACATCAACATTGCATCGAAGGAAAAGCTCAGACTCATCGTTGAAGGTTGATTATGTCAGCAAGAGCAGCCCTAAGCGAGTGATATGCAGGAATTTGCCCGCGGAGACGTCTACATGCATGTACGGGGAACCTCGGGCCAAAGTTGAAGGCAGGGATCGATCAACAAGTACCAAGGACCAAAAACCGTCATAGGCACTCCATCGATGCCGAATATTTTTAGCAACCACCTTTAAGCTTTCCCGCTTCTACAGATGAATATTTGAGTACACAAATGAACTCCTACAAATATCTTCATTTGCACTGCACCTATTTTTCATGGTTCTCTTGAGCAGAGGCCTAAAATGTGGATTCCATTTGATTAGGATTCAGCAGGCTATTCTGCATAGTTCACACCCAGCGAATGCGTGGCGTCCCACTCACGTTTTGTGAAGATTTGATGCTGCGCGTACAGTCGGAGCTTGAGTTTGCCCGTCGCCCGTAGTCGCACACACCCCTGCTTAAAGGCTTGGCTCGGCCCACGGGAGGCCAGTAGACGTCCAGATGACAGGTATCGCGAAAGTATCGTACATATCTTAATCACCCCCCAGGAGGAATATCCAAAATAAGAAACCCGATGACTAAGTCAAAAAGTTAGGCCGATTATCAGTTCCTCCTGCAGTACTGCGTGGAAAAGTTCCGAAGAGAGCTAGAACCCGCATATCAGACATTCTTTCGACGTTCCACTTTGCTTCGGTGTGCAGATGACGTAGAAAATTTTTTTGCAATGGCCGAAACCCCGAGTCCAAGGTTGAACGGGAGAGCAGAATTACACAAAGGAGAAATAATGTTAGTGGCACGATAGTTACGGTTCGAGCTCTAACATGTTGCGTTGTGAGACCTTGCTTTCGGTGAACACCGCCTGCCGTCGATCAAAGGCCCCCCTCATTGCATTGTGATATGTTGCATTCGTTAGATTATTCCTCCTGCGGCGGCAGGCAACCGCTATGAAATGATTCATATGGATAAGTCGGATCGCGGGGAGCATGCATAGCCCCTCGTTAATCGATCGAGACGAGATCGCTAAGCTAAGCCTGAGACTATGTCCCACAGGCGGGTTTTTGGAGGCGAAGATTATTGTGATTGTAATATTAGAGTCCTGAATTAAGTTTGGAGGTCTGGAGCAAAGCCACTGTCCCATAGATAGAAGATCCGGCATGAGACAGTGAAGTTGTATACACGGAACTAGCGCTAGGTTGTAAAAGATGGCTGTGAAATGATGCCTATTACATACAGAGACTAAGATTTGAGGAAGCTTCGTAAAACCTTCGCAAAGATATCCGAAAAGAAACCGAAACGCCTGTTTCCATACACTGAAAATGATAAAGCTGAAACTGAAGAATGGCTAGTGATATAGACAATATGAGTGAAGGAAAGTATATACGAAGAAGAGGGGTTAGTGTAAACGAAATAATGAACCCGAACACAAATGACTTGCTGTAAGAATACTAGCTTCAGCAAAAACACCCTGTAAACCAAAACCGCTTTTTTAACCACCCAGGTATCAGTTGCAAAGAAAATGACGAACAAACCCATGAACTCAAATAGTTTAAGTTGTTGTCGGGAATCCTCTCTCTTTAAGGGACTTCTCGTCACCAACAAGTGCAAGTTTTGAATCTCCTCGTTGGATCCTCCAGTAATTGCTGCGTCCAACGACATCTCGATCCAAAGCCCACCACCAAACTGAGAAAAACCCTTGTCCAACTTCCCAACCACTGCCATCGAAGGCGTCAGTCCCATTTATTCGAACGCCTTCGAGGCCATCTTCTTCCGCATTATCCATATCGGTTACAAGGCGCCATAGAGTAAGTTTTTCGGATTGGTGAACCGGCCACATGCTTTCTTCCATATTGAACATTGTAATAAGTCTATCCCGGACCTTTGGCCAGGGCAGGAGATCCAGTACTGGGTGATGCGGTGTTTTAAGCTGCACCGCAGTCGGTTGGAGATCGGAAGGTAGGTCACGATGCTGCGAACTCGTCGAACCGTAAAACGGACTTGTTGCCGTAAAGTCCCAAAGTAGATGGTAGACTTTGAGCCTTTGGGCGATCATAATGCAAGCGCGGAGTAGACTGAAGGCTGGGATGCTGAGATTTGACTCGTCAGGAAAGTTGAACGACGTAGAAGTAAATGATTGTAGGAAATCATCGATATCGGGGAGGGGTTCAGTGAGAGTAGGAAGGGAATTGGGTACCTCTTGAGGGCCGCTCGTCTGAGCAAGCTGCATCCAGTTCTCGAGGGCCATCCCTTCCGTTCCAAAGGCCCCTGAGTCGGATTCACTGGATGCTGAGAGTGCGTGGTCAACCACCGACGTCGAGCCACCGAAGGCGTCAAAGGGATCCGATGGACTGAGGGAAACAGCAGATTGTGGATCTAGGGATTTGGCATAAACTGAAAGAGCAGTTTCGAGTTCAAAGACGCGCCGCCTCAGGTAGGCAAGTTCGCGAGCATTTTCGGACCTGTCCGACGAGATCGGATCCCAATCTGTTGGACTCAAATCTTTCCCGTGAGGCAGTCCTGTTTGATCCCTCTGCTTCTGCCTCTCAATTTGCATCTGTAATTCTAGCTGATGCTCACGCTTACGTTTGCCTGTACCAAAAATGCAAGTCAGATATATTCCTCTCCCGGAAATCTTTCTGTGGACAGCGGAAATCTCGACAATATGGCAACACAAAAAATTCGGGCACTCCTCAGGATGGGAAAACTTTCGAGGGGGTTACGCACGATATCTTCGCTGAGCTAGAACGTTAAGCACACGCTTTCTCTCTGCGGGGTCTTCGATATGATCTAAGCGTTCGTCACTGGCGCCAGCGACATCCGGGACCGGCACGGGCGATTTGCGCTTCATGATTCTGCCGGAGTTGGACATTGTGAACTCCTCCATGCGCATTGATACGCAGAGAACTCTGCCTATACGGTGGCTTCAGGAATCGGTATGATATTTTTATATCAACGACACACTACCAAAAAGACTCTGCAGCGTCAAGGCAATGATAACGACTGCAGCAAGCCCCGTTTGTGTTGTTGTAGGTGTGAATAACGTTGGGTTACTAAGGAATTACCAATACGAGAGGCGAGAAAAAAACAAGAATAGGGCTCAAGAGGCGTGCCTAGGTGCGTGGAACGTGGACTGGTGTGTAATAGAGTAGTAAGCTGGAGGAGGAGGCTCTTTTCTAGGTCTCTGGATCCCTATTATAAGAACTTCTGCTTCAAGGCTTGTTCTTTGACACCTTTTCCCGTTCGGCCCATGAGACAGCAACCCTTTTTTAAGTTGGCCCGAACGAAGCTCGACGACCCCGCCAAGGCCTACGCAGGGCATAACGTTATGTTATGGTACCTCCTCCGAGAGGCATACCCTGGAGAACAAGCCATGTTCTTGGGCCTACCCACTAGGACTCATCGAACCAGGTAAACCAACACACGCTTCGCGTGAAAAAGAAAATCAATTCCCAAGTGCATTCCGCGATTGCGGTGGGTGTATGTAGAGCTTCCTGCCCCGCCCTCGTGGGCTGTATTTGAATTTACTAAGCCCTGTCGACGGTAGGTAGACCTCTCTCGTGGTTAGGCACCAGAGGCAACCGGAGCCGGGGGATACAGCACTGGACTTTGACTAAGCACCGCCAGGACTCAATAGTTTTCCCAATTATTTCAAAAACATCCCGGCTTTGCGAAACTCTAGAAACGATATTAGAAACGCAGGAGGGACCTGACCAGGCTGCCCTTTTGACAGTTTTGTTTCGATCGCGTCTAGCCGACTTCTCGCTAAGTCGGAAGCCTTGGATCGATTCTTCCCCCTTCCTTCGAATGCACCTATATGCACCCCAATGACAGGCCCATTCGCTCATCTGATCCGCAGGTCCTGACGAACCTTGCCCATGGAAGCCGCTTGACGTTCGACGGGTGCTCTAGCTTGCATGCATATCGATGGTTGCAGTCAATGTCTTTCCAAGCACTAATTCTCCCGTCAGGCCCAACGTGACTCAAAGTAGAAGCCTAAGCGATGATTTGAATTCGCTGCTAGAATCAATCTATTATTTTTAGATTATTCTATTTATTTTACTTTACTTTATTTTATTTTTTATTTTCTTGGACGCGCGATCACCATACTTTTGTACCATTCGTCGCAAGTGACATACGTACATATACATGCGCGTATGTTGTATTGCGTATACTCACATCCGGGACCGAAGCTAGCCAAGCCAAGCTCTCTTACGAAGACGTCAACCGCCACGGCAGCCCATCGCGCACAGTTGTTTTTTCTATAAAACGAATTATTAATCTAAACAAAAAAAATCCCAAAACAAAACTTATTCCCCGCATCTCTGAGGCATGTGAAGTTGTGAAATGCCTAGGCTGAATCCTTATACCACTCACCTTTAAGATCTGATATCCCGTATGCAATGTACCTGAGCCTTGGGGGCGGGTTGGAATGGAGGTTGACTAAGCTCCTAAAATGCTGTGAAACCGCGAATAACCCCATGCGCCAATGCTGGAATTCGCTGGCGGTGCTAAGATCAGCCATTACCGGACCCAAGTTCAAGGATCTGGCTATTCATCAGAGTGGGCATGGGGTACCCCGGAAGCCCCCAACCGCTTTGGTAAGCACCGCAAGACTCTGGGCCATGGGGCCACGCGGGAAAAAAAAATCTGCACCTTCCCATACCTGGCCGTCAAACTATAGCAGATGCTAGCCGTTGCATAAAGCTATAGGTCGCAATTCGAATGTTGGGCCCACTCTCGATAAGGCATTCTAGCCTGTATATCCTGGTCGGAAAGCAACCCTCGTCCGTGCTCCATGGGTCATTGTAGTGCAAGTTCTTCCGTCTACTGCATAGCTGTGACCTAAAACTGACATCTAAATTTGAAGATATCTGATCTTTATTCGTCGACGTCTGTGATTTGAATAATCCTATTCTACGGTACTAGGCTCCCTATGTCATTCGTGAATTTCATTTTTAGGAACTACCATCACGTTACAACACCGACGATCAATATATCGCGATTCTCGCAGTCCCAAAAAAAGCTTGGGCCATCTTGGAACTCCAAAAGTCTGACAATAGCCATTAACGCCCTTGTTATAGCTATAACTGGGAACGACTCATGTATCATACGAAAAGGGGGTTTACAAACTGCGAAGCGCGATGTATAACCTCCGTCACCAGACCGGCCCCGAGCGACCAATGGGGGAACGGCAACCACGGACCGACGAGTATAACCTCCTCTAGAACCCTTATCGATGCATCTAAAAAGCAAAGGAATATAACCTGTTTCCTTGATACATTTTTGGCCTCTACGTTCCTTGACAAATCTTATTTTTTTTGGAGCCGCTTTCGTGAATATACAATTCGGGAAGTGAATACGGTAAGATTTTGAAGATTCAGACGTATCGTCACATATTCGAATTCGAAGATGATCAATAAGCTCATGTTTGCAGAGATGCCTGACGGTGTCAGCCGTCATAGTCCCATTGCGCCGAGAGGGCCATGTACCCGGATGTCCAAGCCAACATAACGTCCAACAGCATATTCCTTCACACAAGTTTCAATTAACCAGAGTTTCTCATTGCTTTTCTGTGACATGGCGGGAACCTCAACAGGAGAATTCCATTTCAACCACTTCCTACCTGCTGCCGCCTTCAAGAACTGCATCCCGAGGTAATAGACCAATTCACGAGGCAGTTCAGAGACCATCCCGTCACAGCTTACAGTGACTGCCTAGCTACTTCGCGCTTGAAGTTACATTGTTTGCCAGAGCCTATCGCGATATCGCCATCTCATAGCGGGGATGCAGAGGTCCGATATTGCTATGCCCCGTGGCAGTATCATCTTGCTGCGGTTCACCCCGTGCCGTAAGGCTTCGACTTACATTCCATCCTCCTTTCCCGTCATTGGCCCGAAGAAACTAAATCTCCAAGCCAGACAATCGGTCAGCCGGTCATCCCCACGTTTCTTGACGCGCATAGCAATCTCCAGAGTCAATCTTAAAAGTTAAACTTCCAAGAGCTCAGCGCATGCACTGCCGGAAATTTAGTTGTCGATGAAACAGTACTTCTATCCCGATCTCACATAACAATGCCGACGTAGGGGACGGTCTTTCGCAAGCGACCGCCGTAATTGATATCGGTTGAGCCGATATTAAAAACAACATCGGCAATCGGTGCTTAACTGTTAAATATGTGTGGCTTATGGAAATTGCGGATAGACACGTATACACACTAAATTACCAGTGAACGTTCTACACTCCAGTTATCGTGTATAATACCTTCGGGAACCATAAAAGTTTAGAATTATATTCCAATGTTCGAAACTCTTAGCGAAAGCATACGTAGCCCCGTTGCGTATCTTATGTAAGGCGCATTTATGCATGGCGCTGACGTTTTTTTGGATCAGCGAAACGGACTCTCGCGGGGACCGCGGAGTCTCCGTCCCCACCGGGATAAAACAAAACTCTTATTTTTTTTTTTTTTCTTGATGTTGAAGGTTTATGAAACATCAAGACGTTTGTGTGAGGATAAGCTGGAACATCCCTTTGAATCCACCTTGCGATTCGTCAATGCTGGCGATGTCCAGATTCTGGTGACGAGACTGGGCGATGACGAGGCTTATAGGCCGGGCTTTGTTGGTGTTGCCTACGTTGAAACATATGTTGGTGGCCGTATCATATTCAGCATAGTGGCTTTCAACTTTCCTCTGGTAGGCTCGGGGCAAAAGGCAGACCGTCGGTCGCACTTTGTTCGGTTCGTTTATTTTTCTGCCACACTCTTTCGATGAGGGGGTCTTTTCGCCTCTTCCGGTCGAACTTGCATATGTATGCGGCGCTCCCTTGCACAAGTGGATGCCGCTTGCTTCCAGAACAAATGACCTTCCATCGATAAACTCCAATTGAACGCGCGAAGACGTCTACATCCAGAAAAAAAACATCACATCTCGAGCTCCCTTCTCTTTTTGTTTCCAAAGCCATCTTCTGCTTAGCAATCCACCGACGGAAATATGAGTAGTACTTGCGATCCAAAATACTTTCTACAAGGCATAACGCGAGTTCCCTGTAACCCTATAACGTTATTCTGACCTGACCAAGCGCAAGCAAAAAATACCCGTTCGAATTTGTGTTGGCGTGTATAAAAGAACACAGAGTCTTGGCTTTAATAAGCCGCTGTTATCGAACTTGACAGGCATTTGCTTACAAAAAGAAACAGAGCCTCTGACTGCATTTGCACACACCATATAGGCAAGGCACCAACCTAAAAGTGGAAACATGCATCTTGCTTAAGGATCTGAGTCTTGAAAAAGCTTGGAATGGCTTCAAAAAACTAAAAGGGTTCGGTTGGATATATCTTACTTAGGCGGGGAACAAAAAGATTCAGAGAATCCCTAACAAGAGGGTGGATATTTGGAAAGTGGACCTGCAGCTGCAGTTTTGGGAATCCTCTCAACTATCTTTATGGAATTAATAATTTGCTATGACTGCTGGAATAACATCAGCGTATTAGACAGGGGTTTGGAGTGTAGCTATAGCTTCATCACTTCCCCCAGCGGCCAAAAAAAAAAATGTACATGCATACAAAGAATTATGAAACAAGAAAAAAGACGGACCTAGGCGGGATGGCACGAATAGAAGAGTGCAATATTAGGATGTGCTTTAACCTGGTCGCATCATATACGAGCTGTTCCACCGTGTGCTTTCAACATGAAATCTCGAAATACTTCCCGGATTCCCAAGTATCAGCCGCATCATAACGTATAACGGGAATCCTACTTGGCAATTGGCCAACGGGTTAGAAGATACCCACCCGGCCTATCCCTCTCCCCCTCAAGAGTCTATAACACGCCATGTCCTTGATGAAGTTCGGGGCAATTGTGCAGACGATTGCTTCAACCTCTAGCTCCTATTGCCCAGTTTTCAAGGAAGATCCTATTTGCCCCCCTCTTCTTTAATGACGCACCTTTACTTTTTCTCCTTCTCCTTCTCCTTCTCCTTAGCGGGTTCCTCCGTCGCCTTGGGAGGCTTCTTTTTCTCTGGACGGGCACCGCCCTCGACCTTGAAGGTATAGTGGTCCCGGTTGGCGAGTAGCTTCGGAACCTCAGACTCATCCAGAACACCCCCTTCATGCAACGCTACAAGGGATGGGTGGATATCTGCGTCTGCAGGAATATCTCTAGGTGTTCCGAAGTTCGGTGGCCAATAACGAGGCACCCACTTGCCCTTCTCGTACTCAAGTCTGGAGATGAACGGCATAACCTCTACAAAGCCATCCATGCAATTTTATATGACCACGTCAGCAACTGCTATAAGCCATTCTCCCCTTTTATCATCATATGCAAGTAGATGAAGGGGGGTGGGAAACGGGATCTTTTCTCGTTCGAAAAGATGAGGAAGGGGGGATAAACTCACCCAGAATCCACCAACCAAGTACACCGTACCACTTATTCCCTCCGCCAAAACTAAGGGGGTCATGAGGTCGCATCCCTCTCACATCATCAATCTTTCCTTGCCCAAGGTCTCGAAGGTGTTCTTCGAATTGCCGCTCCGCCTCATGTGCAGTTTGTTCCAAAAGGTACTCCTCGGGCTGGGTAAACTCAAGCTTATTTTCCGTGTCTGGTAAGTTTCGGACCTCCTCCAACATCCACGCTAGCGGGATATCACTCAAAGCACGCTTTTGTTCAGGTGTTTTACCCCACCCGCCTCCGACATCGCCGTGGTTACCGCAAAAGTAGACCTCTTTGAGATCAGGATGTTCGATAAACCCCTTGTACAGAGCTGGCTTGAACTTTAGTCGACGTTCATGCACACTGACTGCATGCCGAATGTGAGTTGCCGAAGACCCCATTGGCATATAACTATAGGATTTTCGCCAGAAAGGTGGTTCCAACTGCCCGACGGAGTTGACGCAGTCGAATAAACCGAGGAAATGGACCTAATATAGCAAACACAGCAGGTTTTAACGCGATGCAACCCTAGGGAAATGCAGAAGATGCAGTACTGTAGCGGTTGCGAGAACCGCATCCGCTAATATATCGAAAATGCAGCTTGAACACGGGACAACTTACATTAACTCCACTACGAGAGAACGTCTTCTTGAATTTCCGCATGAATGTACGTCTCTTCATGTCCTTCTCACCACCATCATGTCTCGACGTTTGAAAGGCACTGAAAGTCTTCCAGCCAAACTCGATCATCTCCTCGTTACCCCGGGATAGGAGACCGACGCCCGCCAACATCTCCGAGAGGAAACGAGCGGTGTATGCACCACGGGAGAAGCCGAAGATGTAGATACAGTCTCCGGGATTGTAGTACTTCATGATGAAGGAGTATCCGCCAATAACGTGGGCTTTGAAGCTTGTGCCGACTGCCTGGTCGAGCACGGTTTTGAACTTGTCGCCGATACGGCCGATGAAAGTTGTTCCCTCATTCTGAACGTATGTTCCGATTCCAGCTAATAGTGATAAACTCGTTAGTTATAGCTTATACGAAGATGCAACAAAGAGAAGTGTTGGTGGTCGTGTGTTGGCGGGGTTGGGTTGGGTTCACGGGTACGTGAAGAACAGCTTTCGAGGGAGGACATACGCTGATAATAATGGAACTGAAGGTCCGACCGCCTGTCTAGGAGCTCGTATATTTTGACGATATTGGAATCCTGTCGCCGAATTATGGATCCGTCAGCATCGGTACTTCCACCTCGTATTCAGGATGAGATCCATGGTATCTTTTTTTGCGTCCGAAACATGGATCTGGGTTCGCTAGTATATTGGAACGTACAGTATCGTCTCCATGAAACTTGTTCCCTAAAAGGCACCGGCGGGTGTCAGATCTCGATTATGCCGCCAGTTAAGATTCGCAGTTCCACATACCTGTTCCGTCGAAACATAAAACGAGTCTTCGCTGTTTTGTGAAATCGACTTCTCCGTGGAGGCCAGAATCGCAGGTGGAGATTGACGACGGTCTTTGCGGCTTCTCTGAAGGCGCTGGTTCCGTAGGTGGTTCGATAGGAGGTTCCTGCCCTGTCGCTTCGACTTGTGCGCCCTTGTCGACAGGCGTCTCGACCATTGCGACACGCTCGATGGACTCCATCTTTGTTTCTCGGTCGTCTTCCTTAAGACTTGCGCTACGCTACACAAACCGCTACCTTGAGATGTTGGATTCGAGCCGACGTCTTCTGGGTGTACTAGTTAAAAACAAACTCCTGGATTAAGAACTTCTCTCGGGATAAGTTCCGAGACTTTTAGTTCAAGAAACTGGAGGACCTTAATCGGGCTCAAGCCCTTTAAAGCGTATTTTCCTTGCCCTGGAATGAAAAGCGACACAATCATCAGCTCAAGTCCCCACTTTTTCTCCGTCTGCGATCTCTCCATCCCCCCCAAAAAAGATCTCAAACAACCACCAGCCGCCTTAATTTTCGGGGGGGACGGAAGGGAGGAGACAAGGGATGTATGGATGTTCCCGCATTCTCCTGCCTTTGGTTGGCTAGTTTCCCTGCACTAGTGACGCCCTTGATCCCCGCCTTTTTCGCCAATCGAAAAGACACGTTCGGACGGTCTGGGCACCAAGAGATCGAAAGGGTTTGCTTGTGATGGACGGGACAAGGCTGGGATTATACCTCGACCAGGCCGTAATTCTCCGATATATACATACAGTTTTGATTGTAATGGCAAGTTGGAGAGTCAAATGCCGACGTAACAGAAGAGATGGTTATTTTGAATCACAAGGCGTCGAGAGGATGAATAAAAGTTCTTAGCCCGGATTCTCGAGATTAAAAGGCTCTGATCTTCGCTGGAGGCTGGGGAGTTTCGTTGAGTGGTTCGGTGATGGCTGCAAGGATATGTATGTAGGTGCAGGTCACAAAGTGAGTAGATGCTTGTCCGCTGAGGAGTGTTCAAAACCTGAAATTTGTTACTGAGCTGAGCGATTGCGACGAGCTGAATTCTTGAGCGTCTTGTTGAGCGTCAGCTTACATTTATCGGAGTCTTATCTAAAAGGTACAGAGAGAAGAAATTACTTAATTCAGGTCGCTACAGCGATGAGTTTTGGCTTATAGTGACGAATAGTATTGATGGTAAGTACCTGGGTAAGTAGTGCTGCAGCTTGAGTAGGTCAGGCAGGCATTCGGTGGAGATTATAATATTGAAGGGCGCTCTCCACACGACATCCTGCCAAGGCAATTGCTGAGAAACATCTGAGACCCATAAGCAACGATATTAGCTAAGCTGTCATCCTGTCTCCCAGCAATCTCATTATGAGGTTCATATACTCTTAAGACGAAAGGTTCATATCATCGTAGAAGGGAGCTATCCTTCTTCCTGGCCCGTTGTCGTGTCCATTTTGTAGTGTGCCTCATAAGCTACAGATTCGAGTGAAACAAACATCCGGGCGATATAGCTCAGTGGTCGGAGTGGTAGCTCAGCGGTAGAGGTACGGTTAAATTCCGAATTGGATTATTCTCTCAATCAAACATTCAACTAACAATCTGTGCAGCAGGAGATTGCAGTCATCAGGCCAATATCTCAAGGTCCCGTGTTCAATCCACGGTCGCTCCTTTCTTTTTGACTTTTTTTTGAATTATTAGTACCATATTTTTGGTTGCACCGGCAACACACACATATGTAGAAGACGTACGGTTCGACGACTCTCAAACAAACGGGGGCCAACTTGGCCTTCTCCAATCGCTAAGGTTGCGACCTCCAAGGTCTCGTCTGATTTTGTTCCAGGTCGGTATATGTGAATAATCAGAAGTTATTTTGCATTAAAAGTCATAGAGATATATGTATTTCGACAAAAAGTAAAGGCCATGCTTCCCCACTACTTTGACGATAGTACCGCCGTCTCAAACGGAGCCTTCACAAAGCAGTGGAACGACAAAAAATAAAAATAAAACCGAAACGGCGACGCCCCTGGGGTATCTTATAATGCGAGAACCACTTCGAACCAGGGTAACAAAAAAAAGGTTTCCCGCAAAGGCTGGAATGTGCAGTTGCCTATTCTGACTGCTACCGAAATCCCCCTCCTCCTCTTCTTGCCTCTTGCTCTGATAGCTAACTAGCTAGCTGCCTTCCCCATCTCTTCGTAGTTTCCAAACCCTCAAGGGTATGAAATCTGTATATATAATGATATCTTTTTTATAAAACCGACATGCCTTTCCCCCAGCTTTGTACCACTGTTGCCAGAATCTTCCGTTCCTGCCGTAGACTCGCGAGTTCCGCACGTAGCTTTGAAGCCTCGGCTTCGATGCCTTCGATTTCTTTCCTTAGGCTGTCCCTGCTCGACTTTGTCGGGCTGTTGATGCCGTCCGTTGGACTTGATGTCCGTCGTGAGGGGTGTGATGATGATGTGCTCGACCGTCCAGCCATATGAGATTCGTGTCTTCTTCTTCTTCCTCTTCTTCCTCCTTTCGTGTCGTTGGTCGCCTTTGGTGGGGCTGTCTGGTTTTACGCGGTGTACCGGTAATAGTGGCGACCTTTTGTGTAGTCCGACGGTAATAGCTAGCTGATGGGTAATAGTAGTAATGGTCCTGGGGAAAAAAGCTGGTCTGGCGTGAATTCCCGTCCGGCCGTCCGTTTAGAGTTGCGCGCGCACTGTTGGGAAAAGTTGGGAAAATCGCGAAAACGGGAGGGTTTTTGGTGGGTTGGAAAAGGGGATCCTTACTGCCATAAACTCACAGCCGACTTTCTGTGCCAAGATGTCATTTACTTGTCAATCTTATCTGATTAGATTTTGCCAATGCAGTCTAATCTAATCTAATCTAATCTAATCTCATCCTGCTGCTCATCGGCAGCGGAGACGCCCGATTTGCAACACAACACCAAAATACCATTTCAGGCCAGTCGCATGACTGTTGCTAAGTTAGTTACGTCATTACTTTAGCACCCGTTCTTGGTTGAACAGAGTAGCTTTACTAGGAGCCTTTGCGGGAAAGATACATTTCTCATCCCTCGTTCTCGATGGTGTAACAATTCCCACATTGCCAGTAATAACAGGATCCGATCGATCTTTGATCCCTAAGCATATTATTTAAATTTCCTGAGGTTAGTTGTGCTTACGAGGCCGTTTTCTGGAAAGTATAAGAACGTAATTAACTTTCTTTCTTGTTTTTCCCTTTCGGCCACTTCTTCTTTTTTTCCCCTTCTCTTCCCCTCATATCTTCTCATCGCCAATCGTCATTTTAATCTTTTTGTCTTCTTTCTAGACATTACTATAACCTTTTAATCCTCGAACTACGGTAATCGTTAATATCGAATACGAAAGTGAAAAGAAGACACGATGTTGTTCTTCATCCTTACCGCTCTGCTCTCTTCCCTCGCCCTTGCTGCTCCAGTCAGCGATGAGATAGTTACTATCCAGGAGAATGCCTGGGGTTACGGTGCTGGCGGTGGTATCGTCGGTCTCGTCATCTTCATCTTGGATGTCTTGGTCTTCAGTAAGTTTTCATACCCACTACTCACCCATATGCTACGACGGTGTATTGGTGTGTGATGCTAATAGATTCTTTCTCATCATAGTCGAACTGTTCAAATCCTCTCGCCCGGTTTCGCATAAGATCCTGTGGGGACTATTTGTCTTCTTCTTCCCGATCCTTGGGTTGATCATCTACTACCTCTTCTCGAATCGTCAGAATTATACGCATAGCTATGAGGCTTTGCCGTAAAGCCACCATCCCACCTGCACACATACGTCGACCATCCAGTGCCTTATGGACCACCGGATAATGGGTTGAGGAGTGAGGGGGGTTTGGATTAAGAACCATGTTGTGGAGGAAGTTGGAAGAACATGGGGATTTTCCTTGTCATCATTTTTTCTTTCTTCCCTTTTGTTCTTTAGGAAGCTACTAGTGATAGGTTTCTTTCGCAGTGATAATTTCCATGCGTGGGAATTCGTTCATTCTGTTTTGACTGTTTTCCACGATGCGTCTTCGCATCTTTAAGATCTCTCATGGCTGGTCGGATTTCATGAGAGGTCTTTTTAGTATCCCTTTTTTTTTTTTTCGTCATCGCTATTTCATTTTGGAAAGTGTCATGGAGAAACGTTTTTCTTATTAGAACAATATCCCTTGATAGCTCAATAAACGAATAAATTGATGGAAAATCTTTGTGGATTCAAAGTGGTATCTTTAGTATACTTGATGACTTCTCTTTTGCCCCGTATTCTTATTGATTCAGTTGTCTGATAAAGGGGAGGGGGGAATCACGATAATACTACCGTGGTACGAATTCGAAGGGGGTCATGATAACGCTTTCCGAAAGGTTGGGAAATGACGTCAGTATGAAATACTATCCATCGTTTCAACAAACAACAACTTTTGAGCCGTCAATAGGCGTCGGCTACGAGACTGACTAGACTTCACTAAATAGAGAATATAAAAGTGGGGAAAAAGGTAATCTTGGTAAGCATCTTGGACGAAAAGATATCATTCGTCATAAAAAAGTCTATAGTGGTATCATAGAAGAGAAGAAAAAAAGTATTTACATTAAAAGGGGTATGAGAAGAAAGAAGTAAAATGGGCTCCAATGGAGTACCAGTCGCCTCTGGCTGATGGTCTCTACAATGTTGAAGCATGCGGCAATTCCGATCTAGGGAGAGTGCCGTGTTTAGGGGGGTATTAGGATGATGCTATGTCCTTTCCAATATAATAGTAACCTGCGTCGAGCAGGTGGGTATTTCTTGGTGTTTGTGGTGTGGGGTTTATAGTCCCATTGCGAGGAAGGTAATGATGGATAACAGGAGAGCTGTGATCATTTGAAGACTTGGGATGGACTAATTTTATGATGTTAGCATGAACTAATAGTGGGTAGAATTGGTTCGAGATTTTACTTACAAGTTGTTGGCCTGCATTGGGACCGATACCTGTACCAGTCGGAATAGGTAGGCTCGTCTCACTACCACTTGTCTCACTCGTCTCGGTCGACCGAGTTCGGCTTGGGGCAACAGAAGAAGTGGCTTCAGTTGCTGAACTCCTGGTTGTCGTGATTGTTGACTGGGGTAAAGTGGTTGTGCTTTCGGGTTCCTATGAGTGTGTTAGCAATTGAAGGTTTGAAAAAGAAATAGACAGATGAATGGACATACAGCACTCGTCGAAGTTGAACTTCGCAAGTTCCCAAATCCCTCGCAGAAACCACCTCCATAGGCTGCGAATGACCTTGCTCTCGCTGGATCCGCGGTTGAAAGATAGCCAACACAGGTTCTGACCGCTCCGTCGATAGCTCCGGGGACCCACGTCGCCCTTGGGCCATAGCATAGACAACTGGCTTGAAAACTAGGCGGCAATGCACCGAAATCTCCAGTATAAGCGGATTTACAGGCACCGTATTGATCCTCGAATACTTCGCATTGTTGCAAAGCCTTTGAAGCCGACTGTCGCACGTCGCCGACCGTATTGCAAAAGTCGACAAGGGTAGAAATTTGACCGCCTTGACCCGCAAGGTTTTGAGCATAAGTATAACAAGCCGAAGCAAGATGATCAAACTTATCCGGCGCGAATTTGGTACGAGAGTCGTAACACGCGCAACCGGCGAGAGAACTGCTGCCGGAAAAAACGTAGTCTGACGATTGAGGAGTGCGTGTGGCGCATGAATTTAGTGCCACGGCTAGACTATTGCATGCGAGTGAACCGATTGTCGCAGATTTACTCACGTCGCCGGCGAGATAGCAGATGTTGAGGTATTGCGCTACTCCGGCGGTAGCTTCTGGCCGGACTGACCGGATGTAGTCGTAACATGACGTTGCGAGTCCGTCAAAGATGCGAGGGACATATTCTTTGTTGTAATAACAGGCACAGGATGCAAGAGCCGAGGCACCGCCCAGATTTGTGTAGCCGGACGTTGAACACCAACTGTAGACGGAATAAAGAGCAGAACAAGCATCTCGACCTTCTGGAGCAGACGAACCGGCTTGACGAGGCTGAAGTCTCAAGTTGACAAGATTTGGATCCGGTGCAGCGGTGATGGTGGCGTCGAGGTTGACGGCCGGGTTTGCCAGATGATGAATGTTGTTATTGCCATTGTTGGTTGAAGCGAGTGCAACTGTTGGCGAGGAAAGGAAGGCGGTCACGAGAAATAACAGCCCGAACGCCGGGTTTCGAGGTCCCGCCATTGCAAACTCATAATACTACACAATGTATTTATTGGTCGTAGTTAAGTTTGTAGGTAAGTGATATGAACGAGTGAACGAATGAATTCGACGGTGGTGATGGTGTCCGATGGTGAATTCAATGCAAAGGGAGAGAACTAGAATTCGAATTGTCATTTCCTGCACGGCATCAGCACAATTACATAACACCACTGTGCCGGGTGTGACAGACAGACACAGAAGAAGCATGTCATCGTCGTTACCTGCAACTTCCCAAATTAAAACCGGAATTTGATCAGTTCCTTCCATTTCACGGTTCCTGTGAAGACATACTAAATGACTACTACTTTAGTGTGTACGCAGTACGGCGACGGCACAGGGCTTCGGCATACACGTGGATTGCTGCCATTGTCCGCCCTTTTTTCTCTCTCTCATTAACTACTCGTCGTGCGGGAACAAAAAACGAGAAGGGTGAAATTGCCTGCAGGGTCGTCGCTCAGTCGCATGTTTACCACCCTGTTCGTCACCCCAAATGGTTAGACCAGTGTTCGAAAACCCGCAATTAAGGCATCGATGGAGGACTCGACTACCCCAACAGTGCAATTACAATTCAACTTCTTCTCGCGAACCGGGGTGTGAAGAATATTATGCATGGAAGGCAGAATAGGTTGAGCGGAAAGAAAGCCTCACCAACTTTTTATTCGTTTGTTTAAACATCGTTTATCCCCGCCATCTTTTGTTTCGTTTTTTAATGTGGATTTCGACCGACACTTTAGATCTAACAGACACGAACAAAATTCGCTAATGGGTCTCCACGAACCAGGTTCGAGTTAAGCGGAGAGACCCACAAAGATCTGGTGGCGGTCAAATGATGTTGCGCAACAAGAAGTCACGAAAGCAGGTCGATACGACTGGCCAGGATTTGGTTAACGGGTCGAATATTCGATGCTGTAGTGTGTCTTATACAGGGTGCATCGATTCTAACGTTCTGATGCAATAATGAACTGTCTAGTGTGGGGAATAATGAGACAACAGCCTTGGTGTATCGCACATTTCCGAAGCCTTGATCAAACCGTCACCAGACATTCGGGTGGACGCAGTCTGTATGACCGTTGATGTACCCGTCGCAGTTCGGAATGGACTTGTCCAAAGCGCATCGTTGATGGCGAAGGGCAGATCTGATCCCCAGCGCTGCAGCGACAAGAACGACTCGCTGTCTAGTTGTAATCGTTCACCCTCCCATAACTGGTGTATGTCTTTGTTCTACAAAGGAGTCTGGTGGTATTAACGTATTCGTTGGCGAAGAGGCGAGAAAGAGAACCAACATGGCGGAAAAATCCAGGTCCTGACAACTGACAAAGGGTATCCGCGTTCTCGCGGGGTTGGCACAGAAAAGGGTCCAAGGGTCTTTCTGCGGAGGCGCTGTTGGTTCGCGCGGAATCAATCCAGCAGCTCCGCGAATTCAAAGTCTATTCATTTTACAGCTGAAAGACCTGCGCAACTTGGTCGATCAAGTCCCTGTGCATAACATTGGATTTACCCGTGGAATGTAATAATCGTTCCATGTGTATCGAGGTCCTGCCCGCCAAGCGATATTGATACCAAAAATACCAACATATTAATCCAAAGGCCTTAAAGCCGGTCTGTGCAGGGGAATTGAAAGGACCACAGAGCCTCCATTTTCAAGGTTTATCGTTTGCTCGAGTGACCTGTCCAGGATAAGAAGCTATAGCGCTACTCCTACAATGTCGATCGAACTAGGACGTCCTGCCTACTATGGGGAAAGCAGCGAGGCTGAAAAGATTCCCGAATCCCGAAGATTAGACGGGCCCGAGGAGGGGGTGCAAGCCACGTTACACAAGCTGCAAGCCAAGCGTTTGTTTCCTCAAAACCTCCATGTTTGGCAGCTGCGCGAAGGCATGCATACTGAACTTTGATATCAATTGATGCTTAGGTAATGAAGGATCTGGTACTACTGTGGCTGTTGGAATCTACCCCCGCTCTGAAACGTCGATTCTGGCACTGGCGTGGACGATATCTTGGTCGAGAGGCACCGCCAAGCTTGCAGGACGATTTGTTCGGACGGGAGAGCACAGCTGGTTGTACAGACAATGCTAGCAGATGCTTCGAGATCAGGGCTTAGGCAGCGAGACAGCAAGCTTGCGTCTGGAGGTGCATAACCTATCACATTTCCCCAGGATGGCATTGCTCAGTAGAACCGCGTTAACCGTGATTGAAGGTCAGGCCCCAAGTTGTCCCGTAAACCGAAAGCTCGAACATGCGGTTCAGTTCAAGGGGAGAAGTGTGGCTCTGCATGCGCCATTGCTTTGCTGTGGCCATATGGTCCACCTCAAAGACTATAAAGCTAGTGGTACTTCTAGCGTTCAATTGCGGTTCCCACTATCATCCAGTAGCTCTTAGTCTTGAAACACTCTCACTCGTTGTTATCAATTAAAGAGTGTTTGAAAACTACATATACATACATTCTACTGTAACCCAGCTTCTTGTTCAGACATACCTTTCACCGGCATCAAAACCATTCAAGCCCTCTTTTCTACAATGCGGACCCTACGACTCGGTTTGTGCGTCGCATTCTTCACATTGCTTCAGTTGAGCATCTGCACAGTAGAATTCGCAGAGTTATCACCAAATCTTGAACCTCACCATTACGCAGAATTCCATGGCTCCGCCATCCCCCGAAGGTCACTGCTTCAAGGATTCTCGGATAGGTACCTTCTTGCGAGGTCACCCAAGCCCCAAAGTGGCTGTCTTTCCTGTGAAGGTGTCAATGGAACACCGGGCTGTGTCGATGCAGGTGTGGACTGTTGTCCTAATGGAAGTGAGTACAAAGTCACAGATGCGGTTAACTTCCCAGTATTGGCTACTAATAGTTACGAACAATAATTTAGATATCTGTAGAGCTGGGTTTGAGTGCTGCTATGGGCGGTGTATTTCGAGTACGACTGAGCAATGTTGCAAAACTCTAGGTGAGAGGCTTTCAATGGCTTGTAGATGAAGTGATGGAGCGACGAGGCTAATTTTTATTCGTCTTGGAGGAACCTTTTGTTCCAATGGCTATAGTTGCTATATGGTAACTTACAGATCTCGATTTGAGAGTTACCGGTACCCAACATGCTGCACTGATGACACCTGTGACGACTGGGATACCCTCTGGGTTATTGATGGCTATGACAAACCCAAGATGCCAACTCCAGAACCCACTCCAGAACCCACTCCAGAACCAACCCCGGAACCTACTCCGGAGCCTACTCCAACTGAAGTTATTTACATAACTTACACCACAACTGTAATCTGGACGTATTGGTACACCTACTACATCTACATCGAAGTTCGAAGGACTACATCACTTACTAGCCAACGTCGAACGACAAGCCGCATCATCTCAGTCTCTGCCACAGAATCTGCGGAGGCGGAAGAAGAGTTGAGCTCCAGCGCCGATGAACTCAGTCTTGAAACTCCACCGCAACCTACGACTGAATTTTTAGGACCGACTCCACCTCCTTTTACCACACCTGAACCAACTACTTCGGATGAACCCCCCACAACAACAAGAGCACCGGAATCCGATCCTGCAGATTCACCGGGACCTGGTCCGAGTGGAGGGTCTAATACTCCTCCGAGATCGAGACCGCCTCCGGCTTCTAACACCCCGCCGGATGCTGAACTCCCTGAACCTACTGTTAATTCCACGGATTCGAATACTACGCTTCCAGCTGGTGGGGGTTCTGCGGCGGTGGGGAGGTTTGAAGGGTTATCTGGGGTTGGGAGTGGGATTATGATTCTGACAGGCTTGTTTGCGCTGATGGCGGTGATGTTGTAGTTTTGGACAGCTATATGGGTTTCATGTTCCCGAGGCTTTAAATTTACGGCAGGATAGGTGGATGATATTGTAATGATTGCGCTCTTGGGTTATGATTTCACAGTAATATATATCCTTTCTGTTTGTATATCGTTGATATAATCTATTAAAAGTATCTCCTTAACCCAATGTGCGAAGTATTCACACTAGCTAGACATCTTCGGGACTCGTGTGGTCTTTTCGGAATCGGCCGAACTATATTCTGCGACTTGGACAGGTATATTCCGGATACTCTGGAAGACAATGCAATAATTCAGAACAACAGGTGTGGCGGCCATGCAATGCCCATATCACTTCCCGTGTTTCCCTTCCTGACCGGGCATTGTGAACTAGTCTGCACGAAGCGACCAACACTTTGTGTGATAGCAGTCTTCTATGACCAATAACCTTTAGTTGGGTGCAGGCGTTACGTTACATTACCTTTGTCCACCATCCAGATGTTGGTAACGTCGGTATGTTGGATTGAATCGTGAGCGCCGCTGAACACGTTTATGTCGCGTTTCTCTTTGTTCCCAAGAGACGCGCAACACAATGGTTTGGAAAATACCACAAAGGATCAAAACACTGAGGCGTGGGTGGTTAGGTCTGCTGAATTTCTCCCAAGGACAGGCTAGAGATTTCTTCCACTTCCACCCATCTTGTATAGCATCTACTCGCAGTATCTTCTCGTAATTGCCTCGTTGGAGATTGTATTTAGTGTTATTTCAACCTTTCGTCAGCTTCTTAAGCACTAGACTAATCATACTCCGGTAAGCTACTTCGAACTCGTCCATTTCCTTCGCTTTGGGTTATTCACCTTCGTGTATTCTGGTCAAGTAGGAATTCGTTCGTTCCCGTTTAATAGTTGTTAGCCCTCTAGTCGAAGGGATTCCACCGCTCTGGATCCCCGCGAATCCGATCGATAGGTGATATAGCTCGAGGCGTCGAAATCCCACGCCTCAACTATTCGCTATAGCGTTCTAGAACTGCAGAGTCGTTCTGTTATTCCTATATCCAACTTCTATATAAACCCACAGATATAACCCGGAGATATCAGAAGAGTGATCCAACAAGCTAGCTTCATCACCTACTCAAAGACCCGACAAACCTCTCTAGATCGCTCATCTGAAGAGCTAGATCCCATCACTATGGCTGACGGCATAATCTCCTTGCTGTTCAGCCATCACGGTCTCGGTCCTCCGGAATGGCTAAAACTTGCTTTAGCAGGTGGTAGTCGTTCCAGACCTTGCTGTCGAACCTGCGGAAGCTACGATCATACCTCTCGAGATTGTAAAGTTGTGAAGGTTATCAAGAAGAAAAGTGGACTGAGATCTGGCAGGGACCCTGGAAAGGATAAAGGAGATGCTGATGATGGGTGGGAAGTCAGTACGAGGCGCCCAAAACGTACGCCAGGTGGTTCTGGTGAAGGGGGAAGTAATACTACAGGTGCGGGAGCAAACAATAGAGGAAGAGGTCAAGGAGGAGGATTTGGAGGGGGACAAGGAAGGGGAGGTCAAGGGGCGTCATTTTCAGGATTTGGGAGGGGTCAAGGAGGAGGAGGAGGAGGTCGAGGAGGGGGAAGAGGAGGTGGTGCCCCAAGAGGAAGAGGCCAAGGATATGGGGATGGAGGGGGTCCAGGAGGGCCTCGAAACCAATTTGCGCAGAGAACCAGGGACTTTCCAAGCGGAGACGGGGATAGTATGGCTCCACGAATGGCAAGTATGAATATCCAGTCCGAGAAGACCGGTACCGCCGAAGAAAACGATGCACTATCGAAGCGAATTCTCGGTTTCAAGGACGCAAAATGGGCATTTCCAATCCGAAAAGAGTACAGTACGGCTGGCAACCAGAGGGGTGTTCTCACCAACTTCTACGAATTGACGATCGATGAAAAGACAGCCATCACAAGATACGAGTTGGAAATTACTGGCGCAAATAAAAGCAAGGATATGATTGACGATTTCATAGCTACCCAATTTCCAAACGACATGGAGTATATTGTCCCTGACTATTGCGGTTTCCTATATGCACCCGGGGACTGGAATCCAGGTCAAAAAACCTTTACCTTAGCTCCACCGAGGTTTGCAGGTTATCTGTTCACCATAAGATCTCCCTTACCCCTCAACATCCAGGGGTACCGCAAATATATCGAGGCCTCAGAAATCCTAACCTCTGCCGAATTGCCCTCTGCAATTGAAGAAACCGAGAACTGTGTTATTCCAAAGGACTTCCAGCACGTCTTACTAGCGCTAAATGCAATCATCCTTCGAAATCCCCGAATTAAAAACCGGAACTTGATACACGCAAAAGGAAATACAATGTACGACTCGCAACGGGGTATAGAGTTCCCTAAAAATCCTGCTGATCTACATGGTTTGGATATTGGAGGCGGTGCTCAACTCTTGACCGGTTTGCACGCCTCTGTCCGCCCTGGATCTCAACGATGTCTGGTGAATGCGAGCAAAATGACGAACGTGTTCTATACTGCGGCAAAACTATTCAATTGTATCAATTTGCGATCCGGTGGCCATAACAGCGCAGGTGTTAATATTATGAATCAGCCACTCACGGGTATGCACACTCCAAGATTGTTTTCTAGCTAAATGGAAGATTGTGGAACTAATGCGGAGGCACTGACACCAGTTGAGGAAATGGAGAGTATTCGGACGTTTTTACATGGGCTTCGCCTTGAAGTGAAAGTGCCTGGCAGGGCAACCCAGGTTCGGGCATTTAGAGGTATATCTAACCGTGATTCACGGCAAGATATGTGGGAGGAAGGGACTACAATGACGGTTGAACAGTATTCGCGATCACGTATGTCTCTTATGTCTTGCAGTGCAGGGTGTTCCCTCGTCTCATTTCTAACGTTCCGTTGTTTCACAGAGGCAATCGTGCTTGCTGTACCAAAGGTTCAATTACTCGAGTTCAAAAGCCACAGGGGGTCATCGGGTCGCTCAGTGTTCCCGCTGGAGTGGTGTAGCATAGCCCAAGGCCAGAGGTTTAGACTGCGTCTGAATGCTGCCGCGTCACAGACTATGATTAGGGCCGCATGTTCTGGTCCTATGAAATACATGGCCGATTTGGGTAGAGAGTTCCCGGCCATGTTTAACGTCGCGGAAGGGCGGGTGAACACAACGGTAAGCTAACCAGCAGAGGGCCTTTGAGGGTGAAATGTCTAACCATATATATGAATCAGCTGCAACGCTTCGGCCTGACTATCGGCAACAAGCTCCTCAGGGTAGACGCACGGGTACTACGACCGCCAACAGTTGTATTAGGTGGCAGCCGTCAGGCAAGGATCAACGATATACGTGGAGCATGGCAGCCGACTGATGGGGCTTGGTATTCCCCTGGGACGCTGCGGCGTTATATTGTTCTGATCATGAGGACGAAGCCCCCAAGACAAGATGAGAACTACTCCGCTGTCATCAAAGAAATCTTAAACATTTGCCGTAGGAATGGTATGAGTATACCAGGGGACGCTGAAATCTGCACTATCGAGCTTAATGTCTACAAAGATGCGCATGCGACAATTACCAACGCATTTACGGGGAAAATATCACAAATAAAAGCGGAACAGAAGAAGGCTGGCCACGGTGTCCCCCTTGTATTTTGTTTCCTCCCTTCAGCTGATACTAAATATTACAACGCTGTCAAACTCGGAGGGGATGTTATAGCAGGGGTGTTGACAATCTGTATGAACTACTGGAAGGTGGGAGGCTTCCGGGACCATCAACAACTCAGTGGTTATTGCGAGACCCTTGCGCTAAAGGTTAACCTTAAATGCGGCGGCATCAATCACTCTACCCAGACGGACTCGACACTTCGAGGGATATTCCCAGATCTTGGAAACAACGAAGTCATGCTACTTGGGGCGGATGTCTCCCATTCAGGAAGAAGGGAACTACCTTCGATTACGGCAGTTGTTGGAAGCTATGAACCGAGTCATTCAAGATTGAATGCTCAAGTTGCACTTCAGACGAATCAAGAAATGATAGAGAATATGCGAGTCGCGGTGGAGTGGCATCTTCGGGTTTTCTATAACACAAACAAGCGATTGCCGCGCTCGATCGTGATGTTTCGGGACGGTGTTAGCGAGTCGCAATATCGACAAGTTCTTGATCGGGAAGTTGTTGCAATCGACAAAGCGATAGATGTGGCCGTGGAGGGCGTAAATAAATCTAAGCCCGGTACTAAACGACCGACGTTGACGGTTCTCGTGGTTGGAAAACGACATCATACTCGGTTTTTCCCTCAGAATCCGCGAGACGATAAAGACAAGACTCCTCCTGGGCTTCTTGTTGACAGGGCAGTTACCGCGGTAAGTGATTCCCAATCGAATATGTCATTCTATAATCAGCACCATGCTAACAGAGGGTGCCTGTGTTAGATATATGAGAAGGATTTCTTTCTCCAGGCGCACTCTGCGCTACAGGGAACACCCGTATGTTAGCTCCTCTGTACGTAGATATCATGTTCTAACCTAGGATTTTTTTTGGCATACAAGCGCCCTGCACATTACTTTATCATCCGAGATGACAAAGGGCTGACTGACACTCAGATTCAGGCAATGGTAAGAGCCGCCTTCCATTCGATGTCTACTTACTAGCACATACTATCTTAAATTGCTGACTTTTTCTTATCGCATAGGTCTACGTGTGGAGTTTTAGCTTTGGGAGGGCCTTGCGGAGTGTATCGTATGCTCCTCCAGCTTATTGTGCGGACCTTGCGTGCGGCCGGGCGAGAGCCTGGATCCAGAATGAGGTTGACTTTATCAAGAGAACGCCCTCGAACGCGAGTACGCCTGAAGAAATCGCCAGGGCTGCTGAAGATAATCTGAAGAGAATCAAGGGTAAAACTCGGGGTCTCCACGTTGACTTGGCGCATACTATGTGGTATATTTAGATAGTGTCCTAAGATCTTGGGGTCAAACTGCCGACATGATCATATGCATACATGAGTATGTGCGTACGTATAAATTGCAACAAAGTCGTTTGTGTTGGGTCGGGGCAAGGAAAACGGGGGACGCTTCGAGGAGCAAAAAGAGAAATTCGAATGTGACAAGCCAAAGAATATGACAGACGTACGCTTAGCCGCGCCTGATTAGCTAATGAGGGAAAAAATACGAAGCTATTTCAGTACTAAGCATCAAGATATGTAACTAAGAATGATTTCTAATCCATGTAGTGGGTCGGAAGCTTCCGGCTTACTGTGCTTACGAAACAGTTACACGAGTGCTGCAAACCTGATTAAATGGCAGACCGAGAACATATCCCCGTCTCATAACTTGAGTACTTGCATCCCGGCAATTCTTCAAGCAGTGAGCCCTCACTTCATTGGTCCCTAAAAATGGCCGGCAGAATTGCAAATTTGGATCGACAGAGTTCGTGAATGCCATGCTTCTTGGGATGGGAGATTGACCTAAAACAGTCGGTGCCTTGTTCTTGCGAGACGAGGATGATGGGTTCCTGACTTGGCAGGAGGATTGTTTCGTCCTCATGAATCAATCTCTGGCTGAGCTGTTATTGGATCTTAAGCTTATATCTCTAACCTCATCTCCCGCAATACCTATCGATATCGCCAACTCCCAGCTATCTTACTTATGGCGGAGGATTCGCCTTACAGAGTCGACCCGTTTTCGTCGTATTGCGCGCTATCAGGGCAGCAGAGTCGGTTTTCCATCCCCAACACATATGACGTTGGTGCTTTATCCTGGCCGCGAACATTACTAATATTTTCCAGCGCTCATACTTGGGGATAAGCTCTTTATTACGGGCGGATATTATGTTCGGACGCCGAACCGGACTATCAGTGGGGGTACGAGACTATTCTCCTTATCGTAGCGATACATATTATACATCTACTATCTACGGCCGCCTATGAGAGAGCTCTATCTGACTCGGAGATGAATCGCAGGCCCCTGGTTTCGTATTGTTGACCTGCAAACATCATTCGAGCTGGACCGCTTGAGAAACTCGACGGATATCCTTCCACCATCAGTATATCCTCCGACGGTTCCCGTCGTGCAGAACCCCGTTTTTTGGTTTGATTCCGAGACGAGCTCTATATTTTACTCTCAGGGTGCTGCAACACTCGAAGGCGGAATTTACAAAGTCTCCAGCCAACACAACGGGGCTGTGCGTGGAAAATCGTGGACGGCGCCCTATAACCCTACGAATGCGAGTTTGGGCCTTTGGCGCGAAATCGATACGCCTTTCAATGGCCAGACCGGTGCTGCGGTTAGTAGGAGGTCGTTTTATGATGACAAGGCGAGGAAAGGATATATCTATGGTGGATGGGTAACAACGACAGGACCGGATGTGTTTACGGACGGCGCTTTGACTTACGATGCCGAAACTTTGGTCTGGACGAATGGATCGATACCGTACGGGAGGATGGATGGTCAGGGTGCCGGTATTCCATATCGAACGGCTGATGGTCGGGTGGTTTCTATAATATTTGGCGGTCGTTTAAACGGCACACCGGTCGGTACTCCTCCAGATTCCGGCGCAATCAAACTCGAAAAGCTTATCGGCCGTAATTCTAGCTATTGATGACGACGATCTTTATCCACGATATTACGAATAACAAGTGGTATAGACAGGACACAAACGGGGGTGATCCTGGTTCTCGGGCTTGGTTTTGTTCGTCAATTGTCTCGGCGCCTGATAATTCTAGTCACCAGATATTGGTATATTCTGGGGTACCTCCATCGGGACCGTCGAACTTCACAGATATTTGGGCATTGAGCCTTCCCTCTTTCACATGGAGTCTTATACAAGCAAACTCGCCGATTTTAGCGCCCGGTCCAGGTCCGCGTCTGCAATCCAGCTGCAATGTTATAAACGATCATATACTTGCTATCTTTGGTGGGAGAAACTGGGATGGCGGGGATAGTCGGTATTGTGATACCAACGGAAACGCTCTGTTTCTGTATAATTTAAATACGTTCGAGTGGCTGGAAGAGTACAATAGCAGCGACAGAGAGGCATATAAGGTGCCGGCAGCCGTATATAATGATATTGGTGGGAAGTATGTTCTGCTTGTATCCTTGCGACTGTAGTCCGGCTCGTGGTGCTGATTTACTTGATAGTTCGTCCGGATTTGCGACAGTGACGGCCCCCGCTGGCGGGTTTTCGGATCCGGATATGACGGCGCTGTTTTCACTTACGACACCAACATCACCTGTAGAATCGGGTGGTGGCGGCTCACGTACAAACGTCGGAGCGATTGCTGGGGGCACTGTCGGAGGAGTTATCGCTATCGTTGGCCTGATATTACTTTTCTTGTTTTTCAGACGGCGGAGAAACGGGCCCATTCCGGTGCCACCACCAGGGGACGATCCAAGGAAAGATACCATAAATGGGGCATTTGAGATTGGTAATTCGAATAACCAGTCACAGAATGCGTCATACGAGGTAAATGGAACTCCGGTACCTTATGGAGGTCCGGCGATGGAGGTGCAAGGACAGGAGGTAAAGCCGCCGCCTATGGAGTTGCCGGCTGAGGATGTTTCTCAGCAGAAGGATTATACTCGAGAGAGGAGGCCGCTTCTACCGTAAGGCGCTTGGGGATGCGGAGCATTAATAGGTTTGGTCATTGGGTCGATGAGACTTCTAGGTTCCCCTGGCCACTCAGGCTTGCGCAACCCAGAGAATTAGGGCCTGTAGCCTCTCGTAGGTGCAAAATGTTTACTATAATACAAGGGACGCCCCTACATAGCCTTACATAATCTTGTTGAGATCTAGATATGTTAGGTTAGTAGCCTATCAGCTAAGTTGCGTTATAGGCTATTGTAGGCCAGCTTGCCACGCATCGGTATCAGCAGTTCTGATCACTGCAGGTGCTTCGACTAGGTTACCGCCCACTCGGGATATCGGGGCAGCGAGTCCATGTTCAGTTATTTCTGTTGTACTTCTCGCGTTGCGGTGGCTGGTGACAGACAGCTTGGCCTGGACAAGCGCGAACTGCATTCGTTAATACATTCGAACATCACTCGGTTTTCTCCCAATGAGAGATCAGGTATATGTGCCTGTGCTCTATGGTATAAAGGGCGGAAAGCAATTAATATGGAAGCCAAAGTCGTGATACGCACAGCTACAGATGTATGGGTTTCCCGGGTTTACTTCCTGTAATATATTGCTGTGGGGTTTTGGGTCGATTTCGAAAGTTTCTGCTAGGATTAATAGACAAGCCGCAACGTTGCAAAATCGAATCCAATTTCTACCTTGCTTAAGGTAGAGCTATAGCCTTGGTTCGTCACTGGCTACTAGGGAAAACTTCGGCCTAATATACTGTGCTTTCGATTGCATCACTTGCTAGATGCATCTAGATGTCGAACTTGCGGACTTTGTGGAGATCTCGAGAAATAGCTTTCCCGGGTCATTTTCCGGTTTGGGATTTTTAAACCGGACCTTCCTGATGTTGTGTCAGGCAGCCAACCAAGCCCCGGAACGAACCAAGCGAAGAGACAAGCATGCCCAGCACGTGGCGGGCGCTATTGGCACAGACGCATCAATCGTTTCCAGGTTGCACAGCTCCACCGATGTACAGGTTCCTGACGTCGGTTATAACCTATACGAGATCTTGAGGAACTCAAAAATATCTGCTCATTTGGTCGGAAATGAATGCTCTGGGAAGATGTATAAAGGGAGCTGTTGTTTTCGTCGTCGGGGATGGATTGCAATTGGATTCTGATATCAGTTCCTGGAATCCAGCCATCACCCCTCCTCAGACGCTCACCAATATGGCTTCTAAAGCGTACCTTTGGTCGGTCGCTTTCCTTTCGATCTTTACCGCCAGTAACAGTCAGCCGACTGCCACTGCTTTAACATACTCCGAGCCGACGGCTACCAACGCGTCGCCGACTGCATCAGGGGTCAGCGTTAACAAGGGAAAAGCGTACCTGACTTTTGAGACCATTCCCGGTTTCTTTTTACAAGACGACCCAGCTACCAATCCTTCGACGTTTGACTATGTATGTTTTATGCTTCAATCTTAGCTTCTTTTTGGGTCTTTTTAGGAAGTATTGCTAAGACAAATGATAGACTGCCACCAACTTCGGCCTGATCGATCGAACCTATCCAACCGATGACGAATCTACAACCAAGCTCACTCAATGGCAAAGATTCAACCGCTACGTCGACAAGTTAAACCGGGGGAGCGGTCGAAATGTTGAATATAGACTACTCTTCATTGGTCGCCATTCTGAAGGATTCCACAATGCCGAAGAGAGTTACGTCGGTACCCCCGCTTGGAACTGCTATTGGGCCGAGTTGCCGGGGAATGGCACTGCCGTCTGGGAAGACCCGTCCTTAACTTCCTTTGGTATTTCACAAGCGGTTAAGGCCCATAACTTTTGGAAACATCAGGTCGAAGTTCAGAAGATCACTGTGCCGGATGCATACTACGTCAGCCCTCTCGCTCGCTGCCTTGAGACAGCCAATATTACCTACTTTGGACTTGAGCACCGAGGAGCTGATCGACACCCTTTTATTCCGACCATTAAGGAGTGGCTACGAGAGGGTATTTCCATTCATACCTGCGACAGAAGGTCCTCTAGAAGCTGGATTGCGGCGAACTACCCGGATTGGAATATCGAACCTTCTTTTAGCGAGATAGATGGCCAGTGGAACGGAATTACATCTGAAACATCTTCAGCTCAGGCGTACCGCATGAAGGTTGTCCTCAGCGATATCTTTGAGAACGACCATTCCACTATTATCAGTATTACTACGCACTCGGGTGCTGCGCGTAGCATTCTGGGTGTTCTTGGGCACATCCCCTTTAGTCTGGTAACTGGCGCGATCATCCCGACATTGATTAAAGTTACAACCGTCCGAGAGCCTCCTCCACCTACGGTAACGCAACCATGGACTACGGAAGCTTGGTGTACGAATGGACCACCGGTGGCGAGTGTGAGCGGAACATGCACGTGTAGTGGCGGCGTACCCCCAGTCACTGCGAGTCCGATCATTAGCCCAAGGTAGTGTGTGTTAAACTCGTTGAGTTCTCGATAGTATAGCTATAACCTTCAGTCCCTCTAATATTAATTACAGGCTATTCTTGAAAGTTCATCGCACGTAGAGCTGGCGCATAATTCGCTGCAAAATGAAAAATTAACTTTTATTTCTTGTTTCTCGTCATAATATCGTTCGTGGCTCTATGATGCCTCGGTTTGGTTATCCGTGATTTCGTTGAACCAAAGGACAGGCGAACCCTCCGCATCGGAGAAAGGACCGAATGCCTGCACAAGACGTTAGCTGATCTACCTCCATGGAAGAGAATTATTAGCCAGCTTACCGATCCATCTAAATCTAACCAATCGCCCGTCTGCCACTCATTCCATATTGGGTTTGTATCGTAGATTATCGCGTCGCCTTGGTTTCCGTAGAGCTGACCCGCTACTGGCTGTCCGAATGGGTTCGATGGTAAAGTGGAAGCGTCCGCACGTGGAGTTTGTATGATGATTCCCTGAGGAGTATTTCGAGCGGATCTATGTTTCGCCTCAAGTCTCAATTCTTCCAGGATCACGCTATATCGCTTACTCGGAGAACAGGCAGTCATTTCTCGAGTAAGGTGAGAGTGACATCTTTCTGCCAGTTCAAATAGCTGCATGGAATCTTCGGATCCGTACTGTTGTCCGGATGAGGTGCTTTGCTGGATCTCCCAGACGTATACAACCGAGAGGGCGCAGAATAAAACATAGTGAGTCCACCAGAAGGCGTGGAAGAGACTTCCGTCCGTAGCCATCCCGTCCACCGTTTGCAAAGCGATTTTCGCAGCTGATAAGCATTGGAGTACACCATCCGATAGGGGAAGCTGAGATTGCTGACTAGTCTGTCTCATGAGAAATGGTCGAAATGCATGGAGAACTGCGTGAGAATGTGCTAGTTTCATGGCGGTAGCCTGTCGTCGGAAACTTGGGATTAAACTAGACGGACGAATGCGACCAAGGTGCGCCGGTAAAGTGGCTTTCCATTCCTTAAGCTGACTACCCAACCTGTCAGCGGCCGCCAATCGGTCGGTTTTGGGCATTTTCTTTGTTGAGTAGACTTCTTTCGATATTGCCCCAATGATCTGAGCCAGCCTATCGATAGTTAGTTTCGACATCTTTTAGTAAGTGGGATGTTAAAATGGACGTACTTAGCATGCGATATCAAGGCTTCAACGTGGCAATCCTCCTCCGCCTCCGTTACAGAAGGTCCCTGGTGTGTCATATCTTCGTCGTTGATGCAGTCCGGAAAATCTTGATCAATGTCATCGTCGTGGTAGTGTCGAGGCCTGCCAAATACGACACCAAGGTAGGCATCTATAGTGTAAGCTACCCAGAAAGTTCGTTTGCGGTACTGAGAGTTGATGTAATCTGCATTGGATAATCGACCGGTGACATTTCGTTTCCTTCCGGACTTTCGATGGAGAGCCAGCGCGGATATAAGCTGGACCGCGTTGCCAAATGCATACCATCCTTGGTTCATTCGTGCTGTTTGAAGCAGATATAGGACTTGTATAAGTCGTGCTTGCGCTGACTCTAATCTGGGCAATCCAGTTTCGGATTCCACTAGTAGTTTTGAGCCAGCTCGAAAGTATCTGTCGCTTGTTTTGAGGGATGTCGTTTCTTGATCTGGTGATCCTATTCCCTTGATTTTTTCTTGTCTTATCGAAGCTATAGCGAGGATTGAGAAGACGATAGCTGCTCGGGCCTGCCCTACCCCGTTCCATAAAGGAAGGTTCTGTTGGATGTTATTATGCATGGCATCTACCCACGTCATGACACTAGACTTGTGAAGGAATCTATACGTCACAACGCAAACATCGAAGTAAAATGAGAGTAGTTCTTTCGATATAGCTTTGCTAGGGAGCTCCGGTGATACGTCTCCCTTTTCCGCGAAGGGTTCGTCCCCAGCTGCCATCCACATCTGTCTCTTTTCGTTGCCTTCATTGTTTGCGGAACTCTTCTGCGTCGCCAGACGCTTCCAGGCACGGTGAAGAAAAGTAAGTCCTGAAGTTGGATCAAAGTACTGCCCCTCAATCTCTGCGATGTCAAGATCTGGCGAGGCGCGAGAGGCATTAACACCCTCTGCGGGAGAGTTCATGCTGTCAGTGTGCGGGTCCTTGGGGTCGCTGGTCGGAATTTGTCCAGGGAGGCCCTCATTGCATCTAGATTGTATAGCATAAGAAAATGCGAGACACCTATACGACTAGGGGTCGGGTTTAACTAGAAAACGTATTTCTACTTACAGACCGTCTTCTGAAGGTCCCTGGGTCTCGGAAAGCACCGTTAAGTCGATAGTTGGCTGTGCAATAGCAGCCGGCGGAGTAGGGGGACGCCCGCGAGAATATTTAGCATCATAAGAGCATTCGACCCCCTTTTTCGTACAATAGTCGCAAGGCTTTGTTCCACTGCATTTTGCCTTCTTCGACTTGCAAAGGTCGCAAGCTCTACTGACTTTGTGGATCTTCGACCGGTTCTCCACAGGTGATGTATTTGTGTTGTTCAATAAAGATGCAACAGAACGCTTCCGAGAGCTAGCAAGCGCTGGCGCGTCGATGGTTGTGACAGGCATATTTGATGAGTTTTCCGGTTTTTGGTTGAGGTTTTCCGACAGGTTTGAAAAGATGGAGACATGTTTCCGGGTTATAGCTTCGTTTCCGATGTCCGGTCGTGCTACAAATCACGTGAGCCGCTCGGATTAATCCGCGGATTTCTCCGAGTACGACAACGGGACAAACTAACTTGGGGGTTTGCAGAAGCTATGGCACTAGGTCCGCGCTTGGCGAACCAGCTGGCTGGTAGCGTCAAAGCGGTATATATGTATATACTCGTAGAATAGGTCCGTGAACAATATATCAAGCTTTAACCGCTATATATCGAGGCGAGTTTGTTTCAATTGCAGTCATATCATCATAAGCTATAGAAGGCTCGAGAGCGGCTGGTCGTCGGGGTTCGGCTCATATAATGAAGCCCTAGGAAACGGAATACAACGAGATATACTTGACCTCGCGATATCATCACGTGTTATTTACGTTAGAATTGCTACGTGCTATATAACCTCTCCACAGGCGCTGAAGTTCTTCCCAAATAGAGATAAGGCCATATATCGTATGCATATGGATATACAACCAAACATATTGATATCATCCCGTCAGGCACATACTCAGCTGTCGACCCCACAAAAGGCTGCAAAGTATCTCCGCAAACGCACTTGTCTTTAACTATCCGTCACCGGCTTCGTGTGGTCTGTCTGGATCACTGCGGAGACTGTGCACCTGCATACGCACGGGGCTATTCATGATTCCGATGTGCAGTCAAGACTGTTTCATAACGTAAATTGCCAATCAGTATTCGGCCTCGCAGTTGAACCTTCTTTGCCTCAGAAGGTAATAAAAACAGGGGCCTCGAGGTTCTCTAGAGGTTGGGTAATGTGGCTGGCTCGTACACCCTTAATATTTAATCATGATTACTTTAAATTTTTAGTTGTAGAGGTCTCGATCCTTCCACGCTAAGGACCCCGCATCTCATGTACCATCCTTAATAACATGTATATACCTAGTTAAGCGTTACGCAGCCCGTTGTTTTGACTTTTAAACAGAACAAGACTCCCATCGCCCTACTTCTATTTAGTCCCTGAGGCTAGCCTATCTGTTATCGTTATTTAGCGTTATTTAGCGGAGGAAACGCTCCGATAATCTGGATAATTTGGAGGCCGAGGCTTAGTTCTGTGGTAGTTTCGGAGCCATACGCCGGTATGCTGCTGCGGCATTTCTTTATCGGCTCTGACGAACATTTGATATAGGTTAATGGGTGTTCACTCCGATTCGGGACCGGTAGCCACTAAGACGACGTGCTTACCGAACACCGTGCCGGCACCACGGCATATATGCGACAGTTTATTGGCTAGTTTGGCAATCCCGTGGAATGTCCGCCATGCGTGGGAGATTAGGTCCCAGCGTGCTTTGCTTCCAATCTTGGTAGGCCGTTTGCATAGTAGGATGTTTAGGCTTCGTTTCGTGTGAATAGGAAAGGTTGAGAAGTTATGTGTGTTGATCGTGTGACATTCTGACACAACGGGCACCTGGTGGGACAACGCATGGAGGGTCGGAATTCGAACAGGTGTGCCGCGAGACTAGTCTTATCAGGGTGGGCGTCTTCGACCGATTGAGTTTGCAATATTGACCAGACTCCGGATGTTGAGACTTATATATTGCCTATCACGAGCCAACTTAAAAATGCCATGAGCCAATCATAGGCGATGTACCGGAATTTCATGGGTCATTTGCCAAAGGAGTTTTGGCTGAGAAATCCTGTCAGGAATTCTGTCCTTCATGAATTCAGGCCTTCCAAGTGGGTTCTGCCAGCCGGTGGTTCCAGTCTCGTAATCTGTCCTGCGGGTTTAAGTCCTGCAGGATGCAACACATACAACCCAAAATCGCGATACTATTGGATGAAAAGTGTCCTAAGATCGTTCAGTCCTAAGTCCTAAATTTATGAAAGGCCTCCACAAAGAATTCATGAACGTAGCAGGTACTTTTCTCACATAGTGTACCTCCGTCATATGACTTTCGAATATGGTCCCACCTCAGGTCTTACTTATACCTAATTTGATTGAACGAGGCATGTACTGGCAGCTTCGAGATTATACTGGTAGAACAAGGTGCTCCCATTAGGTCCTTCTGCGGCTTAGTTTGCCAGGAATCTTTTTGAGAGGAACTCTCTTCGCTTAGGGTAGGAAGTTCCAAAATGTCCCTGCTCGCAGCTACTTGGGCCAATATCTGGACCTTACATCTATTTTTCCCCTTTCTAAATGTTTGCGAACCTCGTCACATCTCAAAGCCCCGCAAAGCGGGCGGGGTACAACCACCAGGAGTGGTACTTAGGAACACATCGAATTCGCCATACCTATCCTAAAGGTTTTGCGGATTTGAAGTTAACTGGTGGCCTTGCTTCGTTTTTTTCTATGACGTACCAATTACATTGCGGGCAGAATTGCCGCTATATCATTGACCAGGCCTTCCTCGATCCAAATAGTCTTTACCCATTTGCTAACATTTTCGATTCTCTACTACCGGTATCGCGCGATTGCTCGTTTATATCTCTTTCATACTCGACGATATCACTTTCTTTCGAACCAGCCCGTTTGGGAAATCGAAGCTGCAGATTTGATCGGAATCTTACGGTTTCAGATTTCGCACCAGAAGAACCTGGTTTGAATTCTCATTGGACCGCTAGAAGAAAGTTTGCCGCTCCTCTCACATCGGGCACCTAAAGCTCGTGCATTCAAGCATCAACTATCTCGCGGGGTATACTAGGTGGGGATTGTGGGTAAGAGGGACTCTACGAACAGGTCGGTACCCAAGGGTTTCTTTCCGCTTTCCTACCCCTCGCATCGAGTATTAGCAAAACAAGCATCGTTATAACATCGAAGGCTACCAAATACGGATAAGCTTTCGGTATTCACATCATACTGGAGTTCTTGTTCCCGTCCCCGTTCCCGTCAAGCCTTTTTGGGAGCCACAAACCTAGTTTTCGATGTTGGTAAAATTTCTGGAGGAGGGCAACTGTCAACCTCTGGAACCGACAAAATGGTCACCTTGCCCATAAGGTCTACGGATTCCTTACCAATAGTCTACTGCCCCATAGATGGACGGTTGTCTTCACCAATACGGCTGATTCCCCTGATCAAGGTCGCGGTCTGGGGGCACGTTACATTTTGAAGATTAGAGGCTATCTATCACTTTCCCCTCAGAAAAAATGCCCAGCCTATTTCGCCCGTCCGTTTGGACCTAATATGTATGACGTTTGGTGCCGGGCCGTTGCGAGCCCGTGTGTTGTGGTGTTATCGCAAGCCAAATACGGACCGGCCTCGCATTAGTCGGCCCATCGCCTTCTGCATGCTGCGGAGGAGCGTCTGATGGCTTTTATTGAAGACGACGCTGAGCGATGCTCTCTTTGCGTTTTCTTTCTTGAAAAAAACCATCAACCCTTAATTAAGTCGATCGAATGCTTGGTCAAGAGGATTGCGCCTGGAGTTTAAATGCTTCGACGCTCGTTCTTCAGATCAACCTTTCGAACGCCAATCATCCTTCCTCGCCCCTGGCAGTGACATGCTATGGGGTCTCACCCATACATGCCCAACCTAAACTACAACACTGTGCCTGCTGATGTTCAACCCGGCCGTTACAATGGTATGCTGATAGCTGCGATCCCCTTCTCGAGCTGCATGCACATTTGCAACCTTGACATTGGACAACTTACTGTTCAACTTTTTGCAAAGATATTTCAAAAGCACAGTTAATTGTTGTTATCGTCGCAAAAATGGTTGTCGGCTAACCGTGGCAATCGCAATTCAATTTGCTAGGCTCTAACGGGGATCAAGTAGATTCGCCTTCGCGGATTTGGGACGAATTCTTGCAAGGTTGGTAGCTAAATGCAGAGGCTCGGTTGACCAAAGCCAGTGAAGGTAGTTAGGCTGACTCTCGCTTCTCAGACGGTGGCTTTCCGACGACGGACGCGGACGGCGAACCAGTACACCAGCAACAGACGAAAAAAAGAGCTAAAGGTCCTGTGCGCCATACCTGTTCCGAGTGTCAAGAAAAGTTCTGGAACGACAAGACATATGGTGATCATATGTCAAAGGAGCACAGTATAAAGGCTTTTCCTTGTGGACGTGGCAGTTGCCCAGCCGCATTCTCGAGACCGGACCCTCTGAAGGATCACGTTTGCAAGAAAGAAAACTCGCTTAGCTCTGCAACCGCCTACTCTTCGGGTTCATCTTCTCCAACAACCTCACCACCTCCTGCGAAAAGAGCAAGAAGAAATCGTGTCAACATCCACACTGCATCTCAGACGGGGTCACCTAAAATTCAAAATCCTACTCGGATCGCGAAACAACCCAAATCAGGTATTGCGAGACAAACAGGGCCTGAGATGGCTCCGACTCGAAGGAACCCTTCCCGCGATGGCTCTCGGTCTTCCAGAACCTCGTTTGCCGAGGTTTATACTTCTCCAACTGCCACCCGCAGCCGGGAAGACCGGGATATCTACAAGAAAAGGATCAGAGACCTAGAAGAGCGTGAGGATAAACGAGATGCGGAGTGTCATGAGTTGCGGGGAAAATGTAATGAAATGGAAAAGAAAATTCGAGCGCTCGAGAGGGAGCTTTTCTCCGCCAGGGAGCAAATGGAAAGCACCAACCAGAGGCGAGGAATATAATATCTATAGGTAGCTTCAAAGGCAGCTTTTTTGTTGGGTCTCCTTCATCGTCAGGATTTATGATGTTCGGTAATGTTTTTGACGGGGCCACGGGCATGTCACTTCTCACGATATATCTAAATATCTAATGGCTTTTTCGTTCGCGGCAAAAAAATAAAAGGTACCCAATGGGTATTTCGGTGGCTAGTAGATGACGTACGGATGCGATGCATCGATGGGGGGGCATTTCATTCCATCGCACGATCGGAGATATAGGTCTCTGCCCTATGTTCGGGGCCCATCACTAGAAAACAGTGTGTAATTTTGTGCTGGCTCGCCCTGACTGACCAATTGAGTGCGAGGTCGGTCAGCCAGAAAGGCGTAGGATTCCTAAAAAAACGCAGAAATATGCAGGCCTCCAGTCCTGATTGTTGTCGGCGGCGACATCAAGATCTCTTCGGTTTAGGGAGATTAGATTCCGGAATTCCTTGATTTGAACATGTTGGAAAGAAAACTGTATGAGATAATTTTGTAAGCAGAAAATCAGCACCCCCTCCGTAACAACCAACTTGGCGAATTTTGTTCCTCGATATCAACTCCTGCGATTTCGAAATTTCTTGACTTTAGTGATGGTTTGCCAACGAACCACGTCCTTTGTCGAAACTCACAGACAGCAACCCATATTTATATATTTCCCTCTTCGTTACCGTTATCGACTACCCATTATCTCCCTCAAGCCGTCAACATTCGTACCGTTTGAACATTACTTCGACAGGGCCCTATGCCATGGATATTGCCGGTAAATGGAGCCAGGAAATTCGAACACAAACCGAGATGGTTAACATGGTTTAATGGCACTGGCGCACTCGGCCGACATCCGACTCACTGTTCTGAAAACATGTCGACATACGTATGTCGCCTCCATGCTATCCTGCGATATCGACTATGGCTCCTGATATCCTCAAAACGCCCAGCGATTCTTAATCAGGTGACTCTCCACCACACCTTGTGGGAATCGACCTCACGATCAGAGCTACCAGAACGTTAAATACTCGTGATCGGTTGAAACGAATCGAACGGACCGTTCGGTCGAAATCCAACAGGATCCAACGCAGCTACCCAGCCCTGGATATTTGTGTAACATAACAGCAGGGTTCCAGAAAAAGCAAGGAAAGGATCTGGAAGGCGGCCGGACCAACACACCGTGTTGTGTGGACCGCCATGGACCGCAACACATTCTAGTCTGCAGTGTGTGGCCATCTGGGATTTCGGCGTGGACTTTGCTGGCATAAGCCGTCTTAACTTAATAACTATTCTGTCTGGCCGATATTCTGCTCTCCTCGCTATGGCCGGTTCATTCTTCCCTAAAAATACCGTTGGGGTTACTTATCCCTAGGCGATATATGCGGAGCGACAAATCTAGGTTGTGGTTCGAGTTATCTCAACTCTACTGCGACACCCTTTTCAAAGGCGTTAATTGCATGCTATGGAAGGTTCAAACCTTGATCTTGAACATGCTAGCTTTTTCTTTTTGGGCAACGAACAAATCGAAGCCTTTCTTGATGGTACGATCTCAAGCCCGGAGAATGCTCTCCAGACGCATACGAGAAGCAAAGTCTTCGAGCTATCCGTATAGCCCTCCTATGAACGAACTGACCGAAATAATAGATTCCATTTTTGATCTCGATTTCTTGGTTTTCCCCGTGAATATGGAAAACTCGAGCCCCGAAAGTAATAAAGATAGACTGTCCCGAATTTCTATCTGGCTATTTCCGCTGACCAGCAAATATGCATTAGATACCTCCCTTGACATTGAAGATGTTTTAAATATACCCCAATCACCCTCATCTATTTTCCATTTATCTCCCGGAACGACACCAATTGCAACCTCCCCACCGATACCCATATTTGACCCCCTATTAAGCCCCGATGACGAAAACTCTATAGTACCGTCCACGTTACAGACCGCGACACACAGCCCCGAGTCTAGCAGCCCACCACGAGATAGACAATTCCAAATTACCCAGTCCCGTTCCCGTTCTAAATCGCATAAAGGCTCCACTACATATTCTTGCCTCATATGTCCGATATCTTTTACGAACCGGAAAGTATTCGGCGATCACATGCGAACGAACCACGATATACACGCTTTCAAGTGTCGCTATTGCGATACCCAAGTAACGAGGCATGACAATCTAAAAAGTCACGAAAGACGTTGTAAGGGGCTCAACCCAGCGGCGACCAAGCGCCTGGCCCCGACGCCTTCAGATGTGGCGAAGGTCGAAAAGAGACCGACCAAGCATCGTAAAATCAACGTTTTGGATTTTGGGGATGGTATCGAGGTCGTCACACCCGGGGTAACGGCGTCAAACGCTGCACTAAATGCTAGCGAGGACAATACTCCTCTGCATTCCGTAAGTAATGGTGGGGATGATGATCCTGCCGTTGACTCGCTCACAGTTGAAGTGAGTGTCTTGAAGGAAAAATTGCTCAAGAGGGAGGAAGATTTGGCAGTTCTAAGAGGTGAGGTTGATGAATTAAAGGAGGAACGCAATGTCTGGAAACGTCAATACATCCAACTAAAGCTACAAAGTAGGCCCCGAGCGTCCTGATATTCACGGTAAACAGCTTTCGTGCTGGCGGGCAACTAAGTGAAGGGCAAGATTGATGTGGTTCCACGTGAAGCGAGTTATATATATGAAGCAGTAGTTAAATCTTGGGAGTCAGCATACCAGACTCGACTCCCTAAATCAGTAGATTTCCTAGATCTTTTATTCTCAGTTTATCGCCTTTACATATCTCCGTCTCTCCACTAATATGCACTGAAAGGTGTTCGGTAGCAGGTTTCGCATCAATTCAGGTAGTCTGATGACGAAACCATACTGCGATGTATGGGTGACGGTATTGCGGCTACCGTCCATTTTGCTCAGGAATGCGAATTAGCGCGAAGTGACTGTTGCTGTGATTTACGAGGGTACGTCCTAAGATATCTTCCACATGAATGAAGTACCTTGAAGGCCCAGCTCTTGTCGATTATCCCAGGGCTCTGTGGCCCGAGGGTTATGGAATTTAACAGAGTGGAGTTGAAAAAAAGCAAGGGCACTGAGTATTTACGGCTGCTCTGCTAAATGAGCTACATTGGCGGCAAAAGCATTCATTAATTGAGTGTATCCGCTGTTGCTGATAATAGTACTCATTAAGCTATCGAATGACAAATATAGGGGTACGAACACCAATCGTGATATTGATATTACAAGGTATACTTGAACAACGGGCTCTTCTCTCCCAATCGTTCCAACTCCTCTGCCGTATACTTCTCCCGGATTTCCTCCTCCGTGAACCTCGCATTCTTACGGTTGATGCTCCAGAGGCAGTATTCCAAGATAAGGCCGGCGACAATGCCAGCCGCAGCGAAGCCAAAAGAAGCGCCGAATCCCGTTGGATATCGTGGCTTTTCTTTTTCGATGTAAATGTAACTTCCGATGATCCCTCCAGCATTACCCATGCAGATGAGATATCCAATTGATATTGCTCGCTTTGTTGGGCTCACAACGTTTGAAACATTCCACGCGTTTACACCAGGAAGAATTGGATACATGCTACAAAAAAGGGTACAAGTCAGTGGCTGTATCTTGTTTAAGCGCAGAAAGCAGCGGAAACTTACCCGAAGCAAGAGAGGCAAACTGCGAAGTAGCAAACCGCGATGTTGTTTTTGATGTCTCCTGCCTTTGTAAAGAGAACGGAGAAAGCCACGATCACGCATAGTTGTGGGACCAAGATGAACGGCATACGCCATGACTTCCGATCCGCGAAGACAGAGAACCCGTACGCGGATATAGCACCGCAGGAGTACGGCGGAATTGTGAGGAGCTGAGCCGTCGCCGATGTAAACCCCATATTCTTGATGATTTGCGGCATGGTGAATTTGAGTGCGTAGTTTGGTACTGCTTGCGACCAGTTGACAAAGATCAAAAGGACCATCTTCCAGTCTGTCAGAACTTCCAACAAAACTCGGCCAGTGGAGGGGCCCCCTTGGTTGCTGGAGACGGTTATTCTCCTTGCGAGTTGTCGAAGCTCTAAGTAACGGATTTCTTCCGGTTCAAGCCAACTGGTAGAAAGTGCTGGGCTCTCTACAAGGAAGATATAACAAATGACTCCGAGGAGAACTGTAATGATACCTTCCATGATGAAGATCTTGGCCACGTCAGTGTACGAATTCGAAGCATATATCACTTGGAATATTTCATACCCATCTCCATCCTCCAAGACCCCCTAGGCCGTCCATTTTTGCGATTCCGAAGGCGAGAAGGCCAGAAAATGCACCTCCAGATGCTGCAGATGTATACAAAATTGCGATTCTGGTCTGAGTCTCGTTCGGCATGTACCAGTTGGATACCAACAAGACGGCACCGGGGAGAAATCCTGCTCTGAACGTATGTTAGACCCTTGGGCTTATTCGATATCACAGAGAGGAACCAATGAACTTACTCGAACAGTCCAAGCCAGAAGCGAACCACTGTTAGGCCAGCAAAGTTTTTGACGATTCCGGTTAGTGTCATGATAACACCCCAAACGACGATCAGCGCTCCAAGGTATCTTCCGGGATGCTTCAGCCTGCTCATTATCATGTTGCTCGGAACCTCTGTACGACTTGTCAGCGGGTTCTTATGGCGAAATTTCGAGAGTAAATCGAAAGAAGGTTATACCTGCGATAACATATGGAATAAAGAAGATTGAGAGAGCAATATTGTACTGAAGTCCATTCATATGGAGGTCCTCCGTCAACCCTTCGATCTTTGCGTTACCTATTGTTCTGTTAGCATATGCGCGCTAAACTTTCGACGATTTTTTACGCCTCGCTTACCAATGTTTGTTTTATCGATATAAGTGATGAGGTACAGGATAGTAAGGAAGGGAATCATCCTCCACTAAGATAGTATCAGTTAAGTGCAAGATACTCAAACGGAAAATACAACAAGGTGCCATACATCCACTTTCCGAATCAACTTCTTTTTCCTCTCATCTGAGAAGCTGGCGAGAAATACGGAATCCTCAGCACTGAGCCCATTTTGGCCGGGGACCATCTTCTCGTCATGGACAATATCTTGCTTCTCGGGAAGGCTTTCCACGTCGTGACCCATGGCGAAAGAAAAAGGTTGTGGGAGGGTAGTCCTGCCACAAGAGTAATCCCTAAAAGATATGTATACGAGAGCGTCGAACTTTGTGGCCCAGTTCCGACTGTTTGGGTCTGGTAGGTAGCTATCCCTGAGATAAACTAGAAGGTCGACCCATTCTTATAGATCCACGCCTATGGTTCCCAGCCGCAAGGTGATCCGCGCCCCTGGTCACAACTCTGGGGGTCTGTGGGGTATTGTGGGGAACCGGATTCCTGGGGAGTAAAGGAGAATAGATCCGGGGAGAAGAATGTGGAGGAAAAGACTGGGGATGATCTGACTTTAGCTTTGACCCATTCACTAAAGTGTCTCGGATTCTTCAAGTGGCGCCCGAATGATCCCGACAACTCTTTTCCGGATTGCGAAGTGTGTTGCCACTCCGGAAAAGTTTCCGCAACCCACATTATCTAGCTTCCGGATATCGAAAAACGTCTACGGATTTTGTAGAGGGCGATGGGCTTAAATATCTCTGTGCAGTTCAGCGAGATAAGTTAAATTTCAAGCAGTAATATCATCAATCAGACCAGTGCAACAGCCAATTATATCTCATCAGCCTCCACCCACCTTTAATCTTCTTATCTCGTATCATATATATTCCTACACAGCTATTCCTCACAATGGATCTTAGAGGCCTCACACCAGCTCCTGTCACTCCTTTCACCCGAGAAGGGAAAGTTGACTATGATGCGATCCACCGACTTGGATCTTGGCTCGGTAGCATCGACGGTGTTACCGGATTAGTCGTTCTTGGCCATGCCGGTGAGGGTACCTTCCTCACCGCGGAAGAACAGGTCTCCGTTATCAAGGCGTTCGTCAAATCAGTCGACGACAAAATTCCTATTATTGCGGGTATTACTGGGGAGGGTAACGAGGTGGCGGCTTTGGAGGCGAAGAGAGCAAAGGATGCCGGTGCTAAGGCTGGGTTGCTGTATCCCTCCCACGGGTGGCTACGATTCGGCTACCAGCCGGGCGCTCCTCAAGATAGATATCGCATCGTCTACGAGGGCAGTGGATTGCCTTTGATCTTGTTCCAGTACCCCGACAACACTAAGGCAACATATAACCTCCAGACAATGTTGGACATCGCAGCTCTCCCTGGTGTCTTTGCCATGAAGAACGGCGTCCGCAATATGAGGCGCTGGGATACCGAGATTCCAATTATTCGCAAAGAGCGCCCCGAACTACAGATTTTGACTTGCCACGACGAATATCTCCTGCACACTGCTTTCGATGTTGATGGTATGCTCGTGGGCTACGGAAACGTGGCTCCTGAACTTCTCATTGAGCTCATCAAAGCTGGTAAGGCGAAGGACTATGTGAAGGCAAGATCGATCCACGACAGGTTGCTGCCTGTAACTAAGAATATCTATCATCGTGGCTCCCACATGGAGGGGACCGTTGCATTAAAACACGCCCTGGTAGCTAGGGGAATCCTGGAGCATGCGACTGTCCGATCACCTCTGCTTCCTCTGGCCGATGGCGCGGAGGCAGAGATCCACGGCGCGATTCAAGCGGCGCAATTGAGCCGAGTCGTGGCATAGTTTGTTTGTCTGCTTTATGTATATATATTTAATCAGCTATATGATTAATCAATCTGTTTGTATACACCTAGCTTTGATCTAATTTTGTAGACAATGCGGGTAGCTAGATTTAGAGACTAGAATTCGGATGGCAGTTTTGTTGAGACAGCAAGCGCGCAAATCATTGCAGATTCTACCACGTCAGAGCTCGAGCCTGGGCCTTACATTTCTAACGCCTCGACAATTCCGGACCCGTGTCGTCCCTTGTGAACGATAGTAGGCTCCCACTTATATTGATAGCGTATGGTGCTTCGCTTCCACCTTACAACAATCTAAGGCCGCCTGTTTATTATCAATACCTCTAGTCTGTCGTTGATTAATTAATTTATGCATCGGCTTGGGAATTCTCAAGATTGTGAACTATTGGAGAAGGTGTCGGGGTGTGTTGTGGGCGAAAGTTTGAACGTTTCGGCCGGGCTACCAAGGCCGTACTTGTAGACGGCTTCAGTATACCATGATTTCTAATTTAGATTTGCGGCGTTTGGGAATAGACTTCATCTAGATCCCTCCAGATGGTTTGTAGGGCCTTGGTTTATTTAATCCGGTTAACGGTTTGGAACTTGCAAGAGTCAATTTCGGCCGCTACAAACGATAAAGTACTAGTACCAGGTCCCAATCTTGTTGCTACAGAGCAGGCCATAGCTTGTAAACCAGCCTCAACGAAGTAGAACTCTGTTAGAATAGTACAGGGCATAGGAACGAAAAGTCGTACTCGCACTCGCAAAGCCTCGGAAATGTCGATCTTTTTTATCTGTTCCTAGTCTTGGCCCAGTTGGATGTTTGGTGGGGATATGGGGTTGAAACAGTTCTCGGCTTGGCGCACTTCGCATGTTTTAGATCGTGCCTTCCGAATATGCTCGAGTCGATAGGCTTTTATTCCTACGGAAATTATAGGCCGAAGCCCCACCTGCCCCTTTCGGGTGCAATCGTCGTAGGTACACCATTCCCACATATTGGACAGCCCTATGCGTTCATGCGCTAAGTATGAGACAACTATGGTACCAGCGTCTTGGGGATGCCCATTCCGCGTGCTCGTGGCGCATGTTTCCTTCCTTGCTATGACAGTACCGAGGAGCCCAGTTGCGGTCTGGAGTTTGGTCGATAATTAGCGCCAACGGCTACAACCAGGATCCCATACTGCACTGCCCATTGCAGCTAATCATATCCTCGATTTCGATGATCCAAAGTATGAAATGTTTTATGGAAAGGGTGCGGGGTCGGCGACATAGGATGAACGTGGCCAATCGCACTTCTCCCTGCGAGTAGGCGGTCTACGCCCTTTTCGTCCCATATTGCGGTGAATTATAAGTATACGCAATGCCCCCCATGCTTTCGGTATTTCTCCTGCATCGGCTTGAGCTTCAAGCACAGCGCCTTTCTTGTTCTCTTCTGAAACTTCGCTGGATGCAAGCCCAGCACTTTCTCTCCTTCATATCCTCTTATCGCTGACCGCAGACATTCCTTATTATTTTTTTCGCAATTAATAGTTAATGCGGATATTTGAATTTCCTAATTCGCTCATTCGTTCATTTTACGCAAGATTCGCGTAGTAGATTCAGTTTACTCTTAGCCCTGGCCTTCGGTTTCTGTACAGCGTATACGGACTCCTCTTAGTTATCCTTCCATCATGAGAGTGTCGTCGTTTTCTCTGTGGTCGTCACTACTATTTGCAATTGCCTCCGCCAGGCCAGCATCGAAGCAGTGTAACCAGAGCGCCCCCAAGTCTGGAACTACAACATACGAAGCATCTTCAGTTACATTTGCGACTTACAGCGGAGCACCGACTGGGACGCCTCTTGGAGGTGAAAGCATTGCGACCTTACTTCCTGGGGTATTCTGGGACCAAGACTTGGACGATGTTCGTAACCTTGCGCCGGAGTCGAGGTGCAAGCTGTTCTATGCGGAGCACAATGGTATGTTCCCACTCACACGTGCGCGCGGTTAGTAATTCAGCCCGACACTGACCTCTCTCTCCGACGTAGATGCTGCACGACCCGGCCAAATAGCTGAAGCAAGTTATAAAATGAAATACCCTACTGTGGCCCTGGAGCACTCTCGTCACGTCAAATCGGTTCGGTGTCCGAGGCCAGATCATATCAAAATAGCTTTCCGAAGCAAGCAAGCGTACCAATGGGCCAAGAAGTATTGGATCCCGTTCAACGCGAAGAGCAACGATACAATGATGTTTGTCGGAAAGTTCAAAGGTTGCAATCCTACAAAAGTTGATGGGATGAGAAGTTGGAGTTTGGTTGACGATCTCAGCTTCGACGATATCACTTTCACCGCGGATGCGGTAATCCAATATAGCGATTTCAAAGATGTGGTTGAAGAAGCAACAGTTAGGTTTGGGAAGTATCTCCCGAATTCGAAACCAGAGCCGGAGAATATCCCGCCAGCTCCTAGCCCTGTGCAACAGTATCAAGCACCATACTATGCGTCGGTAGCAACTGCGACTGCTACCCCTACTCCCACAAGTTACCACGGCCAATACTTGGCTGATTATGGCAAATGGGGGGCGGACTTTGACACTCAGAAAGATGATGGTATTGGGTATGTCGACGCGTCACAGCCGATGATAACGCCCGCGCCAGAAATTCGGAGACCGGGTGTTAGTAAGAGGTGGGGCTGGAACCCATGGGAGAACATCACCTCAGCATTCAAGGCCGTAACTTCTGAGGTCAAGCAGATTGTGCCTGTTGTTTCTTCTGTTCTCTCAGGTGCTGCGTCAGCGATTGAAGGAGGAGTCAAGGCTATTTCGACGGATGCGGCCGATGTTTTGAACGACTTTACCACTTACACCAAGACTTTGGACCTACCTTCGTTTAAAATTAAGGTGGACGTAGACGACGATATTACTCCATGGGACAATCTACCCGGAAAACTGATACTCGACAATGTGGGCGGCGTGACCTTGTATTGCGTTGACTGTGGGGCAGAGGGAACCGCTCATTTCTCTGCGAGCGTCACCTTCTCGCTCCTTCGCGGCATTGAGGCTGGCTCCATTGACTTTGAAGGAAATATCAAAGCAAGGTTCTCCGTCGGAATTATCAACAATAACACTAACCTTCATATTCCATGGCCAGGTGCTGCCGACTATGAAGTGTTCAACGTGGGCCTTCCGAGTTTATCCATCCCCAATGTCCTAACTATTGGTCCTTACATTGCCCTAGATGTCGTTGGGACAATTTCGATTGGCGCAACGGGTCTCATTCGTGCCGGGTTCGAGCTTGAAATCGAAAATCCACGCTTTCACGCGGACCTTAAGAATATTTCTAGAAGCACAGCAAGCGGCTGGGTGCCGAAATTTAAACCAATTTTCGATATGAACGGCAATCTGACTCTCAACGCTCAGCTTCAGACGCCCATCTCTTTGAATTTCGGAATCAACATCCTGAAAGGAAAATTCGAGACCTCTCTATCTGTGTCTGAAGCCCCGACAGTTAAACTGAGCCTTACTAACGGCTTCATTGGGGCCGCGAATCCCAAGGCCTTGGATGATCCCAAGACTGGGCTGATTAATGGGACATTCACACCAACCACGGGAACATGCCCTGGGTCTGTTCTAGGCCTTCGAGTCGGCCTGGACACCCTCATTGGTATCAAAGGAACGCCATTTACCTTCCCACTTCTCAAAGTGGATCTCTATAAGAACGAATGGTGTATAGAGTAAGTTAACTAACTATCCCACAACTAAAAAAGGCTGCTAACATAAATTTACTAGGCACCCTTTGTGGAGTCTGTTCAACACTCCTACGCGGAGAGCTACGATTGATCCACCCAACCCCGGGTACTCTACCGGCCGTGTCGATTACACCACCGGAAGCCTGTCACTGGTTAGCGGGAGCAACGGCAACGTTTATGTGGATTCCTCAAGCATTCCAGAAGGTTCGACTGGCAACGATACGTCCTATCAATGGTTACACTGGAACAACCTCGTTGTCGGCGCCAGCGATGGCCGGCTTCTTTACACATACCCTGATGAGCTCCTCGAGTATGGTGTATCTCGCTTCCGTCTCGCTCCATGGGAACGTCTCCCTAGAACTGCGGAGCAGGTCGTCATTGTACCGAACAATAATGCTATGACTGCGTACACGATTGAACAGAAGGGAAGAATTCTTTACCCCGTCGTATGCACTTACACCACACAACCAACCAAGGTTTTCCTAGCCCTTGACCCAGTTGAAGGTGTTCGGAAGCTAGAGGCTGCGGAGCTTCGGGATAAGATTACTGGTGGCCGGGTTCGTGCTTGTGCTTTTGTTCCGTGGCAAAGCACCGCTCTGAAAGCGTTCATTTTACCTGTTGTGTAGTTTTATTGATTTTTAGATACCCTGGGGGCATACATGTATTTTATCCTGGTTCATCTTGGTCTCATCGATTTGTTCTTCCTTACTAATTATTAATAGTACACTCAGTGTTGGGTCTGTCGAACCTGGCAGTTCGCCGGACGCCCAAGTCACTACCTGGAGATATCAAGAGAAAGCTCGACTCTGCATAAACCGAAATAAAGAACTCCTGGGTTTCACTTGTTAGCGAAATTAGAGGGAGAAATAGAAACTGAGGGAGATGGTGAGGTGAAGTTAAATATTCTTTCTACATTGCGGGATTCGTAGTGCTGAGCCTGGGGGTTCGGTGCCGAGACTGGAGGATTCGTGGGGTCTCGAAACCATCCCAACATACAACACAAAGCTGCAAGGTGGGCAATTGTCGCCATTGAAATTAAACGATTAATGATCGGACGTTGATTTGTGCACCATGGAGAACACAATTTTGATAATTGAGGCGTATTAGGATCCGCAGAGGTTATAGGGAATAAAGCATGACGAAGAATTCTTCTTTCCTCTTCATCAAATCAGATGTTCGAGTTATATATGTCCCGCCAGCCATGTTATCATATATATGACCATACTGATATATCATCCGCCAATGTTGGCCAACAAGATCTCGAAAGAATACCACGCTTGCCAAGCAAAGGCACTTACCAACCGGATTGTGTAACAGTACTCACCTGCATGCATACATACGCGTTACTGGATCGGGCCAGATCGGTGGAACTATCTGTCAAGAACAGCGAATTGTTCTTGGAGACTTAACCTGAATAAGAACATGCTTACGGCTGAAGGGCTGAAGCGGAGGATCGGGGGCTGACCGATCTGTGGAATGCTAGAACGGCTCGAAAAGCGGGGTGTCTCAGGTATATATCTGAGAGGAAAACCCTGTACCACTATGTCACCATCTAGGGTGAGCAGTCTGACATTCGAAAAAAATGGCAGACTTGAAAATCTTCGAGACCGATTTGAAGGGGCGTCTTTCTGAGAAAGCGCGTATCGTTAGGAGCGATGGGAAGGTGCCACGATGGGACGAATCTTGCGCGCCCAATCCGACGGTGACCGTCTTCCCCCAATGCGACAATGATGTCGCCGAGACGGTAATTCTCTAATAACTTTATAAACACTCATGGATGCTTCTAGTTGAATTCTGATATAATTACACCAGGTAAAATTCTGTCGACAGCAAGGTGTCAAATGCTTTCCACAGTCGGGAGGCCACGGCTGGAGAGTCCGAAACAATCATGAAATTGACGTTGTGATCTGCTTGAGGGAAATGAACAATGTTGATGTGGACGAGGAGAGCCGGAGAATCACCTTGGGAGGCGGAACTCTTGTGAAGGAGCTTATTGAAGCAGCTACGGCTAAGAAGCTGGAAGTTGGTACGTGCCTTGCCTTCGCTTTGCGCGGCCCTTTGGCCATGCTAACCATAACAGCCACCGGAATCTGTAATTCGGTGGGAGTCCTAGGTTCTATGCTTTGCGGCGGCATAGGAAGATTCATGGGGAAATACGGCCTCTCGATTGACAACTTGCTTTCAGTTAACTTCGTGGACGCGACAGGAAAGCTTCATCAAAATGTCAACCAAGACACCGACGAGGATCTCTGGTGGGCGATTCGTGGGGCCGGCAGCTCGTTCGGAATCGTAACGCAAGCGACGATACAAGCCTACCCGGAATCAAATGGCGGGTTGTCGTGGACCGGTGCATTGATATTTGGGGATTCTTCCAAGCTGGAAGAAGTAGTGGAAGCAATCAACAACCTCGAGATGGACGAGAACATGTCTGTTCACTTCCTATTCGCCTGTGTTCCACCTACTCTCGCCCCAGCTATCATGGTATCTCCTTGGTACTGCGGACCCGAGCATGAGGCAGAAAAGGCTTGGAAAAGTGTTTTAGACCTTGGGCCAACTATCAAAGAAACTTTCATGGCGCCTGCCAATAGACTCAACGATGGCAACGACCCATTTGGAGAGAAGGGTGGTCGTAAACCCGGCGTTGGCCTCGGAATCGACACGTTGGACCCCCATGCGTATCGTCATATTTGGGATTTGTATGTCCAATTTCTGAGCGAAAACCCCGACGCGGGTCGGTCTGTATTGGTGGCCGAGCGCTACCCCAAAGCCAAAGCCCTCTCTGTCGACCATGAAAGCACGGTTTATGCTACCCGTAGCAGCAAGTATGAGGTGTAAGTTCACTCCCCCCGAATCGAACTAATCAATCAGCTAATCGCCTGAAAAGGATCTGTGTCCCATGGTACACCGACGAGAAACTAGATATCCGAGCAGAGACCTTCGCCCAAACGATTCGGAATATTTGGATTCAGAAGTGCTGCGAACACGGCAAGACCCGATCGTACGCAGCCTTCGCAGGGATGCACGAACCCTTGGAGAGTCTGTTCGTTGAACCGGAGCGGATTGACAGGTTGATGGCCATCAAGAATAAGTGGGATCCGGAAAACTATTGGGGTTCGTTGATGGACGTAGAATAGTGTTATATACTCGGATATCTTATAGGTCTGTTACGAAATGGGAGCTTTCGTCCTCATATTCTTTAGTGCCTGGGAGCCGACGGTTAATAGTTCAGTACCGCACAAAAGATTATTTCTCTACAGTAATGTTGCGCTGACTTCCGTCAGTAGGGTAGCTGGCTATCCGATATGTATTCCGTAGGGAAAGCTACACGGCGATATGTTCTAGGGTATCTCGCGAGATCTCGTTCATATATTTCTTTATATAAATGCCTTCATATTCTTCCTGAATATCCACCGTAAGCTGTACGCCAGAGGAACACCTACTTTAAATTTTATCCAAGTATTCTGAGGGAAGATTGCCAAGAACTCGAGTACTGAGAATGCGATTTAATGACGACGGATTTGGAATATATTAGGCAGCGGTGGATCAACAAAACTTCGCTTTACACATATATGCATATTGAAAGCCTGCAACAATATGGGTTTAAGACTCCCATCGTTGGTAGAATAGCCTTCTTTACAACGTGTCGACGATTTGCAATAGTGAATAGATTGCGGAACGTAATTGGACCTAGCCTGACGAAGAATATCGAAATCGGATCCAGAAATCCGGCACAAGACAACCATGCGTGATCATGTAGCAATCTTTGGCTTATATGTTCCATCCCTAAACTGTTGTAACTTGGCTTTCGACCCCTCCAGAAACTTGGCCTCATCCCACTCTTTCAGCAAGTTTTCATTCTTTACTATCTCCCGTGCCCATTTCCCGAAATAGGGCAGAGCAAGCAAGTTGCTCTTAAGGGACTGCGGAAGTAAGCCGCCGTGTACAAAGGCGAAAAGCCGGAGCATTAACGGCGCTACCACAACCTATATTCGGATATATGTGAGTATATCTAAGTCTCCAATTAGGGGCAAATCATCACCATGGCGCTGAAAATAGGTTTCAGTACGATGGGTCGGGGTATTCCTGCTCAATATTCTGGGGATCATGATACATAACTGGGCTGTTTTATGTATCCATAGTGCCTACGGGAATTGTAAGTGTGGGCATACCTCAGCCATCGTAAATTTATCCTTGCCTCCTAGAAATAAGCCTTCCCGGTCCCTTTCCTCTTTCTTCAACAATGGCTCGATTTCTTTCTTGATCGCCGCCACAAGTAAATCCTCGACCTCCTTCGCCTCTTTTTGGCCCGCGAAGCTCGCAATATATACCTTCTCGAATAAAGGATTAATTTTATTCTCCCAAGTATTAATAAAATAGAAGATTCTGGCTCGATCTACGGCCACCTGCACCCCAGTCACAGCCGCAGGAAGAAGGTGATTTGGAAGAAGGTTGCCAAGAAAATAAATTATGACGAGGCTCTCGTTCACAATGGTTTCCCTGTTATCGTTATAGTCTGGGGATTTGAATGTTAGGGCTGGGACGGTACCGCGAGGATTTATGGCTAGATAAGCAGGTGAGCGAGGCACGTCGAGATCTACAAAATGTGTAGTGAAAGGGAGGGAAAGCTCGTGAAGAGTTGTGAGTGCACGGTGGACGTATGGGCACTCAGGGTTGTAGTATAGTGTCAACGAGATATTTGGAGCGGCCATAGTTGCTGTGTAAATACTTAGAAATCGATATACAGCGTTGAATTGTTGATATTATGGCGGTACAGAAGGACGGGGTGACAGAGCTCGCCTTTTTATAGAGGCAGCTAAATGCAGAAAGTGCTTTCAATGGACCAGCTCTACCATCGATATAAGCTAAACGGGTACTATACGGTACACACTCGATCCAAGGACTGATAGATTCCCTGAATCCGAAGTCTAGGCGAGACTCAACTGTATCGATATAATTACCCGAGCTCGAGCAGCATTATACATATTGTCTTGCTGAGGTAATTGCTTAGTAACAATCGGGATTCTGAAAGCATCCTTGTCCGCTAATTTCGTTTTGCGCGCCATGCCGTATGCGTACCCCGTTGAGTAGGGCTAACCCGGTCCCTATTTTCCCTTTCTAGAGACTAGCATATGGTACCCTCAACTCCATATGCATTCCAACTTTTTCGTCCAGTTCCTTTGTAACAACAACGCTCATTGTTCTAGGAACCGTTAATTGTCTCCCCTCAAAGGTTTATAAATTTACCGATTGTAGTGCCGCCAATAGGTTTTTATGTGCCGATAAACAGGTATCAATACCAGGGATTGAAGCCTAGACTACGAACAACCTGGGCGTCCGGGCCGCCGCGGTACCGTATTTCGCCCAACATGTTAACAGCATTGTTAGGACTTAAATAAAGCGTGTTCACAACTTTAACTAACGAGGATACTGATATATACTGATTAATGTCATATATAACAACGTTCTAGAATAGCGAATGCCAGGTCTACTGAGAACGTGGGCACGACGACAACCAACAATTCCACCACCAGCTGCAGAGATTCTCAATCCACAGTTCAATTACAGTACTCGCTATCGTCGTATTTAGACGTCTCGAGATTCTCAGATAAAGGAGCTGACTATAATTTGGCTCACCAACCTCGGGCCATCGAATTTGCCGCTGAGCAACTAGAGGACTTTCTAGCGTTGGGTTCAAGTGTTGCAGCATTAGTTTCCCCATCAAAGAGATCCATCTAACTTTAGACGGCGCGCAAGCTGGCAGTGGCAAACCTCTACCCCTCTAGCATACCTGTAGAAACGCCAGGTACAAGTAGGCCCTGTAATCATAGGGGAGGGAGCTGCACCAAAGGAACTAACCGACTTACAAATTGAGCCTTACCTGCCTTTGATGCCTGACATGGAGAACCCTATAGCAATGCTTTTTTCGAGGTCGCCGACTGGATAGAAGACATCTCTAAAGACGAAAATGAACTGTATGGATGGTGAGTTACACGTGTGGAACCACCCTGTAAAAGTATTAATTGGGTTATATATATTTAGGAGACGCCATGCTTAGTCGTTTGTAACTTTGCCGTCTATTGCAAGGGGAAGAGATACTCAGATGTTGCCTTGAAACAAAACTGCTGAAGAGCCACCATACTGGCAGTGATAGCGCACTTGAGTACCCGTATGGCCTTAGTTCGCCTGGTAACGTATGCGCATTTTAACAACTTGTCGCTTCCTAATTTGCAGCAGTACAATACATGCATTTAATTTACACTGACTCCGATATTAAATTTTAACCCACGGACCGATCTAACGAGGAGTTTGCAGGGTGATAGATGACCTAATGTCTCAAGCGTTATGTTTGGGGGTACTGTTAAGCATCCGCTTGAGTCTCTCATCAAGCCACTTCACATCCTCCATATTCCCAGGTGGCCCACCAGCCCAATGGCCCCAGATAGATGGATATACGTCCAGCTCACCAACACCTGGGGCCATATTTTGTACTTCGTACTCGGAGTCTTCGGGTCTATAGTTCAAAGACAATCGGATCAGCTGAAGTGTTATTTCAAGCGTGTTAATAATTCGTCGGCTTACGGGAAGTATAAATCCGTCTTTGCAGGCAAGACCAAAGTCTTAGCTTTGATACTACCCAGCGCCTTTTCAAAGTCTCCGTTATATGGTTCTTGAAGACTGACATCCGCCGCTTGCCATGTTTGAAGCATAACGAGTAGATTCTCCGGGTCCTTTTTCAGAGCCCAGCCCTCCCAAAACGTGACCATGAAATCTTCTAGGTCCTTCGCTCCGTACGCTGTCTCATGTAGCTTCTCTCGGTAAAATGCCTGGCTAAAGCCCCAGCCCGCGTATACTCGAGCGAAGGCCTTGAGGCCAACAACTCTTTCTTCGGCTGTCCAAGTACGCTTTTCGGTACCCTTCTCTTCTACGCGGCCAAATTTACTCCCCGCTGACAATCCGCCGTTCCCAGCCAGAAGAGCGGCTTTTACACCTTCGAGGAACACTTGGTTGTGTACGGACGTCCTAGCCGACCCGCAGAATGGAACGCAAATATCCATGAAGTCGGGGTATTGAGCAGCCCATTGAAAGGTCTGTCCACCCCCCATGGACCAGCCTGTAATACACCTAAGATGGCTGACACCCAGTTTTTGAGTCAAAAGTTGATGCTGCGCTCGTACGTTGTCGTAGACCGCGATATCCGGAAATGGTGAAATGTCGGAGTTTGAGGGTGAGGTAGATTGTCCATTTCCAAACATCGCCGTGATAATGATATAGTAATCCTTGGGATTTAAGGCTTTATCCTCGCCGATCAGCCATTCATTGTCGGAGATAAGTCCGGAAAACCATGATGGGTATAAGATTGCCGGCGAGCTCGGAGAACCGAATGTCTTGTAAGCTATCCAGGAACCGGGAAGGATGGCGCCACTCTGGAGTCTGAAGTCGCCCAACTCATAAGTTTCGTAGTCGGGCTGTTCGATAGTAAGGGATTGAAGTTTTGCGGCTAGCATCTTGATATTGCAGGATTACGCACTAAGACTCCACCTTTCGAAAATGTCATTTCGACATTGAAGTCTCGCGCCATCCGAGGACCTAAATATTTGAGTGGCGGTCGACTCAGTCTACGGTTATTTTAAAGTTTATGGATCACATGGACCGGTTACACGAGGGAAGATACCCCGCACTGCCAAGCAGCGGTTGCGGGTATGCCGACAAGAAAGAGGCCGAGAGGTGGTTACCGACGGAACTGTTGGATGTGGTTAACCCTCCTACCTAACTGGGTAAACCGTTAGTCATAGAATGTAAAGGATATCGCGATATTGAAAAATGTTTACGCTACATGCAGCAAACTACAGGCTTGAGCTTAAGCTCTGAAACACTCGTTAGAAAGTGGGCTAGAATATTCAAATAGGAGGCTGTAAGGTTGGCCATGTGCTCGTAGGGTCCCGCCGCTCCGGAATCGACAACACTTCTTCCAATGCTCGTGTCAAGCTTATGTCAAGGGACACCCATACACCGTGTCCCGAGGTACACGTTGTCCCGGGAAAGTACATCGAAAAACCCCTAGACTGTCGACTGCCTATCGATTGGAAGTAGTGATGCAGTATATTCAGGTGAAACCGCAGCTAAATTGGTCTACTAGACGTGTGATATCAGTTGCTGTTGGAGTTCTTGCGCGACAGGGTTGGTTGGTGGCCCCGCATTCGCGAGCCACAACCGATGCAGGGGTAAAAAGCGGCCGGTCAAGCTTTTCGGTGTGCATATGTATGTTGGCGTGCATATCTCTCAGCTCCGCTAAATAATGCCGTTCTGGAGATTTTAATATATATTGTCGCAGTCGGTGCGCCTCCGGGCAATCCGATCCCTGATAAAAAAAATTTTCTCGCAGTATTGACAACTTCCTCGAGGTCAGATTAAATTACGTATACACGGATTAGTGATTCTTATTTCTGGTTTATACCAGCGACGAAATATATATTGGTACTGGAAGTTGCGTTTCGTTCGAATTACCCCAGACCGAAGGGTATAAATTGTAGGAAGCGCCATAGACGTCATGACATCAAACGCTACTCGAATACATTCGTCTGGGCTTTAAGTGCTAGTTCTCTATCCATTTCTATGGGTTATTCGGCTACCCCGACATCTCTTCAGTAGAATATCGCAAGGAATTTAATATCAATATATTGCTAGCCTGATGTTTCTGTCTGGTGTTCTTGGGACCGAGAAACGTGGGATGTTCGGTGTTCTGCTTCGTTGAGGCTGGTTTACGAGACCAGACTATCGCACTTAGTCGCTTTCGGTCTCACGCCATCCTTCGGCGCACGGAGGAGATGACTACACCGCTACTTAATCTTCGTGGGACACACCTGCGTTAATCCCAGTCATAGAGTAAACTTCGTTTCGGTATCTAGCTATAACGCCAGTAGTCAATTGGTACATATTCCATAAAAAACACGTTTAATAGTCCGTGTCGTAGATATAATTAATGGCAGCCTGGGTATAACTATATGTATAGCGTCGGCGGAGCATGAGGGTGGATTGAGAAATGGTCCAGGCTCAGTACCATGACGATTTCCTTTGCTACCACAGTCACAGGGGTGACAACCTGAGCGAAGGGCTTCGTAAGAACAACTTTCGATTTCGACCGCCAAAAGGTTTGTGTCCACTCTGTCTATAAATTCCGAGACCGTCCACCCGATGGAGATAGAATCTCTTTTTAATTAAGCAATCGAGAACCGGTTCAAGGGAAAGTTCTGCTATTCTGAGCCTACACTTTGAGCCTATCATCATTCTTCGCCCCAGATGCGCGCCAAATTCTTCCAAGGTGTTTTTTTGTTAGCATTAGCAGCGTATAATGCCAATGCGTCTGCACTACCTTCAGAGAATCGCGCCCTACAGCTTGAAAAGCGCGCTCGATGTCAGTATCTGAACTAGTATCTCGTGCATTTATTTGGAATTAATCGATCGTATTACTGATTAATTATTGAACTCCTTAGGTGTAACAAAGATAACTGTAACGGTTACGGACACAACCACAGAATCAATTACCACGACGGAATCCTATTCCACAACCATATTTGCTACCACTAGCCTCACCGAAACCACCACCAGAACCGTGACTAGCTTAGCTGTCAGCACATATGTTCCCCCGTATTCACCAGATCATTACTGTAACAACACTGGCGTGGAGGCTGCACTATACAAATTCCCCTGGGCCACCCGTTCGACGGCCAACGATATCACGGTAATCAAAAGCACGACCCCATACGCTGTCAAACAGGTGGATGCCCCAATGGTTCTTAGCGGAGCTACTATCAACACCTCTCCTCATGGCCTGGCAGTTCAAACCTTCCCAGGATCTTCATCCAACTCATACATCCTAAGCATTCGCGGTTACTTCTACGCAACCAAGACGGCCAAGTATAACTTTCGAATTGAGCGCCCGGATGACTATGTTACCCTGTGGGTCGGCTCGAAGGCGTACTCTGGGTGGTCGAGAAGTAACGCTAATGCTTTCCTAAGCATCGACAACGGAGCTACGCAGTCTGCCGGGATTAATTTAGATCTGGTGGCCGGGCAATACGTTCCTATTAGGCTGGTCTTGGAAAACAGCGGTGGCGCAGCATCGTATATGCTTTTGGTTTCTGTTGATGGTGTATACTATGTCCATGACTCTATTCCTTCTGCGTGGCTTGTTACTCGTCCTTGTAATCTAGTTTTTGGAACCCCGTTCCTAGCTTGGGGCCAGGAGACTTGATCTGGTTATTTGAGGCCTGTGGCTAGAGCTCAACATGTTGAAAAGCGGTCTTGTTTAACGCCATTTATGATAGATAGCCCCAAGTCAAATGTAATCTAGTGTTAATGGTTGTTCTGTCGTGTTCTTGTTGATCATCATAATCATACTTACTTGGTTCGCAGCTACTCTTGCATTGAAAATAGACTTTATGTGTAACAACTACTCTCTCGCCGTAGTGGGTCGGCGATATCTGCCCCTCTCCTCTTGTAATGTGCTAGGCCTCAGCTGTGGCGTGAACTACAGCTTGGGCAGTCACGGGGTCTTCAGAGGAATACTTGGATGTGATCCAGGGCCAGTAGACATCACTCAGCCACTGTTTCAACCTCCGGATCGCCTCCGTCAGCCTCAGTGCCTGAAGCCAAGAGGATGTACCCCCTGCGTGAATTGGTCCAACTACCGTCTGATTCCTCGTCAGCGCGGTTCCACCAATCGGATATTTTCCCTTTGGACTTACGGATTTTCGGGCCACATCTTGATATACCAATGTAAAGACCAGCCATGGCCTATGACGGTAAGAAAAGGAAGGGGAAGGTCCGGTTCTCTTTCTTGCGAAGTGCCAGCAGCGGCATCAAAGCGGCCCTGTATAGATGTTACTTTCCTATGATTGATAGATGGGATTGTTGCTAAGGTAGCTTGGTATTGGGCCTCAAAGTAATCAACGCCCGGCGCTTTAACTTCAATCATCATGGCAGGGATGGTGTATTTGACAGTCGGGTCTTTGAAGGGCGATAATGGGCTAAGAGGGTATTTCCTCTCATGGATTTCGTAGAAAGTACGGTACTCCTCATCTCCCGGGTTGAATTGAAGAGAAAAATCCACCCGTTTTGTTTGGTAACGGGTTGGAAAACGGGGGAAAAGATGTCGATATATATGTTTTGATTGGCTTATTTCCAGTTAGTATGCTGCACCAAGGTCAGTGAAATAGTGTCTCACCTGCTCTCCACAGTGAATCGAGGGGGCTTAGGAGTCGAGAACAATTCATCGACCTGGCTCTCGGCCCCGGTAAGTTCAAAACCTAAGACCTTGTCCACGATCTTGTACCAAGTATTTTCATCGTTGCTTGAGGTGAACGCGTCTGCCGACTCTTTGATAAGTGCGGTAAGGTACCTGGCTAGTTGTTCGGCTTGGATGTGGTTGATTGAATTCTGCTGCATGTCGTGCTCAGGATAGAACTGTTCCAGAGGTGCCGCCTTCTCTAGAGCGGCCTACACTAATCAGTTAGTAGACATTTACCCGCGGTAGTTCATGCAATGATACCTTTATCGAGGGCGGGATAAAACCTCGGCCTAGCGCACCATCCGAGAACGATTTGATAATTCCAGTTACAACTCCAGGCAAATTTGCATTGTTTGGAGAGGTAACGTTGACGAAATGGACTGGCGAGGTCGCTAACCTCCCAATATCAACACGCTCAGAACGTATGCCCGCAGTTGCATTTTCGCTTTTCGCCTCCTTGCCAGAGTGACTGGACGCCGAAGACGAGGAGTCAAAGCTCGAGGGATATGGATACGCTTCGATATCCGCCTGACCGCGTTTCCGATTAGCTTTAGGGGTGCGATCTACATCATCGGCAACATTCGAGAAGAGGTTGTCGTCTATATCCCGATAAAAGTTCGTCGTCGTCGGTGTCGCGATCTGGTCCACGCGGTTGTCCTCGATGAAGCTCAGCTTCACGCGTTTAACCGGCCGGTCGCCGGTCTCTTCTTGGTCCAAGTTCTCTATGCTTTTCAGCCACTTCACGACTCTATCAGAAACATCCATCGAGGGTCCCAGCCAATGGCACGGTGCAGGGGTCGAGCTTGCAATCTTTCGATTAACCACCTGAATGAATCGCATCATAGTCTCGAATCCGCCAAGCCTTTGAACAAGCCGTGGTGGGAGAACCTAAACAACACACCAGACCCACCAAGCCGGTTGCACAAACTGGCCGGGATTAATACTATGCGATGTTGGGTCAATTGTAACTCTCCAAACCTCCAAACCCATCCCAACTCACGACAGGAACCCCAATGGCGGACCCGGATCCAGAAACCCAGGAGGGCATCACTGAGAGCCACATTTACCGCTATTTCCGTAGCTTCTTTAGCGAGAAAGCAAGATGTCACTATCGAAAGAGGAGGACCATCGAAAAAACGCTCGAGGAACCGGAAATCAAGCCATCCGTCGATGAATTCTGTACAAAGTACGGGTTGCAACCCGACACACTAGCGGGAACCCTGCGCGTTTTGCTTGCAGAGAGGGTCTTCGAAGACCTTGGTCAAGCCAAAAAACGGTTCCCGAAAATGTTTCAGCAGTCAGCTGATCAGATGAATATGAGAGAGAAATGGGATTCGGAAGCGGCGAAGAGCGAGGCTGCCCTCATTGCTGAGTGGGCAGAAGAGGAGGCTGAATTCCAGGACCCCATTTCGCCTGTTGAGCAGAAGAAACCCAGTATTTTCGATCCTCCGCCAAGCGTCGTTTCACACCAGACCGAAGCGAACTGCATGGGAGATGTTCCGACCAATAAGTTGGCAACCGTCTACAAGAACGGTGACATCGCAATCTTGTTACCAAAACAGCCCCCTCGATTAATATCCCCCGAAGACCGCATTAAAACAAAAATACCTAATATTTTCCCAATATACCTCCCGTATCACGTGCAGCACACGATTCTCACCGAAGCTCAGTCCATTCTAGAGGAATCGTGCTACTATTTCGTGAAAAGGTGGTTACCCAAAAAGGTCACTGAGCAGCAGTACCGACATCCCAAGAATGCCGAGTTGAACATGTGGATCCGACTAATTGGCAAGAAACTCAAAGGTGGCCTTATTCCCACCGAAGCTTATAGTGGAGAAATACCGGCTTTGGGGAAGAAATCCTTAAAAACTATCGAGGGTCTCCGGCATACTGTCGTCCATCGCCTCAATACCCATTCAAAAGGGCTAGAAAACATGCTCGACCATGCGGTATCATTCGCAAACTTTTTACAAGACAATCTGAGGGCAGTCCAACTACAAAAGCTACTGGATCTAGTAAGAGATCGATCCGCCCTTCTAGAAAGTATGGGTGTCTATTTAAGCAACGAGCTAGAGAAAGAACTTACGGAAATAGAAGAGGCTAGGCAGGCCCTTCTAGAAAGGGAGAAGAAAGCTATCAATAAGATGATCAAAGACAATGAAAAGGCTTGCCAGGATATAACTTTGCACCCGGTAACCATTTGGGAAACATTGGGAGTCTCCGATATTCGAATGTACGGGTTGGACTATGCGAACGGACCTAAAGATGCAGCTGGTACAAAGGCTCCAGTCGCCAACGTACCCTCTCTATCTAGGGATCAGGAACATGATGAGTCGGCATCCGTTGAGGACACCCTCGAAGACGGCCCTAGGTTTGAGCCCAACAATACTACATCATCACCCGTGACCCACAAGCAAAAATATGACGCTGCATTTCTTACCGGAGACAAAATGGATGCTGAGGAGCGACCTAGCAAAAGGGTGGCTATGGATGTTGGGCCGCCACAGCAAGCAGTTATCGCTACTAGCGATGAAAGCGAGAGGGGTATCAGCAGCAGAATACTCGGCATCTATACCGGAGATATCGAATGAGTCCGGGATGGTACTCCCATGAATTTAGATAAACAACAACGAGAACCCTATACATATTTCCTAAGCATTGTATTACCAGCGCGTTTGGTAAAGATACCTGAGTTGACTTTGCAGCTCTAGATGTACCATTTGACAAATTAGTATCATCCTGGCCGCCTCTACTAACTCAGGAAGTTTCGGCTTTATGCTGGGTAAGAACCTTCGAGACTGCCACAGAGTCCCGGCAGAGACCACACCCAACACAACATGTTCCTATTTTACAACGTAATGCCGCATAGAACATTGGAGAGGAAGTTGCCGCTTTTGCTAGGTCTAAAGTTTGTGATAGTCCCAAGATTTGGGCGTGGTGCAGTCGTCCATCAAAAATTAATGCGTACTTTGCTCACCGTGCACTGATAATTTTGTCTGAGCGATACTTTACCGTTTTCTTATCAATTTGTCAACAATCCTTCCGGTGGCTTCGAAAAAACAATTACCACGTCAAAGATCCCTGTGAATCGTGAACTTTCATTAAGGGCCCGAGGGTAGGTTTCCAGATCTGCTTTAAAGGTCACGCAAAAGCAAATTATACCCGCGATTTGTGTCGGCGCACGGTTAGCAAACCGCGCTTGCTTTCGGTGACCGTTCCTGCTCCTGTTGTACGTACCTCGGAGTCAACCGACAGACGGTAACCTAGAGCAAACTTGCGTCGGAAATCGTTGGACCCAGGGTTCATAGGGCTAATGTCAAAGTGGTAAGACCTATAAAGGCCAAGAAGAATAGATTTTCCCTTTATCATTCTCCACTAACATTCGCGGGTCTGAGATAACTTCATTAGCCTAACGCGGGGCGGTACAGCCCTACACCGTGGGGCCATATAGCCGTCTGGAACAACTTAACACGCTATTTGAGGCTATATTGAAGTTCCTCACGGGTGCTTACCCAAGCAGATACGACCCGGGCCACAATGGACCGCGCGCGGTCTTGTTTTTTGGGAAGCAATAACGCTCAACCAGTCAAGCAATACAAGGTAAACGCTAGCTGGGTAGCCAGATTATAATTGCGGGAGAAGCCCGTGCGCCAAGGCTGAATTCAGGTAAAAAAAATGATACTGAGTTCGAATTCTTTCTGTAAAACTGGACCAACTGCTCTTGCTATTGTGCCAATCGTAGTGAATTATTTGCAGGGATTAGTGAGAGGGCGGCACTTACCGTCTGCCGTGTCTTAGTACCCGCACTTCAATGATCATCCTCTTTCCACACACTGGTCTTCTTGGGCATTTTTTTTTTTCAATCTGAGCTTACCTAAAAGCTGACATAATTGTCAACTTCTGCAACTTCCTACCTTTTTCAGTACCTCGGGTTCCCACGTTTTCATCGGAAATTAATATTGAGCGCGGCTAAATATCGATAACCATCTGCATGAGATCTGAACCAAGGGGCTACATAGTTACGGTGGTGGGACTATCATTTTGGGGTACTAATAGCTTTCAACAATCGGAAGCGGAACGCTATGCGAGGCGAACATTTGAGCACCGAAAGTATGGAGCGTAAGCATATGATTGACCTCGTATCACTGTGCGTGCTCGGTATGAGTGCCTCTCCATGGGTCCGTGAGTGGGTCTATGTGAATATGCTATGCTACGTGCATTTGACAAAAGCTCGCTTCGTTCTGGCGAGGTTCCGTGCGTATGTGTGGCTGCGGGGAGTCCGCAAGGTTCATCGTTGCTGGCGCAATTAAATTCCGGTCATGCAACCCAAGAAACTATGCAGACCGTAAACCCCCTAGCCCATGGTTCGTTTGGTCTCGCGTCTGGTTCCGTTGTATTAAATATAAATACCGACATCACCCTGCCACTCCACATCTCTTCGCACCGAATTTTTCCAGTGTCATTCTTCCCGGACATCCTCAAAACATAATATAACTATAATTTCCCACGAAGTTTCGAAACCGATGTGTTGTTTCCCTTGGGCTGGAGGGTTCGATCTTTAGAGACGGATTTCGCAACATATACGATCGGAGAGGCTAGATATCCACGTCAGGTTCAAATGTTCTTCCGGCAGGAGTAGACACCCAAGGGAGAAACCGAAACTCTCTACGGAGAAAATCCATCTAGCATGGCAGCGGGCCTCGTAGGGTGGATAACAGGGGTGTCCGTCGCGTCGATGGTATTATGTACAATAGGGGTGGCTATTCGACTGTTGGCACGGCTCAAATATGCAAATAGACATCTATTTCTTGAGGATTGGATATTGATCGGGCCTGCCTATGTATGTATAGATTTGTCTCAGAGGCGTATGACCCCGGATTTAACACGAATGTTTACAAGTAGATTTGTACCATGGGGGCAGCATGTGGTATAATTGTTGCAACGGACTACGGGCTGGGATTACACATCGATCAAGGTGTGAGTACCGTCGATATGGTCAAATTACTGAAAGTAGGTTCTTTGATATCCCTGTTTCCTACCGACTCCCTCTTGGATTTCCTCTTATCCGTCTTGTTTCTTAATATTAGTTAACCAGCTAACGCTGACGCCGCCGATACCGAAACTCCAGACGCTTTGTAAGCAGAAATGAATAGCCACTATTGATAGAAGCCCTCTGCTTCATCTTTAGACGAGAAAACTGACATCCGCAAAATCACAGATGCCACGCAATTACCACTAATTATTGGTCTCGGGGCTATACGCGCCTCCCTCCTCCTCTTTATTCAACGCCTTTTTGCAACAATTGCTCCAAAACTTATTAATATAATTATATATGGCCTACTTATTATCGACGTTCTCCTTGTTACTACTACTATGTTTACGGCGATATTCCGATGCTCGCCGATTCACCGTATCTGGGATGTCGGCGGTGATGATATAACTTTTATTTGTATACCTTCAATAGCCACCGATGCGATGGTTACTGTTGGGCTGGTATTGGACATCAGCATCTTCGTACTTCCAGCGATACTAATAATCAACATCAATCTTGCGAAAAAGAAAAAGCTTCAAAGTATTTTCATGTTTGCATTAGGCGGTAGGTGAGTGCCAAAGCAACATCCCCGGCTGAAAGGGGTCCTTTTATATATTTAACTAGCTACGGCCTACATACTAGCGTCGCAGTGCTAGAACCACCCAATCTATGTGGCCAAGAAAAAGTTCTCTTGGTATGACATGTCGACAGCCATGACCTTAGAAGTCGTCTCTTCTCTCCTTTTCGGCATTGAGGGGCAAATATAAAGTGTCTTCCTCGGCGTCGCGACTAGTTCCTAACTACAGTGTTTTATACAGCGGTTGTATTATTGAAAGTCTGAGGTATCATCAGCTACATAACGCGTCAACTAGTCCTGATATAACCTGTAAGCACGATATCCCGTTTTGATTTTCAATATTTCCCCTCGTTTAATACTTGAGTCTAGATACTTCTGGAGTAGTATCCATCTGCCTTTTCGCACAAAACGTCTTGGGCATACTGTGCTGCTGCGCACCAACAATAAAAGCCTTCGCAACTAGAATCCTTAAATCTAAGAGCAAAAAATTCACAATGTCGGGTTCTGACAGTGTGCATGTAACCATCAGCCACGATTATGGAAGTGCTAGAAATGTGGGGGATAACATCGAGAGTGGGCCAGAGTCGCTCTTTGAAGAAGCTACCGCGCCACGAGAATTTCCGGGCCCTGCCGGCGGTATTGAAATGGATACGCGGGAGTCGGATATAACAAAGAAGAATAATGGTGGCACCGTGGTTGTGGAGACAGTTACGTCTAATAACGAAGTCTGACATGAACGTCATGACGAACGAATTTGAATATACAGACACAATTTTAGCCTCTAGCCTTATAATTCATAATCAAACTTACTTACAATCCTGAATCATATGCCTGCTTGAGCAGTTGAGGCGACCGCTGGGTGAACTTTTCGAAAATATACGCAGCTGGAGTAAATCGAGAGGTTAGGTGGTGTAGGCTACGAAATATAACTGATATGCTCAGGTAAATAATTGTATCAACATTGCCAACAAAATCCGACTTCCCTCAATTGGCTCGATTGCCATGAATTGTTAAGACGTGTACCGTGTTGAAATTAGGCACTGGTACAGGTTGTTGCATTCGATTATCAGAGTGGTTTATGACGATAACAAACTGGTCGGAACGCAACTGCACAAACGATTCTAGCGATCATGATTAGTTCTAAATCACCGAACAAATCTGCAGAGGAGAACATCGAGGCCCAATTCGGGATATTGAGGGAGATAATTTAAAAAAAATATAATACTGTTACGTACGCCCTTAGACACGTGTTAGATTCGCTCGTCTGGGGGGCTCGAGTTCCGCGTTGACTGCGTGGTGTTTTGGGCCTCGTCGCAAGGCCGGGGCGGTTTTCCGTCCCGCGGGTGTAACACACATCGCTCAAACTAACCTTAATTAAATTGAGACATCCTGATCAGGAAATAGTATCGTACAGTTCGGGCCTAGTGTCGGAGTTTTAGGTGGGAGGAAACAGGGGTCTGCTCAATAAACTCCGGTCCCAGCAGCAATCCTCGCGGAAGGAGTTATTATAACGCGTCAGAAACCACGCACAGCTGCAGGTCTAGTCGCATGTGGCGCTGATCAAATGACAGTACTGCAGTGTGAAGTCGCCAATACAATCAATCCTCTTCCTAGTCGTCTATGAGATCCCGCAGAAAGCCGTCGTGCAAGAGTGGTACCATGGTAGGCACATAGGCCCTGCTCGCGTACTTTAATACGGGATTTCATTGACATAATCCGACGGCTATGCAGGCACAGAAGGATAGGCTCATTGAGACGTCCTAATTAGGATCACCTTAGCGAGTTTGCTCTCCGAAATATGCAGTGTATCAAAAACCCTAATCTCGAGGGTGCTACAACCCCGCAGTCACTTGGTTATATAAACGGGTCAACAGGATGTAGCGGTATCACTTTGCATTGCGATATACCTGCTTGAGATTGCATCACACCGCCTGTTTCGAAATCCTTACCCAATTCGAACCTATCGACCGACTTTACTTCGCATTTAAATTATAAAGACATCTCGCCCACCTACCGAAGTACAATGAAGGGTTTACTTGTTTTCACCTTGGCCCTTATTGCCACTGTTACTGCATCTCCCATCGCGAAAGGTCAGAGTTTCCGTTGGCTCGGTCTTTGAAATATCAAACTGACTTCTAAACAAACAATTTCGACAGGCGACCTCGAAAAGCGTGGCTGCCCCGTGGGTAGTGTCGGGTATTCATACTGCTCGCAGGCGTGCCAAAGCAAGTGGTCAACGGGTGGCCTCCCCTGCGCACCAGCGACTTGTCAATGGCTCGCTCAAGCTCGCGCAAACTGCAACCAGTGCTGCATTGACAGTTGCAGTTTGTGCTAGACATATTCTTAGGGCTTAGGGATTGGAGCGTTACTATATCAATACGGATCCGGATGGAGTATGAAAGGGTGGTCCACCTTGTATTTATAGACCCTGCTATGGAGAGCTTGCTCCCTTTGGAATATTCAATGATAGGGCTGCATTACTGAGGCTTGTCCCTCGTTGTTTTCATGTTTTATGGCAGAATAACAGTCTTAGACCATTATAAATTTGTGCATTGCCTGCTTTAAAGGTTTTGACGTCCAATATATCAAACAAACATTATGAAATCGGTGGGCTTGCGTTACACAAATATTTCAGGCTCGGTCGGTCAATGGCTTCATGCAAATGTATTTCCTAAATGAACCTGGATTTCTAAGAATACCTAGTCTGAGTCGGCTGGAATAAATATTCGATACAGTACCCTCGGGGCCGATAAAACAATCTCGAAAGATTGAATCGGGCCACAGAATTCTATAAAACGGTGAACGATGTTGTATTGGTTTAAACTTTAACACAAACTTACTTGGGAAGGCACGTCAAGGACGTATGCCCGACTGAAAGGAGGGATTTTACTCTCTCTTCCACTACCCAGTCCCCCTTCGTGATTGGCCTAATTTAAAAGATCAGGTGATTTCTCTTATAATATAATGTCTATAATATGAGTTAATGAGTAAGTGAATGAGTAAGTAAGTAAGTAAATAAATAAATAAATACATCCAACTTTCTTTTAATCAGAATAAAACCGGACAAATAGATAAAAAAAGCTTACCTTGATTGAAAAAAGGTTGGTCAGAATAGTTAATATTTAATTTCTTATTTAATTACTGATTTACAGCTTATAGAGGCCAGTTCAATTCAGTCGGGTTTGCGCGGTCCGAAGGACCCTCTTGTTAGTTAACATCACAACTCGAGGCCATCGGAGATCACCGATGCATCGATGCTGTTGAAAGCCGCGGTAGTAAATTGCTGGGTAGATGGCGTATGGACTTCAAAGATATTTTACGATCTTATACACATCTATGGATGTCTAGCACAGAAAATCTGGTACCATAGCTTACACAAGCAATTGGCGGCTATGGCGTCGGGTCTTAGCTTAGTGTGTTGACATTGTTGTATTTTGCCACCAGTACGACGTTTCGAAATATTTCTGTGCTTTCGATTACGCGTAAACGGTTTTTAGGGTATAAGATGAGACTGTCTCTCATAATTACGCGCTGTCAATGCGAACTCTGGAGTAGATGCACGCTGAACCTCTCTCTAAGCCCTGTATTTATTTTATTCTTAGAATATTAGAACTTCTGTGCATGCGTGGATTATATACCCGGCTTGATATTGGCGCGCATATTGGTTGGATATAGGAACAGGAATGCACGATATGGCGCCAACTTGCTTACCATAATTGCAACCTGGTACCTGAGTATCCCAGTATAACTCAAAGGCTAGCTATCAGCTGCCGAGTATGAAGGGCATCCTGTCCTCGGGGTCAGATATAATGGAATAGGTATGCTTATAGTTATACATATGCCCCCTGGGAGGCGAAGAGGCTTTGCGGAGGGACTTGATTTTGGGTTTCCGGCCCATACGATTTGGATTTAAAGGTTCGTCAGAAGCCAGGCCTTAAGTTTAAGCGGGATATATAATATATAACCGTTAAATAGACCTTACGAATTGACCTGCTTGTTAGATCTACTAATCAAACTGACAAGTAAAAACAAATCTTTCAGCAGAACTAGGAAGAAAACCACCAAGACTAGTACTAGTTGACTAATCTGTTCCTACGGATGAGGTATATGTAGAGGCGGAATGTTTGTGCAGCGTAACCCGTATGAGAGGGAATTGGGCCTCATGTATCACGCCCGTTTATCTGACGCAGAGTTTACAGATGTCAGCCTATAACACCTAGCCGTGCCTCAAAGAGGAGTTCAGCGGAATCTGCTAGCTGCGGTGAAATCCGAGGAGAACGGTTGGTAAATGAGAAGTAGGAGTTGAGTTTCCTTCTAGTCGAGTGAAACGTCGACCCTGAAGCTTCCGCGGTCCTGGGCCCGACGGAACAACACAAAGGTCATATTAGACGAGTGACTAGTCGACTGGGTCTCCCATGAGTACCCTTTCCAAGGCGACAACAATTCATTGCCAATTAAATACCCGAGCGGAACTAGAACTTCAAATGACTCTCGAACCCTGCTACATTTCGTGACTCTCTATTCCCTGCTTTCGATGCTTACCCTCTGTTCACTGTCCTCTGACTACAGCTATCGGCAACCTGCTTTCATGAAATTTCAATAAGCATTTGAGTTGTTTGCAACCAGCCTCATCCCAAAGTCTTGGCATGTTCTCACCACACAATTGTTCCAGCTAGTAATGTTTCTAGTAGCATATCGCTTTAGATAGTCTGTGCTAACATATTATTTTCTTATGTTAGCGCAAACACATTAGGCGTCACACTCGAGAAATTTTGAATGGGAAGCTCTACGGTTCGTGTTCGCAGCTAGTGTCGTTGAAGTTAACAAGATGTGGCGTTTTTAAAAATATCGAACTGAAGCCGACGGCGCCCCCCGCAGATGCCTAAATGAACCCGATACATTATTACCAAGGTTGAACCTTATAAAAGGGAGACTAAGGCCCGCATTCCGATGTACGAACCGGTGGCTCGAGCTTCATACCTAAGTCGGTAGAGCGGAGGATGGGCGGAAACTGCCCAAGGCCTTGCGCTTCTGTCCAGATTTTCCAGGAATTTCACCGAAGATAGTACATTGAAACTTTTTGAGGATCCGGATAAAAGAGACGTTAAAACGGAGAGCAGCTTCGGACAATCTTCTACCGAAACTTAAACCTTACATCCTTTTTAAAACCATCAAGCCCTTGTCAAATGTCAAACTAATAAATTAAGCGTTCTGGAGATCGATCCTTTAACCAACCAGAGCAACCAGCACTTAATTGCCGCTACTCGGCCATATAGGGTCCGTGTTAATGAAGCCAGGGCGGAAAAATCGCGAAGGTATTCGTGGATTTAGTAAACAGAACAACCATTTTAATATAATTTTAGCTTTCGAGATGTCTTCCTGTACGTGTCATCGAGGAATATCCGGAGTATCTACTATAAGAAGCGGTGGTGGCACATCTTGCTCATCTCGAAAATACTAATGATTGATTGCGAACTTCGACGGTAGCGGTATAGCGCGCGCATTGCGACCTTAGCAAGAACCTATACTTTCAATTTGAAGGTCATACCGTATTTGATTCTTTTAGGGTAGTTACGGAAAATACGATAAGATGAGGATCGCATCTTTCCTCTCTATCGCAGCTGCATTCGCAAGCTCTTTGGCACAACTCAGTAGCAACCTCACCTTAATCACCGAAGATTTTGGCGAAAACCCTACCAATGTTCCTTTCTACCTCTACGTTCCGAAAACCATTCAGAAGCATCCAGCGATCATACTTGGCGTACACTGGTGCACGGGTATGTGGCGGAGCAGAATCAAGTTGATAAAAGAAGGTCTCTGATTTACTTTTGTTTTCCCAAGGAACCGGCCCCGTCTTTTTCGAGAACACCGAGTACGCAAAATATGCCGACCAATTTGGATATATCGTTATTTACCCATCTGCCCCTCGAGAGTCGAAGTGCTGGGATGTAAGAGCTACAAATCTGAGATCGTGCAAGGGTGACAACACCTATTAACTCTGAATAGGTCGCAAGCAACGCAACTTTGACGCATAATGGAGGAAGCGACTCCCTCGCTGTTGTGAACATGGTCAAGTGGACTTTGAAAAAATACCATGGCGACCCAGATCGAGTTTTCGTTACCGGATTATCTTCAGGAGGCATGATGACGCAGGTCTTGGTCGCAACCTATCCCGACCTCTTTAAAGCCGGAAGCTCCTATTGTGGTGTCCCATATGGTAGGTGTGAATCTTGTTCTGGTTAGTAGTTGGGAGTCTAGGGTGCTAATGATGTGATGGGTAGGCTGCTTTAGAGGACCCAGCGAGTGGAACAATGTCTGCTCAGAAGGCCGTCTAATTAAAACACCAAAGGAATGGTAAGTCGATGAGCATATGAGTTAGGCTATCGCCATGTCGCCGCCTACCATAATCGTAGCTGTGCTGATTCATCCATTTGTGTAGGGGAGATGATGTTCGAAATGCTTACCCTGGCTACAGAGGCCCGCGCCCAAAGCTACAGATCTGGCATGGATCCGAGGACGTCGGTCTGGCATATCAAAATTTCCATGAGTCGAACAAAATGTGGTCGAACGTCTTTAACATTCAATTCACGAAAAACAATACCAACACGCCCTTTGCCAACTACACACAAATGGTTTTCGGTGATGGGACTAAATACGTTGCATACTCCGCGGCAGGCGTCGGCCACGATATTAAAATCACAGCCCTCGATGTGCTTGCATGGTTTGGTATCTACAAACCACGACCCACTACGACCACAACGACCGTAGCGACCACTAAAACGCCTGCCCCAACTCCTAATGCTCTACCCTGGGGACAATGTGGTGGTATTACATACAAGGTTAGCTTCCCGATGATACTGGAATTCAAGAGTTTCAAACTAAAAGGTATATACAGGGGCCAATCACGTGTACCAAAGGCTTCCAGTGTAAGAAATGGACGAATTATTTCTCCCAGGTAAGGCGGTACCCTCGTTTTCTTGGCCTCATGAATTGAATAAACACTGACCTACTTAGTGTATTCCAAAATATTGATATCTTGATGCCTTAGCCGCATTCAGATAAACGGCTATGTTCAAACAGAACTTGGATGAGCGATGCGCATGTATATATATATAATGTTTCAGTGATCACGTGAGTGAGCTGTACATGTAAAACAAAGGCTTTTAAGCTGGTATGTCTCGATAAAAGAGTCTCGGAGAACATTTAATATTATGCTTGATGACTATCTGAAGCCCATCTGTGGACTCATGTAACCCGCGACTTCACGAATCTGGCGGCGGCATTCGCGTCTGACCCGTATGTCAGATGCGACGGCAGGATATTGAAGCCTCCTTTACAAATCTGATCACCAGGGTTGCAGAATGTCTTGGACTTGGCATTGAGCCCTTTACCTAGTGCCCTGCCATATTTTGGATCCCCAAACATTACCACTGCGCCGACTTTCTTCGCGGTGGCCTTCGACATCTGGGATATCGCGTTATGAACCAACTGTGCACCTTGGCTATTGAATACCACATTACGGTCAAATAGGATTCTTTATGAGTGAAGAATTGCAAGCTGAATGGAGCAAAATATTTACTCACCTGTAGCCGGCTAGTATCACTGTAGTAGACGGACAGGCTTTGGCAACTAACTTAGCCATAGCCTGGGATCCTTTTGGGTCGCCACCAAAGATGGCGCCTCGGATGTCGGCAGCGTAATTGACACCCTGTACGGCCAAGTCACCCGCGCCGCCTGGAAGCACTTTCGCTAAAGCGGCGGCGAGAGGAGTTCCGACGCTGCCCAAGTTGGTACGCTCTTCTGTACCACGGGCAAAAATCAAAGTAAATTGTTTGCAGGCACCGTTTTGGAGGTCATTACGGTTGCTACTCTGCCGAGGGAAAATTGAGGCAGGGACTGCGCTCACAGTTTGGAGGAGCGATAAAACAGCTATCGGGATGATGCTAAAGCGCATTTTGTCTCTTGAAACTGCTGTCACTGAGATAAGTAGCTGGCAGGTATATGTTTCGATCGGCTGAACCAACTGCTGGTAAACCGGTCGGAGGACTAAAGGCTATGAGGGAGAGAGATATCGCATGCGGGCTAGGGTGAACGAGCATACACATATATATAAATAAACAAAGTTGGCGCAGCATCGAGGGCCATTAGAAATTCCAAAACGATTTGGATAAAAGTTTTCTGTGCGTGCATCCTGTCTTCATCGGATCTATACTCACCAATACAGCTGTTTCTCATGACCTGACAAGCATGACAATGCTTCCCAACACTAAATATGCGTTGTAGATGTTGCATTTCTTCGAAGCTTCGTGTTGGACTTTCTGGCTCGGTTACAAAGGCAGTTTTCTATAGGTGTTCAGAATGAACAACTTCCTTGATGTCGGGTGTCAAGTGTATGAGCATGCTGAAAAGGCATCGTACTCCTAGCGACCTAAAGGTGCCCTTCCCAAGCCGATTTCTGGCGTGCGGCCTGCAACAGGGAGTACAAGACCTACCGTAAATGTACTGGCACCTATATATCTGTTCGGCACAGCTTTTTTCTGACAGTCTTACCCGTCGTGACAGTTCTTCGCCTAAATGGCCCGTGATTTCGCGGTATCTGGGAAACGTTCGAATTCGATACCCGGAATCTATTTAAAAATACCTTAGTTGGCTTTTGAGTCCTATGATACACCCCATATGTTAACTTCCCATCTGGGTTTGGTCTATTCGTTTTAGGAGTTAGCGTAGAGCTGATAAACCAATCGAATAAAGGTTTTGATTGAGAGTTATTGGTGCCTCCTATAGGCCTAATTTTTGAATGGTTTCTCTTACATATCCATTATGAGGAAGGTGGGGCCCTTGAAAATCTGGTTATACTGATATATCGGAAAGCAGGATCTTAGTATCGTTCTACGCAATCTTAGTTTCCGTTAACTGTGAGGTGATAACGGGACTTGTGAGAACAAGCTTGGAGAATTTGAGCTCCTATGTTATTCTACTAGTACACTAGCCGCAATCAAGCTGAGTAAATCTCAACTGATTTCTATCATGATCAGGTGAAATGCAAATTTGAGTTAGAATGAAGCTGGTTAGCAAGATATTCACAGCAATTCAATTTATACCTTGCGCTGAAGCCTATACATTACTCGTATGGTCGTAGATGACTATGGCCCGATCTCGAGATCTCCCACCCCAGTGTTTTTCACATTGGCCTTCTATCTGCTCGATCGCTAAAATAAACGTTTCCCAGGATTTACTGTCCTTCCAAGTACCGCGTCCGATTTGCCCCCCCGGGCCTAAGTTGCTCCTGAGCAGTGCTTTGTTACCCCATTGGCAGCCCACGCTGACTCGATAGTCGCAAGCCCCTTCAATGTTCCAGCACCCTTTCGTATTGACGCCAAGAAAACAAAGTCCTCGATTATCGCCATTTGTCAAGAACTGAATTTTGCAAACCTCCAGGTTCACTTTATGCATCAGTTTCTCCATGAATTCCACTATCTGTTGCCGACTAGTAGAGCGAGTTGATGGTGGAATGCACACCAATTCTTTCAGTGACTTCTTGTTCGCTTCCACAAACTTCAATAAGGTGCTTCCCCATAAAATGGAGTCAGCCAATTCCAATTTTCGTAGTTTCGATAACACTAGCCCCTCAGTGAAACGGAATTGAGGCGGACTGTTGTTGACTATTTGATAAAATTTAGGCCCTTGTAAGACGAGATGCTCAATACTTTGCAGGAGGGACAGAAATGCCGGCGAGAGATGATCAGGCTCTAACTTGGAAACGTCAGTCTCGTCTGCTGTAATGGGTGACTGAAGGTGAGTTAGGTGTGTAAAACTTTGGGTTGGCGGTATATTAAACGCCTCATCAAATGAAATCTGGTCTCCCGTTAATATTGCGCTTAGGAATTTCGTTTTGACGCGAGGAGGGATGTCTCGGGTATCAGCAGTGCAGGCTAGGAGTTTTTCAAGAGCCTAACTGAAGGTTAGTGTATATCGCTTGTCCGGGTATTGTTTATCGAGCCAGTCTGGATATGGAGCCTTGAACCAGTCCCACCATGGGAAACTTTCAAGCTCAGCGTTGTCAATGAGAAACTTTTCAAGACGCGGATTGAGTCTTTTCCAAGCTGCGAATATATCCTCTTTATCTTCCTCGTTCAAATCTTCCGACTTAAGCCTAATCTCTAAAGTATCCAGGTTTGGGAGGACACTGAATGTCTTTGACAAGGCCTCCAAAAAGTCATCGTGGAAAAGACCAACCGTTCTCGTGACCGCCCTCTTCAGATTTGCGTCGCTTTGGAACAACAGACTTTAAGATACAGCTGAGTTGCTTGCCTAACTGTAGTATTGCTTCGTATTTTTGCAATCTACGCACTATAGGAATAAGGGAGTTCTCCGATTGTGAAGAAGTCGGTGGGGGAGGGCCTGGTGGCTCGGGCGGACCCGGTGATTTCGACTTGTTGGGTATGGAGTGGTTGCAAAATTCTGAAAGTTCGGCGAAGGTTGAATCCGAGTACTTTGAGATGACTTCATGAAGCTTATCTCTCACACATACATATGGAGAGGATAAATCAAAAACGATATGCCTGATTCGACTCCGGTGCTCGAGGCTACTAGCTGTTAGCTTGTTAAGAAATTCAATTTCTCGCTCAGCGTAAAAGATTGTTTGTCGAGATCGGTATAGACGAGAGAGTGGGAGTTTCGAGAAAATAGTTTTGGACAGGAAACGTATGTTACGAAAGTCAGAGGCAGGAAGATAATGGTAGATCTCGCAGATCATGTCATAGGGAAGAGCTTCTAGCATTGCCATAGTTTTCGACTAGGCTGGTACGCGTTATCTTTTGGGTGAGAGTTCGAGTGTCTGCTGGTGGCCTGGTAACTCTGTCTGCTGGCTTAATGCATGGGGAGAGTCTGTGGTTTTTATATACCACTTTGGTGCTTCTGGTTCCGCATAACCGCCGGGGAGTATGGCGAATAGCGTCACTTGCACTTCCTAGAAACTGCACGCCAGCATATGAACATTCCGCTCTTGCGCGATTAATGCAATTGCACAGCGAAGATACGACAGAAACGCATCGGATCCTTGGTCCCAGGAATACATCGCTTTGTCCATTCAGCTGCCACTATTTTTGGGGTACAACGGTTATGAAGCATTGCCTCCCCACCTCGAAGCCGGCGGTAAGCGTCGTTTCTTGGTTTTATCACTGAGCTCAGCTGGCGCTGGAGTGGACGCGAGTCTCATCGTTTTGCAACACAAAAGGGTCACGTCTGTGGCGCAGATCGGACCCACGGAGCTCGAGCCCAAATCCGGGTGGGACGAGCAGGTGGTTAGTTTATATGAATCGGAGCTATGCTCGCCATACCTAGGCGCTGAAAAACGGTCCCGAAAATGAATTCTTTAGGGCCCTCTCTATATTGGAACATCTACGCTACGGTAATCTAAAAAAAAAAAAACTATTCTCAATTCTTAGATTGGCAACGGGCAACGTTCAGAGTGTTTGATCAACAGGCGTTTTGTGTGTGTTGTGTTTGGTTCATCCCCACAAGAGCCTGGACCACGCCAAAGACGTCGACTGAATACGCAGGCATCGGAGCCGCAATGGAATTGTATCTCCTGAAGCAGGATACTTTTGTCGTATATGTGGTTGAAACAAGAGCCGCGGAAACAGGCCTCGTAACTCGCTCAGTCAGCAGGTGCCTTGATACTGCTAGTACTTCCTCTTTTTGTACGCCAAGTACCCACTGGTTGATATCTCTTTGGCGTGCATTTTAATGTTTGTCTTGGCCCCGTGCGGCCACGGTTAACTCATGAACAGTTATTATATATAATGTACTACAGCAGACGATTTCCGGCTCAGGCTCAGACTTTGATACCGACCCCCCAACCTTCCTGACATAAAATAAAAATGGCCACCATTTTAACGCTCCCTATCGAACTCCAAGAAAAGATCGCAACTTATTTGCTTGCCGCTGATGCCGCCGTTCTTTCGTTAACTTGCCGGAGCTTAACAAGACGCCTCGGCCAGAATAATCAAAGTTTTTGGTATACTGCGCACCGCCGCAGCAACCCAGATACAACCAAACCCCTCGATCCTGGCGAGGACTACTGGGCAAAAGCTGTTCGCGTATTTTCCGGTTTAGATAAGTGGTTTTGCAGACTATGTCTGAAAGATATTACAGATTTAGAGCCCAAGGTCGGCGTAACCTACATTGGTAGGCCCGATAACTTAAAGCGGCAACATTGTTTCCCCTGCTACACGGGATGGTTTATCAGTAAGTGGGCATCGGCTACTCGCAAACCCTATTTTCTATGGAGTTCTATCACTCGAATGCATTACCTGTCGCTGATATTGCTTTGACCTGATAGACTTCTGGGAGTTCAAACTACACTACCCAGAAATTCCAACAACGATTCCAGCTAGCCCGCTCTCTCAGAAGTATACTGAGTTAGAGATTATCCCCATTAGCACAGCAGTCCGTCTAATTGAGAGCTATCACGGTACAAATTACGAGAGTGCGATCAGTCCAGAAGCTCGCCTGAGATTCAAATGGGTCCGTGCTCGGGGCGAGGAGGAAGCAGAGCTTACCCACCAAACTCTTATGTTCATGAAGGGCATTTACACAGAGAAATATAGACACCTCCACATGGTGTTACATCCGGACGAGTACTACAACGCCTTCGCGAAATCCTTGTGCTATTACATCCTCCTTTCTAAGCCTGCCAAGGACAAGGAGCACAAAACACCACCCAGGAGCGTCGCCGAAAAAATAATGGAGACCGCAGAACTCTTCAAAGCCGGGGGGGACCATAGTTTGCTTAAACAAAGCCAAGCTGCCCAATTTGTGGATTCCTTACATACTCATCTTTTTGGGGGTCAGGATGAATTTTGTCTTGACTACCTGGTTCGCTACGAAACCGAATTTCTAAATACACTCAGTTACGGAAGTTGTGGGGTGTTCCTCCAGCATATGAGGTACAAGCAGAGGTCTCCTGAAAGAAATCGGGGAGAAGTGTTTCCAGGTGCTCGTTGCTATTGGTGCCTTCGTGAACGAAGACCGGAAGAAATGGAAGATACCGACCGTCTACCTTCATGGAACGATATTGATGGTCGGCGTTCCAAGAATATTCCGGGTACGAAATATATGCCGGCTCCAAGCTTCGTAGAACATATCATTGTGGACCATCGAGAAATGATGTGGAAGAGACCTCGAAGTGCAAAGAGTATGGATCGATGGGGTCCTCGACACGGCGAGGGTAAAAAAATTAGATCAAGCATGGATTTCTGGCCCATCGTTCTGACGGTGATGAAGGCTCCCCCGGATATTGAGAGTGAGGTACTTGAGGATATACCGGAGGAAATATATAGATTTAGACCTCGCATCTCGCGCTCGGAGTATTTCCATTGGGTGTAGTCTTCAAACCGTAAATCTTCACAAAAGGGGGAGTTCAAGGACCAATAATTAAAAGCTAAATCCCTACGAAAAATCAGAGGCTCGATTCGGCACCTAAGTCATCAATTATTCCACGTAACTGTGAATAGCTTGAAATCTTAGTCCCCTGCAGCCTGTCTCACACGAAACCGAAGCCCTAGTGAATCATCAATTGAGATTTGAAAGGCGCTGTTGGCCCCGAAGCCCTATCGATGCTGAGTAGTGGTGTTAGAGAGCTAGAGGTCCTGTTGTATATATTGGAATTACTGGTACTGTTAGGACTAGTAATGTCAGAGGCCTCGTGTGTTGTAGAGCTGTGGCCCCAACGTCAACACACCGATATTACTAACGCAGATTGGCAAGACGGGTGAAGTTGTGAAGGTATTCCTATTATCAAGCGACAAAATCGTGGCTATTGCAGTCTTTAAAATGACAGAGGAAGTTAATGGTTTTAGTAACAGGTTGGAATCGTTTAATATATTCTGGGCTCAGCAGCTGGTTGCTTCCATTCACAACTCAAGGTCAAAACTAATCCGTGCTCCGTTGTGTTGAGGTTGCATTTGATATGTTGAAACGGACGACCTGTTTAAGAGTCTGCTATATCCAGTATGAGGTGGATCCACGTAGGCGAAGTGTTTGCCACAGGCAGCTGTCAGTCGCGAGATCTGCGTCCTTCAGCGGAAAGATTCTCATTTTCAGGACGAGTCTACGTGTCCACCGGCACTAGATGACATGATGGCGTCGTATTAGAATATTCCGAACCCGAGCGGAAGGCGACCTACCCCGCTTGAGTCATTTGCAAGCCAGTGGAAGTCAATAGTGATCCGAGAGTTTCGAATTCACAGTATATAAGTTTCAGCTCCACGCATCACTTCATACTATGGACTTCGAATTCCACACCGTGCAGGTTCTAGATCCGGATCCCAAGCGAGTTATTGTCAAAATGAAGCCCCTTGATGGTACCAAGATCCCTACTGAACTCGTAGGAGAAATCGCCACCTTTTCACCAGTAAGCTTGTTGTATTTTATCATTCAGTACCCATATATTTATATCGCCGCTCCGATACTTATATAAGACGATGAAAATTACCCTTTAATTTACATTCAGATTACGAATTAACATTTAGTTACTCGTAGGCTACTCATCCAAACTTTGGCGGCATTAACTCCTGGTGTCTCGTCAGCAAATCCTTGAATGCCATTGCTACCCCTTTGCTCTATCGCCACATCGTTATTCGCCTCAGCAACCGCGGTTTCACAGAACGTGCCGTTCGGTCTCTTTTAAGCAAGCGACATAAAAATCATAAATACATACGGGAAATATCTATCAAAAGGGAACACTTTTATGAGGGTGTATCTTATTGGCAGAGATATCCACCTCATCCGGGACTGAAGGCGGCGGCTGTACATCTGGCTGCATTCATTGAGTCGCTAGACGAAGGGCAATTACAGTGTATAAAGTATGAATCCCAGATTATCTTTACCACGGCGCCATACAACCGCGCATAGCTATGCATTATCTTGTGCATGATATTTATCGGATCCGTTAGTAGGTATTCCGCTTGCTAGCTATCCGGTAGGTTTCTGGTTCAAGTTCACGAGATTACCTATAACTATATTTATATGAGACGGTATTCACGTGTGCTGACAATTCTGATGCTGATGAAATAGCTCCGAAGATCTAGAAGTCTTGAAATATCTATCGCCATCATGCCGCAGCAAGGTAAAGAGCGTTCAATGGAACTATTCAAGAGACCTATATGGCGAGATTGCATTTTTTCCGTCGATCAAATCGCTCACATTTAGGGAACTTGGTCCTTACATCTACGATTTTGGGCGTTACTGGGCTAAAACTGAACGATATCGGAAGCAATTGAAGTCACTGTCCTTGGAGGGCTACCACTACGACGAGAGACCCCCCGTACGAGAGACTCTTCCCGACGGCCCCGGTTTTGATGCATTGGAACACCTCAGTATTCGCCTTTTCGTAGAGTTAATATCTGAACGCCTACTGGAACCAATGGAAGCATGGAAATTAATACCGTTCCAAAGACTCAAGAGCCTAGAACTGATTAGTTGTTGCGCACCGGGCGCATTTCTTTTACGACACCTGGTAGACTTGGCGAATCTTACACACTTAGTTGTCGATCACCGAAATTATATATATTCGGACATCGTATACAACGAAGAAGATGCTGAGCAAGTCCTCCTGAATCTTCCTAGTCGTCTACAATCTCTACAATGGACCGCATTCGCGAATAGAAACTCGCGGTACCCTACAAAACAGGCTATCCAACGCCACTCAGCAACGTTGAAAAAGCTTTGGCTGGAGATCAGCTATAAGGGTAGCGACGATGTCATGGAAGATAGACCGCATTACCAGTACGAAAACCAATTCCGGATGCTAGAAGTTCCCATTCGCTCGGATGAGGTTCTGGATCTAGAGGCCTTATCGCAGTTTCCTGCCCTCGAGCATCTTGCCGTTCCAGTCGCCGCCCCGGAATCATGGTCTTCTTGGGCGCCTTTAGTAAGTTAAAACGCCGTATTAAAATACTAGTCGCAAGTCTAACAATCTCTTAGTTCCCCGAACTACGCTCTTTTTATTTGGTCAATAGCTGCAAGCTTTACTGCGAGGGTTCGCTTCCTACAAAATGTTTCCGACAGGACTGGATATATTGGTTCACATCAGCATACCACCAGCATCAGAATCAATCCAATCCTCTAAATCTCCAGCTGATTGCATTCCAACGTCCGCTGGGAAATTTGCGCGGCCAGACGGACGAGGACATGTCAGAAGACGAGATGCGGGACAACCGCATACCGGAACCAGGTTCCCGTGGATTTACAGCCCACTTCCAGGAGCCCGATAGGCCGGGGTATTTTAGCAAGAAAGCTTATACTTCCGAATTTGTCCGCTACGCTTATCCCGAGGCTTGGGAGTTTATTAAAGGCTATTTCGCGACAGAGAATCGGGAATACATGTGGCCCAACGAAGACACTAATGTTGCTAAAGGTGTATTCGAAGATGAGGATGAGGTTGCGCCTGCGGATGTCCGCGCGCCAAAGTCTTCAAATAGGCGTAAAAATCGCGAAGCTGAACGGGCCGCGGAGGAGGAATGCCCAATAGACAGGCCCCACTCACCGTATGTACGTCTGCCGGAATGGCCAGCCTACGACAATACATCTACCAGCTCCAGGTCCGAGCAGCCTCTAGCTGAAGGCATGACATTCCAAGATTACCAGAATCAATTTCTGCTGTTCGAGGAACAGGCGAAAAAGCGAGAGGAGTATATTACGGCCCGAATCCAGCAGCTGACAGTGGGGGAGAAAACAGTTTAAAGCTTTAGCACTGTTTGTTGGCGTAAGCTTGAAGCTGTTAGTGAAGCTGTTGCTCGGTTTTTGTTGCTTTAGATATCATGATGGCTGTTGGAATTTCGTGGTTATATTACCAAGATCACCGTTGACTTTTGCATGCGCAATTTAAGCAAGTACAACACAGATTTACCTCTATCCACTTGATCCCCAAACCGCTTCGAAGCATAAATGCCATTTTTTGCCCCAATACCCTTCGTATTGTAACTTTGGTGAGTATGAGTTGGGTGATTCATTGAATTTAAAACTTGGGCCACGGTCAAATTCGCTGCTCCACTACACACTCTAGAGCGACAAAATCTTGGAGTCGGATTTTGCGACATTGAAGACATCGAATCATGTAATGCTCGTAGCTATGGCGAGGGCAGTCCACCTCGAGGCAGAATGCAATACTTAGTAATAGTCTACAGAGGTAGTCTGACTCTCCGTCTCCGCAGCAATCAAAGTTCCAAGTACCAAATCCACGGGAGCAAAGACTGTAGCATATACTGCTCCAGCGGACATTGCAGCATGATACGAGCAGATGTGGATTCCTACGGCACAATTAGCATTAAAGATCCTTCCGAGAACCCAAAAGCTCTGTTACCTTGATTGTTACCCATCCGAACGAAAACATATCCCGCCAAAGCGGTCATCCCGATCTTTGTCAAAGGCGTGAGATCTATCCCACAGGTAAGTTGTATATCTACCATAAGCGGGATGCTGGCGACTGCAGCGGCGATGATCAACTCCTTTTGTACTAGAGTTATCAACTTTTAGCTTTTGTCTATGCTCGTTCATCATTTGGAATAGGATTATCTACTCTCGCCCAAGACCATCTGCGAAACTTGCGCAGTGATTAGGATAGCCATGCCCGTCGTTGTGAAGAGTAACGCAACAATTAAAAGGACGGCAACTTTGCGTCCCCCACAAGCGACAAAGCCGACAAATGCTTCCATTCCGGCTTTTGTCACCGACGCAATGAAGCCAATCTTAAGCATTGTGTCCGTCAGTGGGCTGCCGTTCGCGTGTGCGCCCATTGCAACAGCAGCAGGGCCTGCTGCTAGACTGAGGAGGAGTTGTTTAACGGCGAACACGACGAAAATCCCGACTGGAGAAAGTTAAAATCATGCGCTCGGGAAGAGGTCTGGTTAGTTCTGAACTTACATCGTATAAGAGCCTCATCCTCCCGTTCCGCTAGGCTTGCAAACCTTCCCTCTATCCCATTTCTTGTAAGCTTCCTCTCGTACTACCCTAATTCGCGGTTGTGAGATATATATTGAGGCTTACCAGACATTTTGACGGAGTTGAATTCCCTTGGGATTAGAATTTATCAAGAATCTGGGGCTTTGCCATACTTCGTGAACTCAAGCCAGTTATGTAGCAATTCCAGGCACAAGTTCCCGCACGCAAGGCAACGCGATAACGTTATGATCAAAACGCAGACAATTACTTGGTATTTCTGCGATGCGGGGCGGCGCAGCACAAAAAGATAAAACACGACGTGCCAGGCGTACTAGGCAGATACGTTGAAAGCAGAAGGTGAAGCCTTGACAATGATGAAGGATGCGTTTATAGGAAATTGGGCCCGACGCTAACGTTATAACTCCCTGAAGACGCGGCTGACAACTTTTGTCACAATCTGCGTATATAATATTTCGAAGCGGTTCGGCTTCATGATCTGTACTCTATTACATATCGGCTGTCTTGCTATGTTATGACAATGACTGGCAATTGCACAATCGAACCGAACCCGGATGTCACTGGTTTAGGGTATGTGTGGAACCTGGATCCCTGAAATTGAGATAACATAGCTAAAAGTATACTACAAGCATTCGAGTTTCGATCTACGCGCTCTGCATTGTGAGCCGTGCGATTAAATATATTTTCCAACCGTTTCTTGGGAAGGACGAATTCCTCGAGTTCTCTAGCGCCATCGACACCCCGTTAGGCTTGCAAGGACTTGCATTGCTCTGCACTGCCCTTTATCAGACGATTGGACAAAAGCTCACTCTCTTCCACGCAATATGTTGCATACATTTACTCGCACTTCTCGGAGTGGATCTGTACTCGCGAGGGCGATACACCGGATTCGGGCCTGGCCGTCTCATTGTTACAACTGTTATCAATATTCTCGCAGTTTGCGCATTTATTGCCTTCAACGTCTACGTCTGGATAACAGCGCCAACGTTTGGAAGTCAGCCCGAATGCAATAGCAGTACTGTCTACGTCGTCTTTGGCGTTAGTATCTCAGCAACGGCCCCGATATTTCGGTACATTATTCTAGCTACACTGGCCGTCATACCAGCGTGTATAATCGTTGCGCTGATTTTGATGCTACCCTGCGTACTGTGCATAGTTGCATGCAAATTATGCTCGGATTCAGATTCTGAGAGTGGAGGCGTTGGGGCCGTAGCTACATCACTGAACCCTGAGCCGGCGGACCCATGTGTGGCGGCTACGAATCGGGTAAAATATGTCCTGGCGAATCTGGCGTTCTGCATCTACGCTATTGTATCGCTGGAGCAAACGATTTCGAGGAACAATTTAGATGTCGAAGAGAAGGAATGGACGTTCGGCCAAATTATTGCGGTGTTTTTGTTGCTTGGTGTTGGGAACGAGGTAGTGACCATTTTACTGGCTCAGGTGGATCGTCGCAGGGCAAATACAGGTGGGTCTGGTGTGCGAGCAGGTAGGAGGCGAAATAACGCCCCAGAAGACCTAAGAGCAGGAAACAACGATTCCTTAGCTTAACGTTTCTCATGCCTCAGCCAAGACGATAAAGACGGTATAGTTTTTTTTCCGGCTCGTTTGCTGCGACGAACGCTAAATAGCACTGTGTAACAACGAGGTCGGCTCGTGCACGACCCATCTGGTTAAGATCGACTGCCTGCTGACCCCGTTTCAGTCTCGCGGATCAGTGCGGAAAAATTCAACAATAACAACGCAATTGAAAATGCAATTCAGGAGATTCGGCAATATCTAGTCTTAACAAGATCACTGCCAACCGCAATCATGGTCCGAGATTACAAGGACCGAACGGCGCCTCTACGGCCTCCAGCTACCGGACCCCCCTTCGTCCCTCCTCGGGTTCTTGGTTCCCACAACATACCCGATAGCTATTATTTAAAAGTAATGCTAAATCGATTTGTCACGAAGCGCTATGTACCCATACATTTGGAATCCGATAAGAATTCCAATTCCGAGGACACATCTTGAAAAGGCTGCGGAATATTTGGTAGAGTCCTCGCCCATTGTTGTGCGTCAATCAACGTTCCCACCTGGTAACAACATCAGTACTTAGTAACGCTCCTATTCCGACGACAATTGAATTTTACTGGCTCTACGAAAGTGTTTCCATACAAACCCTTCGTTCCCTAACAGGGCCGCCCCCCTTGTCCCCGTACAGAGAGCTGGTTGATGGGTCGCTCTATAGTGGTGTCGCGGCGCTGAGGCGCCAACATCACACATCACCAACACCGTTTGGTGAGGCCGGCGAAGTGATGAACCAGTCACCATGCTACTGAGGCCGTAATATGATTCCGGCCTGTCGGTGATGACATAGTCTTTCCATTCACTATTCCTATTCCAGATGCCGCGGCGGATGTGATTTCGTGGTGTTACCATCGGAATTGCTATTTCTCACCTCAAAGCCGTCATGTGCCTGTGCGGCGTTGAGGCTGTCGAAGCTCGGAGGCGTGGCCGGCGCAGCCAGGTTCGTTGGCGACTTAACCTCCACACTGCTTATGCCCATCCATTAGGGCCCGAAGTCGTCGTGGTGGGATGCCTTACCTGGGACAGACGGGGGGGCGGGCTACGCGACTTGGTAGCGACACAGCCAAAACTTGTTAGGGACACAGCTAAATGGCCATTCCCAGATACCGTCCCATCTTTCCGGGTTATTATTCCACTCTATCAGGAGAGATTTCCCCACATGTATCGATAAGAACAGTTTACTTTATCGGCTATGTTAAGATTGCCGAGACCCACTTTTCTAGCTACGAAGCTAACTTGATTTATTTCTGTTCACATTTGATCCCAACCTTTTCTGTAACAATCATCTTCCATCGACATCGGAGTTAACAGCATTTTACCCAACGAAATTGCCTACTGCTACCTTGACACTGCCTTAGAAAGTATCGGATACGTTCGATGGTTGGTCTACTGAACCTGCTATCCATAGCTATGTCGAGACTGTCCAGAAACAATACTTAAAAAGTCAGCGATAGTGAATGTATCGCGTAATTCAGATTAGCTTTTCCAGGCACAAACAGCTTCCATCGTTCTTGGAATTATCTGATATGCGTTACATTACATTCAGCTACTAACGGCTCTGCTCTGGTAGATCGCGAATCAACTAACGGGGCATACCCTGACGCGTACATTAAACAGGACCCAGATACTTGAAGCGTATGTGCCATTGGTTCTGGATGGCTGTAACGTCGCACATACATGTAGTGGAGTCAATTATTAGTTAGAGCTAGGTAGACTGAATTCCGCATTCGTTATAATTATGTAGGCTTGCATTACGACCACCACGTCGTTTTTTTTCCTGTTTATGATCAATGAAGCTCTTTAAATCCTTCGCAGGAAGGGGTTGTACGTATTAGTATCACCGTACGCCAATCTTCAGCCTATAGAACTCATGGTCACACACGCTAATGCATATCAATAATTTCGTCGTATTTAAACCGAGTGGTGGAGGAATACCACCAAAACGAGCGTATATGCCGTCTGGTGACTACTAACGCGCCATATGTAGGTGTAGGATGTGATCTGCAGAATTCGGGCTGTATCCGAATAGAACAGGTAGGTGTACTCCAAGCAATAGAGGATTCGACAACACCAGCGAAATGGGTACATTACTTTGTAGGGAAGTTGGTACGGTATATACGGTACATGGGAGGGTTGGGTACCCTCGTCATATTACGGTCGGAATGGGTGTCAAGATATCATTTTATCCCATAGTGCAGGTGTACGAAGATTTTTCCAGGGTGAACGACACCCGAGGAAACTGTTGTGCATTAATAAATTCGCCGCAACTCCGACTTCCCAAAATTACTTTCCTCAGTGCCAATAAGCAGTCGGCAATATGTGTGGCGCAAGGCACCATATCTTGAAGGTGCGAAATCTCTGGGACTTTAAGCCGAAAAAGGAAAGAGATGAGAATTTGGTAGACTGCAAATGCAATGTATGGCCAGGCTGAGTACAGACTCGAACGTCGCGTCCTTCTTGCCATGCAGCCATTCGTCTATGAGCAGTTTGCGATATGTTAAGTGATAATAGCACCTAGAACAAACGATTGTGCAACACACCTAGGAGTGATTCAAAAGGGAAGCTAGCGTTCTCCATTATACTCGCCTAGATGCCCAGTCCTTATCACTATGATAAAGCACCTAACATATCTGTACCGCCTTCAAGGGATAATGGAGTTGGTTGTAGCAGATCAGGTAGGTGATTTTACCTCTTAAACCTGCCCCGACCCAACAATATACCACCCATGGGCGCCTGCTTCAGAGGTCGATAAGGCCCACATGCAGATGCTGATTCGGACCCCTAGTCAAGTCAATAAGATTATTATTTACCAGTACTTTGGGCATGTGTTCGAATTATAGGTATAGTTTGCTCAATAATCTGTAAGTGAATTCCGTGAGGGCAATGATATATAATGTGTTTAAGTATACGAGTGAGGGATACCGCCCAGAATCGCATCCTTCGTCTGTCTTAAGCTTATAAGAATTCGAAACCCAGTTTTGCGCCACGATTAACAATATCGTTTCCTCGTTCCAGCCTATTGTTTAAATTTACGCATCCGTCTAGAGCTCGTTTTGTCAATTTGGAACGTATAGAAATGAAGATCTGGAACTTCGTTTTGCCGATAATAGCATGCTCTTCCTTGACGGCCGCCACCCCGCCACTAGTGGAATCGACCAAGTTGAGAAAATTTATCTCTCGTTCAAACCTCAGAGCTGGCGCAGAAGAATTGTATCGAATTGCCGTGCAGAACAATGGCAACCGTGCAGCTGGGTCACCTGGTATCAAAACGCACCCTTGGATGAAGAAACAATTCATAAAGCCTTTCTAACCCGGTTTGCAGGGTCCCTTGCGACGATGGACTGGATTGAACGACAACTACCGCGTAAATATTATAAAGTAGAACGACAATATTGTAAGCTTGCATTGCGATTCCTATTCCCCCGAGCGCTAAAGGGCTTATTAAACTCGCTTTGCCGATACATAGTCGATTTTAGTTACCCTGTTTACAATCATTCTATTGCTGTCGACGGGACCGAGACACCTGTTATTTGTTTCGTCGACGTTTCTAACACAACGCTAACCACGTCGCTCGTGGTCGTTCCAAATTTTGGTTGCGAACCTGTGAGTCTTGATTGTGGGCTATATCCCTTAGCGAAATCTGTTTGCTATTATAACGCTGATGCAAGGAAGCTGTTAGTCCGACTACTCTGCTGTTGTTGGGAGGATTGGCTTTCTTCGAAAGGGGGGTTGCGACTGGATATCGAAATCCGAGATAGCTAGAACAGCTGGTGCTGCGGGTATCATCGCCATAGTTGATGCCGCATTACCTATAATGAAACGCAGCGATATCATTACAGGCCGCGGCGCTATCAGCTCCTTCGATAACAGTACCGGGCCATTCGCTATCTGCCGGACCGACCCGGAGAGAGGTGAAGCATTGCTCGCACGGCTAGGGACCCGGACTGGTCCTTTCCACACTATAATTTCTCTGTATCAGTGGTACCAAAGTATGCAGACTGCCAATGTTATCGCCACCACTAGACGTGGAAACCAGAGTGCCATAATTACTATTGGTGCCCATGCAGATTCAGTAAAGAGTGGTCCTGGTATGAATGATAACGGGTCTGGTATGATTGCACAAATTGAGGTTGCTAAAGCTCTCGCTCGATTCTCGGTAAACAATGCAATTCGGTTTTGTTGGTGGGGAGGTGAAGAGCGCGGCCTTCTTGGATCGAGATTTTATATATCTAGTTTGCCCGCGGCTGAAGCCTCGAAAATTGTTATGAACCTTAATTTCGATATGATAGCATCGCCTAATTACGTAAGAAATCCTCACCTTTCAGCAGAGTATCTATTCTTTCGGTTTCGGGACTAACTGATATCGATGGATGACAGCGCTACGGCGTTTATGGCGGTGATGGATCTTCGGGTCCCTTGCCGTATCTCAGCGATGGAAGCTCCTTAATTGAGCAGAGTTTCGCTGATTTCTTTGCTAGGAATGGGCAGACTTCTGTTCATGATGTACTGGACGGTTCGTCCGATCACTATAGCTTCATAGAAGCTGGTATTCCAGCAGGCGGTGTGTTCATGGGTGCCGTGGGTAAGAAAACTGATGAAGAAGTCTTGTTATTTGGTGGGCAAGCAGGGGTTGATTATGATTCTTGTTATCATCAAGCCTGTGATAATTTGAGGAACCTCAATTACACCGCATTTATTATGGGTGCTGGCGCTATGGCTAATGCAGTCGCTAGATATGGCCGAAGCATCGAGGGCTTTCCGTTTCCACGGCCGCCAGCTGCTAAGCCAGAAACCCGGCGCACCATATAAACTTGGGCTTGAAGTATCAGGTGAAAAATTTACATAATCTCCGTGTATCTGAATCAATATATATCCCTATTCTCCGATAGGACCCTATCTCATATAAAATCCTAGGAGTTTTGTTGCATGTTGGAGCCGTTGAAGTCTTGTTGACGCTAGTGTTGACACTGGTGTCAACAGCGCTGTTGGAACTACTAATAGCTAAATAGTCATATCACAGTGCCAGCTGGCTAGTGAAGCATTGTGTCACAGCAAAGTTCCAACTGCACACATCACTAACACAAATTTGACCATGCCGTTGGAGCTGTTGATACGTATGAATTTCACCATCTCAGATGCCGCGTGCTGGCTGTCGTTTCGTGGTTTTGTCTCTGAGATGCATTCCGCAACTCAAAATCGTCACGTGCCGTGGTGGTGTTGACGTGGTGTTGATGACAGGACACGGCGGGAAGCCAGCGACACAGCCAAATTTGCTAGCGACACAATCTCCCGGTTGGGCTGGACAAACATCTTGTGGACAGACATCCCATTGACAAAGAGGGTAGACAGGCTTGTGGACAGGGCGGAAGCACCATTTCAGAGCCCAAAATTGTTGCGTGGGCGCATGGCTTGTATGGTGGATGTCATTTTGGTAGCGACACACCAATGGTCTGGTTTTGCTAGGAACACATGCCAAGTATATTTAAATAGTTTGAATTGCTGAGCTTGGTCTTTGGAGCATGCAACTTTTCAATAGAAGTAGAAAGGGCCTGAAGCTGTGAATCTAGAAGCTGCTGGAGGTACCCCATAGATGCATTGTATATACGGGACAGGCTGTTGATGATGTGATCAGATATGAAACAAGTTCCTGCAGCCCAAGTGATGGCAGATGGGAATGGGATAGTAGCTACAATTTTAAGGTAGATAGTGAGCGCATCTTGTTGTGAAAATGCTTTTTTCTATTGTCCAGCCTTAAATGCAGCGTTGTTGTGTTCTTTCCAAACGAAGAGGGGTTCGTAACAATTCAGTGCCGAGACTGGTAATAATTGTCCTCACTGACCTTGAGATTTTGGTATTGTTGGGGCCGCCTGATCGGGGATGGTAGCTTCGTGAAGATCTGTCCTGAAGAAGAATGCGAAGCCTCCCCATAACAATCTCATGAGAGCAGGGTTCATGGGGCAAAGATCCTCACTTGAAGGAGGCCCCAGCACACTGAATACTTCAGTCAACGTCCTCATCTCTGATTCAAGAGAAGATAGCTGAGATAGTTTGTCGGAGTACCAAGTCTCGGGCTCTTATACGACCCCTAAATGGGCTCTGTTAGCAAGATGAAAGTTATACTTTATCAGTGCCAAGTTTGACGAAAAGGTGTGATCCCTTTTGATTATCTAGGAATGTATAGTTGGAACGGATAGAAGGGTTTGAATTCTATCTCCTGCTTCCCTAGTTTGCGTTGGGTGTTAACAAATGTAGTGGGAGTTTTGAGCTCTATTTTGCACATATGTTCTAGTGGATAGAGGCTTAGTTGGTATAAGAGCATTGACGCTTAGTTGCGCAGTCCGGTCAACGAGTTGGTTCAAAGCCATCAGGTCCATTTTTTCTCAAGTTTCCAGTCCGAATGGCGTATAAAAATAGTAATTGTGATGAAATCTACAGTTACAAGTTAATTTTGACCGAGTCTTTTCGTTGCGGAGAAATTTATGAGCTCCTCAGCTGCTGCCTTGGCATCTCTTGGGGGTGCTTTCTTCCTGAATATCTGCACATTTGTGGACTGTAGCTTTAGAAGAGGGGCTGAGTAATTTCATCTTGCCCTTTTTATTGACAGAAGGTCCCTAGGTATTTGTAAGTTGTAATTGTAGTGATATATCAATTACCAACTGGTGGAGTAGTTCTGCGCTGGCCTCGAGACTAATCAATTACACTTTACTCGAAAACAATTGCGCAATAACAACCCCATAATCTATTAATCTTCAGGTATACTTCACCGGTCCGTCGGTAGAGGAGACTTCGGGGAGGCCTCGTCGAAAGAGATCAAACCTTCACAACTGCGAAAATACACGCTCGCTTGAATGCCCAAGCTCTCTTCCCATCTATGCGTATTCTCAGGAATCTTCTCGGCATTGGAGATGATGCCTGTTACTGCGGCAAGATGACAACGCATTCCGAGTTCGCCTTTGGTATATTCTATTATTTGTATTCGGCTAACTCACTCGAAGCAAGCTTAAGGTATATAATAGCGTCTAGTAGTGTTTCCTAAATAATCGTCGCTGTTCACATTATCGCTGCTCTTCTTCGAGTTCTTAACATCAATGGCATTCAGCGATAACTCGCGCGCGCTGTATGGCAGTCGTGTGAGGGGTTTGGCAATCGATAGGTGTCGTGGCGGTGTTTTCCTTACCAACGATGGGGAAAAGAGAGAGCGTGGGGAGTTCCAAATTTAGCCAGCATCTCGTTGGAAATAGAGAAACTGGATTTGCGGATCTAGATTGGTTTGCCCATAACTCAGAAATTGAATAAAAGATGAAATACTTCGCTGTTTCCTTCAGTAAAGATGCAAAACAATGAAAAGACTATCGATGATAGAACGGATTGTGCACAACCGGTACCAACTAGTATTGAAGGCACATAATTCTCTAACTGCAATATATGGATCGAAAGCTGCTCAAATATCTGAAGACTTGAAAAACTGCTCTTTATCATTGAGAAAAATGAGTTGTATATTGTCTGAGGTTATATACATTTAGCATAGCTGCTTACTACTGATTCTTTTGGATTTAGTGTCGGTACAAGACATATATTTCTAGATATGTTAAAGCAGTCCTTAGCCAGTCACGTACCAGTACAGAAATTGATGAAATCAATGCCAGCAGCTAGATCCGAAACGCGAGAAACAGCACAAATAAAGAACAATGTGGAATGTGGCAGCAAACAACCTAACTACGATTTGCCTTCCGTTATAATTGTTGATGACGCACTCCGCTGACTCATCCCTCTCTACGTCATTGGGCTAATTCCTTGACTTTCAAGATATACTTACCGCCCCCATCTGACTCATCCCTCTCTACGTCATTGGGCAAATTCCTTGACTTTCAAGATATACTTAAACGCCGTTACCGTGATCCACATTCCCTTTGTTCCACTGTTCAGATTTGTCTCCACCGGAAATTTGTGAACTCGAGAAATTAATAGCAACAACTCTCATCAGAATCATTGGCAAAGACAAGTTCCAATCATCAACCAGGACCCCATCCCGTTACTGAACGTTGCTCGAAACCCTATCATGCATCACCGACGAGAGACCCCGAAGCTGGATACAAGCGCGGAACATAATCATCCCATCGATTCAACCCATAATCCAACGCAGGGTCGTTCGCCCTCCGAAGAACATCGCCGTGCATCCGCCGGTGAGATCTCGCTTTCCGAAACTGATATCGCCTGGTTCAGTCCCATTCCACTTGCAGGCGGCAGCCACGCCGGAGCCGAAACCGCTGCCTCTCCCACTCCGAATCCTTCCAGCTCTACGCCCGGATTTATTATCGGGTGTAACAGGAGAAATAGTTCATACGGCAGTGTTAGTGCGCATAGTGGAGGTCCTGTTGGAAGTACCGGTATGTTCAACGCGATTTCGAAGTGTTATAACACCAGCACTGTCGGAGTTCAGGTCATTTCTGGAGGTGAGACCGAAACGGAGAAGCGGGTGAAGAGGAAGAGGAGTGAAGAGGAGGAGAAGTAATACTGTTCCTTCCTTGAATTTTCGTTTTGAATTTTATGAATCATCCATATGCTTTGGTACGTTGAGGGTTATAAGCGTTTTTACAGCAGACTCGACCGCATTGAACTCTTATTTCCCTTGACTCTAACCATTATTCCCAATTTCTTTTTCGCTTATATTGAGGTTTCGCTTAACAAAATTTTTTGTTGTTTTGTTAAGTTTTTCGGTTAAAATGGTTTTTTTTTTTTTGGTTAAAACGGGGTTTTTAATTAATCCCTTCACATCTAAGTTGCGGATTTGAAGCTAAATCAGATATTTTTTCAAAAAGGATTTTAAGATATAATTGGTAGTTAATATAAAAACTTATCAGAATGTCATACATAGGATAGACGACAATCCTACCCTATATACAACCCTATATATATATCTATAATTATACTACCCTCTAGTCCCCATCTAAGAGTGGGGATTATATTGGATACCCTCCCCACAATATCTACCCTATCCCATAAACCTTGTATAAAACTCCACCCTATCCCATAGACCTTATATAAAGCCAAAATTAATAATCTAAACATTAAGATAATTTGAATTTATTAAAAACACACCCCAATTTATATAATATTCTATATTAACTATTAATTTTCTAACAATATTCCCTTTATTTTAATAATATTTTTTATTTTTATATATATAATTATTAAAATTATAATAAAATTGTAAAAAAATTAAATACCCTAATAATATTTTAAAAATATTTATAAAAATTTATAATTCCATACAAACATTAAAATTATAAAAATAAACTTAAATATATATATATTAGTTATAAAATTATAATTAATTTATAAAACTAAAAAAAAAAAAAAGAAGAAATTATATAAAATTGTTAATAATAAATTCCAACATAATTTAAAATATAATAATAATAATAATATTAATTAAGAATAATAAAATTCATAATAACTAATAATATTTTTTAAAACTAAAAAAATAATCCTAACCATTATTCCCAATTCCTCTTTTGTCTATATTAGAATTTTGCTTAACAAAATTTTGTATTATTTTACTAAGTTTTTTGGTTAAAATGGATTTTTAGGGTTAGGGTTTAGGTTTAGGGTTAGGGTTAGGGTTTAGGGTTAGGTTAG